>JAWNLB010000070.1:4162500-5362500 GCA_035041595.1 Drosophila basisetae
CGAAATAATTGATTTCTGTTTGTGTGTGTGTTTTCGCTTCACGCTTTCAATTAACACAAACATTCGCTTTGTTTGTTTCAAATTGCAATTGGACATTGTTGAAAATGTTTCACTCAATTTTAAAACACAAACCGAAAGCGTTGAGGAATTTTCTCGCAGCAAAACTGAAATGAAACATCTGCGCATGTGTGTGTGTTTGTGGGCCATGACTGGAATCTGTGGAATAAATATGCAGAATATTTACCTTTAGTTTCCACACATGCCTGAAATCTACAGGATCTTTCGCGATTCTTCAATTTCCCAGACTTCCCAAAAAAATACAAATTGTTGTATGTGTGTGTAATACCGTCTAGTATTTATTGTGTGCGCTCCTCTTCTTAATTTTTTCCCTCGATTTATTGGCACTTTGCACGTTTCGCATATTTTTGCCACAATTATTTCGCCCCATCTTTCGATATACATATCTCTCTCGCTCTCCCTCTCTCTTTCTCTCTCTATCACCGTCTCGCCAACAGCAACAGCGCATCTATCTCGCTCTGCCGGCATGCGAGCTGTTATTGAATTTTAAAAATTGCTGCCGGTAGCGCGCAAAAATTCCAATAAGCCATAAATAAATTTATACCATGAGGCGAAGCGAGCCAAGCCTCGGGCAACTTCGGGGCTCTCTTCATGGCTCATCGGTGAGGAGGAGGAGTAGGAGGAGGAGCAACAAATCCCGGCGGTGAACGAACCGATAATCAATGCCGAAAATTACATACCCTTGTGGGAGAATCGGGAGTTTTGTAGATTAATGATAAACACTTACAAAAATATTTATGGATGGAAATGGAAAAGATCGAAAAGGAAATTCAATTAATCAATTTAAATTAATTAAATTGATTTCAATTAAGTTACTCTGGATTAACAAAGCAAAAATTGAAAATTGGATAAGATTAATATTTTAATTAATTGTAAAATTCAAAATGTATATAAAAAAAAAAATTTTAATAATCAATGTTTCGTGTCAATAACTATTTTTGGGTGACAAACTGCTTAAAAATCGAAAATGACTCTCATGTAGGGAATTTGAAATACTCGTGTATTTCACTTGTCTGTACAACTTTTTGAACGGGCGTTTTTTTGTTTTCGGTTTGGTTTTCTTTAATTCGTTTTTTTTCTCGTGTTTTTTTTTTTTTTTGTATAAACCAAAAGTCAAAGACGACTGCGTCAGCTTCGCTGTTGGCCATGCTAATAACGCTTTTGCCCAGTTTTGGCCAATTGTTTGCCATAACCTAGCGACACAGTGGAATTTTTTTCTTACACACATGGCAAAAAAATTGGTAAAAAAAAGAAAAAACTGTAAAACCAAAAGTTGAGGCGCTTTTTATGTGTTTGGTGACAGTTTCTCGATTCATCGATCATTGTGAAAACTTAAGAGAGACTCACAAAAACAAAAAAAAAAAAAAAAAAAAAAAAAAACTTTGCGTTGATCTGGTCATCACTCATTTTTTTGGGGATAAGCTGAAAATTTGATGATTGAGGGCTCAAATATTATCAGCAGATCCATTGTAATACCAGCTAAAAACAGACAACAACAACAGCTACCGGTTATGATACTAACTCGATCTCGAATTCGTAGTCGAAACTCGCAGCCAAACTCGAACTCGTTTGTTTTACATAAAAATCGTTTGCTGCCAAAATGGGCCTAGGCGAAAGCTGGCCATTATTATTATTATTATTTTTGAGATGGAATCGAGCAAGAAAAGAAACATTTACAAGCCACTAACATAATAAACAAACTTCCAATCCCATTTCTAATCTGACTTAACAATTAAACACGAGATTGGGAACAGCAGCATCGATCTAAATTATCAATTTTCTATCAGATATGCGTATCTGTATCTCAGAATGAGATACACTCAGAGTCGAGGGAAGCGTTCTAAGTCTTTTCTTTTTTTCCAACTGCATAAAATCCGCTAAATGCCACAACCATATACATATATATACATATATATATATTTATATAGATTTGTGTGTTGTGTATGCGTGCCATTATGCATTAAATGTGGCGATTTTGTTTTCATTTTTTTTTCTTTTGCTAGAGCAGAAACAGTAAAATTTGCATAAAATTCAATTTGGCTGCTGCAAAAGATGCCTGAGTCAATCCACAAACAGAGAGAAAGAGAGCGAGAGAGGGAGAGATAGAGAATCATAGAGGCAAACTGCAAGTTGGAAAGCTGCAAAACGGCATTTTTTCATTTAATAAATTGCACAAGACACCAGCAACAAAGTAAAGAAGAAATAAAACTATCATTTTGCAGCATCGAAACCGAAATACGACTAAATAATTATTAAATGTATAAGAAATGTTTTTCAATTAAAAATTAATGTACAGAAATTAAAAACATAAAATATCAAGGTTTTAAAAAATAATAATCTAAATATTATTTTTTATTTTATTATGATAAAATATGCTGAAAATTGCCGAATGTTTGACACACTGTTTATGAATGATTGAGCAAATGCAAGTTGCACTAAGCAAGGCTTCACTGTACAGATGCAGATACAAAGCAGCAGCAGCAGCAACAACAGCATCCCGCATTGCATTTGTGCAACAAGTATTTCCACTTAACAACAACGCAACAACAACAAAAGCTGCTGTTGCAGTTGCCGTTTTTGTTGCTGCAGTTGCAGTTGCTGTGTTTGCTGCCCTCGTCTCCAGGCTGTGATTACAATTTGATTACGCGCATGAATGCAAGGCGCGACGTTGCTTGCAACAGCCACGAGCAGCAGCAGCAACATTTTCTAGTTTGCAGCAGCAGGCCCAAAGCGTCAAAAAATATTTTCTTTGCACTTGCAACGTTCAGCGGCAGCAACGACAGTGCCTCTAGCCTCCGCTTGCCACATGCTGCATACAAGCGATACATACATAATGTATGTGGCAGATACATAAGCGCTGCTGTTGCTGCTGCTGCTGGTCGCGCTGCATGTTTTGCCCATTTTAGCGGCTGTTTTTCCACATCTACAATAACAGCCAGTTGCAAGTTGGAAGTTGGAAGTTGCAAGTTTGCCAACAACTGCGGCAGCAGCGATCTCGGCTTGGCGATCTCTGAGTTTTTCCTGTCAACTCTCTTACCACTTACCCCCTCCTTCTCTCTCTCACTCTCTTGCTGTGTCTGTCTCTTTTTGCAGTTGCAGCAATCAACACTTGTGATTTTTATCAGGCATAATGATTTCCTTTTCAACATGTGCTAATTAAGCGGCGCAGTTGTAGTTGCAGCCTCGTTTTTGTGGCCCTTGAAAAATTCGTAAAGCCAAATAAAGCTGTTTACCCATTGATTTGCCCGATCTTTGACTGTCTGAGATATATATATATATATATATATATATATCGATTTTTAATAATTCAGGCTTCATTCTAACAGCTGGGCAACTTTTCACTCGCACTTCAGCAAAAACTGCAAACGTGAGCAGAAAATGAAGTTGCCCCTTTTCTACACTTGCAACAACAGCAACATATGGACTCTGTCTACTGTAGCCCTAACGTCAACTGAGAAGATCTCTTTCGTTCTGCTTTTTTTTGCTAGGTTGTTTTTTGTTTCCTGAATCCATTAAAAAATATAAAAAGGGTAAAATGTAGTTGTGCTAAATTATGTATCAGTTAGAAGGAAGCATCTCCGATACCCTAAGGAATATATATTCTTGATCAGCATCAAATGTCGAATCGATCTAGCAATTTCAGTCTGTCTATCCCTTTCAAAAAAACTTCATTTGGAATACAATTTACGACTTATAGCCTCTCAGTTGTAGCAAAATATATCCAGATATGTTATTGATCGACTGTAAAACTCGATCAAATAATACGTCACACCAGCGATTTATGTTTATACTGTATAGGACCGCTATTATTTTTTAATATCTTTCAAAAACAAAAGATCTAAAATGAAACACAAATTTTGTTAAACAAAAATATTTTCATATTGAACAAAGTACGATCAGCAATTGTTTCCTATATTTAAGAGCTGTTTACGGGGTGTCTGCTACTCGAGGTCTCGCAACTAGAGCATTCTTACTTTTCACTGTATACCTCTGCAGGAGGTATTGTAAATATATCAGCAAATGATCAGTAGAAACACGTAATAGATGCAACTTTGTATCTTTTTTTGCCAAGAGTATTTCATCTTCGTCAGCTTAAAGATCACTGCTCCTTATTTTTGTTGTTTTTTTTTTTTTTTTTGCACTCGTCGACGTTTTGGGGCTGCGCCATGTGCTGTGCTGAGCTGAGCTGAGTTGGGGCTGAGTTGAGTCTTTGAGTGATCGTGATATATGCGTCTGTGTGTGTATGTATGCGTGTGTGTGTGTGTGTGTGCCCGCAGCTTGGCCTGCTGCAAAGGTAGCAATTTTCCATGCATGCAATGAGAAATAATAAAGCAAAAGAGAGACAACCCAAAGAAAACAAAAAAATAAAAAGAAATAAAAAGAAAAGAAAGAAAAACCAAAAGAAAAGAAAAAAACTCAAGTGAAATGAAACGAAACAAGCGCAGGAATGTGCATACTCAAGATAAATTGCTGTGAGATACTTTTGGCATTGTTGTTTATGTGCCTCTCCTCAGTTGCTCAGTTGCTGCTATGGTGTAATTTGTTTCTTCTTTTTGTTTCTGTTTCTTTTTGAAGCGGAAGGAGCGGACAGACAAACCCAACAAAAATAATAAGAAGAAAATGTAACCAAAGACTTGGAGTTGCACAAATATGCATACTATATATGCTATATACATATATGCAATAAATGTCTGTATTGCTTGTGTGTGTGCAGAAAAATGTGTTTAGGCATTTCCTGATATCGCTCACAGAGTATTGCATAATGCAAACTTTAGCTGACTAACAGAAAAATATCACATCTGCTGATATGGCAGATGGACTAAAGAATCAATCTTTATATTTAAGAGTACAAATATAAACATAAATTTAATTGGCACAAGACAAAAAATATAAAAGTTTAGAATCTTTCTCAGTCATCAGGATCTCTTCTGAATTCAATGTTTTATACATTATTTTATTTGTTTTATATTCCGTGTGGATCAATTCCCGATCTATTTAGTTTATAGCTCTGCGAAAGGCACTTTCCTTGACTCGCAGCAGAGCACGGAGCTCATGCTGCATGCCATCCCATAAAACCATGATATCAACCATGATGCCACAATTGGCATGTGTGCCATGTGTTGCAACCTTGCCTTAGTATGGAATAAGGGAAGAAGATGGAGAGGGGGGTGTGGGGTGGCTATCTGAATTCCAATCTCCTCGCAATTAATTGCCCGAATCAGGCGCTGCTGTTCGCTGTAATCAGCTGTTCCAAGAGTCCAGGCCCAAAAACACCTTAAGAGAGATGCGATACCCAAACGGTGAAGATGTGGAATGGAGGAGGATGAGGATGAGGAGGAGAAGGAGAAGGAGGAAGTGCAGGCAGCAGCTTAAAGACATTCCAAAAGATTTCAGTCTGCCTGCCTGCCTGCCTGGCTGCCTCTTCTCTTTTTTTCCACTCTTGCAGTGTTTCTTTTGTTGGGCGCACGAAATCTTTTGTATTATTTTCCAGTAGCACTTTCCGAATGCCATTTGAGTGCGCCTAACATATTCTTAAGCTGAAGACCAAAAGAGTGAAGACTGCGTATTCGTATTTGTATCTGTATCTTTTGGATGCATGTAGCGCATGCTGCATAATTAACGTGACTGTGGCGAAGGCGAAGGCGGAGCTGCTTCAGGCTGAGTCTGATTCTGTGGCTGAGAACTCTCTGTGCCACGAAGTAGCCTGCATCTGCATCTGCATTTGTAACTGAAGAAACAAAAGAAGCGAAGCAAAACCTGCGCTGTGGAATTTTTTACGTTGGCTTTTTGTGCTCATGTTTTTTGTTGTCGAATTTATGGCCTAATGAAGTGATAAGGCAGAACACAGACCCAAGGCAGACGGACGGATAGAGGTCGTCTCTCGGCTGCATTCCACGCATGCCCCAAACAACAACAAATCTGTAGCTGTATTTTGTACTCTGTATTTGTATCTTCTGTAGAAGTATCTGTATCTTTTTTAGCTGCTGCTGCTGCTGCTGCGTGCGCTGTCAAAATGTTTAGCACAGTTCGCTGCATAATTCATTCTTCTTCTTCTGCTTCTTCGTTCCGCTTGTCGGTTGCATTCCACAGATGCTTGAGCTGGAATTTATTGGTTTGTGGGTCAGCAACGAACGCGCAACACTTTCGGCCAAAAAACAACAATAACAAGAACAAGAACTGATCATGGTATTTTTTGTTGCCTTGTATTTTTTGTTTTTTTTTTTGTTTTGTTTGGTGCAAAGTTGAGAAAAGTGCAATCACATTTGAACGTTGCATAGAATTCGCGACGTGCCGCAAACGACGATGCCACATATAGATGCTTATATGTAGAAGTACAAATACATGCATAGATACATCATAGATACATATAGTTATAGCTGCAGATACAGATGCATGCACTCAAGTGCAGCACAGAGAATGCTGCTATAGATATATATATAGCAGGATCGGGGGCACGGGGAGGCATGTAGCTGCATGCATGAAATGGCCAACAAACCGGCTCCGATTCTCTTCTCTGCCACTCTTAGAAGACAACAACAGCAGCAACAAGCATAAAAAGGAATAAGTAAAGAAAAACAGATAAGAAAAAAAAAGTTGATTAAACTGCTTAAATGCGCAAAGCTGACATTCATGTCAAAGCAACTCCACTGCTTACCCCCTCCCTTTGTGCCCCCTCCTTGAACCCCTTTTGCTCCCCATAAATAAGAACATTTTATGGCCGTTTGGAATGTTTGCCAAATACAAAAGACAACAACAACAGCAGCAGCAGCAACAACAGCAGCAGCAGCAACAACAGCAAAAAGCTGGGCGTAGTTTGGCTGCCAGCAGAAATAGTAGTAAGTTGGCATTTAAGGCAATGCGCGCACTGCTTCAATAAATGCATACACACACCGACACACACACATACACACAAATTGCATTCAATTGGTGCCGCGTTTGCTGCTGCGAGTTCACTGCAACTTTGAAATATTTTCCAACAGCAACAACAACAACATCAGGAGCAGCAACATTTTAGTTGCTGTTGTTGGGCTTGCCTCAAGCAGCGCACTCTCTGCCCCCCGCCATCTCCTTCATTCCATGCTGCTTGCAGCCATTCGCGCTGCTTTAGCTACTCTGTAAAAAGGCAAGACAGCAAATGGGGCATGATTTTTCTTGCACTGTAAAACACTCAATTTAAATGTGCAATTATAGCAACTGCAAACAATTGTTGTTAATTAGTGTTATTTTGATTTTTATAAGACCTTAAAAAAATATATACAAATTGTTTCACTTGATTATCTTCGATTTGAACAGGGTATTTTAGCTATTCGGGTACGCCCCCCGGCCTGCTGCATTCTTGCTTGTTCTGTTTTCCGCGCTCCTTCGCATACTCGCTCGCTCGCTCTTAGCTCTGCACTCTTCTCGCTCTCTCGCCGTTGTCGTCGTTGCTTTGGCTGTTGTCGTCGTTTCATAGCGTAAATAGCAAAGTTGTTCGTACAATTTTAGAAGAACTTGTCAAAACCGCATTCCTGAGTCGCTGCCACTGCGCAGTTGGCTTCGCTGCCTCTGCTGCTTGTAAGTGTGTATACATGTGTGTGACTTGCTTTGCTGGAGGCAATAGCAGCAACAGCAGCAGAAGCAGCGATTGTTGCTGTTGCATTTTTGTTGCTGTTGCTGCAACTGCAACTGCAACGAGTTATAGTTATTTATGCATGTTTGTGCGTTTGTTTATTTGTTTGCTTTGGAGTAAATGATCGCGCACACACGCACGTACACACACTAACACACATGTACACACATGCATATGTATCTAAAGCGAGTACATCTGCTGCTGGCTGCTGGCTGCTGCTGCTTAGAAATATTTTGTCTCATTTGTCGTGCACTTTTGCTCGTTGAACAACTACAACAATGTACATATATCAAAAAAGTGCAGCAGCAGGAATAGCTCAATTGACTTGTATAATGTACAACGAAGTGTAACTGCTCAATATGAATACGGAATATACAAAATTAATCTATTATATATCTAAATTAATTTCCATAGTTCATAAACTGTGGTTAATTACAGCTTATGGCTACCCATAAATATTTCTGACAAATAACTCTATATACTTATTGCCATTAAAATAAATATTAAGATGTGAATCTGAAATTTCAATAAGACTTACCCATTTTAATGCGTATTTAAAGTATCTGTTAGATAGTCAATTAAATTACAATGAAATCAGTCATTGCGGTTCAAGTTTTTTCAGCTCTTGTATCCAAATTATTTAACTTTAAGTACATATGTGTATAAGAAAAACCGAGAATTTTAATCAATTGGTTCTGGCCACAAACAAGATTGTGTAAATTCCTGAGAATGCCACGAGCGTTGACCATAAAATTGAACATTATTCAAGTTCTCTGCTCCTGCCTATGTATGCGTAGAAATTGGGTTTTTTTTGTGTGTGTGTGTGTGTGTGTATTGAAAAAGATAAACAAACACCAGCAAATATTGAATACAATAATCTTGGCATTCTTTTTCGGGGAATTTTATTACGGGCCAGATTTATATAGAAATTATTAGAGAAAATAACTGTGGAGCAGAGGGGTGCGCTGCGGGGGCAGCAACAAAATAGAGGCGAGGGCTAACAAAATGCATGCATAATTTATTTATTTATGACCTGGCGTTAAAAATAACAGCGCACAAATATTTTTGCAACAACAACAGCAGCGGCATCGAAACTTAAACAAAACATTTTTCGTTATTTATAAACAAAAGACACACGAAAGAAATGAAAAAAAAAATCGAAAAAACAAAAGCAACAAGCAAATAACAGAAATGTTAATTGGCCCATTTGACATGCGGCATTTTTGTATTTTGTTTTTCTGGTCAGCAGCTTTCATTCTTTTCGACTATTTTGTGTTGTAGTTGTCAAAAAGTATTTTTCATGCCCATTGTTGTTGTTGTTGTTGTTGCTATAGCTTGTTGGCATGTAAAGCAAATATTAAAAAAAAATGTGTATATACTGCGAGCCGAAATTAATGAATACATTTTTGAAATAATTTTGGCCGTGATGCGAATTGCCAAACTGTCTACAAAGTGCGCGAAAAGAAAATCACCAAATATATATATATATATATATATATATATATATATATTTGTGAAATTTTGCTTGTGTATTTTAATTTGATTTTTTTTGTTTTGTGGGTCGTGCTGAGCATTTCCAAAAAACTAAACTTTGTCTGCAAACAGATCAACGTCTATAAATAAATATTCAATATTCTATGCACATGCTGCTGCGACCAAATGATTTCGAATACGCTCTAAATTAGTTATTTTCTAAAATACATATATTATTATGCACTTTCAGCACATTCGAATCATTTATCAAATTTTTGTACATTTGTTTATTTTATTTTTTTGTTACTTGTTATTGGCAGCTGTAAATTCTGAAATCTTAATTTATAAATAAACGAAACACAAAATTATGTATGTATAACATTCAGCAGTTTAAAATATGATTCCAAAAAAATTTTCACTCGTTTCCTTTTTGGCATTTTGCATTTCTGTGTGAAATTGCTAAGAAATTATGATTATTTTTCTGTCGCTGTTTTTTTTTTTTTTTTGTATTTGTCAGACGTTACCCATGGCCGGATTCCCAGCGAAAAAATATAAAATAACGCTTGCTTCCAGCTAACTCACAGCGCTTACAATGTGTGTATGCTAGTGTGTGTGTGTGTGTGCATGCTTGTATGTATATAGTGTGTTCTCTTTTCTCCCCTCCCTCACAAGCTCTACTACGCTCGACCTTATGCGAGGAATGCGCCCCCAGCTCAACTTAAAGCGTTCGTCATATTTACAATGCAACTTCCCCCTTTTGCTGCAGCGCACTCGCACTCGCATTATTACGAGCATATTCTATCAGATACAACAGCAGCAGCAACAGATACAGATACAAAAAGTCTTTATAGTATATAACAAATTTCTGCTGTCGACTGCTGTCTGAGACTTTGACGTCGTCGTCGTCGTCATTTCGCGTTTCGCATTCACGTTTCTCAGTTGAATTTTTCGCCTTATTATTATTTCAATATGCGATATACATACATATATATATATATATATATATATATATATATATATAGATGTGTGTGTAGATATATAAGCATCTGCGTATGTGCACATGCGCGCTGCTTTTGCTTCTCGCTGCTTGCTTCTCACTTCTCCGTTGCTCGAATGCTCGGCTGCTCGCTTGGCTCACAGTCGCTTGGTTGCTCTGGTATGTGAAGGTCGCAACAGTTGTTTTGTTAATGACAGAGTACAACAACGACAACAACGACGACGACGATAGTCATAACTATGGCTATGATAATGTTAATGCTGGTAATGCTGATGGCAACTATAGCCAGCTAGGAATAGGCTCACAAGGCTGGGCAGCATATAATTTGATCAAAAGTATCCATTGTCTTGAAAATGCAGCTACAGCCCCAAGTTAGAGAAACTATATACTCTATACTAGCTTTACTCTGGCTTCCATATAGACATGTTTGTAATTTATAGAAAATCCCACGATTTGTTTATTATGTTTTAATAAGAATTCAAGAGAGAGCTGCTAAAACATTGAGCGTAAAATCGATATAATCGATGGATTTACAAAAGGGCGATAGATTAATATGTTTTTCGATAATCGATATGTAGACACTCAACACATGAATGTGACTTTTATACATCCCATTGAGATCTTCCCACACGGACTAAGCTTTTAGCAATGAGAAAATATCATCTCTTAAGTAAAATACATTTTTTTGGTTTCTTTTTTTTAAATCAATTGATTCTATAATAAGAATGGTCTCGACATATACTGGAAATGTTTAATTATCCTGATAGTTGTAGTTTTACATATGCTATGACTACTTGACGAATTCCAGAAATCGGTTATAATAAACTGCACAGGTGAACAATTCGCACAACTGGAAGAAGTTCCAAGCAAACTTTGCACTTGTTTATTTTTGTAAATTTTTTATTTTTCGTGTGTTTTTATTTGGTCTTGACGTTTCTTCAAGGTTCCTTAATAGAGCACCAGCTACAAATACGTACATATATATATACATATTTAGTATTTAGCAGGAATTTTGTGTGAAATATTTGGTCATGTATCTGTACCTTTGTGTGTTTGTGTGTGCATCTTTGTGCCTTGGCGTGTTCCATGTGGGCGTTGTGAACGACACGAAAATGTTTCCGAGTTGTCGTGTCGAATTTAAAGCTTTATAATGCGCATACCTCGAATTTTTGTTGACGTACCGAATACCGCTTGCATATTTCCACCAAAAGAGAACAGCAAACAACAACAAGAACAACAGCAAAATTTCAATGAAGAAGAATTTCAAAACCAATTTCATATGCTTGTTACAGTGAAATATTGGCATATCTATATCTATCTATATATATGTCTGTATGTACATAAAGCATTCTCCTCTAAGAAATGGTCGTCCATATTACCATATGTATGGGGGCATCCACATCTGTATACACACACAAACATATATATATATACATATATAAATCCAAAGACGTCAAAGCGCTCATCGATCAATGGCACAACGAATGATGGCCAGAAAGTTCACCTTGCCTATTTGGCCCGCATCACTTGATGATAGTCTAAGGTTGCCATACCCTGGAAAATATCTAAAAGGGTCAATTGGAGATCGACTTTGATATCTTAAATATTTTATTTATCTTTATGCTGATCTTAAATTGACTTTTAGTATCTAATTGAATTGAAGTTCGAATTTATTCAATTCTTCTGTCATATTTGTCTATAGATTAACTAAATTTATATTTATATTATTTAAAGAATGGAATGAATATAAACTTAATTTGTAGGGACTTTTTGAGAAGATCATGCTCCAAAGCAAATCAACTTATTTTTCAGTACCCACATTATTTGTCTTACGCCTATAATCCAACCCAGGAGCTTAGCGTATTTCACACACGAGCAGCCTCTCAATGTTTGTACCATTTTTGTTGTTTTGTTTTGTGTAATTCACATATATCTTAGTTTTGCTATTTTTGGCATTTGGTTCAGAAAGCTATTTGCTCGATATTCCAAATTAAAGTAAACAAACGCTTTTCCGAATCTATGCCCCAAAATAAAAGAAAAAAAATACCCGTCAACAAGTCATAAAATTCATAAATTTCAATTTAAGTTTATTTGGATTTGGCTTTTGTTGGGTACGGGAAGGGGGAAAGGGGAGGGGAGATCGGGTATGCCAAGTGGGCGCTTTTGTTGTATGTTAGCATGTGTGTGTGTGTGTGTATAAATTCTATGAATTTTTTAATAGTTAATTTGTATGCAGTTGGCATTGCGCATGGCGCAAAAATTTATTTCAATTGTTCACTTTGGAATTTATGGTAGACATTGTGAGATTTCGAAATGAGCGCTAAAAGCGCCAACTTGGCTATTACGAATAGGCCCTTGTCACCCCCGCACTAGCTCTCTATCGCTCGCTCACTCTCTTCCTCTCTCTTTCGCTCTGGCTCTGTAAGTGGGTCTACCATGTCGTAGTTCCCAGCGTCACTCTGTGACTAATGTCATCGGCCCACGCCATTTAAATGAGTCCCCAATACTGGCCGATACTCTGCTTCAGGTCGAAACCGACTCACACATGTGTATATTACAGTGCCACGGTGGTGTAATTGACACCCACTTACGAAACTATCCGATATCGAGGCTCTCAAAGAAAGGCACACACATATATCTTAGACTATCTCCCTCCAAATTGTGTTTTCTCTTGAAGATTGTGAAATACCTTCGTAGATAAAGAACAGCCAGAAAATGCTTTGGGCTTATCTCGCATAGCGTCTGCAGACATGAACACAATAAAAAATAAAAAAATAAGTTGTACAAAAAGGCTAAAGAAAAATAGAAAAAGAAAAAACTTGAACGCATGCGCAGTTCATTGACTTTAGCCTGTGTGAAATTATTATTGAAAGTATAAAATATATTCATGGGTGGAGCCGGCTCGTAAAATGCATTTGATAAAGCTCCCCACAGCAAGTTGCAGCGTTTCCGTTTTTATCAGCTTGGAATTATGAAAAGTGCGCCGGAAGGAAGTCAAAGTGTGAGAGACACTCATGTAGCTCATGGAGGAAATGCAGTTAATATCTTTTTAATTTGCCACAGCTCCAAGGCAAGAAAAAAAAAATCGCTCATAGCGAGAAATATTTCAATGTGAACGACACTTGAAACAAGCTAAAAATCATAGCGCAAGACTCGTTTTACTATTATATTTTTTTTTCTTCAGTTTTTTTTTTACACAACAACACGCAACAACCGTCGTCAACAACGACAACGGCGATAAGATAAAAACGACGTACGACCTTTATAGCTTAATTTGATTAAGCTCTTAAATATTTCTGAACGCCTGTCTGATAAGCAACGCAACGCAACCGAACCGAACCCAACCCAAAGCAGACACATTCTACAGCACAAACATGTGATAATAATACCAAAACATTTATTTTTGCTCTAGATTCCAATTCATGTTAGTTTTTTTTTATTTTCTTTAACAATTTATGTGTGTCACGACGTTACATATTATTATTATTTTTGTTTATGTTGCTTTTATTTTCAGTACGTATCTAGTATATCATATGTAACTCTATCAAAGCTACGAAAGCTATGACCAAATTTCAACACTTCAATATGTGCCAATCTTGTAAAATACTTGGTTCATGCGGAAATTTGAATATGATTGTTATCATTAGATTTGTGCTTTTACCTAAAGAAAAAAGTTTTTTTGCTATAATCAAATTAATGCTGTTTAATTGCCAACTTGATAAGTCTATAAAATCAAGTAGATCTTAAGTAAATATTAGATAAGCCTCAGTAGATTTTTAAGTATTTATCATATAATCGGACGCATCACGGACCCATCTACTGATTTCAAAATCTGACTTTATTTATCAGCTTAGTAAAGGTTTTTTGAAGATCTTGTACACGGCTTAGTTATCGTAATTCATCAGTAACCGAGAACCTGAGTTTCCTTAACAGTCTCCAGTCAACGTAAGCTCATACGATCGTCAAAGTAACACTCAAAATAAGAGTCACATACTGCTCTATCTTGATTGCTGATCTATACCTTTATCAGCTATCTAAAATACCCACCATCATAAGTTTTCTGAGCAAAGCGACGATCATACGATCTTATTTAGATATGTATATACACACATGTATATATGTGTGTGTGTATGTGAGTGTGTATGACGATCATAACGTAATATTTAATGCAGTAAACACAGACAATTGCGTCAACTGTGCTTGTTTGTATATACCCTCGTACCTATAAATACATGTAGGTATGTCAAGGTGATGTTCGATTCACTGTCAGATAAATTGGCTCTAATGCTTATGTGTGTAGATGTGTGTGTCACTCTCTCAATTTTGCATAAAAATCTGATGTTGTTGCTGCTGCTGCGATCTTTGAGCTGAGCTGAGATGGGGGCCAAGTGGGCCATCGTATCGCGACATATATATTTATATTTGATATTAACCGGAAATGGTTGTCTCTTTGTCGTGTCGTGTTCTAAGTGTTTGTGTGTGTGCCACAACAATATAGTAGAAGAGCGTGTGCTTTATTATCTCGCAGTTCCGTTCAAAACAAAACAAGCGTAAAAATAGAGTAAACAATTAGAGCAGAACTTGACAGTGGAGACTACGTGATTTGGTTAAGCCCAAGCACAAGTCCAAGCGAAAACATGCTGCCTGCTGCATATAGATTATAGATAATACTCAACTCCTCCCCTTTTTGCTTATGCTGTGGCCAAGAGTTATGGAATTCGTTGGAAACCGGCTTAAACTGTTTCTGTCGCTGATGAGATGCTTGATTGAATTTGAATTGCTAAATGATGTTTGGTCCAAGCCGGGCTCGAGCCCGGGCCCGGACCGGGCCAGGGCGATCATCGAATCGAAATACTTTAACTGAATTAATGATCGTCTATTAAAAGATCAGAAGAAAGAGAACAGAACTTTGACGCATCTTTAATTTGTTTTCTGTCGCAAGGCTGATGCTGCTGCTGTCGAAAACAAAAGTTTCCAAGGGCTGTAACTCAGGCTTCCACAATCAACTTGAATAACACATTTACATATGTCCAAAAATATACCCGAAAGTCACTTAAATACAAATACCAATATATATATATATTTATATATATAGATATAGATATACGTATATATGCAAAGAATGCCCAGGAGAAATACGTTTTTTTATGAGCGGGCCAATTAGCATAAAACGCGTCGTAAACAGTTAAATAATATTGTTTATACAAATGTATCTATGCTGCATATATATATATGTATATATATATATATATATATATATCTGCAGATACGTTAGTATATTTATGTTTGTATAAGTATATATGTGTGTGCTTTTCATTTAAGTGCTGCCTAATGACAACTTTTGACATCGTTGTCAATGGCCAGCCATGCCTAGGTATCACTGTAGTTGTTGTTCGTCGTTGGTTGTCGTTTGCTATTGTGACAACAAAATTCATGCTGAAATATTTTGTTGACTCGAAACTCGTTTCTTTTTGTTTTTTTTTTCGGGCATTCCTTTACATATATATATATATATATTTTTTTTGGATTTTATATTAAAGCGCGAATTTATTACAGCGACGCTCAGCGCCATAAATATTTTGTTTACAATTATTTAATTTATGCAGTTTTTCTTCAACCAGCCACAAACGCCACATTTTATGTGGGCTGTGCGGCCATTTAGCCATTTAGCCAGTTAGCCATTTAGCCATTTAGCCAGTTGACCAGTTAGCCAGTTAGTTAAGCTAACAACAAGCATAACAGGCTAAAAGGCCAACAACGCCAACGATTCGCTCGTTAGTTGATGCCTCTGCCTTTGCTGCCGCTTCATTGCAGAAGGAAGCCCTATTACTTTTGCCGTTGCCACGCCTGTGGACGCCCCCTTTGTACACCCACTCTGACCAGACAGTCAGTCAAACAGAGGGACAGACAGACTCTTCATTGATTTTTGATTTTGCTCGTCTCTCGTGTTTGAGGTCAAAATGAGTCAAATTCAACAAGCGCTAATGGAAAACCAGAAAAATTTGCATTGCACTGCGCTTTTCCCATTTCAGCTGATTAAAGGAAACGTTTTATATTCTTGCTCTTTTTTACGCTATTTTTATTTTATAGCCAGCTGCGATTGCCACACGCTTTTTACACCTGTGTAAACTTTGCGCTTCAATTGATATTTTTGCACAGAAATTTGATTAAATTTCACATATGTTTAAGAAAAGCAGAAAAATAGAGGCAGAATAATAGAGTTGGCTAATGAACGTAGAAAATTGTGTAAGATTCAAATTTAGTTTGATGCTGAGTAGAACTAAGTTTGCAGTTGTGGATTGCTCGATTTAAAGTTGCAGTGGTTAATGAATTATGTGAATGTGAATAATTGAATAAATTTATGATATATATTAATGTATTTTCTTTTGTAATTTATTATAGAAAAGATAATATATGAAGGGATAAGCGGGGGGATAAGAGGGGATCGGGATCGGCGTTAAAAACTTCATCACAAATTGATAACACCTTCTAGAAGGGTATAAGCATATTGATGTCTCAGTTGGTCGACCGTCGTTATGTTTATTTACACGGTAGGTTCGCATGCAAATAAACAAATGCCGCATTCGTAACACAATGCAGATATATCAACTGGGTGTTGTTGCCTAACGTTGAAAAGCCAATGAAATAAATAAATACAAAGCTCGTCGATTTCATATTATGAATACACACGCTGCCCCTCTTTTCTCTCTCTCCCTCTCTCTCTCGCTCTCACTGTATTTTTGCTTTGTTGTCAACGTTCTTGTCATGTTCTGTCCGCTGGTCAATTTGCTCTGTTTGTGTGTCAGTTTGTCAGACTTGGACTGTGCTCGGAGATTGGGACATGTCTTTTGCTACATTTTGTGTGTATCATTTATGTTTATTTATTTGCGGCTGCACTTTTTGCACTGTTTTTTGTTTTCTTTTCTTTCTATATAAACTGATAATTCCTTGTGCCATTTTCCCCACAACTGGCTGAATTTATTTTTTATTGTAACAAAGCACTTTTTATGTGATACACCATTTGTATGCACTTTGCGTTGTAAATATGTATACACATATATGTACATATATATTTATACGCCAAATCCAACATTAGTTAAAGCACATGCAATTTTAATGATTGCTTATCGCTAGAAACAACGTCTCACAATCATTTGGTTTGTTTTGGGTTTTGGGTCCCTGACCAAGCGCACGTCGTCCCCTATTGGCTACGTCATAAGTAGCTACTAATGATCAGCTGATCATAAATTAGACAATAAACACAACTGGAATTATCTTAGTTATTAAACTATTTAAGAATTGACTCTTAGTTTATTCGTTTTAATATCCAGTTTGGGCAATAGGAATTGTTTCGATTCGTGCAGCAAGCGATCGATATTTTATCTGTTGTTGAATCAGCGTCAAAATATCTTATTTTATGTGTTACACATATGCTTAAAAACATATACGAGTAGATCTCCATAAACTACAGTTGGCGTTAGACAATATTCTAGCTAAATTTACTAATTAAAACGATTAAATACTTGTATAAACTGAAAGGTACTCTTGGAAGTGAGGATATCTTTTGGCTTTCGCTGCAACTACTGCCGCAACGAGTTTATTCTTGGAAAATTCATAATGAATGCGCAACTGTCGGGCAGTTGAGACACGCCACATATATATATATACTATATGTATGTTTATATCTGGCGCATATGGCGCACATTTTATTATCGTGTCGGGCCGCCTTTTGCGCTGCTCTTTTTTAATGGTTGCGCGAATTCCACAGCAATGATTAATTAACAAATCATATAAATATGCCAGCCTTAAAGGAAAACAACAACAGCCACAATGCATATACATATTTCAATTGAAGAGCACACACACACACACCCCCCCATTATCAGTGTGAGCGTACAAGTGTGTATACCTATTCGACCAATTAATTTATGAAGATTAGTAATTATCATTGGAATGCGAAAATGTTGTTGTCTACGCTGATATTGAAATTGAATTTCGCAAACAAATATCTGCACAAAATAAAGGAGTTACGAGTGAAATTTTTAAGAAACTCAACTATGCGATACTCTGTTTCTTTTTGGTGTGGGAATAAATTGATTGGGTTTTTATTAAAATGATATTACAGAAATGTAATAAATAAATTAGTACAAAATGCAGTTAAATTTGAAAATTAAGAATAATTTATATTGCTTTAAATATTTTACATTAATGTATTAATTTATTATTATTATTTATTATAAAGTACACAAATACTTAGTAACTATTAACGGTTGTCTTTGAAAATCAAGCATAGTTTGTATTCATCTCAGAATATCTAAGTGCATATACATTATCATTGAAAGGAAACAACTTAAAACGAAATACACTAATTTTCTCCCTTGGATGGAGTATAGAATAATCTCAGCAGCAGCGAAATGGAATTGCAAAAAACTCAATAAACTCCTTTTTACCCTGGGAAATAGAGTACATAAAAAGCTCAGCCGCAGCGTCGACAATGTTGTCGGCAACAACAATGACAACAACGACGACGACAACGTCATTGTCATTAGCTCTTTTGCCGCAGCGGGAAAATTGCGACCTCGATAAGATTAGACATATGGCAAATAGCATTTGGTATCGGGTGCGGTGGGGGGAATGGGGTATACTTTTTGTGTGGCAACAACAAGACACCAGGAGAGGAGACAACATTCCATTAGGCAAGTGCTAATGCTGCATGGTAAATATTTGAGAGTCAAAGAAATATGTGTGTTGTTTTTTTTGCCGACTTTTACCAAAAAAGTTGAAAAAAAAAATGCACACAGGAAATACCAGACAAAGCTCTGTCGCTAATCTTATCGAATGGGCCCGGAGAAACGCTTCCAATTAGCTGGCGTGGGAACACTTGGCCATATACGGTAAACAGGTTACGATACATCTTAGATAGGGCCCAAAACTATAAAATAGAAAAATATATATATATATATATGTATATTTATATTTGTATTTATCTGCTGGACGGAAATTCATTAGCGATTTTGTTGTCTCTATGCAAACAAGCTGATAAGCTAAATACCCGACTAAACAAGATCAAACACGAATTCTAACCTGCATCCATTTGTGTCTAATTTGGTTTCTTCTTTCTTTGTCAATTGCAGCTACACAAAACCGCATTCTTTCGAGGATTGTGTGGGCGATGAGCTGCCCGTGGGATGGGAGGAGGCGTATGACTCGAATATCGGTCGCTACTACATCAATCACATTGCGCAGAGCACACAGCTCGAGGATCCGCGCCAGGAGTGGAAGAGTGTCCAGGAGCAAATGCTTAGCGATTACTTGTCCGCTGCCCAGGATCAGTTAGAGAACAAGCGCGAGATGTACGATGTGAAACAGCAGCGTCTCCATCTCGCCCAAGAGGAATACAATCATCATCTGAACAAATTGGCCGCCAGTCGCAGCAGCTGTAAGTTAACTCAATCAACCCAAAAATATCACGCGACTAGGCGATTTCTGTCGAACTACAAATTATAAGCGATTTCACAATTATATTGCTCCATGATAACCGAACGCTGGTCAGTCGAATAGAGCACACAGCTATAATAAACATGCGCGCCAATTCTTATTGATTTATATTGATCACAGGCAGGAATATACACAATTCTCTAGTCACTTTATTGCTATGAGATTCAGATTAAAGGAATAAATCGGCCAACTCCGTTCATAAAGACTATTTTCGTCGCTGACAGAATCAGTTAGTCAGCTTCAGAAATATTAAAAAACTATTCGAGTAGTTAAACGTACAGAGATAATCAATACTTACCCGTTCTTTCTCTGCTCTCTTTGCAGTATGCTCGTCGTCCAGTTCGATGAGTCGACACGATCCAGATCTGTTGCGTGCCGATCTGATGACAGCGCGTGAGCGTGTGCGTCAATTGAAGCAGGAGCTGAATCACATTACCAATGATATAACCTATACGCAACGGGGCATGAACACCCTGTATTCGGTGGGCGAGAAGATCAATGCGCGCCAAAATGGCTGCTATGATATTGCCGAGGTGCAGGCGATACGCGAGGAGATGCTCAAGGTGCACAAATCGCTCGTCTCCGGCGAGAAGGTGCGCGAAGAGCTGATGCGCAGCCTCGTCCAAATCAAGAACGAACTGAGTCGCCAGCAGATCAGCGAAGAGAGTGCCGATCTATTAAATGCTGCATCGCCCTTCGACAGGGTTTGCGTTGCCAGCCAGACAGATCTGTGCGGCGGTGCCGGGGAGCATTTGAATGGTGGGGCACGTTTCGCCGAAATGGCCAAGACGAAGCTACAGTATGCGGAGTGGCGCAAGCACATCAAGAAGCTGCAACAACAGCTCGCCGATCATGTGGAACGCATTGAGCCCGGCCAGCTGGAATCGGACAAGGATCGCATTCTGCTCATCCAGGAGAAGGAGAAGCTGCTCAACGATCTGAACAGCATATCCCTAAAATCCCGCACGGCCGAAGAGAAGAAGGTCATACAACAGACGCGCCACAAACTCGAGGAGGACCTCAATGAGGCGTATGAGGCAACGAACACTTGCATCGCGAATCGATTGCGTTTCCACGAGGAGAAACAACTGCTGCTGGACAAACTGCAGGAGGCGCTGAAGTCAACCAAATTGCTCGAAGAGCGCCTGAAGTCATTCTCGTCGGAGAGCACGTTCTCAATAAGCAGCGGCAGCAGTCTCGGCTCCCTGTCCACCGCGAGCAGCAAGAGTGCGCTCAGCTTTACGGACATTTACATTGATCCCTTTGCCGTCGACGCACACATCGATGTCGTCGATCTGAAGCGACACTCGCATCGACTATTCCAGCAGCAGCCGCAGCGTCTGCCACCTCCACATCCAGCCCTGCAACAGCAACAACAGCAGCAGCCACCACCTGTATCGGAGGTATCGTTGTCGCCGCGCAGCAGCCTATCGATGGAAACGCCGCCCGCCTCTCCCCTCAAATACAATGCCAATGCCGATCAGCAGCAGGCACAACAGCCAGCAGCAGCTGCCCCTACGGCGCTCAAGGAGGAACCCACTTATGCCAATGCGCCGCTGGCGACGATCCCAGCGCCGCCCGCCTACTCAGCACCACCGGCTGCACCGCTGGGCGTGCGTCCGCATCCGTATGACCTGGACTCTACAGTCTTGGATTGTATGATGCTTGAGGCGAAGCTGCAGAAACTGAACCTTGGCTCACCGCTCAATCTGAACGGGCCGTTGTCGCCCATTTCGGAGAAGCCATCTCTGCTCGATCTGCCGCAAGAGATGCTGTCGCGCTCCTCCTCCACATCGAATACACGCTCCGTGTCCGCAGCCGTCAGCAATGAGTCTGTGGCCGGTGACTCTGGCGTCTTTGAGGCATCGCGTGCCCATTTGCCACGCAAGGAATTGGCCCAGGTGCAGATCGGCCTGAAGTATCTGAAGCAGGAGGGCGTGCTCGTCGTCTCCTTGGAGCGTGCCAATAATCTATCCGCACTCTGGACAGCCTCCACGGATAACTCGCAAGTGTAAGTCTTATTTGATTTGATTGAAATTGCTGTTGCTTATTTAAAATTTTAATTTTTTTTTTTGGCTTGCAGCTACTTGCGTGCCGCCTTGCTGCCCAATTCGCTGACCTCCATACGCACCAAGGCGCTGGGCGATTTCCAGAAGCCCGTCTTCAATGACACTTTTGCGGTGCCCATTTCGCTCGATAAGCTGCTCACAAAGAGCCTGCAGGTGACCGTCGTCAGCATGACCGGACAAAAGGAGGAGATTATTGTAAGTTTTTAAACGGTTTGAATTACGATCCATTCTGGATTGGAATTCCCATAAAAAGCATAAGCTACAATTGTCTTTTCAATTTTTAGGGCACTGTGCAAATCAGCATGGCCGAATTCAATCCAGAGGACTCCACGCTCAAGTGGTACAATGTGCTCAGTTCCAAGTTTATGCCCAGCTTCGAGTCACTCGATTTGCCCTCCACAAGTGCGGCAGCTGCAGCAGCCGCTGTCGCCGCCAGCAGCAGCAACAACAACAACAACCGAGAAGAATCCTCGGATGAGTCAACGATTACATCGTCGCAAACATCGACGCTGACGCGCAATCAGGCGCCACCATTGGAGCTGCAGGAGCAAATAGCCGAGGAGCTGCCCGAACATGTTGGCGGCGTTAGTGAGCCGCAGTGCAGCGACGACGACGATGATGACGATGACGATGACGAGGAGGAGGAGGAGGAAGACGAGCAGCAACTGGTCGGCACAATTGGTCTAACGCACAGTGAGTCGCGATTAATTCGACAAACACTTGGAATTCCATAACTAATTGTACTCTTTGCACAGCTGGTTGCATGCTGGACCTTGCCTATTTGGAGAATATGAAGCAGGAGTATGCCGATAAGGAAACCAACACCGATTGCGCCTTTCCGCCGGAGAAGCTGCGCAGCCAGTCCCAGCTGCTGGACGACAGGCCCGTAAAGCGATCGCAGACTTTTACACCATCGGCTGCGGTTAGCAAGAACCGTTACAATTGTCGTCTCAATCGCAGCGATTCGGATTCGGCGATGCACTTTGGCGTAGCACCTCACAGTTTTCATCGCGGTGCCGTGGAGCGTCGCTCGCTGCGCTTCCATCCCAAGGCGACCAAATCATCAAGTAGGTTCAATTGCCTCACTTGCCAATTAAATTTGTATTTAACTTGAGTTATAATTGAATCATTTGCAGAGCTGCATCATACTCACATACCACGCACTAGCTTGGACCTGGAGCTGGATCTGCAGGCGCAGCACAGTAAGCTCTTCTTTCTCAACGATCAAATCTCCAAGCTGCAGAACCTTAAGGAAGTGTAAGTTGGCTGTGACTTAATCTCCATCTCCATTCCACAGATAATCATGTTCATTTTTTATTTGCGCATTTTATAGACTTCAGAAGGCCTGCGATAACAAGGATCCGCTAATTGCGGCCTGGGCCATTGAGAACGAGGAATTCCAGCGTCTGGTGGCACGTGCCGATCCTACCAAGTGTCCCGAGGAGCGCCTGTTGCATAAGCTGCTCATGAAGACCACCAAAGAAATACACAAGCTGCGCAAAACCAAGGTCCCTAAAGGCTGCCCCGATCTGGTTTCATTCAAGTCAGTGCCATAATCTCCACATTTCTCATACAATTCCTAATCTTTCCTTTCTCGCATTGCAGAGAGAAGATCACGTTCTTTACGCGCAAAGGAATGCCTGTGCCCGAGCTGCCCAGCGACTTTATGCTGCCCGATGCTAATGCCATCGAAGAGGAGGAAGAGGAGGAGGAGGCGGCGGAGGAAGATGAAGCGGAGGATGATGATGATGATGATGATGATGATGATGATGAGGAGGAGAAAATTGTCATTAATTCGGCTCTGGTCGCAAGCAGCAATAGGAATAAGAATCTCAGTGAGCATCATCATCGGGCACAAGCTAATAAGCTGCCTGCCACGCCCGCCGTCCCTGTTGCACAGTGTAATGAGACCAGTGAGGAGAAGTCGGAGCAGCCACGCTACGACTATGTAGTCGATCGCAACTATGGCGTCGAGGTGTAGTCAACACCAACACCACCACCACTCCCCCTCTACCCACCACCTATGTTGTACATTTTTGTAATTATTTTCGGTATTTATTTGCATTAAGCAGAAAGTATTTATGTGTATAAAAGATGAGGAAGATGAAATGAGAAACTAGATGAAACTGATGTAACAAATATCTGTGCCTTATTGAAAGAGTTGGAGCAGCCAACAAAAACACCAACAACAGCAAAATCAACAAATAGAACAACAGCAGCAACATGAAACATGCAACTTGCAAGAAATGATAATTATTTGTAATTGCATAGAACTAATTAGGCGTATACAGTAATAGCATAGACCCTTAGTCAGTTTGTACTAATTGACCCCCACAAGCCCCCCCTTTACACACTCAGCCCCAACACAGCTCCACAAACGACCATGTATGAAAAGAGCAAAGAATTCCCTGAAATTACCCAAAAAACCCTCCCGCCCACAAAAGATAAACGCGCACATTGCGCGTTTCGAAACTGTCAAATTCATATTGAAAACCAACTGTATTCTTAAGACTTGAGCAAATTATACGAATGTAGAGGAATATTTTTTATATATATACATAAATACGTATAGCAACTAGTGATACATTTTACATTAGTTTAGTGAAACACACCAACACCAACAAAACATACAAAAAAAAAACTGAAATGGAAAAATATTTATTATATACATACACATTAAATATATATGAATAGAGATGATTGCAGATGACTCCAATCAATCTGTTTAGTTTAGTTTAATTAGCTTGCGTTTTTGTTAAGCTCAAAACGAATTCTACTTTTTTTTATAAAAAAAAAACCTATTAAAAAAAAACAAAAAAAGTCCATGTACCATATTAGTTAAACACCATATGCCGCAAATCGTCTATATGGTCTATCTAAGAACGCTCCATAACAGAAAACAAGAGAAAGAAAACTATGAAAGTGAAAAAAAAGAAAAAATAAACTGAATAACAATTCTTTGTTATGTTTTATTGAGCGAGCCTGTTGAAATTGTTAAGCTATTGCCCTGGAGCTATGAATTTGAAGAAATCAAAACGAAACAAATGGAAAAAACTAAACCATTAAGTTATAATTTAAGCTTAGTTTTAGTTTCTGCTTTCTCAGCTCTTTGTAACCAATCGCTGTTGTTTTGTTAACACTAATCGCTCCCCGACCCTCCCCGCCCCTACAACTCAGTAATAGTAATAACGGAAAGCGAGCCCCACATATATATATATATTTACGGTAGTAATTTAGCTGTAATAAATTATATGAATGAGAACATGTATATTGTAATTGTGCAATAAACAAAAAAAAAAATTCTACTGACATAACTGAATATAATGATATTTTATTGGATGGATTGAAAAATATAAACTTAATGGATATCCTAAAAATATTACTTACTATATCAGTTGATGGCTTTATTTATTGCGAGTCATCCGAGAAATAACAAATTTTTCGTTTAACGAAATGTACCGTTAAAACATATTCCGATTTGGTTGGACAAGGACTATCTGTGGTCCAAAGGACATCAGGATAGTTCTGCAAATAACCGAGATACAACCAATGTTGTCATTTTGATCAAATTTTCAGAGCCTGGATCCTTTTCTAACAGAAAATTGGTTGTTGTGGGTACCAAAATGCGTATTTCTTCAAAATTCATAAACAAAGGGCCCAGTTTTCGCTTAGATAATTATATAACTTCTATATTTAATTCTACTGCCTAAAAGAAGGCAATGGTTTTGCTGCCCCGTTGAAGTGAGGACACTCGCCATCTGGTTACAAACACAACAACTTCCATTAAAGCACGTAGCACAAAAGTATGCAACAATATTTCAGCAACAATTATCATTCTAAAAGTGACAATTTACACAATAGTATTTTATTCTTATCTAGCAGACCAGTAAATAGAATGGATATTCCAATTTTACATCTCCTAAATTTCTAACGACCACTTGAAAAATGACTTAAATCATACACCCAAAAAAAGACTAAGTTTAATTAATGGAAAACTGTATATTTTAACATCAGTTTGTGTATGTTTTGTTGTACTTTATCATAAACTTTATTCACATAAAAATAAATAATTATTACATTTCGATATTTAGTTTTTGCTTTTGCATTTTTTGTTGTTTTTCTGCCAAGCAGAGCATTAAAATCGGCACGGCACAACCTGCTCAGATTCTCCCACTGCTTCGGTAGTCCTCGTAGCGTATTCATTATTATAGTAATGCTTATGCTTTAGAGTGCGTATTTACAAAGATGTTGCAAGAAGAGGAGCTTAATTAAATGGGGTAAGTATGGAATAACGTCAGTCATCATTACAATGGATTGGTTTGATGGATTGGAGGTGCTGGTGTGTGCTGCGGGTAATTTTGGATGTGCGATTTGTAGGAGTGAGATTGATTGGCTGGTTGGTTGGTTGGTTGGTTGGTACTCAGTTTGGGCTGGTGCTGGTGCTGGTGCAGTTGCCCTCAGTAGGTGCTCAAAAGGAGCCATTGAAGTGCAGGTTTTGTGATGCAAATTGCGGTATGCCATGGTTGAGAGCTAAAACTTTACTAATTACTTTCAATTCTTCAAGATTTCTTAAATTGCTAAACTGGCTTAAGTATTTTCTATTAAATCTATCATTTGGATTACCTGAGCTGGATGCCGCTGATGATGCCTGATGCCCTCCGCCTGTCGCTGATTTAGTCTGCTGCAACAATTGCTGCTGCTGTTGCTGATGCTGTTGCTGCTGTTGCTGCTGCTGTTGCAGATATTGTTCAGCATTTTGCTGCAACTGGCTGCTCAGCTGCGGCGTCAAGTGCTGACGATAAAAATTTTGATTATCCAGATTATTTTGCTGGCCAACAATGGTTGTGGCAAAGGAACTGCTCGGCTGTATCTCCACATTGTCATTATTATTCAGGCCAAAATTACCCACACCCGATTCCTGGCGAAACAGGCGAGCACGATGTTGCTGCTGCTGCTGCTGTTGCTGCTGTTGCTGTTGTTGCTGTTGTTGCTGATAGAGCGCATTGCTTACATAGCTAGGAAGCAACAATTGTTGTTGCTGCTGTTGCTGTGATTGCTGAAACTGTTGATAATTATTCTGGGGCGGTGCTTGCAACAGAGACGCCTCCGCGGCCGCAAAGTTGAACTGATTTGAGGCTTGTAGCTGTAAATGATTGTTGTTATTGATGTTGTTTTGATTACTGTTGCTGTTGCTGCTGCTGCTGCTGCTGCTGCTGGCAATGCTATTGGGATTTTGGTTACTGCTGACAGCATTTTCCGCTGTTTTTTGCAGATTTTGTTGCAAATTTTGGAAAATTTGTTGTACCGCACTCGTTGCCGTTGAAAATTTCGGATAGTTATTGTTGTTGTTGTTATTGTTATTGCTGCTGCTGCTGTGCAGGGCAAATTTATGAGCCGCAACGGAATCGCGCAGCGGCAATTGCGGCTCTATTGGATATGTGGGATAGATAATGGTCTTTGTATGTGAACTGGGTATAAATTCAACCGAAGGTCTGATGGAGTAACCAGGCGAATGCGAATGCGGCTGCAGCGTTTGTATTGCCTCCAGTGATGCATGTTGTTGCTGCAGTTGCTGTTGTTGCTGTTGCAATTGCTGCTGTTGCTGCTGTGATTGCAGCTGCTGTTGCAGTGGCTGCAATGTATTCGCCTGGTAACGACTTTGACTCTGCTCCTCCAGCAGCCTCAACTGTCGCAATATTAACGCCTGTTGCTGCTGTGCCTGCAACTTGAGCTGATAGATTTGTTGCTCCAGTGCCCGCTGCCGCTCAATGATGTAGTTGTTGATGATGGGTGGTGCCACACTAGGGCTGGCCAGTGGCTCCTAGTGCAGATAATAAGAATAATTGGGAACATTTTTAAAATAAGAACTTTATATCCTTGTGCCGTACAAAAGACTTTCCCAAAACTAAAACTTTGTTGCAAAAGATTTTCGACCCTGATACGATTTTCAATTTGTTGTACTTTTTTTAATGTTCAGTGATTCCTTCTATTTTAAACTTACCTTCACGTAATTGTTGTTCGAACTGCTGCTGCTTTGGAAAGCTGGCGTTGTGGGCAAGCCCAACTGGTTGAAGTTTGACTGGGTTGTGCTGGTGCTGGTGGGACTCTGTGTGGTCAGTGGCGCTGCTACTGCAGACAACTCCGATTCGAGCACACTCAACTTGGTGATGGTGGGTCCCAGTGGCAACTGTTGTGACTGGTGGGTGAAACCCGGCTGCTGCTGCTGCTGTCCCTGCAGCAATGGGCGAAACTTTTGCGCTGTGCCCCGTTCATCCAAGTCAACGGTAAATGCTGTTACTAACGGTGCCTCCTGTATGCGTATGTCCTGCTTGTCCACCAGCTCAATATTCTCCCCATCCTCATTGTGGGTGGGTCGTGGCGTTGTTGTCGTTGTCGTCGTTGTAGTACGGGGGATGCGACGCCTGGTGGTGCGTGGCTTGGGCGTTGTTGTTGTCGTCGTTGTTGTTCTAGGCGTTGTTATGGTTGTGCCTTTCTTCACGTTGCGTATTTCGAATTTGATCTCATGGCTGCCATCGTGAGCGATCTCATTGCTGCCCACAGAGCTGTCCACACTCCTTGAGAGCTGATGTGTATCTGGACCCACATCCGCATCTGCTACCAGATCGAGTGGTGTCTTTTCGGGAAGCAGCGTTGTCTTCTTCCACAGCTGGGAGCGATCGATGAAGGAGGAGAGCAACTGCTCCTGGGCATTGCGTTCGTCAAAGGTGGCCGTATAGAATTGAACAGTGGGCACAACCACAGCATCCGACGAGCTCGTACTCTCCTCAAGTATCTCCTCACGTTCCCCTGGTGCTGGCACTGTGGTGCCCTCATTTCGTTTCGATGGGAACGCCGTGGTCGGTTCTTCCTCATTCTCGGAAATGCTTGAGGCTGTTGCCTCCTCCCGTTCCAGTTTATCTATTGCCCGGAGAAGTGCCTGTCGAACCGAATAGTCCAGCTTTTGTATGGCCTCGCGTGGAATAATCTCATTGCTCTCAGTACTGACACTCTCCACTGCCTCCGTCTCATCATCGGCATTAACAGTTGTCAATTGGAGCAATAACGCCGTCAGCAATAGCGCCAGCAGCAACGCCCATGGCAGCGTATTGAGATGTCTCTGTGGATGGGCAGACGTACAAAGAGTTGGGTTTAGTTGTGGGGGGAGATTACTTACATCCATCAGTCTTACAATTATGCTAATTAGCTTTAGGGCATGTAATTGAGGCATTTATTTTGATGGCCTAATTAACTTGGCTGAGCAAAACTAAGCACAAGACGCCTTATATCATATTTGTGATTTAGCATGGAAGAGTGCACATTTCAAGCCTCATTTGAGTTAATGGCAATACCTTTGTACACAAACTTGAGCAACCACAAACAGAGCGGACATTATAATAGTCTTGGAATATTTTAGATCATAAAGGGAAATGTTGCTTGCAAATATAATTATTGGCTGATGCAATGAATTACTGAATCACTGGAACGATTAAGTCAGTAAGTATAATATATATAAGTATACTATTCCCTTCTTAGTTCTATATAAAAAAGATTAAGAAGGAAGTAGGCAGATATGCTGCGATAAAGATGTGAGAGAACAACGTAGGGCTTAAACATAATATAGAAAGAAAATGATTACTTCTTCCTAGGGCGTAAATGCTTACGTGACTGTATCAATGAAAATGATAACTCAATCAGTTTAAATTGAAAGAAATAAATAGTTTTAAAATATCTAATCCATTAAGTTGTCCATTCACTTTTCTGCTTCGCAATGTTCACATATGAATTGTATGTATAAACTAAACAGCGCTTCAGTTTTGGCAACACGCTGATTTCTGAAACCACCCAAAAAAATTAAATGAGTACCCGTATGAGTACTCGAACTCGTACTCGTGCTCGTACAATCTGGCAATAGCGATGGCTAAGCTGTCTAATCTATGCATGTTCATCTTTCCGGCATTTGTAAAGACGGCAAATCATAACGCATTATAGTACGTAACCTGCCACAGAGATTTGCCAGTCAGCAAATGGTGGTTGCAGGGTTAGCTTAAAGCATTCAGCATGCAACAATGTTGAATGCTGCGTTGCCTTTACACAATTTGCGATTTTCAACAGCTTGACGATTGATTTCTGACCCTGGCTTTTGAATGTGGCTCGGAAACGTTTTTGTATTGCAAATTGCCTTGCAATGCTTATTTGGACGCTTGCTGAAAGTTTAGCCTAATTGTTGCATCAACAAGCGGTACGCCAATGCGCCACAGTTAATACTCAAACAGCCGCAGTCGATCCACAGCGATCATTTCCAGCCAAAGCAAACTTATCTGACCACCTGTCGCTCTCTAAGTGGGTCTGGTCTTTGCGCCCAAACTAAGTTTGGTAGTCACGTTTCTGCCACTTGCCACTTGGCTTTTTTTGTTTTTTTGGTGGTGCCCCCAAATTTTACAGTTGTTGCTCGATTTGGTTGAGCATTGATTTCGTTTTGTCTGCACTTCAATTATTTGCAGCGATGCAATGCGAAATCAGGCTCATTAGAAAAGCAAAACTAATCCAGAAATTTTGATAATTTATTGCAGTTTTCCATGTGCACTCGACAAAAAGTTGTTTCCAAATCATACAAATTGCTATCAATGAAAATGTTGTTCGTCTAAAGTCAATTAAATAAAATGACACCTGAATTGTTGCATAAGTGTGACAATTCTATTGCAAAAATGTGCTGGGAAATAATTTCGAAATACGCTATTACATATCCTATTAACAAATACAATTTTGCACAACATGTACTAGTTGTTCTTTATATACATATTTGAGGAAACAGTAACAAGTCTTCTACAATCAGTGAAAGTATGCTTAAATATTGAGATCCTTATTGTTACATAAAAAGTCAATGCCAAAATTTTAAATAAATCATCTCATGATTCGTGGAAAAATAATAATTAATCTTTTTAATTTATTACTCTCTCATCAACAAGTTGTTCGCTTATTGCTTGATTTGGATTTCATTGGTTGCCACTTTCTATCCTCTTTGTGTTTTGGCCTTTTAAATTGCCGTTCGCATCTCTTTTGATGAGATCAATCAAATTTCATCATGACTTTGCTTTTTTCACATAAATCGATGCAATAACAATATTAATTTTTCCGATTTAGCTTAAACTATGTTTTTTTTATGTGGCTACTCCGCGGCTCAAGTTTAAGGGTCAAGTTCTGCAAAAGGCAGAAAAAAGGTGAAACTCCTTTTTGAAAATTGCACTTTGACTGCCAATAAAAAGAAGAAAATATATTAATTTGATGGGAAATAAATGACAGTCAAAGAAATATTTTACGTTGCATTTATTATTTTTTTGTTCGCTGCCACAAAATTTATTGCTGACTTTCTGTCTCTTAGGTCTGTCTCTTTCCCGATTTGCTTTTTTCTTAGTTTTTTTTGCTCAAGTCTTTGTGTTTTTTCTTGTTTTGTTTTTTTGTTATTTGCCAAATAAAAAGCCACAAAATCAATAGCGTTGTTGTCCGCCTAGCTCCTCATTTGCGTCAATTTCACCATGGAAATCATCACCGGCTTCAAGTCCAACGTTCATCAAGTCGTCAAGTCCACAATCGAGTGCTTTGCGGCCGTCTTTTACGCTAATCAAGTTGCCAGCCTTATGCACATGCCTTTAAAAGTGGTAATCATCATAAACAGTAAAGCCCAAGTCAAGACACTGGGAAATCTAGCTGCTATATTACGGCTAACTCTAGCTCGAAACTCAAAAACTAAAAGCTAAAGCAATGTACATAAATAAGCATTTCTTCTATTTGTTTATTTGTTGTTAATAATTTTTTATTTGTTGCAACATGGAAATACATCGCAAATAGTATTTTAAAAAACTTGCAACTCTTTGCGGAAACATAATATTTACAAATGTTTCCTCTTCATTCACACAAATCATCATCAATGGGAGTTTTCTTTAAAGTTGAGCTTAGAAAAAAGCGCAAAAAAGATTTAAAAAAAAGAAATGTTAATAAGCCAAATATTTGTTTTTCTTAAAGGCAGTAAAATTTCTTAAAAACTTCAGATATTTTAGCGTGTTTCCCATACTTTCTCCGCTGATATTTAAAAAAACTAAGTCCGCGGATTATCTTACAATTTTTGGTATGCAGCAAGTACATTTTTTCGCGTGCGGCGCTTACATTAAACAAATGAATAAGCTGGCTAATAAATAATTTTTAATTACGCTTTATCCATCGCCTAAGTTCCGTAATAGGCTCCGCACCCCTCACACATATGCGGTAAGGTGTAAAAATGATTAAACAATCAAGCCAACTTAATGAATTATCCATAAGTCAATTCACAAAATCCTCAGCTGCCTCTATATTTATTGTTCATAGCGTGGGTTGAAATTGTTTTTGCTGTTATTTATCATTATTTTCATTCCGAATGGAGTCAAACGGCGAGCGAATAGTACCAAAACTTATATAATCATCTTCGAGTAAAGACGAAGCTTCACTTTCGTTGTGTGTAAGACTGGAAGATCCGTAGATTGAAAGAAATGAAGACTGCCAAGACTGGGTAACCCAGTTTCATTGAAAAATGGCACCTCATATCTCTCTTATTGTCCAGTAATTTAAGCTGACAGCCATTGCTTGGGGGAATCTTGTGTCCCGCTTTGTGATTAATTTCACGCCCGCTGATCGCCGCTCGACCATCTCGCATTTTTGCATTTTAACAGCTGCATTTTTACATTCTTCGTATTGCAATTGCTTAAGCACTCTGGACACCGTCCAGTGGCATCTGCAATCCACGCACTATTAAGCAGCTGCCACCAAGTCACTTGTAAATATGCAAGCACCCCATATGAAAACCTGATCTGAAAGTTGCGAGCGGTTTATCTGACTTGCTGAGTGGCTGCCTGGCTAGTTGGATGGGTAACGCAACCCTCCGATTACTGCGCAAATTTTATGTTTGTTTGTTTATGCTTTATGTAGGCCAGCATAAATATTAATATTATTTTGTAAGCATCCAATCCCAGCGTTGTCATAAAATGCAGCAATATCATAAATTGTAATAAAATATCATAATAACTTAAAGTGGTAATAACGTCTATTTCATGTGCCAGTCAGTTAACGCCCAAATCATTCGATTAATGGCTATACAAAAATATAAGAGTGGGTAAAACCTTTTTAGCACACTCACAAAGAAAATAAATTGATAATCATCTACAAGCAGTAAAATTAAATCTGTATATAAATTATCACTACAGGAAATTGGTTTTTATATGAATATATAAAAAATGTTCCCGAAAATACGTTTTCTGTACTTGTATTTCGTATTTGACTGTTCAATAATAAAAATAGTAGAATTGTAAGAATGATATATGCGAACTGATTTTGAGTTTATATTTACAATTTAAAAGTTAAAAAATATTGAGAAGCACTTATTATCAAAGTCGAACTATTTTGGATAGGGCTTAATCTGATTTAATGAAAATTGCTGACCATGCTCGACATATCTACAAAGATATGTATGATATGATTATTGTTGCAACGTATTCGCTTAAGCTTTTATATTTTTCTCAGCGTGTTCAGATTTCCATTTTACTGCTTGGGCAAAAATTGTCTATTATTCAGATTGCCCAATAAATTTGTTATAGTATTTTACGAGTTTTTAACTGTCTTTGTTGCTACCATGTTTCGTCGTCCAACCAATGCCCAGTCCCATAAAACACCATGTAATTGTTGTTATTGTGTGTGTTAGTGTGTGCACCTGTCCACCCATATCTATAACAAGCGGGAGACATTTGCATAATTTCACACTAAAAAATCATATCGGAGACGAGTCGCTCGTTTGCAAGTGGGTTCCTCCATTGGTTTATCAAGCGATTTGTTTTTTCTTTTAGCCCAATGATGATGGCTGTGTTTTGACATGCCAACGATCTCTTGATTGGCATCTGTGCATGCCTGTGTGTGTATTGAGCAATAGTTTTATAGGTATTGAATTTATTCATACGATATTCATTGCTTGTTACAATTCATTTAAGATCCATTTACATATTTATGTGCATTTAATTGAGTTTTGGTTTCGTTTTGCTCGTTTAGCTATAGCCACGGATATATAAATATGTATATCAGCGATACGCAGATCATTTTGCCACTTCACTCATCATTGTTTTTATGCTAAGCATTTTGGGGAACTGTGAACGTGCAACAGAAACAAAAGTTTCGACTTTTGTTAATTGAACAGAGGTCAAGTTTGCCGATGGGGCCGATAACGAGCCGAAGTTCAAGTTGAAAATCGTCAAATTTGACATGTATGCATGTATTGAAGGGTCTTTGATCAAATTCAATACGAATAATGATAACAACAGATTAGATAATGGCTTAAGACCCATTTGCTCATCGATTTGAAGTAGGCCTTAAGCGAAGACCTAACATTTTAATCTTAGGTGATTGCTCAAGCTGAAATGCAAGTTATTTCATAATGAAAAAAAATAAAAAAAAATACAAAATAACCAATGGGCGCGAATTACAAAAAATTGTATTTTAGTTGTTGCTTTTGCTTGTTATTTATTGTTATTTTTTTTGGCGGGCGCCTTCGCGTAATGTTTGCCCATTGTTTGCGCGTCTTCGAGGAGCAATTCGATGGGCGAATGAGAAGCAGAAGGCGAAGGCAAACCTTTTCTTTTTCTTCACTTTGCTGATGTTGATGATGTTGGTTTGTTTTTTTTTTTTTTTGCTGTTTGCATCTAATGGCACGTTGAGGTAAAATGCAATGTCAATGGCATTCGGCACTCGGCACAGCACAGTTCGCAATCCGCAGTCGGTACATGGGCAATTTTGGTTTCACTTTTATCGACGCCAGAGTATCTGGCTTTTAGGAAGAAGAAGACGATCGAGTTGGCCTCGTCGTCATTTGCCCACCTCAAGTGGTAAATGTTTGGTTGTTGTTATTGTTGATGTTGCTGTGGCTGCTGTCGCTTTGTTTTGCTCATATTGTTGCATTATTATTATTATTATTATGTATTATGTAAAATCGCTTACATTGTGTGCAGCATCGTGTGCTACTTACATTTTACATATTTTACGTATACTCTGTGAGAGAGGGGAACTGGAACTGCTGTTGACCTTTCAGCACACTAATAATAACAACAATAATAACTCCTCGTCAAGTCATCAAAACTTTTAACGTAATATGAGGAGGGTCATACAAAAATAACAAAAGACTTAGGCAACGAACTTGCCACCCGCCACAATTCGAAACTTTTGTTGTGTGCTCACAATTATGCAGAGCGTACTTATTTTAGATTTATTAACGCGCACTGTCAAATACATTTTCAACAAGTAAAATTGATGCAAAGACGACGCTGTCGCCGAATACGGTTATGGATATGCATAGGGATATTTTATGTATGAGTGCATGCGATGCAACTTAAAGTCAGGTGTCGGTTTCAGTGTCTCTTTGATTTACGTGCTTTCGACGTCATGGTGGGTAAAGCAAACACTTTTGGCATGGTAAATTGTTATTTTGACAGTTGCACAATTTCGTGCAGGGCCTGTGGATGGATACAGATCTTTAGACACGACACTTGCATTTATCTCAGCAGGCGAACTAACTCTGACTGTGTGTCTGAGTGTCGGTCGTTTTTGAACTCATGAATTGAATACTTTGTAAATGAACCGAACGTGAGTGAGTGTGTGTTTCGCTTTTACTTTTAATTTAATTATAATAAACAACACTTTTGGAATGCATTGTAGCCGCAAAATTGCGAAAAAAAATTGCGCAGGCATATTGCATGACAGATGGTAATACCATATATGTATATGTATATAGGCTTATCCCTTAAGAGATTCTAAGAACCAGATTTGAGAAAAATCATATATCTGTTAAAGAAATATAATATTTTGTATACTTTTTCAATATAAATGTTATTTCTAATTTTTGATTCAAGAGATTCAAAACTACCGGGTAAAGAATAAAAGATAGCAAAAGCTATGCAGATTAAATTTAGATACAGGGTATCTATCGGTATAGTCTCTTTCTAATTGTTGAATTTGAGTTTAGCGAGGAGATATTACATATGATACCATCATACTATTTACATATTTCGTTCCCCTACTTAATTTAAATCTGATATTATTTATAGCATTGTCTGTCATATGTGGGAGTATTTTTTTTCTAAATTATTCTAGTATTTGAATGATTTTCGCGTGTCTTGCTTATTATTCTAAAGGTCATGTTTTTGTCGTAAGCACAACAAGCACTCTATGGGCACTGTTGGATTTACAAAGATGATTTATGTGCAGTTTGTACCTAATTTTGGCTGATTGGTGAAATCAGCAATTTTGCAAGGAAGAGAGCATAAGACACATAATCAATTTTAAGTATTGTCAATCTGCAATTATGCAATGAAGAGAAAAGTGAAATTTTATTGCATGTCAACACCAACAGACTAACGGACGACAGACTACAGATGCGTTTTTATTTTGCGTTTTGGAACGTCTTCTCTGATGAGTTGCCGCCTGAATAGCTGGCTGGATGGCTGGACTGTCAGACCGCTGGACTGGCTGCTTTTGGTCAGCATTCAGTTGGCAACTCTCAACTTTGCAACAGGTCGCTAGCAGCGGTGGCAGCGGCAACAACATCGTTTTTGTGTGTTTTTTTTTTTTTTTGTATATTATATAAGCAGTAATGGGATAAACTTGGGTGTTTCTTTTAATGAATTGGTTGGCAATGGTTGCGTGGCATTGCGATGTTAATAAAAGTACCAAGTTAAAGAACCGGAAAAACTTTAAAAACGTATTTGCCATTCAATAAAAACTAGATTGAAGTGTAAACCACTTTATTTAGTTTAAAGTATAACAAAACTGCGGTCTACCAACAAACATTAATCGTCAAAGTATCTCCTTTAATTTGTGGTAAATGATTTTATGGTTTAGTTAGCTCTGAGGTAAAGTGTAAAAGTAACTTAAGCTATGATTAATCTGTAAACCAAATGAGCTCCACATGTCGCTAATTAAATAGTTTTATTGTCCCGTGGGGTATCATCGCTCTGAAATGGAATCATTAAATAACATTAAAAACCCATTACACAAATGACTTGGCAGGCAAATCAAATGACTTTTCATAATTCGATCTGGCAATAAAAGGAAATACAACAAGTGCAAATATGCAAATGTCTTTACACTATGTATATGCTCATTCACTGATGGATTTGCTTTGCTCATCAAAACTCCCACACTCTGTAGTATGATATGACTTTCGAAGTGGCAAAACTGGGCGTTTCTGACTGGTTGAATTTTTTGATATATGATCATAAGAGTACGCAGGTTCATATACATATACATATATATATATATATATATTTAAAGCTTGATTAACACATATGGAACACATGTAAGCACGTCCCACTACTTTCCTGTTTAATCATCGTATAAGTTTCTATAGTTTTTCGTTGGGAGAGTGTAGTTGCAGCTGATTACAATTAAGTTATTAACTTATTAATTCGCTTGTGAATATCTTAGTAGCATATAGTGAAGAGAAAGATCATTGTGTTATATTAATTAAGTATAAAGGGTATTGTTGAACATTGTACAGGCCAAAAAGTAATAAGCAATTCCATTGTGAGAGTGATTATCTAATTGACTGAAAATAAAATTGCGAAAATCATCGTTTGATCCATAAACAGCATATAATCATTTTTAAGTTTTTAGGTAGAGTATTCCTTGGGATGAGTGCTTACTTAATCAAACATATTTAATTGACTCATTAAATAATTAAGTAATTTATCCATTACTATTCTAATAAAAGATATTGACTCGTAGCCGCAAGTGTCACTCACCACAAACATTTTTTGCCTGCTATAGTGTATATAAGCAATCCAATTTTTTGGCAGACGTTTCGTATTTCAATGGAAACTAATTAAACGCGAATTAGTTATTAACCCCTTTTGGGTAATTGTTAGATGCACAGTTTTTTATATAAATTTATTAATGCTGTAATGGTCAGAGGTAAATTTCATTTCAATTGCTCAATTCTTGTAACGAGTCTATCTCGTTGCACTTAATTTTTGGTTTGTTATTTTCGTTTTGTTGCAAAAATTTCGAATCGTTATTATCAAATTAGTGAACGCTTCACACTGAGAGGAGCATCAACATTCGGTCAAAAGATCGATAGCTAGCTGCTTCTTATCTCTCGCGTTTGTTTTTGTTTTTTGTTATTATTATTATTATTTTTTTTTTTTTTGTGGTGTTTTTTTTTATGGGGAGAAGCTGAGTGCGGCTGGCCGCTAACAAACAACAACTGAACCGACTGAACGCTCGCTGCAGACTGAACCCGAACCGCAAGCGTTCAATTTTTGAGGTTTCCCTCGCCTGCCTCAACGGACCAAGTTGCTGAAGATGCTGCCGCAATGTTGCCAGAGCGTTGGCGGCGACTGTGACGGCAACGGCAACGGCAACGTCGACTGCGCCGTCGACGTTGGTATCAATGTTGCCAACTGTTGATCATGTCTAAGACTGTGGCTGCCGGCCTAATGAATGAAAGCTACATTTTGCTTGCATACCTATTGTCTTATGTTGTTGCCTTTTGGCTGCCTATAATAAAAGTGGCCCTTATGGGCTTTTTGAACTTGGGTCTGGAGTGCAACTGGAATTGCAAATTAAATCATCGCAACGCCTTACATGATGCAATCTCATAATCAAGCCATTCTACCAATGTTAAGCAACTGTTATTTAATTAAGCTTTTCGTTTGGTCTTTATGCGTGTCGCATTTTGACAACTTGGCAGATGTCGCGTCACTGGCCACTTTCCAATTCGACTTGCTGCGGCTGTGTTTTTATGACGCTTCGCAGTTATTTAACCACAGACGGCCCCATCTTCAGTTTCGGACTTTAGCTTCGCGTGGCCAAAACAACTGGTTTTGGCCATGCCAAAATCCTTGCCTGCAGCGTTGGCCAAACCATTAATGATCCAACCAGACAGCCAAAGAAAGGCCAGCGGGAACACGAGCCACAGTTCAAACTGGCCAAGGCTTCAACTGTGGCTTCAACTGCGACTTCAACGGCGTCTTCAACTGGCTCTGGCTTCCGCCTGTTTTGTCTACAACAATTTCGGGCCAATTCGTTGTAAAAATTTCTCTCAAATTAGCGCCATTTGTGTACGCAAATTAGCTCAACTATCGACTACGCACAGTGGCCACACACATTTCCGTTTTTCTTGACCATTTCCTCTAAGCTCATACGCTTAAGCCTCCATTTGCACAATAAAGTGTAAACAAAGTCTGCATTTGTTTTTTTTTTGGTATTGCCGCATGTGCTTCTTATTTGCTTTGCTGAACTGTTGACTAGTTCAACTGTTGGCCAAGACTTCGTGTTCAGCTTATTAATGCGCTTTGATGCGGCTTTAATGCACTTTTGATGTCAGATCATTCAACGGCACCTCAAAGCCCCGTAACTCTTGACCATGAATTAGGTCCACAAAGTAACAAATGAAGAAAATTCAGGGAAGCTAAAGCTTTGAATACCCATTATTACATAATTAAATGAAAGATAATTGTTTGATAACAAAACAATATTAAATCCAATAATAAAACACATCATATATATTAAATTAAAAAAATAATATATAATATTATATATTATACATATTTAAATACAAAAATAAATTAATACAAATAACATGAAATTTAATATAAAAATATGACATTTAATATCACAAATAATATTATAAATAATACATTATTTCTATTACAGCATATAACAGAAATATTAACAAAATATTCGAATTGATTTTTTCAATGTTTTAGGGATGGATAAAACTCAATAACCATTAGTTTGTGATATATTTTGGTCACGGGCTTACCACTAGATTAAAATTGGAAACACGATTGTTTGCCGAAACTTACATAAAAATTCCCGCTTTTAGATCACTGCTTTAAGCAAATGTTAATTGAAGCTGTCTAAGATTAAAGAGGTGGGTTTCTATTTTAAATAATTTATTATCAATACTATTTTTCGTAATCATATAGCAATAATAACAGATAATACTTTTGACCCCGAATGCGTTGCAAAGTTCGTAATAAAGTGCGAGTGCTTCATCGCCAGTTGTAAGTTGGTTGTGAAACGATTTAGTGGCATTGCTGAGATGTGCACAGCTCTTCCGCTGTCGAACCTCGCGGCAGAGGCAGAGGCAGTGAACAGCACTGCTGCCTCAAGGAAACGTGCCACATAACCACCACAGTCAACACAGTCAATAGTTGAAGCCGGCGCAAACACAAACACATCATTTATCGCATAGTATTATTTGTAGTATTTGCAAAGCGAATTTTAAGGCGCAGCCAGCACCCCAAAAACTAAACATCCAAGTTGAGGCAGCCAAAAAAAGAAAAAAAAAGAAAAATAAGAAATCCATTCCATATACCACTGGAAACCTGCTTTCTTCGTCGTGACTTTTGATATTTGCACGGAGCCGCATCGCACTGTGCGCTTTTGAACCCGTTTGCACCCTTTTCCGTTTACCGCCTTATCGCACATGTATCGCATATGCGTTTCTCCGGTGGGATTCAAACAAATTTTCAATTTGAGTCTTGGCCATGCAGCTAACTAGGCTTTTGGCATTTTGTGCACTGAACAAATTTTGATTGTGGCCCAAGTGCTGCAAGTGGCAATGTCTGTCCAGAATCCGCATCACCTGGCAGCAGCAGCAAAAGCATCAGCTTCAGCAGCTGCACATGACTTCAAATCAACTCCAACTCTGCAGGCTGAACGTGATCTGCGTTTTTGGCTACTCGTTTGCCATCACTGCAAAATTGAAAATGCCAACTAACATTCGCATACATTTGGCTATGGATAATTTCTTAATGAAGTTTTGCGGTTGGCGTGCTGATACATTTTGAAAGAGTTTCGTATACCCTTGCAAAAGGTACTTTACCACTGCAGAGAGATGTGCAACAAGACTAATTAAGTTGTGTTGTTCCCCTTGTCCGTATTTTTGTAAATTATAAATACTTCTCAACCATTATTTTAATAACATATAGCAATACATAATTATTTATTATATATATATATGTAAATTTTTTTTACAAATGTTTATAATAATCATATGCTTCCTGTGGTTTTCAGATTTACATTAATAAATTATCAATTCTACTTTAGTAATTATTCAACAAATACATACATTTTTTAATATTTGGCACACCAATAAGTACCGTTTTAGTGGGTGTTCCCCGGTGTGTGTATCTTTGACCACGTGTCTGCATAATCGTCCCATCAATGCGATTTTGAGGTTCGTCATGGCGTCTCTATTATGACATGCGCTTGTCAAAATGCCTCATCAAGTTCCTCAGTCAGAAACGCAGCCAATCGTGTATTAATATTTATTGGTGGCAAATTAAACGAGCGATCGAACCGTTTGGAAGTCGACTTGGCTAAATATAAGTGGCACAAAACAATTGAGAAATTTGTTAAAAAATATGATATGCTGGTTCATATTCGGTTGGTATAAAATATAATCGTTGATAAGACAAAGGCCTTTGTTTATTAAATAAACATGTCAATAAGAGCAGCAGATAATAATTTGAAATGCAAATAGAGAAATGAAATAGCAGTGGATCCATTGATACAATCGTTTAAGGTGTGAAATATGGATGGCTTACTCCAGACGAGGGGGGAACAGATAATACACAAACACACACACAACATGTGCCAACGCAATTTGGGCTCATTTGCATTTGCGTTTTTGATTTGGGATTTGAATTTGAGTTTAAGTTTGAATTTGGAGGTCGTCATCATCATCTCCACATAGACGCATTTAATACGGATCTTCAGCTTTGGGTTCGCTTTCAGTTGCCATATGGTTACGTCCATTCCAGATTATACGAAATGGGTTTTTAAATAAGCTAAATCAATCATTTGGCAGTCGGTTAATTGTCTGCCGCGCTGTGGTCACACCCGCGGCAAGGGCAGCTGCAGCTTGACTTTTGATACTACGTGATACTGCCTATAGAGTCTTGTTAGGCTACTGACAAGCTTGGCATTTATGGGCAGCATTCCATTGTTCGACCATCTGAACTCATGAACCATCAACTGCCATTGCCTATTGATTGTCTGCAACTTAATGCCATGCCAGACATTTGTCTTCAGTTCACTGCCATTTCTTGAAATGGGCCTCGGCAAGCTTTGATATCTGCTTATAGAAATTGTTGAAATACTCAAAGTGGGACTTGGATCATGATTGAATAGCTTTGATTGACATATATATTCAGCGTACCATATATGATAAGATAGCACACTTAGACACACCCATTATTCAGTAGGCATTCAATTTGTTACAGACGCAAGTCACAAATAAAAAAATTTACTAATTTGTTTTACCCATCACTGTAAAGAAATAATATAAAAGCAACTGAAATCTGTTGGGTCACGAAAACAGCACTTTTCTTGAACATAATTTGGTTTTTAACTTATTCAATTATAGGATGTATCATAATATATTATATTAATCTTAAATCCCCACAATATGGTTATTAATGGTTATTTTGGATTGATTCTCAAGTGACAACTTTTTTTGAATGAAAATTAACTTCAATTGCGAATGTTTCTTCTAAACCATAGTTTTGCTCCTTTTTTTAATTTACAATTTTTAGCTACAATTGAAAACTAAAATTCATAAAGTTGTCCTGTGCAATATAAATATAGACTTGGTTTGAACCTATGATTCTTTCTTCTATACATACAGTATATGATATATATATCATAAGTAGTCAGACCAACAAAGAGTCATGTATTGCACAAAACCACCACCCACGTTTTCTCTTGTTCAAATATAAATTGATTAAGATTTATGTTCGCAATTAAAATAGGTGAAAATTGAATTATAGAATAATATGTTATAGCTGATTATATAAGTTAACTTTCTACCAAGCCCAATTAATTAGAATTTCGTTATGTCTGCATTAATTTCACACCACGGAGAAAAAGCAATCAATAATGATGTGAATTTACAGCCAAGACTAATAAACAACAAAAAACGAAGTTGTGATCGTTAATTATGAACGTGCATGGGGCCACTCTGTTCGGCACAGCCAAGCCCAGCCATGCCCCGAAATTGACCTGTTTGGTTTTTATGTAACAAAGTGTCGATTCAACTAATAATATCATAAATCTTTTCCAATAATTTCTTCGCTTGTTTTGTTTTTGGTTTATTTTATTGCAGCAACTTTGTGCACTTTGCTTTACATATTTGGGAGATTTCCTGTTCCTTAGGTGATTATCATTTCGGAGCTCAGAGACCCCCCGTAAAGCCACAGTATGTTAATGGTTATTGCCTGAAGCGCCATAGAACGCCCACCTGTGCTGACTGCGTGTGAAAACTTTAAGCCAAAAACAAAAGATTTTGGTTTGGGGCTTTTCTCTCCATTTGCTATTTATGTTAAGCCGATTTATTGTTATTTTGGGGCTCTTCTTTTGTCATACGAGACGAATAGAGTGATGAACAAGGTTGCATAGATGACAGTTTGTTTTCAACACATCTATATATATGGTTTGGCTTTATTTGCTTTTGAAAATAGTATTAGTTAGTACAATATGAAAACTCTCTACGCATACACACATACATATATAAAAATTCATAAATTACATTATTTAAAATATTTCATAAGAATATAAATACATAATTTGGCTGTAGAACTAAAAACAGATTGATTCGACTGTAGCGTTTCATTTCAATTTGGCAGCTTGTTAACGTGACTCATAGCTGACTGTTTGCCAGATGATTATCGATCACCACCTGAATAATTCGCATACAATCACGCTGCCTGGCAATGGTATTATCTATCAGTTGTTCTATAAACTGACTAGCTTTGATGTTCGTATTGGGCGGTATATCCTGAGTGCAGCTGATGTACTTGTTAAAGATCTCCGTATTTAAGGATGTGGCCAAATATTTTTCGCTCTCGTCTTGCTGCAGCAGCTTGTTCAGCACCTGGGCGGCAGTCAGCAGTTGGTCTCTGTTCTTTTGATAAGCACGCATCTCCTGCAAGTTGCCATAATCCACGCTATTCAGCTGCACATACCGGTTCCCATCCCCATCCACGTCCCCGATGCCATTCCCGCGTCCATCTCCGTGCTTGATTGCCTTTTTTGTAAGCAGCTGGCGTATGTGATATTTGCGTTCCGTTACAAAGTTGCCCAGTAAGTAGCCTGTGGAGCAAACAAACAAGACTCATTAGCATATCCCCTAGTCCTTGGCATCCCCCCCAGTCAGAGCCCTCGTCACCCACCTGATATGAGCATAAAGAAGCCAATGGTGAGTAGAAGTGAGGCGCAGGTGCGCTTTGAAATGTATTCGCGGTATTCACGCGAGCTGCTGTTGGCTCTCACAGCCGTCTCGTAGCTGAGCACCTGATGCATTCTGAGTTTACTTAGCTTTTGTGGTTCTTATATCGTATTTAGTTTAAAGATACTGCTTGGAACATTTTGTTATATCGATTGTACTTTGTATCAAGTCGAATTTCAGTTAAGCACCCTTGGAAAGCAACTGCGGAAGTAAATAACAAAAATATTGTTAAATTAAAATATTATCCTTTTAATGGGGTCCAATAAACCTGGTCCATGTTTACCCATACTACTCGTATATAATATATGATATTAATATATGCATGATTTAATGATTAATATTCAACTGGAAAAGCTTTTATCGTTATTACAAATTAATTTGTGGTCTGTAAATACAACTCTCAGCCCATGAATATATTATAATTATTGTTCATGTCCACATTATATTTCTGTTCAAGTTTGGGGACTCTATCCAATAAGCAATAAATTTAATGCCAACTGTCAAATTCAATACGAATTCTTGCAAAATATAAAATAAAAATATTTTTGCAAAAATTTCGTAATCAACACCAAATGCAGACCCCTCGATAGGAATTTAGTTTGATATATGGGGAAAATTGGTATTTTAGTTGTGCTAGGGACACCCACACCACAGCTACAGAAATGAGCGAAAACTTGAATGTGGCCTGGGGCCGGTGGCTTGTGGCAAGCAATAAGCGAGGGAGAGCAGACAATAAATAATAGCACGTATTTTCCAAATTGATAGCATACGATTAAAAAGGTAATGCAAGGAAAAATATGTAAATTGGCAGACAGCATTGTGTACTTAAGCTAAACTTAATATTTTGCAAAAGTTATGTCTCGATTACTATCTGAATTGTTCATAATATATTTATTTGCTTTCATAAAAGTTAATTGTGTAAAGTAACAAATGATTTCGTGCATAAAATCGTTCTCAATTCCCATGGAATTTATGACCCTCCATATACCCAAAGGATAGTCAATGAACTCTGTCAGCTAGCAAAATAAACATATTCACAGGATAAAAATGCACAATTGTACATCCTGTGGCTGCAATCCTTTGAGTTGTTCAAGCAGCCAAAGGCACTTTCACTTACCGAACTGTGGAAACAAACAAGAACCGTTGCCTGTTCAGCTCCTACAGATATCCCGCAAACAATTGCATGTAATTGTTTTTGCCACTGAAACTTTTCTATTATTCTGTTTTGTACTTTATCGCTCGATGCTCCCCATACATATAAGAGTATATGTATGTTTATATACAGAGTATTATGTTGTTTACACTTGAATGGGTTTTTTTTTGTTTCCTTTTTTCTTTGGTAAATAAGGAAAAAAATATATAAAACTAGAAATATACAAATGTCCCGCAACAGTGTTCACCGTGCGCGTTTTATCCTATCGGTTTGCTAGGTGCGTTCGCCTGGCCACCAAGTTGTGCACTGAGCGCCTGCCATAGAATGACATCTGCTTTAATAGCCGCCAACGAAAGGTGGTGAATTTCCCCTGTTGAACTCCTGTAAACAACGCTTACGCTTACGGCTGCTTTTTCCTTTCCATCGTTTGGGTCAATTTGAGATGCGGCTATTTTCAAGTAGTTCTCCGTACAAAAATAGAACGGCCGCATTAAAGTCATGATTAACGGCAATTTTAACTTTAACGCTTGCATCTTTGAAGTCATATCGATTTGCAAACAGCTGTATGGAGCATAGACTAGTGTATATAATAGGAGTTGATATTTGCAAATACTTACACTATGTTAATCTCATCGTTTGTTCTCTTCAACCTGGGTGTTCGCGTTCTTTTGTTGCCTGCAACACGCCTACTTCAAGAATATCACATGCAACTCGTTCACTTCTGCCTTCACCTGACACTTAAAATGCAAAAGGGGAGCTGTGCTTAGATAAGTTTACATTTTTGCTTTGATGTTGTCGCTAACCGACTATTCCAGGTATTTAAAGTACTTGATTGTATTGGAAGAGACACGCAAATTGATTCCTGGTTACTACTTAACTTAAAGTTATTTATGTTTCATGTTTTAAGTGTGTCGCATATTCTTATAATCACTGTCACCTGCATTTTTCCATTCATATTGCGTTTTCCATTCATATTACACCTTACAAATGAATCTTTACATCATTTTGCTATGGTGTATTCTTTCGGTATGGCAATGTTTAGTAGTCTCTTGGCTATTCTCAGGTCTTTCTATTTTAATCTTGCAAATTTTCTGCCATAACAAAAGCTTATATTTATTTTAATTTTATTCTAACGTCTCTAGTATCTGCCTGGTAAAAATAAATCAAGTAATTGTTATGAAAAAAAAATGTAAATCTTGGCAAGCAAAAGTTGACCCCGCCTCTAAAGATGTTCCCATATGATAATTGTTGTTATAGCTGCTGCTGGCTGTTGCTGAAGTCAGTGAAAGTGCAACTTGTACTAACAAGCAGCAAAACGACTCAAGCGCTGAAAGATACATTTCGCTCGCCTACAAGGGCCTGCTGAAGCGAAAGCCTAGCTGACGACGAACGTTGCGGGAGGTGCAAGGGGCAAGGGGCAAGGGGCGCAAAGTGCGGAGTACGGAGGGCTGTGTTCTTCTGGAGGCCAATGTTTTATTAAGTGTAACAGCTTTCGCCACGCTCTGTGCGCCCTGCGCACGCAAATGGCCACCTAAGTAGAGGGAAACGGGATACAAGTGAGGACTATTTGCATGCGATTTGTGTGAGCTTTATTTAGTGCAGCTGACGATGAAGACGTGTTTTTAAGGCATATGCAGTGGGAACTAGTTCATATTTAAATCATTTTTATACACAATTTGAAAACTTAAAGAGACTGTTAACTGAAAGTTCTTTGACTTAATAATAATAAATTCCTTGACATGATTTGTAAATTTTCGTAGTGTATTTATTCCTCCAATAAATGCCCTTATACCTGATTGAAATGCGATAGCTGTAAAGTATCTAGTAGGTAATATTAAATTTCGGGCTCTAATATACAATAATGCCTTGTAATGTTTAATGTAAACTATTTTTAGCTTTAGCTTTAGGAAAATATGGCTTGTACTTCCCATCCATTCCTTTGCATCAACTCAATTCAAAATGTTTTCAGTGCACATTACGTATACGTAGAAATTCTCATTTAATTAAAACCGACCCATCACCTCAACAACGACCTACTCATTCGCAATCGTAACTTTAATTTCAAAATTCCATTCCGTTCGAGCTGCACACACGGAGAAATGTCAGTGAAGTGCATTGCACTCTGCACCCTTGCACCCTTCACTCTGCACCGTTGCAACTCTTGCAACCCTTCCATCCCAGCTCGATATACTCCACAACTTGAACACGTACAACGCTATTTTTGCTGTCAATCCAGTGAGGCAAACTGACAGTTGCACAGGTATCAAAGGATCTATAATCTCCTGTGTATTTGCGCATCCCATTGCCAGGCAGCACATTAATATCCAAGTGCATTGACATAGAAACACGCACTGCGAACGCACAAAAGTAGGCAACATGCAACGTGGGTCATACAAAATGCAGTCAAGCAGCGGCAGTTGTTGCTCTTGTTTACCTATCATCGATATTGCCCTCACTTGAGGCAATTATTAATTTGCCTATTCAATAACGCGCATATAATTTGCAATTGAGCGCCTGCTTAGTTTATCAAAGTTAATCAGTTCAGAGTCTTATTAAAGCTACTTGTTGCTGTCTTTAATTAAAGTCAATTACTCAACTCAATTTCTATTCTTTCAACTGCGCTCTTGAAATTTTTTCTTAACTCTCTTCGAAGAGCATTCGAAAGCTTTGAGCTGCGTGCTTTAAAGTTATATTCAGAGCTTTGAAGCTTTTGCCCATTTAACTGTTATACAGAAGAGTTAACTTTGTATAACTGTAAATGTTTAGTGGGAATGTTAACTGTGTTTAAAAAAATGCTAAAATTGTTAGAAAGCTTTTTGATTAAATTTTTCTGACAATTGTTAAATAGTAGCTCAATTCTTCGAACTTTTCGATATAAAACTTATTCAAAGCATTTCAATTCTTGAACTTTCAATTCAACATTTTCAGTGAACTTAATAAATTATGTGGTATTTTTGATAAGTCATCAATGAGCTTAAAATTAAACTTAATTTTTGCGAGTGGATGTTTTTGGATTTAAAATATATATTAAAAACTGCTCTAATCTAACGCTTATCATTAAAAATTTCCAACTATAATAATAATAATTATTATAAAAGTTAAATATATAGTACAATCATTTAATAATCTATAGGTTTTAGGGCTTACCATCGATTCCCGAACCGCATGCTTGGCCCATTTCACATTTTAGTGAACGAGTGTTGTTCTATTTCTAGGGCTTCTCAAATCGAAAATCGAACATAATTTGTCTCGTATTGTGCATTGTGCAATGTTTCCCTGCATTTTTCACGTGCGCTGCTCGAGCAATCAGAGAGACAGAACCGAAGTCAATTGACGATTAGCATATAGGGCCCTGACGGCGCCCATTGACTTGTTTTGCACTGCATACACATTGACCGAGTTTTAGCCAAGCGCTAATGTAATTAGCGACATATATCACGGCGTACTGGCCATTTGTGGGCAGTTCAACGCGGCTAATTGGAGACTCAACATCGTGTGAAATATCAAAAAGGATACGGTGGGGTAGACAAAAATCAAATAAAAAAGAAAGAAAAGGATTAGCAAGGATAATCCGTGTCGTGACGTGTTATTTGCAAGAAATGTGAAAATTTTACCTTTGATTGTTTTGATATTGTGTGAACAGAGACCAGTGCGACGATGGAGTCCGATGCCGAAAAGGCGGCCGGCTCCCGCCTGGATTACGATCTAATGATGGCCGAGGAGTATGTACTGAGTGATGTCGAGAAGAACTTTATCTTAGCCTGCGAGCGTGGTGATTTGGCCGGTGTCAAGAAGTCAGTATTTTGTATTGGATGTCCTTGCAATCTACTGACAGCTCTATGCTTGCAGGCTTCTGGATGATTATGCGGAATCACCACCCGATAAGTTCAATATCAACTGCACGGATCCCATGAATCGCTCGGCGCTTATCTCAGCCATTGAGAATGAGAATTTTGATTTGATGGTTTTATTGCTGGAGAACAACATTGAAGTGGGCGATGCTCTGTTGCATGCCATATCTGAAGAGTATGTGGAGGCTGTCGAGGAGTTGTTGCAATGGGAGGAAACCAATCACAAGGAAGGAGAGCCCTATGTGAGTTCTTGAGATTAAATTGCAATAAATCTTGTGTAAGTGTTTTGTTTTGTTTTGTTTAGAGCTGGGAGTCGGTGGATCGCTCGAAATCAACCTTTACCACGGATATAACACCGCTGATTCTCGCTGCACATCGCAACAATTATGAGATACTCAAGATTCTGCTGGATCGCGGTGCAACGCTGCCCATGCCACACGACGTCAAGTGAGTGGAGTTTTCAAACCTCTCTGGAATATAGATTCCCAATTCCCAAATTTTGCAGGTGCGGGTGCGACGAGTGCGTTACTTCGCAGACCTCCGACTCCCTGCGCCACTCGCAGTCGCGTATCAATGCATATCGAGCACTCTCGGCCAGCTCGCTGATAGCTCTAAGTTCACGTGATCCTGTGCTTACCGCCTTTCAATTATCCTGGGAACTAAAGCGCTTGCAGGCCATGGAATCCGAATTTCGCGCAGAATACACGGTGAGGGCTATACACATAAAATGTAATTTAAAAAAGATTTGTTCATTAAAAAAATATATGAAAATTTGATTAAATTTGATTGAAGAAATTTTTATGCTGTCCATTTTAATATCTTTCCTTTTCCCATTACTTTCCTTTAATTTAGGAAATGCGTCAAGCAGTGCAGGATTTTGTAACGGCGCTGTTGGACCATGCCCGCACCTCCATGGAACTGGAGGTGATGCTGAACTTTAATCACGAGCCATCGCATGAGATTTGGTGTCCCGGCCATCGGCAAACACTGGATCGCCTAAAGCTAGCCATACGCTACAAACAGAAGACGGTACGCTTATGATTTATTTCATTCTCCAAAAAAATAGCTTAGCTTAATTCAGTTAATTATTGCTCGTAGTTTGTGGCACATCCGAACGTGCAACAATTGCTGGCTGCCATTTGGTATGAGGGCTTACCCGGTTTCCGGCGCAAGCAGGGCAGTCAGCAGCTCATAGACGTCATCAAGCTGGGCTGCAGTTTTCCCATCTACAGTATGAAGTATATTCTGGCGCCGGATTCGGAGGGTGCCAAATTCATGCGCAAGCCATTCGTCAAGTTCATAACACACTCCTGCTCCTACATGTTCTTTTTGAGTGAGTCCTAAAGCTCTTATTATATTACATCCTAAAACGTTTAAGGTCTCCTTTGGTATTCCAGTGCTCTTGGGCGCGGCTTCATTGCGGGTGGTGCAAATCACTTTTGAGCTGTTGGCTTTTCCGTGGATGCTGACCATGTTGGAGGATTGGCGCAAACACGAACGCGGCTCGCTTCCAGGACCCATTGAGCTGGCAATTATAATGTATATAGCCGCTCTGATATTTGAGGAACTCAAGACTTTATATTCCGATGGCCTTTTCGAGTATATTACGGATCTGTGGAATATTGTGGACTATATATCAAATATGTTTTATGTCACTTGGATACTTTGTAGAGCCACCGCTTGGGTCATAGTGCATGTAAGTTCAGCATCTATCAGTTATGTTTTTGTTTATTTATTGACATCGACATATATTTGGTTTTCGATTTACATTTAGATTTAATTGTTATTGATTACTTTCAGCGAGATTTGTGGTTCAGGGGCATAGATCCATACTTTCCGCGCGAACATTGGCATCCCTTCGATCCCATGCTGCTCTCCGAGGGCGCCTTTGCCGCTGGCATGGTGTTCTCCTATTTGAAGCTGGTGCACATATTCTCGATAAATCCACATCTGGGACCATTGCAGGTGTCGCTGGGCCGCATGATTATCGATATTATAAAGTTCTTCTTTATCTATACGTTGGTCTTGTTTGCATTTGGCTGCGGATTGAACCAGCTGCTCTGGTATTATGCGGAACTGGAGAAGAATAAATGCTATCATTTACATCCCGATGTGGCGGACTTTGATGACCAGGAAAAGGCATGCACCATTTGGCGGCGCTTCTCCAAGTAAGACCGCAAAACTTTTGTTATATGCTTTTCCCCATTCTTAGATTGTTAATTTCACAGTTTGTTTGAGACATCGCAATCACTGTTTTGGGCGTCCTTTGGTCTGGTGGACCTGGTTTCCTTCGACTTGGCTGGCATCAAGAGTTTCACCCGCTTCTGGGCGCTGCTGATGTTCGGATCGTATTCGGTTATCAATATTATTGTGTTGCTCAACATGCTGATTGCCATGATGTCCAATTCGTATCAAATCATTTCGGAGCGTGCCGACACCGAATGGAAGTTTGCTCGCTCGCAGCTGTGGATGAGCTATTTTGAGGATGGCGGCACCATACCGCCACCATTTAATCTCTGCCCTAATATGAAAATGCTGCGCAAGACACTCGGCCGCAGGCGACCGTCTCGCACCAAGAGTTTTATGGTAGGTGGCACCGGGCTTAAACCAAATGCTTGGCAAATCAATGCAAATCCTTTCAGAAAATCAGTTTCAATAAAGCTCCTGTGGCTTGGTTGTGCGTCAATTTTAATGTTGCTTCCCCACGCCTCTCGTCTCCCTTAGCGTAAGTCCCTGGAGAAGGCGCAGACGCTGCATGACAAAGTGATGAAGCTGCTGGTGCGACGCTATGTTACGGCGGAGCAGCGGCGAAGGGACGATTACGGCATCACTGAGGATGATATCATTGAGGTGCGTCAGGATATTAGTTCGCTACGTTTTGAACTGCTGGAGATTTTCACCAATAACCAATGGGAAGTGCCGGACATTGAAAAGAAATCGCAAGGTAATTACTAATTGTTCACCCAACATGTTGCTAAGCCACCCCTCAACCAAGCAACCACTCTGCAGGTGCTCGCACCACCAAGGGCAAGGTAATGGAACGTCGCATTTTGAAGGACTTCCAGATTGGCTTTGTGGAGAACTTGAAGCAAGAGATGGACGAGAGCGAGAACGGACGCGATATCTTCGATTCACTAGCCAAGGTCATTGGAAGAAAGAAGACCCAAAAAGGGTAAGGGGAATTACCCTTTGTATTTTGATACAAGACCTAAACCTGAGTTTTCTTTCGATTACAGAGATAAGGACTGGAATGCGATTGCTAGGAAAAAGACACTTACTGCGGATCCAATTGGTTCGAAGCGCTCCTCGATGCAGCGCCACAGCCAGCGCAGCTTGAGGCGCAAGATTATCGAACAGGCTAACGAGGGTCTACAAATGGATCAGACTAAATTGATAGGTGGATGATAATTATAATTAGCATCCACCGCATTATTATTAATGATACCCTTCCTAATCGATAGAATTCAATCCGAAATTGGGCGAAGTAACGGCTGCGACGAGAGTCGCCTATGTGAAATTTATGCGCAAGAAGATGGCAGCCGACGAGGTCTCTTTAGGCGATGGTGACGATGAAACAAATGGCAACGATGACAAGAAACCACCAGAAGCTAGTGGGGTAAGAGTCAATGATACGCTAAGCATAATGATACGTTGCGTCCAATAGATAAATATAGTAGATTCATTTTGCTCGGTTTTCATCTGAATTGAAGATGAATTCACAAGTTTGCTGCAGATTTGTGTATTTACCCGATTTAGATAAAAAAAAATAAATAAAGAAATGCTTTTCTACGATTTTAAAATAATTACAATTTTTTTCAAGAAACCTCTATTATTTTTAATGCGTTCTGTGTTCTTAGATATTTTACCATTCAAAATACTGAAAACTAGCTAATAAATATATTTTAAATAAACAATAAACAATGGAGGGTCGAAATGTTTGTGATGCCAGTTTGCAATCGATTGCTAATTTGATCCATTCATCGTCATATATTACGAGTGATTAAAGATTAATGTTAGACACATTCCCAATAATAGAAAGAAAAAATATCAGCAAATATAAAAAAAAAATGTAAATAACAAAAGTAAACATAAACAATAATAATACTTGTAAACAAAAGTTAAAAAAGACAGATAAAAAGACAAAAAGATAGACCCGTATTGCCCTGCTCGAAGCCAGAACCATTTGGGAATTACTTCAATACGTTGAACAAAGCACGACAAAATATGCAACACTTTTTTCTATAAATTGTCATTCCGTCTGGCAATGCAAATTTCAAATGTAATTTCATTTTATTTTATTTTATCGATAACTTTGCACGTTCTGCGAATGGAAATCGATTTCCGAAAAAAACAATAATAATACTTGTAAACAAAAGTTAAAAAAGACAGATAAAAAGACAAAAAGATAGACACGTAAGAATCATGGATTCAATTTGTGGAAGGCAACGCGTTGTGTCAAGCGGCAGCCATTCAGGCGGATCCCCATTATGCGACCTGACAACACTTGGTGTCGATCGGATGCAGATATTGCATCGGCGTTTGCGGACGAGCTGCAAAGTCGCTTCACGCCCTTTGCACTAGCATTGCCCATCCAGGTACAGGACACTGAAGCATTTTTAAATGCAGATCTAGATCCTGTACAACCGATCACCCCTATCGCCCCTACTGAGGTCCGCTTACAGATTCGCAGGCTTAAGTCCACTAAGGCCCCAGGCTATGATGGCGTTGACGGCAGAGTTGCTAAGGCCCTCCCAGAGAAGGGAGTATTGTTCTTGGTGCTACTTTTTAACTCTATGATTCGCATCCACCACTTCCCCACTCCGTGGAAGTGCGCTGTGATTGCGATGATTCCGAAACCTGGCAAGCCGGATAATCTTGTCTCGTCATATCGACCGATAAGCTTGCTGACCACTTTCTCCAAAATATTTGAAAAAATATTTCTTGGAAGATTGTCGGCAGTTAGAGGCTTTCAGAGGGCCATTCCTGATCATCAGTTTGGCTTCAGGCATCACCACGGTACACCAGAGCAAGTTCATCGAGTAGTACAGCACGTCCTCGAGGCCTTGGAAAATAAGCAGTACAGCTCTGCCGTCTTCCTGGATATCCAGCAAGCATTTGATCGCGTATGGCATGATGGCCAGCTTTTTAAGCTTAAGTCTCTGCTACCATCGGCGCAGTATTTACTGCTCAGGTCTTACCTGCTTGGCCGTTCTTTTATGGTTGAAGTTAGGGGCGAGCGATCAAACATCCGCCGCATTGGAGCTGGTGTACCGCAGGGTAGTGTCCTTGCTGGACTGCACACTTGGGTCAAATACAACTCGCAGGAGGTTGAAGCGCCTCCACACCAGCGACCAATGTTTTATAGCCTTTAATTAGGTTGATTAATGTTTAAAAAATAACTGTTATATAAAAAAAAAAAAACATGATTTTTGATTTAAGTTATTTGTTTCAAAGATTTTTATCAGAATCTAAAATGGTTAATGGTTAACCTACAAAAATGTTTTCTTAAAGCTGTTATTGCCCTGAAGACTCTGATTTATATCAGAAATTAAATTGATTCAATGTTTACAGTCCAAAAAGATGCCAAACAGCGCTGGAGGAGGTGTCTCCATGATGGCAGCAGCCGCGCTGCGCGCCTCTGTCAAGAATGTTGACGAGAAGGCCAATGGAGCTGACAAAAAGGACGATAAGAAACCAATGGATGATAAGAATAAAAAAGCAACAGACGACAAGAAGCCGACTGATGATAAGAAGGCAGATTTCAAACCATCTGCTAACGGCAAACCAGGCGAACAAAAACCCACCCCGCCAGCCAACAAGCCACCAACTGCTGAGAAGCCCAGCGAAGCAGCCAAACCCGGCGATGCAGCAAAGCCAAGCGATGCAGCGAAACCTAATGCACCTGCACCACCCGGCAAGCCAACTGATGGCAAGCCGGCGGCCGCGCCCAAGCCAAATGGAACGGCTAAGCCGGAAGCGGCTGCCAAGAAGGAGGAGGCAACCAAAAGTACGGCAGCCAAGCCACCAGCGGCAAATGGAGTCGCTGCCAAAAGTGCGGCGCCTTCAGCTCCTGCCGATGTCAAGCCGGACACTACCAAGACCACAACAGCAGACAAAGCACCCGATGGCACGAAGGCGGCTAACGAGACCAGCGGAGGAGCCACGCCGGCCGGTGATAAAAAAACCGGGCAGGAGCAGAAGGGCGACGACAAGAAGGAGAATGCCAATGGAAAGTCGGCTGAGTCCAAGCCGGCAACGGCAACGGAGGCCAAGCCTGGTGAAGCCAAACCCGCTGACAAAAAAGAGGACGATAAAAAACCAGGCGATGATAAGAAACCCGCACCAGTCAAGCCAGTCAACAAGGTGGGTCAAAGCAGCGCCGCGGCGGGTGGCGATCGTGGCAAATCGACCGTCACTGGCCGCATGATCTCTGGCTGGCTGTAATCCAAAGGATTCTGTATTCAATATCATGTATTGATTTTTAAGCCGATCTAAGTAAATAAATTGTGTGTGACCAATAAATAAACGAAATGTAAGCAACTTTAGATTCAATTGTTTTGAGTCAACTACATATGTATATATGAAAGAGGAGCAGAGTAATACTTAGATTGCACTGTTTCCACATTGCATTAATTTAATCAAATCAAACATATCTCAAACAAAAAACAATTACTTTCTTTCACACTTACAATTTACATTACGCTTACATTTTATTGCCTTCATTTTATCAGTTCTTCTAAGAAAACTATATTAACTTTTGTAGTCAACAACATTTTTATGCGCCCTTTTCACGGAAAACTTCACATACTTTGTTAAAATAAAACGTAGCCTTAGCAACATTTGTTTCCCCACAAAATCACAGCAACAAGAGCAAATGTTGCCTGTAGTCCACTTTGCCACCCACACATTGAATCGGTTGTGCTCTTGGCATATATAAGGACGAGAGTTGCTGTCAGCATCAAGCATTCTATCAGCGACTCCCAAGAAGTAAACATCAAGAAACATTTACAAAAGATTGAAAGCGGTTTCAATTTCGAAATAATGAAGTCGTTTTTGGGACTTTTCAACATTGTCTACACACTATTGTTGCTTGTTTTGTTGACAAAATTCAGTGCAGCAGGTGAGTTGAAAAATAATGCTGAATTAGAGACTTTGAGAGACCAATTAATATGGCTTAACCATTGTTGCAATAGTACTTGTCCAGTGCTCCAGGGTGCTAGTCCGCGTCTATAAATCTCCGCACAGCTGACAGCAGTGAAACCACTTTTCGGATTGTCTCTCGAGTCGTCGCAATTTGTTTCCATTAAAGCCTAAGCCGAACAACAAGTGGCACAATGCTTAAATTTTCTAAATGACTTTAAAATTTTACATTTGCGTTGTATTCAATTCAGATTTCAATCAAACAATCAAACACTAATTTATTCGCCATGATAAACTTATTAAGTTTCTAATAATAGTTCCGAAATATCAATTTGAATACCTAACACACATTTATATAAAAAAAATTAGCAAATATTAATTTGAGAACCAATAAACTCAATTTAGAATATATTTAGGTTTATCGCTCTATACTCGTATACTAATTTGCAGTCATATTTGAGAGATAATTGACAATTTTTATCTCCATTCTTAGAGCAAGAGCAGGTGAAACATAATAAAAACCGTCGCGGTGCCAATCTGGGTCTCTATGCCTTTCCACGTGTAGGACGTAGTGATCCGAGTCTGGTGAACAGCCTTCACGATGCCAACGATGCTATCGCTTATGATAGTAGCTATGGCATTGGCGATGGCTCCGCAGAGGATTTCGAAGGTCTGTTGATGTCTCATTGAATTGCTTTTTTTACCAAGCTAATTTATATTTTATCTTTTACAGAATACCAAAAGCGCTCCAGTTTGGTGCCATTTCCTCGGGTAGGACGCAGCGATTCTGATTTGAGGGATTGGGCACATTTCTTGGCATTGCAGCAGGCGCTGGACAAACGCACCGGACCCAGTGCATCTTCTGGCCTGTGGTTTGGACCCCGTCTGGGCAAGCGAAGTGTCAATGCTAAAGACTATCCTTCCGCCGACAAGGAACACAAGGTTCTGTTCTAATCGAATAATCTACCCGAAGAAAACAACACACATTCGCAAACTCACTCCAACACAACACGAATTGCACTTGATTCAAATGTTTTAGTATACTATTGATTTATGCTTTAAATAGATATCAACAGTACTATATACATATAATATTATAATGGGTATATAATAAATAATGAGCATAACTAGTGGGCTGGTGAGGGCAGTACAATTTCGGTGAACGATTTTTTAAAACTTGATTTAAAAACACCCCCGGAACACATTAAAAATGTATATTCAATAAATATTCATATTTCAACAAAACTTCACAAAATAAAGATAAGAAGCAAGATGTTAAATATTGGAATTGTTGCTTGATTATAAAACTAAAAATACGTTGCTATTTTATTTGAACACAAACAAAAAATTTCTTTCTTTTTTTTTGCAAATTTTCGCGAGTTTATTTTAGAGACATATTAAAAATATTAATGCTGTTCTCTCACTAAATACTCATTTTTGGAAAATATTTCTTTTCCTGAATTTGATAAAGTAGAAATTATACATTTTCTCTGAAGCTGAGATTGAAAACAGTTTTAAAGTTTTGTGAAAATTTTATTCTAATGAAATTGAAAAAAGTGGATATTTTCAGCGTGATACAGTAACATGAAATAAAAATGGTTATAAAATGTCACTTTTTGGTTGATATGTCTAATCCTTCTGCTCCTTGAATCTGCGCAATTCACTTTGAATGGCCTCAATTAATGGGGCCGCTGAAGCCGTCTGCGAGTTACGAGCACGTCCAGGCGTATTTGCTGTGGAACTGGATGTGGCGAGTGCACCTCGAGATATCTCCAAAATGGTATCGGGCCGATGGAAGGGCCCAGCGCTGAGTGGCCGCACCAGTGGCGAATGGGAACCGTGTAGGCTGCTGCCCCAAGCGCTGTAGGTGGGCGACGGCGGCTGCGTCGACTGCGCCGATTTCGGTGTCTTCTCCGGCTGCGCGGTCGAAGGACGTTCGGCTGTGCTGTAAGCCTTTGCAGCATAGCTGTAATTAACGAAAACAATGCCTGGGTAAGTAGCTTAAAGTAATTCCTTCATTTTTGATTACAAATTAAAATAGCAACGTCTTGTCGAATAATATTTTAAAATTTACTCAGTCTTATCATTACATTTTTTTAAAGATAATATAATAAAAATAAAATATTGCATTTAAGGAAAGGGATCAAAATGTGTTACTGCAATTAACAAAGTTCTAGCATGAATGAATGAATTAAGGAATTTTGTGCTAATCGACATAGACAATCCTAGTATTTGAGCATATAATATTACACATTTTTGTCAGACTAATGTTGCATAGTCAGTAGATGTAAATTGATATATTACCTGGGTAAGCCGGCTGAGGATCCGCGATGTTCGCGTGTAGTGTTTTGTCGTCGTTTGTTGGTAAAGTCGCGGGAGGGCAATGGCATCGGCAGATCATCCTGGCTGGCGTACATCTGCATGGCGCCCTCGAGCAGACCCTCGTAGTGGTTGCGTATGGCGGATGCATCGTGCATCTGACTGGGGTTAAAGTCTGCACGGCTGCGGGCCTCTGCGGAAGATGGTTGGAGGAAGTTCAGTTGAGTTGTAAGTGTAGCTGTAGCTGCAAGTGGATATTTGGGTTCTATTTCTCTCTATTTTTTTGGGGTTAGATTTCTAATTACAGCTGTGTGCATGCAACAACAACAAGGACTACAGTTGCCAGGTTAGTAACGTGTTTGTGCCCCAATTTGCACATCAGCGTCATCATCATTGTCATTGTGTCCACCCGTCTCACCCTGGTTGTCAGCGCTGCTGCCCAAACGTTTCTTGTGCCGCTCCCAGACGACGGGGCCCACAAATCCCGGATACGGATTGTCGCTGTGCGAGGCGGAGCGTACATTCCTCACTGGCGGCGCCTTCGGACTGGGAAAGCTGGCTATGGTCGCAATTGTGGTATCTCTGCTCCCCAGCGACTTGTGTGACTTCAGGGATCTGGTGGAGCTCTGTGGCGCTGCCTGTGGTGCCACAGCATTCACATTGTCGTAGTAGGTAACGAAAACGGGATCGAGAACGCGATTCAGTGGCTCCGGCAGCTGATTCTTGGGAAACGCACGAACCGACGCCATCGAGAGAAAAGATCCCACACTAGCCGTGTCCGAGGACTTCTCCGATTGATGTGCACCACGCGAGCGTATCATTTTCCGATTGATGGCTTGAGGAGATCCGACAACGCCATCTTCTGGATATTCCTTGTCTGTGAAGATTGTCTGCTGCTGCTGTTGCTGGAGCAGCTTGTTGCGATGGTAATTGTTGTGCGGATTGTAGGCTTCATTGCGCTGAAAGTTTTCATAGCTACGTCGCATCGCCGCCGGCGAGTTGCCCTCCTCCGTGGAGGAGTTACTTTGTCCAAGCGAACCCTGAATCGGACTTGTCTCCAGGGAGCCCACACGATTCTCGTTTAGGTAGCGACGCTTTGATTTGTGTCGCGACTTCTCGCTCTTCTTCTCCGACACAACTGAGGCGTAGATGGTATCGTCAAGTCCACCCTCCGCCCGATCATACTGATGACGTCGTCTCTTGTGGCCATCAAAAAGACGGGCAGCCTTGTCGTCCAATATGCGCTGAACATCAGCGCTTGGTGGATTGATGGGACAGTAAACGGAAGAGTCGGAGGTGTTGTCTGCCGAGGATATGGAATCGTGTCTAACACGAGTGTGTTTCTCTGCTGGTGGTCCTGGAAAACTAATGCGTGGCTCCCGCTCATAGGAGAAGTTCTGCACACCCACATCCCGGGAGCGGGTTGTGCTCTGATCAGCCGGATTTCCACCAGAGCCACCCGCAGCACTGTCCAGCAATGTGCCTCGAGAACTGGGTCGCATGGATTGACCCTCGGACAAAAGCTCATTGCGTGAAGAGGTTCTGCCGGCACCGATAGATTAGATTATGCACTGATAACAACTAAAAGTTTACTTTCCTACCTGTTAACCTCACTGAGTTCATGCTGGCGAGCGCGTGTGCGTCCCAGCAGCAAAATGGCCACCAGGAGCAGCATTAGGAGCAGAATGGCCAACGAACTAATCACCACAAGCGCCACATTATTCTTCACCGAGTTGAAGAATCCAGCATGACCACTGCGTGGCACCGGCGCCAAAGCAGTTGCTGTGGGTTCCCTAATGTAAGCTGTGATTAAGAAAAGAGTTTTAGCTTAATAAAATACTCAATTTTAATTTCCCTTCTTTTAATTTTCTTAACATTTTGTAGACATAATAAATTAAGTACATATGCAAATTTCTGAATTAAATAATTTTAAATTTAATGATTATTTTCTACCTATGAATTAGGGTCTTTCAAAATTATATCAAAAGGTGTTAAGCAACTTATATTAACAAACAAATATTAATTTTTGATTAATTATCTATCCATTATCTTCTAATTTCTGCTCCCTTCCAACTTATTTGACTTAAACTTACGTTCTGATTTCATATAGATGGGCTTTCCCAGCGTGCTGACTGCCTCAGCCTCGCTAACCAGTTCCATGTCCTTGGCGGCCGTCGTGGCCAGAACGGGTCGACCATTCACGAGGACCGTGTAGATGAGCTCCGTTTGATTGGCAACGGGACGCTCATTGCTGTACGAATAGAAGATTGAAGTTAGTGAATACTGATAGAGTTACTTGGGCTTTTAGTCCTACAATTTGAGGTTAACATACGCGTCAGAGTCAACGACGGTGTTACCAGTGCTGTTCCACTTTTGCAGGTCGGACTCGCTGATTTGCGTGATGTTGTGTATGACAACCTGGACTCGCTCCTCCCTATAGATGGGTAGTTGTTGTTGCTGTTGACTTAACAACGCTTCGCGCATTTCTTGCAACTTCTCCGACTTGCCATTCTGCTGTATTAGCTCCCAGGGAATAAGCGTTACATATGCACTATAGTCGACGGACTCACTCCCTTTTGTAGTTGTTGTTGTTGTTGGGGGCGTGGTGGTGGTGCTGCTTAGCGACTCTTTTGACTCAGCGGAGTCACTAGCTGCCCATTCGGTGTTCTCCCCACCCTCCGCCTCTCCAGCCACCCACACAGTTTTAACATGGTGCGTACCATCCACGTTCACATCCACATCCATGTCGAGTAGTTCCACATCATAGCCTGGCCAGGTGGTTGTCGCTGTGGCTATGTCTGCACCGGGCTGGCGACGCTCACGTGGTGCGTCCACCGAATCGTCAGCAATTTGTTGTGCTCCATTTATGCCCAGGTGGCGTGTTTGTTGTCTGTGTAACCCAAATATGAAAGTTTGAGTCAAAACCATTTATTAACCAGAACTATACACTCGCAAAAAATAAAACTAAAAACATTTCGAAAATCGTCGTTATTTTTATGGCAAAGGGAGAGTGTCATATTTTTCACTGCTCTGTCTAACGTAAAACCATGGTTGACATTTATATATTTATTTAATTTCAGGAAATTTCTAATCTTTTTTTTATTATTCAGGTCGATTAAAATTTTAAGGCGATTCTCTAATTTCATTAGCATTTTGATTTCCAAGTTTTCTCACCTGGTGAACGCCAAGCGATAAAGTCGTGCCAGTTTCTCCTCTAGCACAGGATTATCTTTGGCCGAATAGAAGCCAGACATGACAGTCAGCAGCCAATAGCGACGATCCGTCGCGGAGTAATTGAGTGGCGGCATTCCAGGTGTTCCCAGATCCCAATTGCTGCCACCATCGTCGGGCCTACAGTCCAGACAAATAGGAATCTCAATTTCCTAAAAACAAAAACAAAAGCAATATAATTACTTAAATGCAAACTTATAGCTTTATCTTGGGCTTACATTGTTGCCATCTACGTAGACAGTTGCCACCACCGTTTCCGTCTTGACAATCACATCCTTGCCCTTGCTAATGCCTGTGTGCACCTTCTTTAAATAGTCGGGCGGCCCATCACCTGACCCCGTCCAGAAGAAATCCTCCAAATGCACTTCGTCCTTAATTTCCGGATAGTTATCATCCAAATCATCATCTGCAAATTTGCGTGTCGCACGAATTTAATTATTGCGGTGCCTTTGAAATTACTTATTTTCTTTTCCTTATCGCTTTCTTTTATTTTTGCTTATATAAATATAGTTGAATTGTTTATTTGCGAATTGGCAGCTTGTTATTAAGGAGTTTCTTGAACTTTTATGTCGTTACTATAGCAATTAACTGGGGTGCAAAAAACTTTATAGACAGTTTTGAGCTTGCCCTTACCACCAGTTTGCTGTATATTATATATATATATATATATATATCACAAACAGTTTTATTTTGGGCTACCACAAGAGTTCAGTCGCTTGTTTTAATGAGTTGTCAAAGGGTTTGTTGTAACTATGAAGACAATTTGTCGAGCTTTATTTGAATGAAGCTTAAATTTCTGATAGTAGTACTTTCTGAAGTTTTAATGTTTATGTTTAAGGAGCTACAGAAACATGATTATACTATTTGTAAAAGTATTTAAATAGCTTAATTTAATTATCTTTAGGAACATATAAAATGTGTTTAGGTCCTAAGTGGTTCTAGAATTATGAATATTATCAGGAAGGACTCAGGAAAATCAGGAAAAATAATAAGCAATATGAGTCTTATAAATATAACATAGTAAAAAATACCACAACTTGAAATCTGTTCAAAATCACTACATGAAATGCTACAGCTTATGCAAATTTTGAAATGTAAGTAAAAAAAATGAGTATCATAGTATCGCTGCTGTCAAAGTAAATGACGCTAAGCCGCTCAATTTATCGACAAATCACGAGAATTGGTTACCTACCCAACGTGGCGAAGTCGTCGGCACTTGAAGCGACTGATTGTAAACTAGCTGAATGGATTCCATTCGCCTTTATTATGTTTATGTATCTTATTTTAATGCCGCATTGCCAGTTTGTTTGATCAATTGCAACTGGCTGCATGCAGCAACAGCAACAAAAGCTGCTGATAAATTATGCTAAGTGCCCCACACAACCCCTTTTCAAAGGGTTTTTTCTTGTCTGTGACTTGTCTATGCTCTAAAGTACTCATAATTATGATGGTCTGGCCTCAATGATGATGACCAAGCACTAGCAATAACAATGCCCGGGTTAGACAACAAACGGTAATAAATTTATCGATTAGCACCCAAAAACAAAACACAAAAAAATAAGGTCGCCAAGCCATCAAAGTTGACCAATTTGCGTGCGTGTTGCCAACGCAATTAACTTGAACGCATATTTGTGCACCTGTTTGGATTTGGCAGCAATTGTTTTCCTTGCAATTACTCATAAATTATATTGATTGTCCTATATTTTTTGGTTACCTCCGTACATTTTTGAATTTTTTGTGATTTTTTTGGCCAACATTTTTGTTCGGAAGCACTGACGCATTAAGCTAAAGGTCAAATTACTCGTGCCCGCAACACCATTAACAACAATAACAATAACAAAAACAATAGCAGCAGTTGAAGGGTCATTTTAAGCCGTGACCACAACTAAAAATATTTAAACCCAAAATATATCAATGCGTCTCTTAACAATACGAATAATTTCACTTTGGCTTGTTGCTCAGCTTACCGTGACTTAATTGTATCAACGCCTGTCCAACTGGCGCCCGCTCTCCCCCTGCGCGACCCTTACATTTGTGAAAAATGATCAAAAACAACAATAAAAATGACACAGAACGCGTAATTTTTGCTTTCATTTCCCTGTATTGTGTCCTGTTAATTTTCAATTAATTATAAGCTCTGAAGCGACATCACTTTTTGAACACTTGCACATTTTTTCCTAAAGTATCATTTTACAATTGCGATATCATTTGTAATTATTTATTTTATAGTTGCACGAAAAGAATTTTATGTACATTTCTCTTTATGCGTCGCGTTGTGGCATCGCTGAAAGTTGTCCGGGAACTGAGCGCGACGTTCTAATCCAAACTTAGGGGCGCACTCTGGCTCTGCCCTGGTGGTTGTTTATTTGGTTGTTGTTGTTGACGCTGCTGCTGTTGTTACTCATACATACATATATAAGAACAGTATACACACTCAGAAAAATAGTGCACTATCCGATTATTGAAAACAGTTATCTAATATTAAAAATAAATAAAAATAATCTGTAAATTTGAAGCGATAAGAATATTACTTCTCTAAAAAGTAATTTCTTTAATTAAGTCACATTTTCATCGTTTATGGAAAAATAAAAACAAATTTCCGATTATGATAGAATTTAATTTTTGCAATTTATTTTTATTTCTGTTAAATCTAAAATTCTTCTAAAAAGAAGCGAGAAAATAACTTAGTATCTCAAAGTATTTTTTATTAAAAACACTTTTGCTGCTTAAAAAAAAATTTACTCGAAATAAAGTTATAAACATTTATTATTAAACAATTTTATTTAATTCGTTTGAAAAAGTTTCTAGTGTAAATTCAACATATGCGGCTTGTCTCATTGGCGCTTGTTTTGTTTGTCTCGCGGCTCTCTGTTTGGGCCGCTTTGTGTCTGGTCAGTTACCTGTGGCAACAATCAAAGCAGCCAATTGCGCGCCAAGCTAACTCGCAGCTAATAAACAATTCAAAGCTTTTCATTTCCACTGCTTTGTTCGCCCACTTTACACTCAAAAAAGCCACTAGATTCGGCTTTGGTTTTCCCCTCAATGTTTTATACCATGTTTAGCGTTAGCTTTTCATATGAAATTTAATTTTTAACAAGTTTTGCATCAAGCTTGCTGTTAGCGTGACATAAGCTTTAACAGAAAGCTGTTAATGTATACAGTCAGATGCTGATTGCTATGAAGCGCCGCTTGAGGCCTTTTCGCACACGCTGGCAATGCTGCCATAGATTTTACATATTTAACGTAGAGCTAGAATTTCGTATTATTGGCTACGTCCTTACAGAAACTGGCTAGCGTGTTTACACTATCTGGTAACTCAAAACTTGTTAAATAATTTTCGCATAAAGTGCGACGACAAATTATAGCTGCGGCTGCATTTTTAATGCATGTACAAACTTGGAAAAATAACTAAATTAATTCGGGCAATTGAGAGGAGAGATGCAGAGAGTTGCAACAGGGCATTTGGATTATCGTCTTGTAAATATAACAAGTATTTGCATATATTAACACATATTCTTATGATATATATAGATGTATGTACATATGTACAAGCATATTTATATAACAAAACAATTTAACATAATAATTGGCACTTTTGGGCAAATTTCGAGAACAAGGCCAGCGCGTGTAAGTCCACCTTCTAACTCTGGTCAGTTTAACAGCGACCAAGTTTTCAGATGTGAATTCCGGATTCAGATTTACCAAAAAATCCCCCATTTCATATTTGACCATCATCACGCGAACACTTATCATGTTTCAAAGATGTAATTATGAATTTGTGATCTGACATTAATTGTTAGGCATTTCAGATGTCGACGGAATTATGTTCTTATGTACATCGATAATCAATATAAATTATGATTTCTCAGCTTGTTTAATAAGTATTTGAAGCATTTTATTATAACATTTCATTCATTAATTTTTGAGATGATTGATGATTTTTGTTTTGTTTGTTATTTTTTGTTTTGGTATTTTCAATTTTACGGCATTCACTTTGAAGTCGGTTTTACAATAAAGATTATTACGAATTTTAAACACATTATATGTATATATACGAGTATATCTCGGAAGTGCTATGAGCTAATCTTTCTTTAAATTACCTGTTTTCTTGAAATATTCATAATTTTGTCATTGTATTTGTATACCCTGCACCCATTGAAAATGTCTAAAAAGGGTGTAATGGTTGTGTGCAAATGTACATATGCAACAGGCAGAAGGAAGCATCTCCCACCCCATAAAGTATATATCTTCTTGATCAGGATAAACAGCCGAGTTGATATAGCCATGTCCATCTGTCCGACCGTCTGTGAGGTCACGTGGATCCCAGAGACTATAAGAGCTAGAGACTTAAAATGTTGAATATATGATCTCGAATACCCGGTGCAGATCAAGTTTGCGTCATTTTATCGGTAACTGGCTCCGTTTCTCAAATATAGATACATTTCGATACCCGATAGCAGCTGGGTTCAGGGTATATTGTAGTCGAGAGAGCTCGACTAAAGAATTCTTATTTGTTTTGTGTTTGCCATGCTTAGCTTCCCATAATCAGTAGAACTGTAGAACTAATTGATATTGTTCAAGCATCTTAATTAAAAGCGTTAATAAGCATTTAAAAGTGCATTAACTTGAATTCAATTCATGTGCACAAATAATCTGTCTAAGTAGCGTGAATAAAAATTATTAAATTCTATCGAAATTCGTATATGTTATAAATGCCATACTAATTATGCAAATTATTGAAGTGCCTTCCAAATATGTCTCTAAGTCCGTAAAGCAAGTATTCATGGTCAAGTGGATTCTGCAGCTAAAAATTGTGACTAACTTCAACATTTTATGGAAACTGCAAGAATTCATAAGGTCAACCCATATTATTATTGTTTTGATTTATATTATGTATTACGCAATAGCCCCCAAACGTGTCTATCCAGATTATCACTCGATAATGAAGCATCTAAACTTGATCTTGACCAAAGAACAAGGTTTCAAACCAGTTCCAAATGTCACTATAATTTCAGCAATAATCATTTTATATTTTATTCTGTTATTATCACGTTCAATTTGTTTTTTCATTTTTTCGCTTATAAACATATTAATTTATATAATTTTTAACCAGCTGCAGACTTCAGAGCACCGGGGCTAAGCTTGCGGTTCTTGATCATGTAGCGCGACTTATAACCATCCTTGTCGGCTGTGTACATGGTAATGGTTTCTGTGTCGGTCTTATCATCGTAGCTGGAGTAAGAACCCATCACAACCAGATGCTCGTCGGGTTGTCCCGGATTCATAATAATACCCATTTCCTCGCGCTTGCTGCCATTGGGCTCCTCCAAGCTGATAAGAAAATGTTTGTCACGTGTTTGTTAGATTTGTATAGATTAAAATTGCTTACTTGAAACGATAACCCTCCTTGGTGGGCACCTGAGAGTAATACTCCGACATGATGGTGGGGAAAATGTAGTCTAGGAAACCGGCCGAGCAGCTGGCTGCCAAGCATGCCAGCAGGGCAGTAACAAATACCTATAAGATACACGAGTGAGATACAAATTAATTTTCAATTGCACTTGATGGAGTAATTATATAGCTATTCGAATGTTCAGTTCGAGCAACAGCTGCGGCATTTAACATTTTAATTACACTCATTGATTATCAATGCAAACAATTTGAATGCCATTCGAATCGTTGCCACAGAGTCGACGTAAATCTCCACCCCTGCATTGAGTGTGGCCTTTGGGCTCTCGGCTACTTACCAATTTCGCAGCTGTCATGTTGATGCGAGTTGAAGTTCCCAAACGAGACTGAGATGAACTTGTGCCGCGATCCAACAGCAGAGATCTGCAAAGAATACTTTAGCGAGGCGTCGAAAAATCGCCATCCACCATATAATACGTCGTATACGTAATATTTGATTTTTTTTTTTTAAATCCATTGTAGCAACTACTGAGTGGAAACCGGTCTCCAATCAAACACAGATCCAATGCTAAAAGCCACAAAATAAGCAAACTAAACCTAAAGGTGCCTCGCTTTGTTTTATTTTATTTTGATTCGATGTGAGTAGCACTTCTAGCAGCTCCACATAATTAAGCATATTAATTAATGATAAATGGACAACACGATTTTGCGTAGGTGATGTGAAATAATAATCTTCTTGCTTTATGGGAATATTCCAACAAAATATTTAATAATAAAGTGACAAAATTTGAAATGTACTGTCCATAGGATATTTATGTTCTTTATATATATTTTAAAACCAATGAAAATGTTGTTAATCATAATATATAAATAATAAACAAATAACCAATATGCATATGCTGGTTTCAATCATATTTTATAGGCTTAACTATATTCGAGAGATGACATTCTGCCATTGAGAAGTTTATGCATTACGCTGAAGTGATTTGCATATTAACTAATTACGACTGTTCAGAAATATTTTATCAATCTTCTCAACGAATGGCGACGATAAAAATGTATATAATAACTTTTCTTTAACTACGTTAACATAGTTAAAGGAAAGCAAGATCTGTGAGATCATTTTTTGCTATTGGCTTTTTAACATTGATTGTGGTAGTTTTCTTGTAATTTTAACACATCATCAATTCCTGATGACAATCGACTTAATGTATCCTTTTAAGGAAGGATCTAATGTTTACAAAAAATGTATTCAATTGTAATTGTGAACACCTTCTAATGATATTTTTTCGAAAATTACCCACTTATTGATTGATGTGCGCATTTCTAGGGCCAAGTTCCAAGTTTGGTTACTCTATCATTAGAATTGTGGGAGATATGAGGGTTTACCGATTTACACTTTCCAAAATCTCGAAAAACTGCGGAATATATAGCCATTTGAAATTTTTATGGGCGAGTTGCCCATAAAACCTTTAATCGTTGAAGGATATCGCCAACAACCTACCAACCAAATTTGGTGACTGTCGCCTTAAAATTGTGGAAGATATGTGAATTTATCGATTTACGAATATCGATTTTATCGATTTCCTAGCCCCCTGGTGGGCACTGACCAGTATGTGTTCCAAGTTTCAAGTCTCTGTCGAAAACAGTTGCGTTCATACAGATGGACAGATAGACAGACAGGCATGACGGACATTGCCAATATTGCCAAAGCTATTTATACTTTCGGTATCAAAGTATTTAAATATACAGCAGTCAAATATAAATTATATTACAATTATTTTATTTATTCTTAATTAATATTAATAAATTAGCTCTAGTTCAAACTATTTTGGTATGGAGACGCTTATGGAAATTAAAGAATCAAACTAACATTTTTTGAAGAAATAGAGAAATATAGAACAAAACTAAAAAGAGTATCTTTGACATTTTAAATAACATGTGAACAAATAAATTTTAAAGCTGACTACGTGAATTCAAGAAATAATATATTTTGCAAAGTTCGTGGTCGACAAATTTGGGAAATGGAATACAAATTGATTGCACGCAGTTTTTTTGTTTGTTTTGATTACTGATCATGTTTTAAATTTTGCTTGATTTAGCATAAGTCGTATCGGATTTTATTTATGTATGTATTTACTTTCCCTTTTTTGGTTAATTCACGGTCATAGAAAACCAGTTTCATAAGACAAAAACAAATTTAATAAAAATGGTCCATCTTTCGAACACTTGGTATTTTATTACGATACTTATTCAAGTTGGCCTTCGCCTTCTCGCTCGCTTTAGCTAATAGCAAAAGATGATTAGTGAGAAGTCCAGTGTTGTTATGGGGAAATCTTCGATAAATAATCACAAAACCTTCAAGAGTTCCCCTAACATTGTAAATCATTATAATTGCAAAGTATTTCTTAGGCTTAGAACTGAGAATAGCTTATGACTCATAATGGCAGGTAACAATGACATTCTTTTTATCGCAGAAGTATTTTAAAAGTGAAACTAAACGTTAAAAATATCACATTATCATTATTAAGTTGAATGAATATATGCGATCATAAATGTTTCGTGGCCTTGCGGTTGGGTAAATTTATACAAATGTAAAGCACATATTCACTTGCTAAAAAATTTCTTCTTCTTGAAAGATGAATTTAAAAGATTTAAATTCCTGAACTTAATTTGAATGTTAAATAGACTAAAAGCCGGCACCTAAATTGCTTGATTTGGCAACATAGCGTCAAAATATATTTGAATGGCAAGCTGGTAGCTCTTTACCAGAGATGGCTGTGTGTATTTGTGTATGCAACATTAAATACAGATTTTACAAGTCAAAATGGAATCAAAAAATGAAATTAATAAAATCTGTATTCATTTATACATACATATACATACATACATATGTATGTACATACGTTAACGATATGGTATTTTTTTGTATTATGTACAATCATATTTATATGATATGTTTGATGTTTTATATACTAATTATATTTCATAAAGCAATCACAACTAATGGAAAATGCAAAACCTATGCAACATAATTTGTAATTTTGCTATTGAAATAATAGCTAAATATGAGCTCTATTATATATATATATATATATTATTAATTTTGCCACTAGGAAATAAATACGAAATCTCTCGCTGCGCGATAAAATACTCAAATATATGGCAGCACTGCCAGCATGTGTAAACAGGCCTTGATCATTAACGAATCTAGACAGCAAATTTTAATATTCACTAAAATGGCACTGAAGGTCTTCCACCTAAGTAGCACTCCGTACATTATTGCTGCCTACTTTTAGGCTTATCTCTTGCTAAATAGCCCCTGCAAAAAATTCGCTTAATTACCCTTGAACTTATGCGCGATTGTGGAAATTTAATGGACCGTTCTTTCTATTATTTTTAATTTAATTGCCAAAAAATAAATGAGTATATTAATTGTAACGTGCAAAACATTGGTTACAAAAAGTAGTGACTTGATGAATTTTTTATTAGTTTTGTGGCTCACACCACAGTTGCTTTATCCACATAAAAAAATATATAAAAAAAGATTATTTAACTATGGCAAATCCGACTACTTGGCTGGTATTGGTGATCTGTATTTTCAGTTCAGGCATTGTGCTGACAGCCACTGCTGAAGATCCCATATCCTTTAAATCGGGTTGCGAATGCACGTTGAGCCTAACCTGCACATGCTGTCAGGGCGTTATCGTTAAGGCCATGGAATTGAGCAAGATGCGTATGTCGTAGCCACGTCAACAAACTTTAGTTTAATTAGTTTAAATTGTGTATTTTTTTAGTTTGCATGATACTTAAAGTAAATGTATTAAAAGGGTCGGTGGATATGAGTGTGACGCTGGATGGCAATGAAGTGTCAAATTTTACACTGGATACGAAGACCACGCCCTCTTTCTGCTTACCCATAATATCGCAGATAACACCCATGGTTGTATGCCTTAAGATGGGCGCAAAGATGTCGGGACTTACGGCCCTCAATATCTGTCCGATTTTCTATAGCAGCTTTGCGGAGAAAGAACTGCTGTCCGTTGATTTTCCATGCCTCAAAATGGGCATGGATGGCATAAGTATTGCCTAAGAAGGACAGCCGCTCTGCTTTTCAAAATTTAATAAATGTATTTGCAATATTATTTCTTCGTTTTTTATTGTATTGTATTGTCTGAAATTGCAAGACAAGTTGAGTGCAGATTGCACAAAGTCTTTTATTCAATTAATATGACATTTATACATTTTCTGTTAGTTTCAAAAACCTGTTTTTTTTTGCGGCACATTGTAAATTGATCCAGATTCAAAAACATTGCATAGAAAGTATTCTATGATTACCCTTAGTTTAGCAAATAACATTGTCTAATTTAGGGAATCATTTATGAAGCACTAATTATCTAATTGATGCCTACTTTCAGGCTTAGCCTTTTGTAAATTACCCGCAAAATATATTGTAAAAATGTGCGCTTCTCATTTAATTTTCTTTTTATTCATTTAATTTGATAACCAAAACTTAAGCAAGACAAGTACCAGTTTACTTCGGCTTTCAATATAATACCATATTTATTACGCTTTTGCACAAATATGTTTTAGATGTTTTCCGCTTGAAGTCTTGCTACGAACTGAATGTTTGACACGGGTAGAAATGTGTTACGTATATGTCTATGGGTACTCCGATCCCAAATGTATGAAGTGTAACGAAACAGTTTAGCGAGCAACAATTTTCACCACTAAAAGCAACGATTTGCTCTGTATTTTTATTAGTTCTGTGGCACACATCTAAGTTGCTTTATCCCGATAAAAAAATATATAAACAATACTTGAACTATGGCATACTCGATTGTAAGCCTTGGCATGCAATACATGGCATTGGTGTTGTGTAGTTTCATATTCAGTTCATGCTTTGCGCAGAATAACTTTGGTAATCCAGTGGGAGATCCCACTTCCTACAAATCGGCTTGCAACTGCACGAATGCCCTAAGGTGCACCTGCTGCCTAAGCGCCATATTTGAAATCAAGGACATCCCCAAAATGCGTAGGTTATAGCCACGTCAACAAACCAACTCAACTGAATATTTGTCTTTTTCAGTTTGTACGGTGTATGATTTAAGTGAAATTAGACTATCGGTGGATGTGGAATTGGCAATAAATAACAAGACCATTCTCACATTTACGCTGAATAGAAAATCCTCGCGTACTTTCTGCTTACCCGTTATTTCGAGGACAACACCCATGGCTATGTGCATCAAGAATAGCGAAATACCGTTGGAGTCGGCCAACCGAATGTGTCCGAGTTTCCACAGCATCTATGCAAACAATCAGCTGCTTGCCTTTGATTTTCCATGCTTCAAATTGCTCTCGAATAGCATAAGTCTTGTCTAAATATAGAGTGTCGCTCCGGCTTTCAAAATTGAATAAATGCATTTGCAATATTTTTGATTTCGCTTTTAGATTGTTTATTTTCGCTTCTCGTTAGATATAATATTATTTGAAGTTGCAAGCCAAGGTGAGAAATATAGTGCAGATTGTTTTATTAGTGACAGGCTTCTAAATAGTATATACAAGTAAGTGCAGATTCCTAACTTATGTCTACAGCAACATTTTAGATTTTAATTTAGCAATTACAGTTACAATCTGAAAGACTATAGTTTAAAAATGGTGGATTAAGTTAGTTTAATCGTAAATCATAAAATATATTATTTGTATATGATAAGGACAGGAAGAAATACATGTTTTATGTGTAAGTAAAATGTATGTTATATAGCTGAACCCACCATGCCTTTGAATAAAATAACCCCAAAACGTAGCCCCCAAATTGGAGGCCAACGCAGAAGAAGAAGTAGAAGAAAGAAGAAAAAAAACAATTTACAATAAACTTACAAGCTGAAGATCACACAAAGGACTGCTAAACTTAAAGGCTATTCGCGGCTTACAAGCTAAATAAGTCGCGCTCTAATCGCTCACATATGCATATGTATATACGAGTATAGTTATTGATAGATAAGAGTATCCCACGTTTATCGCATATCGTTTATCGTTTATTGTAAACTAACTAGGGATGGTGCATGCCACAATTAAAAACCATTCGTGATCTGACTTTCAACTCGCCAAGTGCTGCTCCAGCTCCCAGGTCCAGGTCCAGCTCCAGCTCCAACTACAACTTCAGCTCCTGTTCAAATGCTGCCCAATTTTGACGTCGTCGACTTCGACGTTGGAGTCGGCGTCGTCGGGGGCGGCGGCGGCGGCACTTCGCTCACAATCGCCTTGCACATGACCATCCTGACTCCGGCGAGGAAGTCGGTTAGGTAACATCATGTGGGTCGTGGCGGAGCCGCCGCTTTCCGAGCGGTGCACACCAATGCCACCGGCGGTGGTGGGGGTGGTGCACTGCGCATCCTCGGCACTGGCTTTACATCAGATTTTAGCTGCTGCTGCTGCTGCTGCTGCTTTGGCTGCGTCGTTATGACCTTTGGTATGGTGCCCAGACGCTTCGCCTTGGCCTGCATTACAAGATCCGCATCCTCGACGCCGCCTTCAGAGCTAACAGAATCATAGGATGATGGTGTCGGCGAATGCCTACGATTGCCCTGCTCATCCAGCTCGACATCGACATCGACATCGCCATCATCATCCTCTTCGTCGTCCTGCTCCTCGATCATCGTGCGAAACTCCTGTATGGAGTCGTTTAGCGCCCACAATTGTGACAGCAGCGAGAGATCCAATTGACGCAGTCCGTACTGCAAATATATATAAATAAGAGAGAGAAAATATAAAACGGATATTAGTCAAACTTGCCACAGACATAACGCCACAACTTATTAATATGTACAAGTTCTTGACGTGGGCCACCAACACGCCAAAAACCATTCGTTGCAACTTTCAAAAAGCCAAGGTAAACTATATATATATATATATATATATATATATATATGTATGTATGTAAACCTAGCTGACTGACTGAGTGACTGTTGTTGCTGCAGCGCTTTTGCATTGGCATTGATTGACAGCGCCACACACAGCAACTAAAACCGATGGCGACTGTCTATCGGGACACACCCACAAAACCCCATAGAAAGGTTTGACGTTTGGCTTTATAAGACGTAGAATCTCATTGCAGGCTGAGAGTTGAGAATAGTGAACAAAGAACCACAATTTTTTAGCAGAGTTTGTCGCCATTAGCAGAAATACATATTGTCTACTTAAAAAAGAAAGAAGAAAATATAGTATTGATATTTTAAACAATGTTGTATATCTATTTTTATATATATTTTCTTATATTTTATTCTCTTTAATTCTGATTTTGCATTCTCAATTATCATCGCTTACTTAACACTATTTAGACATTATTACCAGTTTCGATTCGTCATCGTTTTCATAATGGCCTTTAATTGGATTTTGTAACACTCTCAAAAAGTAGCTCGCTTTATAATGACCAGCCATTTCTTTGCAATTTATATTCGATTCATGTATGAGTATCTTTGACTTTATGTGCAAACAATATATCCATATCTCTTAGTTTTTATTAATTTTGTTTATTTGAAGTAGTAGGCTTTTTTATGTTGGCCTTGCTGTCATCAACTGTTCATGTCATAAGTTGTAAAATCGTAACTATTGCTAAAAGGCGTAGTTAAAACTAGATTTTTTAAAATTTTAAATTCACAGCATGCATATTATCGCTGATAACCATAGCAGAAACATAAACGTTTTTATTATATTTTTATGCATTGCAAACTATCAAAGCGATTATTTAAATATTTTTTGTTACTGGTCCAATTAGTGAAAAATATGCTAAATTGGTAGTAAAAACTCAAAGAGTATCTCCACATGCATATGCAATAATTTTGTGAATTTTCCATTCTTTTTTCAGTTTCCATTTCACCATTGGAAATAGTCCGTATCTATGCCATGACAGCGTTCATCAATCTGCTGCCTGCTATCATGGCCTGACATTTAACAGTTCAGCAGCCCGTCAAGAAGACATGCTGTGTTGTGGGCTAAGACGAAAGAGAGACAGACTGAGAGAGAGAGAGAGAGAGAGAGAGAGAGAGAGAGAGAGAGAAAGAGAGAGCGAGAGAGAGGGTGTATATTAACCTAGCTTGACTGCCCCAGCCACATACATATGCGTATATACAAAGCGTCTGTCGCTGTGCGTTCAGCAAACCGCATTTATGGCATTAAGTAACTCTTGACAAGAGTTCGCGGCACGTTTGATAGCTCGAAACAGTTAGTTGGCGTTAACCCAAACAGCAGCCGCTGTTTGGCTGGAGACACGGCTCCAGTCATCATCCATCTAAGCCCGTCTACGTACATATGCATATTTTGCCTTGGCCTGCATTTGAGCGAGCTTGACTTGGTGCTGGAGTTGGAGTTGGAGTTTGAGTTTGAGCCGGGCTGACAACAAGACGCTTGTGGTCAAAATGAAAGTTCCCCTGTCGCTGTCGACTAGGAAGGAAAAATCTCATTTGTCAATTAATATCGCCGCATAATATCTCGCGCGCTCTCGCGCAAAATACAAAAAATAAAAAATGTAAATAAATAAAATAAAAAAAAAATGTATATGTATATAAATAAAAAGAAAAGCAGCACAACTTTCTGCATCGCTGCCACCATCGCGGCTTTAAGCAAATCCGCTCAGAGCCGACAATGTGCCTCAACGCCTCCCCGCCACGCCCCTCCTCATCCGATTCCCAGTCCGAACCCCAAACACCAACCACAAGCAACTCCCACTCTAACTGAGCTGCTAATACGTTAGACGTCAACCAGCCGGGCAAGATCTGGGGATCAGCGGATCTAGCGTTGTCTGTGGCGGCAACTCTAGCAATCTGATATCCATGAAGCTGCTGTTGCTGTTGCTGCTGCTGCTGCTGCTTCCAAACTGTTGCAGCTGCCAAACAAGCCAAACGCTTTTGGCCTGTCACATTGCTTGTAATCCTGACGTATTTAAGGCACTTTCAAGGCATCGCCCAAGACTACACACCAAGCCACCCCAGGAGAAAGTTTGCAAATATTTTTAAGCATTCTGGACGGACATGAGCAACATTTAGAATGTACAGGAAACACCATAGGGCACATACTGAATCCGCTATCAATTTGTGTAGTATAAGGCCAAATAACATAAAAACAAAATCAACTAAAATGTACTTATATATATTTAGTAACTTTTCTTTTAGTTTACCACGATCGACGAGTTCAGGTATAAAAAGAGAAATAAACTAATGTTAACAATTCTGAATAATGAATAATAATAAATAATTAAAAAGTTTACGATATAAATATAGCTTGTAATTGGTAACTGGGCTAAAATGCATATACAAACAAAGACTGCTGACTTTGGTGTCCACCGTATTCTAATTTGTGCATTAACTGTGGTCAGCCCTATGCATTAGCACAATTTCAATTGTCACGCACACACCCACACTCACACCCACACTCCCTTTTACAGACTGATTTGGAACTCTCATGTATGTTAATTAGTGATTAATTGGAATTAAGACCTGAGGCGACAAGTGCAGTAAGTTTCGAATTAGCTAGCCATATCTGCAATACCTTTATAGGTTGCTGGCACAGTTTACACGCCCACCCAATACGTATACGTATACATATATATATATATAGGAGCAGTCGACATATATGTATTTCCGCATTACTTGCCAGCCCACAGCAAATCCATTGGCAAACACGCAGATGCAGCGGAAAGCGAATTGAAATATATATTGGAAAAGTTGCAGACAACGGCTCGCCTCAACAGCGAGAACTAATAGAATTTTGCACAATGTTCGAGTGTTAAATCTGTTTGCGGAAGACAAACAATAAGGCGGCGGCTGTCTTTGCAGCAAAAGTTTTGCGGCTTCGTACCGTTATACGAGTTATTACAAAATCGCAACCGCAATAAGAACAACAAACTGCAGAAGCGGCACAAAGGCAACAACGATGAGGCTTAGCTGCATTGCTGCATTGTACAAAGGTTTGTTATGCTAAACCAACTTTCAACCTGAACTTTGTGTCCACTCGGCGTATGCGTAATAGTCGCTATTTGCATCTTGCATAATGAAAACTATGGCCAAAGACTCATAAACTACTCACAAGCCACTCACTCCCAATGTCAGCCATACATCATTTTGTAATTAACTGCAACCAAAAAAAAAAAAAAAAACTACAACACTCAACTCGCTTGCTTTAAATTTAACTTAATTAGCTACATTTTACTGACATTGAACAAAAATGACGACGTGCTCATGCAACATACTATAAAATGCAAGATATAAGTTGGTGTTGACCAACAGAGTTTGCCACGATTAGAAAAACTGGAATATTCAAATAAAATATAATGTCTAGAAAATATTTCATGCATAAAAATCTTAATTGCTTTATTTATTGCTCAAATAGTGAAACATATTTATTTTTAAAAAAATCTATTGAGAAATAAATATAAAAATTGATTGTAGTTCATTTGTTTTGGTAAATGCAAAATTTGTTTATTTTAGAGCCCATTTAAGAAAAGAAAAAGCCATTAAGCCATTGTAGTAATAAGCTGAAGAAAGTTTCTCCACTGCTCAGTACAAATCTAGACACAAATGTTCGTTTCTATCTATCTGCCTGTCTGAGCCTCGTTAAACCCAGAGACTGTGAAAGGAACAGCTATTTGGTTTCTATCTTTTTATTAGCATTTGCAGATTAGCTTATTCAAATACTCATAGAAAAATACTTGAAATGTTCAGTCTTAATATTTATTGCACATTTTGTGTCTTCTATATACATTTTTTAAATGAAATGTCTCATCTACTAAACATATAACATCATAATTTATTGCAGTTTGTCACAGTGTTTTTTATAATTTTTATATACAAAGTGCATTTTGTGGTTTCATATAAAAAGATTTAATGCTCTGACCTTTTGAAGTTTGACATACTAAAATCTACGTGACTAAGCTCGAAATTTTTCATATTTTTAATTCAAACCGAAAAAAAACGAAATACGCGTACTATGAAAATAGAGTACACACTTAAGCAGAGAAGCTATACTCAAATAAGAAAAGCATATTAAGAATAGACATTATACGAGCACTAAAAACTATTCAAGTCATAAAATCAAAGACAAAACGTTTAAAACTCGGAAATCGCTGCAAATGATTTAGCGTTCAAGGAGGCCTTTGAAGCTATTGTCAACGCATGTGTCATGGTTATTTATATATGAACAAACTTATAAGTATTTATATATATATATATATTTATACATATCTATATATATATATATATATAAGTAAGCGGCATGAACTTCAGGGATGTAAATGGCAAGTCATGTGGCTCAGACACAACGCTTGTGCCACAAATATCGCAGTAATGAGTTTTTAACGCGTCTGTTCTTAACGTACTTTTTTCTTCGCTTTTTATGCAAGCCATAGATAGATAGGCAGATATCAGGTGGCAGGTGGCAGGTGGCACGAGGCTGACTGCAATCAGTGACGCAGTTCAAGAGAGTGTAATTAAGCCCAACCAACAATTGACGACATTAGACGCACCAGCAAACAACTACCTTTCCCGGAGAGTGGATCGTAAAATACAATCGATAGGATTGCAAAAAAAAAAAAACAATTTTGTTGAATATTTAATTAGACCTAAAAGGCTTAAAGCACGTTGTTAAAAATAACAACAGCAACAATATAACAGTAAAAACAAACGTCAAGTATTATATTTTATTATGCACATTAGTTGTAGTGTGTGATAAAAGGCGATGACGCGACAGAAGCCCTTAAAGTTCGTGTATCTCGTGGATGCAACGGCCATAAACTGGGCACCAAAGTTGCTTTTGTTGTTGTTGTTGTTGTTGCATGCATTATGCATGTGTCGCCCGCCAGCAGATGCACTCAGAGAAATATATATAAGCTAGAATAGAACCTATATTATTTATTTCTAGATTATACATTTCTGAAATGTATAAATAATAACACTAGTCTCAGTCCTAGTTCGATTGCTGACAAGAAAGTTGAGCTGCCAATTGGGGATTTCAAATAAATTTCAGTGACTCAGTCTTTTGGCAAGTGTAGCATCTATCTTTAGCTGAAGGAGGAGGAGGCTGGGTTGTTGCCTTTGGGGCATCGGCAGCACTTCAAACATTTGTGCGTTGAACTTTGGTGACCGTCGCTGAGAATGAGAATGAGAATGCGCGGCAAATGCGGAAGCACCTCCCCAGAGATAAGCTCGGGCCAAAAACAAAACTTTGCAGCATGCATTGTCACACTCTAGTATTGTTGTTGTTGTTGTAACTTAATTTAGCCAACTTGCAACGACAACGACAATGTTTTTTTGGCATTTGCATTTGGCCAGGCTGTCGACAATGCAGTCCCGCCTTTCAACTTTAGCGCCAACTGCACAGATACTAAGATACATTCACGCAGATTCCAAGATACCACGTATAATCTTTATGTAGCCTGGCAGACAATTGGTGACATTTTGACGTACCCAGAACACTGCCAACTTTGGAATTTTTTCGCTTTTTTTTTTTTTTTGCACTTGCATTCGCTCCGCATGGCGCCCACAGCGGACAGGCCATCGCCCCTCCTGCTCCGCATGGAATATTTAGACACGTTGCTTATTTATTGCTCGTTAACCGTTTCGCATTTCACTTCATTCATTCGCCATGCAAACCAAAACCAATACGAATCCAATCAAATTGACTCCACTCCTTTTGGTGTACAACAGTGCGGCACGTACAAGACGATAAAATGTCAACGATATTTGTACAATTTACAATGAACATCCTCCTATAGACTGTTCATCTAACGGGGCTCATAAGCTCGCCTATATGGCCAATATGCATATAGCTTTGTGGGTGCCAACCGACGACGACGTGTTGGCATGTTCTGCGAATCAAAGCGAATCGAAAATCTTTTGCAAACAGTTCTCTTCATTCTTGTTGATATGCAAAACGCAAGGCGACGAGTTAACAGTTCCAGAGCGGTTGCCCTTTGTGAGGCGCCGCTCAGTCGCAATAAATCGTAATATATATCTCAATAAAGGTAAACTATTCAATGGTATAACTAATGAATTTCTTTTTAGCTATGGCAAAGGAAGGAAATATGGGTAGAACTAGAATCTTGCTGTCGAAAACTATCTATTTAGGTATTGTTTACTACAAATGTGACTGGTAGAAATGTGTATTCCTCCATCTATCAAGCAGATCAATAGCCCATGTATGAAGTACACATAAGCTTCAAAAGAGAGTAGGACTCAGAATTTCTTTTGCTGGTTGCACCGGTCGAGAAACAGACACAGTGCCACATTTAACATACCTACTAACTTGCTTTTCTTGCAAAATGGGCATAAAAGAAAAATATTTTATATTATTTTTTTCCTTTGTAAAATGCGACTTTTTGTTACAGACCATCTGCCAAATGTCAGATGCTACATTTAGAAAAATTAATTGAACTGAGTAATACATATAGATTTTGTGAGCTTACATACAATGACTTCTCTCTAAAAATCGTTTGAATTTATGGTGGCTTGGGTTGTATTGTAAAATAAGTAATTTATATGTTCAAGTGGAATAAATATGTTTATGGTAAATATTCATGTATTTATGCCATTTCCAGGGGAGTCTGACAACGTTTCTTAAAAATGCTGTCGAATTTGAATTTGCGCTATGTTGCATTCATGTAAAGTTGTAGCTTGGCTACGCAAATTTCCAAATCGTTAAAATATTTGTATATTATACTATCGTATATCGCCCTTTTTAATATCGTGTGCTAATGAATTAACACATGACCATTTCCACGCGCGAACAGCTTTGAAATCAGTTGCCTAGTGGCACTAAGACACACATTCAACCGATGCAAGCATCTCCAACGAGTTTCAATTTCATACACGCAGCTGCCCCAACAGAAATAACAACAAGCACAGCGACTACAACATAAAAGTTGCCGGGCCAAAACGGTGGCCAAAAACTCCTACACGGCCATAAATAAAACGGTGTGTACAAGTTTATTGTTTGGTTTTTGTGTGTTTTTTGTCTGCAATGCAAAATTACGCAACATTTTTGTGGCTGATTCCGCACTGATTGATAAGCCAAACAAACAAAAGCTGCCACAGCAGTAGCAGCCCCGAAAATTGAGGTAATTTTTTCTCTATGCAGTTTTAGGGACTGCAACAAATGCAGCAACAACTGCAACAGCAACTGGAACAACAGCAGGAACATCAGCATCAGCCGCAACTCAGCGAGCAGCTCATTAAAATTTCTCCGTCTGGACCAAAAAGGTGTTGATTGTTTGCCAGCAGTAAACAGATTTTTTTTAAAGAGTGGCAACATTTCGAGTCTAACAGATCGTTATGCAAAGGCAATTAAAAACAGCTACAGTCATAAAATATTGAAAAGTTCCCTCTCAATAAGTCAGATGTGTCAAGGCAATAAGGATGAGATAAGGTATGAAAGCATAGAACTTTAATGTTTATACGGCAATAAAAGCATACAACATTAAAAATTGTGAAAAGCGATCAAATGAAACAAAAGTTCAACAACTGCATCAGTTTTATCAAATAGTTTATCTAATGATTAAATGATTAACATTTTTAAGATGCTGTTCATTTTAAAGACTCACAGATGACACAGAAAGTGATCACGGCGGATTAAATTATCAACGAAATTAAAACACAATAATCCGTTATATTAATACTTAGTTTATCTTTTACAATGATCAAATATTTTTTTTATGATAAATTAATTTTATATATAGAATAAAGAAATTTCTGAAGGGTTTGCTTGCACAATATCTTCAGCTATAATCGAATCGACTGCAGAAAAGTGCACAATTAAATGTTGCGATAGAAAAAAAGAGAAAGAGCCCAATTCAAGTTGTTGGCTTAAATATCTAATATCTCAGCATATTTGTCACTCTGTGATTTATCTAATGTCGCACCGTGTGGCATGCCTTTGGGGCAGCGGTAAATATTCGTTTGCCTTGCTTTACGTTGGCCCTGGGCAAATTAAGTGTGGTGCTGTTGGTATGTTAATCCATTGAATTGTGCATGGGGCATGTAAGCCCCCATCATCATGTAAGTTGTTGTCTGTTATCGCAGTTGTTGCATGCCCCCATTTGGCATTTGCCATTTTCTAACTTCACAAATGCGCCCCAGAAGAGCGCAGGCGCAAGCGCAACATCAGCGATCCAAACGAACAATCGCTGCGCTTGAGGGGAGGAGTAGTTGCAGGGGTGCACAGTGAGAAAAACATATTAAGTTCATCAGAATACACATAATTACAATCTTGATAATCTACAGAAGATTAATGCTACCAAAGTCGAGCACTTCAGCTCCAATTCAGCCGCAATTACAGAAAACGAAAAGTTATAGAAATAAATTTAAAACGAACTTTAACATTCTTTTGTTTAAAGAAAATATTTTTAAAAACGAACTTTAAGATTTTTTTGTATAATGAAAATACTTGGAAACACAAAAAGAAAAAAATGTAACAGAAAAGCAGATTGTATTAAAAAAAAAATTACCTCAGTGGAAATCAAAAGCGAGACTTAATATCAATAAAAGTAGTTTACTTGTTTCCCGATATGGCTTGGTTTGATTTGATTTTTTCTTCATGTGTAGGAGTAGCAGAAAAGAGGAAAGGAGTTGGGGCCAGATTGCAAAGATTATGGAGGCATCGCTGCCATCGACTGCACTTCGCATGTGAGCGCTAATTTTTGCAATTTGTGGGCAACTGTCATCGCAAGCCAAAGCTAAAAACCAAAGCCACGGGCTGGAGAGCTGTGGATAAATCTGGAGCTGCATTCGAATGGGAATGGGGTAGGGAGAGAGGTGGAGTGAGGGCACATATATAGCAAAACTTTCACTTGGGAGTTAATGGCTGTCACAATGCACACTGTGCTCCTGATCCAATGCTTTTGACTTTATTTTGATTGCGGCAAGCGCAGCGAATGTTTATTTGCTTATTTATTCGACTGAGCCACACTTAGATGCCCCACCCCCTCGCAAACCCCTTCCTCCTCTTGCTTCTGCTCCAGCTCCACCCCTACGAGGCTGTTGCATTGTGCCCACTTTTTGCATGTCATTCGGCCGTTTGGCGATTTCAATGCATTTGTCAGCAGCCCCAGCGCAAAAATTGCAATCAATTTTTATTAATTTTTTATGTGAGTTTTACGTGCAGGGCGGCTTTCATCTTTCTGCGCCATCGCAAAAGTGTTAACTATATAAATATAACTATACAAATAATTGCATATATATTTGATGTATATATGAATATATTTATTTAAGTGCTTATGACACACCTCGTTGCAACAATTGTCCAAAGCAACACACAATTTGCATATTATAAGCATATAACAGATATATATGTATATATTTTATAAGCCCATTGCGCCATGAAGTTTATTTCGATATATATATGTTTATATATCCCCCAACGGAACTTAGCTTCAGTGACTCGCACATAATTAGTCACGGAGCCGTGTCCGCGTCTGCCTGCGTGGCAAGTGGAGCCGTTAAGAGCGGTTGGCTATTGTCTACTTAGTTTACAATTAGTCAACAATCAACCTTCGCAGCTCGATTCTCAAAAGCCACCCAAAAAGTATATTGCAACAAGACTGTAAACTTCAAACTACAAAAACTGAAATGCTCAAAGGCCAACCTTAGAATCGGCGGCATTGCTGACATTTAGCTAGAAATACAATACGAAATCATAGTTAATGTGGCAATAAAAAAAATAGGCATTGATAGCAAATCTGGCAATTCAATAAATAACATTTAAAGAAATAACTATACGTTAAATAACCATTGAAAATCGCAGCAGGTTGTCGGCTTATTGTTTACACGGTGCTGCACTTAAAACTAAAATACTGTTACGTATACAAAAAAACAAACGGAAAGAACAAAGCAACTATAAGCCAGAAAACCAGTGCCGTAGGTTGCCAAAGGAATAAACAACCAACAATTATATTCAATATTAATAATGGCGTCATTTACACATAAGTATATGGAATAATTTTAAAAATATTACACAGTAATAAAAGGAAATGAATTTCAAGTGTTATCAAGAAACTGATGAATTATGTTGCATAAATCTAAATGATAAAATATTTGTCAAGTTGTCAGTTCAAGTTGTAAGTGATACTCTCTTTCAGAAAATTACGGAATACCAGAGAAGTAAATAAATAAATTATAAGCATTCAAAAAAAAACATGTTGAATTACGAGTATATTGCAAAAAGAAACAATAAATAACTAAATACCGTCATGTTGTAAATAATTATTTTTTAGAGCCATGATGACTCAGTGTATTAAGTACGTTTAACTAACTTGGGTTATTAACGATGTGATGTCAGGGCTTATATTTATTGCTTGTAAAGTTCTTAACTAAAAGACTACGTAATTATAAATAGCCTTGGTTGCCATGACCTCAGCTTAAGATATTACATATTTCGTAGTTGTGAATTTAAAACTATTCTTATCATTTGTTTATATTTCCTAGGCAAAAGAACTTCTTCCCTACTTCTCGACTTTTATATGCTTGCCACACTCGATGTACTTATATAGACTAAAGTATTCATCAAATTTAAGCAAATTGCTACCTAGTACATAATTATATACGAGTATGACTTATTCTGCACCAGCGTCAGCAATCTGCTTTCAGAACTCAGCTGTCTGCGCCATTGCTGAAAAATTATTGCGTTTCGAATGGTGGAGCAAATAAAATGAAAATCATGTTTAAATTGTTTGTTTATTTTGTTTACGCTCGTCTTTAAGCAGAAGAAGGCGAACAACAAAAAAAAGAGGCAATAAAAACGAGCAAATTTAAAAGTGAATTTCACAGTCAGCTGCACAAGAAGTTGGCTAAGTTGTAAAGCATTAGCCAGAAATGACGAACTAACAACAAACAATAAAAACAACAACAGCAACGCAATCAAATTGCTGATGGAATGTAAGTCAAGTTTTTATCAACGATCAGTTAGTTGTTGGGTGTTATTGTCTCTTGTAACCTGTTTCCTGGCCAACATTTTCGGGTTGTGGCCACAGTTAGCGTCGCCTCCAACGCGCTGCAACAATTATGAACCGACTTATTGAGCGTAAAATGATATAATAACAGAAAACCAGTGACAATGTTTCTTAAAGTAATCATTGCTTTCATTCCCCCCTCTCTCAAGGCAATTAACAGCAGACTTTCGCTTTCAGATGTTTGTTGTTGTTGTTGCCGTCGAGCGTTTCCTGTGTGAAAGGGCAAGGAATGCACACATGCAAATTCTACATCCCAGTGTGTGTGTGTATGTGTGCGTGTGCGTGCGCGTCTGGCTAATTTTGTACTGCGTTGCAAAGAACTTTCCCAATTGGCTGGCTGACTGGCTGGCTGGCAATAATTCCTCATTCCCTACAGGGCATTTACATTAATCCGCTTTATTTATAGTTCGAGGAACTTGCGTAGTTTATTTTCGCAGGTGCCTTTTGGCTGCCAGTCTGCCAGCAACTGGGCGCCCGCATAGATCATTAGTGGACGCCATGACAGCCGCAAGACAGAGGCAAAACCAACAACAACAAGCTGAGTCTTTGGTGTTTCAGGAGTTGCGGCCACCCGCTGCGGCCATGTGGCAAGCAAAGGCAACTTCAATTTCGATTCGCAGTCCAGCGCCAAATCATTTCGTTATTAATTATGCATGCAACTCCTAAAAAGAGTTGATGGTTTTTGGGGGAGTGAGGGGGTATCTGTATAGTTGCCCCTGTGTCTTGGCAATGCTGGGTGTGTGTGATATAATCGCAGCCGGACTTGAACCGCGACTGACATTGGTTCCATTCGCTGATTTTTTGCATGATGCATGCAAAGGTTGCCACACAGCAGAATGATGGCACTGGAGGGAGGTGAAGCGGCGGCACACAGTTTTAAGTGACGTTGACCCCAAGAGGCACAGAAGAATCGCATAAGCAGTGAAGACGCAATGACTAAGTAACGCCGCCGGAAGGTGGAATTTTCAAAAGAAAGGTGTACACAACAAGTACTACTCGAATGACGTCATCGTTAAATTTAAGAGCCGAACCGTAGAACCAAGAAGTTTAAGCAGAAGCACAGCATGAGCGGAAGACGTTGAAATAAGCAACGGAAGCGACAACATAATAAAATAAATCATAAAAGAATTACATTCCCTTTCCTGTAAGTGAAAGAGTACATTTTCTTATGATCGCCATCAGTTACATCACACTCTTATTAAGACAGATGACAGGCAGCTTGAACTTGATAAGGTAAATATATATTCAGGCAGAAAACTGTATTCGATACTTAAGTCTTAAAGGAAACTAATCGATCTGATCTAAGTTTTTGTATGCAATGCTTGCCAATATTTATACTTTACATATTCATATGTGCAAATAATTTGTTGAGTATAAACATCTCCACTGATTGTTTGATTAGATAAGCTTAATGACCCGTATAAAACTGTGGCACACAAAACACTTTATGGTGCAAAAAAATATTCCATGAGCCCAAATAGAGTCTTATCGTTAAAAATCAAAACATGTTTCGATCACTATGCAAAGCAATACAAGTATATTAATAGGTGATTGTCAAAAACTAAAAAATATATTGCGCTTTAGGGGCTGTTTAGATTGCTTTAAAGACGGCTTAGGTATCTCAGCTCCATAATCATTTAAAATCTACGCACGTTTTTAAATCAGCTTTTGTAGAACGCAAAAATCAGCTATAATCTATGCTCACAGCAAATAGAATAAAACCCAAATTTAGCATAGCTCATTATAATCCTATCTAAAGATTTCTTAGAATAACATTAGCAACTCTCGGATATTTTTCTCATGTACATTTCCAGGAAATCATTATAAATCAGAGAACAAGCAAAGACAACTTTTACATGGATCATTACCACATGTACGCTTATCATTATATCATATATCATTTACGAAACATAACTGGCCAGAGAGTTCATTAAACCCCCAAGCAACATATAAAACATCTATGCAGGTGATACAAAATGGCGAATACGAATACTAATCTTCAAGTGTGACCAGGCCAGCAAACGAATTCGCGACGCATTCAAATGAATCTTTTACGCTGGCCAGGCAGAATGAATTTGAATGTTGTGGCGAGGGATTTGTTAAGCTTTTGTTTTGTGGCTTGTGCCAAATAAGGTAAAACAATCGAAGAAGAAAAAGAAACTTGGCTAAGAGAGAGTGAGAGAGTGAGAGAGAGAGAAAGAGAGAGCGAAAACCGAGCGCAACAAATGCAATAGAAAGAACATCCAATGCGTTCAAGGCCATTTTATGGAAAGCCATAAAAAGTCATTTCATGGCTTGATGCATTTCTTCTCACTAAGTTGGCCCTGCTGCTTGGGTTTGGTTGTTGCGGCTTGCGGCTAATGTGGCAGCTGCTGCTGCTGCTGCCTTCTTTTTTCTCTCTGTTCATAAATTTAATTTGCGAGCCATCACAGCAACAAGGGAATTAGTTGGCTTGATTCGCTGGCTTTGGCTTAATGACTGCACACTTGTGCTGATTAGTTCAACTCCAGCTATTCATACATTGTTGCAAGTTTTTTTTTTTGTTTAATGCGTTTTCTTGCACTATGAAAAAGTGTTATTATTTAATCTATATTGGGTGCGACAACAAAAGCACCGGCAAACAGCAACAACAATTGAGCGTAATTTGACCTGGCACTACGCAATTCGTCTATACGAGACGAGAGAGGATCCCACTCTGAATGGCAGCTCATTAATATGGAATGCAAGTGATTGTATTTTTTGTAGGCTCAGCAATTTTAACTGACCAGAAACAGGCGAAGGCCAAGGGGAAAGCTGTGTAAACAAAAAAAAAAAGAAGATCTAGCGTTGAGATGAGCAAGTCAACGGGGCAGCTCCTCTGTAGTTGGCTTAGGCCTAGAAATCAATCGGAGCTCGAACAAAAATTGTTGAAATGAAAATTGAGTTGTGGCCCAAGGAAGCAGAAAATCAGCTCAGCCTACCGATTAGATTTGACGAGCATCTAAGTAAGCATCTCAATCAATTTGCATGCACTTCATCTAGCCTAGTCTCGTTCTTTCCCACTCTCTCCGTATTTATGTTCCAGTATCTACCGATTTTTCCAAGCAGAACACTTGGTTAAGCACAATATGAACAAGCTAAACGTGTCTATAAGTCAAAAGCCTATCTATTCCATATTAACTTACCAACTAACTTCCGTCTCTGGTTTATCTCACAATCTATATTGATGGATATAATCGTAATATGCCAATTTATCATTGGCTTGGCCAATTGACATAAATTGAAGTTTGCATAATATAATTGCGTTTATGGCATTTTTTTGAAAGCTGATCTAATAATATTAACGGCTTTGCTGACCTTCGGCAAATGTTTACTTTCAGTTTTCATAATTGAACCGGCTGGCTACAAACGACACATTGCAAAAAAAAAAAAGCAGCGAAAAAAATCTATAAATAAATACGTACCCACATGTAGGTACGAAAGAGTATCAATTTCTTTGGTTTTTTATCGTTGCCGCCGAGCTGAGCTGAGCAATTGAACAATTGAAAGCAAAAGCGGCCAACTAACATAATTGCACCAGGTATGTAAGCATGTACTATGTGTGTGTGTGCTGTGTGCTATACACCCACAAACAGTTCACAGCTTGAATCGTTAATCATTCAACCGCAACATTTGCAAAAACAAAGCCAAACTAACCCAGGCCCAAAGACCCGCTGTCCGCAATCCGCAGCCCCCAATTTGAGGCTCGGCGACAGGCCGCGCGTAATTGTAAACGAGTAAATTTAAATGTTTATCCATTGGCACTAACAGCCAAGACCAATTTAACGACTTGCTTAATACTCTTCACAAATGCATATAATATATAATGTTGCATAATTGTTAACTGATATATATATATATATAACAAGTTATTATTACAAGTTATTATTAACTTAGATTATATAGAAAATATTCTAAACCGAAACTATGAGGTTTCATATTCAATATAATATGCTTTTCCCAGCTGTAAAGTAATTTTTGGCAGCACCACAGTGGCGATTTTATATTAATTTATTTTTGTTAACAGCATTTCAAAACATAAGGCATGTTAAGTATGCACACATTTATGAAAGTGTCGCTTGCGATCATTAGCTACAAACAAATAATGATGCAGATGAGGAAATTGACAGTGATGATGTTGATCAACCCGACTAATTTGAATAATCAATGTAAGCACATAATTGCAATGAATTTTCCACAGTCATCATGCCTCGGATGACAAACCATTCATATAAATCAAAAAAATGCAACAAAACACAAAAAAAAATTGTCTTTGTCAGCACTTACTTAAAATAATTATGCATAATAATTGAAGAGTAATCAGTTGAATTGTTGTATATGCAAAAATTTTGGAATACTGTTATAAAACGAAAAATAAATATATTAATAACCAAAATGTATATATTTACTTAACAATATCTCTCAAATATCTATGATTTCCTCGAAGGGTACTTGAATGGACAAATTATTTGCATTTTTATTCTTTATTGTTTAAGTTTGTCAAAACAATTATGTAAACAATAACAATAAAATCGTTTAGAATTATTTAAGTAAGCTTGAAAATAAAATCACTTTTACTACACATAAATACTTTGCTTATTACATTTTTTCTCAATTATATTCATTTAAAACAGACTGCATTAATGTCTTTCAAAAAAATGTGATTTATATCAAAGTTGGCTAAGGTCGAGCCTTCCACTCGCATATATCATGATGTCGCATTTATGATGCCTTAATTTATAGTACTTCTCTTTGTGTAGGGTACAACAATTGGTTGGCCAAAAACAATGACCAATTACTGTGTCATTGGGCGAGCGTTGGCGTTGTCCGGCATTTTTAGCTTTAACTTCGAACTGGCTTTGAGCGCGTGAAATTAGTTGAAACATTCATAGCAACAACAGCAACAATAATAACGGTAACAACAGCAAGTGGAGCGTAATTGGTAACAAGACACATAGCAACGGTTGTAATTTAATTGTAACAGCCAACAGATAACAGCCAACAGGTAACACAAAATAAATAGGAGAGCACTAAGGATTGCCCAGCCCACAGATGACGCCTGACCCAAAAAAAAAATTAAATAAAAAATACAAAAAAATTGCCGCAGAATTATTGCACAACTGGCATGCAAATTGCCAAATGGCTTAAATGCTTAAACGTACTTAGTTGCCACACAATTGGCGCTCCAATACGGAGCACAAAAAGGCCAAAATCTGGTGTAGCAAACCGAAACAACAACAAAGTAAACTGTTTGCCAGAAATCTAGATGTGTTTTGGTTTTTGTGGGGCAACAAATAGACTCGAAACGTGGCCGCTCCTAGTCAGCCAGCACCACCGAAAACACCCCCAACCTCAGCCGCACCACAATTGTGATTTTGTTTTAGTTTTACACCTACGCCTTTGGTGTACCATTAAACAGGTTCTTTACAAAAGGTCGCCGGAGCTAGGCATAAAATGTGAAAGGTTTTTTTTTGTGGCCAGTATTAGACTTTAAACCCGGCTAAGACAAGCCTCAGTTGGCTGACTGGCTTGCTGGCAAATACTATGTGTAACCCACAAAGCCCAATCGAATTGCAATTAAAAACAAGTCGCAGTTGCGTTACAAATGTTAAATTATTGCGCAAGCGCGCAGACAAATTTTAATTTATTTAATTGCAGCAGCAACAAAAAATTTGAAATCACACAAACAAAAAACAAACCAAATTACAAATCAACTGTCAAGCGTCAACGACAAAATCAACAGCAACGATGTTGGGATGATGATGGCGCTGAGGCTTGGTCAAGAGCACAACTTCGAGTAGCACTTGGCCAACACTTGGCTCGCAGGCTGTGTATGTGGGCCTGGCCAACAGAGTTATAAAGACCAATAGACAAGCCAGTTAGCCACCAGTCAGGTGGCAGCCTCAAAAAACGTGTCACAATTCACATGCGAATGCCATGTGCAGTTCGTGATCAGCGTATCAGCTCAAAAACACTGGCCAAATACCTCAAATCGTATGTGAAAAACTTCCAACTCAATTTTAGTTCACATCGCAAACGGATGTAACATGAGATACAGATACAAATTCGCTTCAGCTGTGACCCGATAATTACACATATATTCTATATATACATTTTCCATGTGTTAATTCTTGTTTTAAGCTGTAACCACAGTAAATCGTGCGCATTTTTAAGCAATTCTATGTAGAACCAGAATTGAATCTTAACGTCATTTAAAGTAAACAGAATTTTTAATTAAGTTTCAGTTATACGTAATAAAAAATAATAAATAAATAAAAAATAATATTGAATTGAGGGCAAAGAGAATTGAATATAATAATATATATAAATAATAATAGAAAGAGTGATACATACACATGTAATAAAATTAATAGAATTCTACTCAATTCTCTTTGAACTTAAGACAAGTCAAAACTCAAGACTCTCAATAAATACCATGGAATTAAAAGTAAAATTATATAAGGATTTACATGCAATAACAATTTTCAGAAATAGTCCTTTAAAGACGTATATACTCTTAGCTCCATAACTCAAAATTTTGATTTAAAAAACCATCAATATTTTCGGAGAATTCCATAAATAGCAATCGCATAGAGTATTTGCAAATATTTTACAATCGTATTAATTCACGTCAGACTGTGATGCTCACTTAAATTCCCATTTAGTGTTTGATGCAACGCAATTATAAAATTGACATGCAGCTACATTTACTCAAACCAGAGTCACGAAACACGCCCCTTTCTATCGCCCCTTGCTGCCACTTGCTGCTGCCTGCTCATACTTATGCCCCAAGGCATGAAGTCAAATGAATACATTATATGAAGAGACTAACGCTAAAATAAACGTTGCGCCTGCGCTTTCAACTTTGACAAAGTGTTTGGTATCGTGGCTAAATGTCACACAAAAAAAAACCCACATACAACAAAAAGCAAAAACAAAAGCTAGAAAACTTTAAAGCCAAAGGCCGCCCCATTGCTTTGGGGCAGCTCTCTCTCTTTCGCTCTCTGTATCATACTATTTTTGGTTTGGCTATTTCGAATTGGTAAGATAATTGCTTTGCCAATTCGACTTAATGAATTAAAGCTGCATTTGCATTTTTCGCTTTGTTGACCCAACTCGCAGGAAAATGACCGTTTGACTGCCTTATGGTCATTTATATCAGCTTAGCGACAGCGCGACAATGTCAAAGTTTGGAGTTTAGTCTCGGGGTGAGCTTATTTAATGCCCTGAAATATTCATGAACTCTGCCACCGGAAAAAACTGAAAGTTGTCGCGACATGGGCTTTACTTTCTTTTTCGCTTTTATAGAAGTCCTAAAGTTAGAGAGCGCATTAAAATTCAGCTGCAGCTGCAAAAAGAATCATTACAGATAAGTCTATGCCCAACAAACATCATCACTCAACTCAAAGTTGTAGAAAGCTGCACCCAAAAAATGCAATTTTTATTGTGTAAAGTAAAAAAAAATATATGAAAAATGAACTAACAAATGATTACGAGTCGTACTCGCTGCCAGTAATGAAAAATGTGCAAGCCAAAGCTGAAGAATTTTCAAACAGTGAAATCTGAAATTGCTGTTTGGGAATTCATGTGCTGACAGCCGGCACATACATATCTATACATATTTACATATATCAACAAATGCGCAGCTCGAAATCATTTCCGTTCGTTGAAGCATTTTCACTTTGATTGTAAACCAGTGGCAGCAACAGCAGAAGCTAACAGAATTTCTTAGCTTCATTTCATATGGAAACGACGCGCCCCGCCAACTGTGGCTAAAGCAGAAGCAAAGGCAAGCAACCAAAACGCAAAGCAAACCAAATTGTGATCAAAAGCAGAAGCGTTATAAATCACTCTACAGTTAGGCGAAATACAAGTACTCTTCGATAGAAGGTCATATGAGTAATTGGTATATTTAATTTTGGTGAGTTGTGATGAACTGTTCCTTCGTTTAAGAGCAAAGGAGAGCTTTGCACATGTGGTAGTCAATAAATATACCCTGTATGTTGTTACACAGTGTATATAATATCTCTCATAATGGTATTGCGCATTTAAATGTATACAAATAAAGCATTGTAATTGCTTTAAATATAGAAATATTTTTTTATTTTGATTTGAAAAAGTGGTAAGAGCCAATCACTAAAATAACAATAAAATAAAATAGGGACATTCCTTTTTTTTAACATATCTGGTAAATATATTCATTTGAGAAATTCACTTGAATATGTGGAATGTGTTTAGGAAGTATTTCCATGAAAAAGAAACTTAGATTTAACTGATTTAAAACAAATTTAATTTAATTTAACTGAACCCATTTCGATATCACAAATTACAAAAGCTAATGCAATAATATTTTATAAAAATTGCATTAACTATAAACTAATTTGAAGCAAACTCCTAAAATTAGCTACATTCTTGTCAACTAATTCTGAATGTGTACCCACTTTATTGGGTATATACATATAGCAGAAATATATATATATTTCTAGCCAAATGCTGGTTGCTTGGTTGGTGGGCAATCAACTTACCATTTCCTTTCGCAGCGTCGCTATCTGAGCGTCCAGAGTGCTGCCCGTTACATTGATTTTTGCAGGTGAGCTTGGCGCTGTTGTTGTCGCTTTCGTTGTTGTTATTATTGTCGTTGCTGTTGTCTTTGTTGGTGTATTGTTTTCATTTTTACTTGCATTGGCAGCCAGATTTGTTGTTGCTGTTGTTGTGGTTGTTATTGAGGCTGACTCTGCTGTGCCCGTTGCTGATTTATCGTTTGCATTATCTTTGCTGCTGCTGTCTTTAGATGCCTGCTTATCGCTGTTCAAATTGTTGTTGTTGCTTTTGTTATCACTAACTATTTGGCTTGCTAATTTGTTGCCGCTCTCGTTCTCCTTGTTGTTGTCGTTGTTGTTGTTGTTATTGCTGTTTTCCAACTCCTGCTGTGCCTCAACATCGCTGAGTAGTCCCGAATCGGAGCCGAGCAGCTTGTTGAAACCGCTAAGAGATTTTGGCAATGGCGGCAAGCCGCTTATCGACATTCCGCTGCTTAAAATAAAAACAAAAACGAAAGCAAAAGAAATCGAAATTAGTTGGTATATTTATGATGAGGGGGAAGATATAAAACTAAAGATACCTGTGCTTGCCACCCAAATAGCCATAGCCGTGCCAATAACTAATCACGTGCCCATCATGATCATCATCATCATCATCAACATCATCATCAACATCATCATCATTATCATTGTGATCATAATCATTGTATTCATTATAAACATCATTGTCATAACTATCCTTTAACAGCCCCATATCATGCAAGACCAGCGGCAATAGGCCATGGTCATTGTCATTATCATTAACGTAGTCATTGTAGTCAATGCAAGTGGTTGGCGTTTGGCCACGCCCACCGCCACCGCCCCCACACCACTCCTTGTCATCGTCATCGTCATCATCGTCTCGATCGTCAATGGTAAAGAGGCCTTCTTGAAATCTCTGATACCATCGAGCCACATACGAAGCACTTGGCGCAAATGGGCCAAATGCGTTGCGGCATTCGTCAAGTATCTGGGAGGGATTGAGGCGACGGCGGAAGCCAAACAAGATGCACTGCTGCAGCTCTACGGGAGTGGGGGCCGGTATTGGTGAGAGAAACAGCTCGTCCAGATCATCGGACATTGTTTTGGTTGGTTTTGGCTTGCGCTTGAAGCGACTTAAGACATTAGCTGTGAATGGGCAGCGAACGATTTTTAAGGCTTTGATAAAGAATTTCAGACAGCGAGGAACATTTCGTTTGAGTTACTTTTCAAAACACAACAAATAACAGAAATAACAGTAGCATCAGTAGTAACAGAAATAAATGAAGTAACAGCTGTAACAGCAACACAAAAACAGAGCAATAAACAATTTTGAAGTGTTAGCAAAATGTACAATTTTGTTTGTTGTTTTTTTGTTTTTTTTTTTTTTGGTTGACCAAACAGCGAATTTGAGCTCGAGTTTTAGATGATCTTTTTTGCTGGGGCTTTAATTTCAAACGCTAAGCTGACAACAATGACATTTCAATCTCTGCCATTAGCCACAAACACAAACACACACACCGCCACACACTTGCACAAACACACACACACACACAGAGTGTTATAGGCTCAAGTGTTGGAAGCCACTCAGCTCGGCTTAGAAACCAGTAACCAAGGCCAGCAGCTATTGGTTGAAGTTAACCTGCCACTGGCGTTGCCAACATATCTAAACCAGTGCTGACAATTAGCTACTTTTGGCTGGTTTCTTAGAGGGTGACTCTGGTATATGATATTTGGGTGCGATCAAACTTAAAATGTTGTCACATATCCATAGATAAGTAGTTATAGATATATAACTCTAATATTTTCATTATAATTTTCCACTCAATTCTATTTGTGGCCAAGTTATAGCTGGTTTCTGGGTTAAGCAGTAGTGCGGGAAAATATGGTTGTGTAGATTAGGAGCCATATTTCAACTCTTAACAAAGCATAGCTCTAATAATCAATCCCGAGCAGATTCGAAATAAATCGGTGAAGTACAAAAATAAAAAATGAACTCTCTTAGTATTGATTATGAATTTAAGCCAGCTGTATATATGTATATTTTATTCTACTCATAACCATTGTATTATTTTGTTTATGTAATTCTTATCCATTTTTGGTATTAGAAAAATATGATATTTACAATGCTTGAATGTGAAATTTAGTCACAAATATAATACGAGTATATGTAGTTGACTGCGCATAGCATTAGAATCTAGTTATTTTGTTTATTTTTTCGTAGGATTAGTTTTTGTGGGTTAATCTTTAGATAAAACTAGCTGAACTTTACCAATTAGCATATTATTTCAAGCCGAAAACCTGTCAACACCACAGAACAACTTTCAATCGTGCTTATTTCAGAGTCTGATAGCTTAAAACTTTAGGATAGTTTTTATGGCGATGCTGGCTGATCTTTGCTTGGCTGTTGTGTGCACAATATTTTAAATATATTTATTATTATTATTATTGTAGTGACAAAGCGGGGGGTGGGAGTGAAAATTGTATCCATATTTCATTGCAGAATGCCAGCTCAGACTTAACGCTCCATTGTCGTTGGCTGTGGCATTGGCTGCTAAGAATGCCAACAAACAAGTCCAAAACAAGTTGCATCAAAGGCCAAAAAAGTCAGTCATAGATACAGATACATACATACAGATAAAGATACAGATACGTTAGCTGAGAACGATTTGACAATGTGAGAAACGTGCGATTTGAGTTACTTCTGCTGTTGTTGTTGCCGTGCAGCACGCAGCTGACCCAATTGCTGGAACAACTAAAATGGTGAAATGGAAGTTGTGTAGAGCGTTTAGCAACGATTAAACTCTTAAGCAGATAATATGCTGGCCAAGTTACTATCTCGTACTGTGCTTACCGTGAATCGCAGCTATAGCTTGCATAGATCAGCTGCAAATCGGTGGCTAACCAAAAGCCGCCAATTAAAGTGCAGCCCATAACTCAGATGCAGATGCTGATGCAGATCCCAAAGCCAAATCGCACCACAATCCGCAATCATTTTTCGCTCGAGCATTTTAGCAGATTTATCGGTCACGGCATGGCTTAAGATATATAAATATATATTTTTGCAGCCGACTTAACTGAATGCTTGGCTGCATTACTGGCCAAGTTAAGACGTCGACGTTGGCAGTGACAGCCGGACTGCGCAGTAGCTGGCCCAGACAGAAATGCATTATGTATTTATCTTGGCTAATTGCTTGACTTTGCTGTATATGTGTAATCAGTAAGCAGGTACGCTTTACCAATCGCTAATTTGTGTGAACAGTCATCGGTGTATCTCTCTATTTGCGAAAGATACTTTTGTATCTGGCTCTGTAACACTGTTTCTTCTTCGCCAGTTGAATGCCCGATTTCACCTCAAATACGCCACAACAAAACAATCTAAGCTCTCACAAATACTTGAGCACAAATTCTACAATACCTACAGGAAGCAATAATCATAAAAATGATTTAAGTGCTCAATGCTTGTCTCACATTTATTATGTATTTATTTTGATAGCATATTCTCTCATAGATACTATTATATTTATACGCCACATAAGTACCTACATAATTATTTATGTACATATATATACGAGTATATGGCTATGAAAAGATACCAAAAGTGGTCATAACAACAACAACACCAGCAAAAAAAAAAGATCCCAAGCGACGGCCGATTTTTTTTTTGCCAACTCTTCGCCATCAACTTCAAAAAAATAATCACAAAAAAAATGAAGTGCAAAATACATATTTAGCACGTTCGAAGCATTTAAAAGACAAAACAATAAACAATAAGCACAGTGGAAAGACAACGTTTTGTTAAGCGTACAAAAAATAAAATAAACAAAATGATAGCCAAGTGAATAAACATGTTTTATTCTCTTTAATCGATACACAAAAAAAGTGATTGATCCCAAGTCGAATGGCTAAAGATCTGATTTTCACAGATATTAACAGATTAGATTCACAGATAAAGCAATAAATTAATTAAATAAATATTATTTTAATATTAAAATAACAAAATCAACTATCGATTCGGTATAAGCGCTAGAGATAAAACTTACATAACTAAAAGATGACTTAAAGTATTTGATCGATTGCTTTACGTAGAGCTGCATTTAATCACAGTTGAAATTTCGATGCTTTTTGCCAATTAAATTAATCGATTTTGTTTCATTTTTAAAATTTTTATGATTATAAATGCGAAGCTCAAATAAACGTTGACTCAACGAACTGATAACAGTTGACCGATAGAATGAACAATAAGAACTATCGTTAGGCAATAACGACAAAAATATTATTAAATCATATGCAACTGATCAAAATGCTGGCGAATCAGTACTAATAAAAAATCAAACAAGATAAAAAAATTTTGAAGACTGCAACAAGAAAACTGTAAACTGTTTTCATATACATAATTTGCAAGCCAACTTGTTGGCAAGTTGCTCAAGGCAAATAAATAATAAAAAAAAATTAACAAGTTTATTTATATTTCAATTATATATACTTATAAATGTGGTATTCCGTCCCTACTCGGCTTGATTAGCAAAAACCTGCTGGGTGTGTGTATGTGCGCGTGTGTGAGTGCTCAGCATGTGCTGTAAACAATATGCACTTCATATTGGCAGCTTAGTGGCGCCAAAGCGAGCACAGTGGTGTGCCTGACATTTCACCTGTGCTCTATAGCCAAAGTGCAGTTAATTATAGCCAAAGCATTTTTCAGTTACATTTGCATTTGCTCTTAGCCAAAAAAAAAAAAACAAATAAATAAAAGTGAGAGAAGAGAAACATGCAAGGCTCAAGTGCTCTGTTATTGATTAAGCCAAAAATGGACATACCTTAAATACGCTCACTATTTAAGTACTTAAGTATAATTTGTATGGCGTTGCTGTTGTTGTTGTCGTTGTTGGTTTGGTTTTTGTTATTTATGTCTTGACTTGTCCGACTGGCAGATTGCTTCATATTCACAGTATGGCAAGTTCATTAGCCCCCCAATAGTTAATGACTCTGTTGTCTTATGGAATATAAGTATATACTATTTAAGCAGGCAATTATTTTGATTTATATATAATATACAATCGGTTTTCCTCTTCTCAATATGGCATATCGGAGGTTTATGTATTAATATCACTTAATGTTGGCTCTATCTGACGGCACTTATGGCAACGGCGACGCCTTTTCGCCGTTTTCGACCTACGCGCTACACATTTTCAATATTTTAATTAATTAGCTCAAGTATTCATAAATGGCTAAAACCAAAACTCGAAACAGACTAGCATGGTTTGAACGGGTATGGACTGGTCTATTGAATGCTTATTGTGGCTAGTCTAGAGTGGGTGTGATGACAAAAGGGAATATAAGCAATAGTATTAAATAAGAAATCATATGTATAAAGAAAGTAGATATAGAGATTATTCGGCTAGATACATATTAATGGCTATGAATAAGCTTAATATAAATAGAAGCGGGACGTTTTTTAAATAAATAACATGTAAGTGTTACGTCATAAGCAAGTTGTTTAATATTTACAGCACTTGACTCCTAAATATATTCTTAATTATCATTATATATTCTCAATATTTTGAAAGACATTAGGTTATCCTCAAAACTTTGTGTGTAATGTTTATTCACTTGGGTTTGGTAAACAAAAATTGGGTTTAGAATCGCAAAGATCAAAAGCATATTTAAGATTTTTAAGAGCATAAGTAAAACACTATAGGAGAAAGTAAGATGTTCTTAGAATTAAGCGTCAAACATGCAACTGAACTTTCTTCAGCTTGTTTAAAAAGAATCTAATTTTAGTTCTTTAGAGTTCCCACAATTACAGAAAAATATTTAGATATTAAAGTTCGCTTATATACATTTAAGTAATCAAGACTTTTAACAGTTGTTTAAAGTAACTTTTCCAAATGCTTTGGTAGTACAGAAGTGATTTCTATTTAAGATAAGCCAAGCCTTAAACTCATTTTGGGTTTTATTAAAAAAAGAAAGTTAGTGTGAGAAACACACTTAGAATGTACGTCAATGATTTACTATATTCTCAGCAGCTAATATAGCCTCAGTGTAAGGTTTCCTGAATTTTAAGTACTTTTGCTAGTTGCTTACATGTGTTATATTTATGTTTGTTAGCATTCCATTTGTCATGATATCTATCAGTTAGATGTTATGGCCACTATTTTAACGAATAAGTTGAGGTTTGACAAAAACTTTGATTTCGCCATAAACCTTATCTGTTCTGTATAAAAATGAAAATGATGTTAACACTCACTAAGAATCTTTACTCCTATTCTCGTCAGCTAATAAATAGTAAAGTACATTCCGACTAATTTCAACTTTCTCAACTTAACTGTAGCGAAGTACATGTTTGCTCTCACATTTTTTAGTCACTCTAAGCACACTTGATATGTTAAGTACATGGAGCTTAACTGATGCAAAGCCATAAAGCGCAATCACTAAATGCTCAAATTAGAAGTACATATGTAAGATTTTCCACGTGCAGGCAGCAGTCCGATGCTTAAGGTCAACACAAATAACTTTAGCTACAGTATATATATGCATATATATAGATATTTCTTTTGGTACAAGCACATACTAAAATAAACACATAAAGATGTATATATATATATAAATGTATATGTACACAAATATGTAAGTAGGCACAGCTTGGTGCGTTTGAAAATTGTTTTGTTATTAATTAAGTTGGAAAAACACATTGCAACTAAACGGCGGCAAAAGAATTTTACACGATTCTGTACAAGACTCAAACGCAAAACGCACAGAATATTTTGGCTCAGTTCTTTGCGAGACATGGCAACATTTTTATGATTTTTATTTTTTTTCTGTACAATTATTTTTAATTGTTATGCAGCCTCATTTTGTTTTTAGAACGCACACACGCAGAAAAGAAAAAACACAACAGCAATCACAACAACAACGACAACATAAGCTACGTAAATATTTTGATCGCTTTGGTCGGGGGGCTTTTTGACGCGTACTCACTAATTAGAATTTGTACAAACAATATGGGAATTATAAACATATAATTTAGATTTTTTAATGCCGTATTTGGGCTTTTGACTGGGAATTGTTGGATCTCGCTTTGATAGCGCTGAGAAATTCGCGTGCAACTAAAAGTCAAACGTTGGCGACTTTTTGCCACGTCGAATAGCCCGAGTCATTCATTCTCTCTCTCGCGCATCGAGCGGAAGAGATACAAAAGGCACACAGTTCTATCTATCAGATGCATATATTTATATATATATATATATATGTATATATATATATATATATATATATTTTATGTATGTATATGTGTACATCTGTATATTTGTGGATGCAGAGCACAGCTGAAAGAGCTGAGAAAATTAGAAAATCAAGACAAAGATAAAAATATATAAGAAATGCGTGTATTGATTTAATAAAAATAAAATAACAAACAGGGTGTGTCGCCAGAGTATGTGAGAGATGAGCATATGGAGATATGAAAAGTATCTGCAACTATTACAAATACAAGATTGAGCACGAGAGTACTGTGTGATAAGAAGTAAACAATTTAAGCTGGCTAGTCATAAAGTAGTAGGCAAAAGTATTGCATTTAATTAGATCATACAGATTTTATATACAGATTATTTATTTATAACTTTACGCACTCAATCTCTTGATGCAAGGCATAAAGAGATATATATCGAGATTAAAAATGTGCTTGTATCAAAAAAGCTATTGAAATAGGAATTTTATTTTCTAAGCTGGAAATTTTAACCTGCCCACTTTTGTGCCCAAAGATAATAATGATAAGTCAATATTATAGACTAAAACTGCATTAATATGGGCAAAAACATTCTCGCACGTATTAAATCTCACTTATCTCAAAGAAAACAGTTCTTAATATACGAATTTTATTTGGAATTCTGGAAAATCAAACCTTGTTGCTCTCTGACAACAGCTGTACCAATTTTGATTGCTTTCTGTGAGTGTACACCTAAACAAATATATAACAATAGTTTGAAAACAAAACCACCCTGTAGCGTTATTCGAGAGCCGCTACATTTGCTATTTTTAGCGATAATAACAAAATAACACGTTGTTTTCACTGTGTAGTACATCATATTTGCCTGCTGTTCAATGAGCCAAAGGGTAAAACCTCAAATACAGCGACAAAAAAAACAGAAAAGAAGAAATTTCGGGCACAACGCGTTGCTCATTCAGAAACAAATTGTGTTGTGTTGACGCGCAGGAGGTTGTTGGATGCCATCAAATTTGTTATGCTCCCCGACAGAGTCGACAGGCAACAGAATAAAACAAAACTATAGACCACATTACCCTTGCCCCTTGCGTGCGAGAATCGAAAAGCGGAATTGGGAGCGCGTCGTCGTCGTTTGTCGTCGTCGTCGTCGACTTCGTTGTCGCATTTTAAAAATAAACTAAAAAAAAGCGCTGCACGCACCACACCAGAGACACACACCCGAGCACAACCAGCACACACACACCACAGCACCACCGAAAATAGTGCATCCACTCGCGCAGGTGGCAAATGGGAGCACGAACGGGATGCACTGCAACTTAAAAGAATGCAACAACAAACAACAACAACGGCGCCATTTTGTTGGCAACGTTGTCATAAATCTTGAAATGCCTTTTCAGCCAGTCACCTCAACGCAGTTCGGGTCGATTTCTCGCAAAACCAAGCTACGTGATCATAATATCAATAGTTGACCCAGAAATCAAAAACGTTTATGAAGTTTTGCTCAATAAAAGGTTTCCAGCTTTTTGGCCAACAAATCAAATGGGCCCTCAGCCCGCTGACTTCATTGTGTGTGTTTTAATCAAAAGAGAACTCAACGCATTGTATTTGAGGGCAAATGATAGGTTAAAATCAGCCAGAACTCTATATCAAGTTCACAGTGCCAATGAGGTCAGAGTAGATGGTGGTTAAAAATAACTTATTATACAGGTTCGCTTAAGAATATTAACCACAAAACCTTAGGTAAAATAAAACATGTGTATACCAAAATAAAAAGAAAAACTCGAACAAAGAGAAAAACTAAGGATGAAGTCACACATTTATATTATAAATATAAATTTTCTTTCCACTCCGTTTCCTTTCCCCTCTCTAATTTTCATTAAGTTCACAGTGTTAATGAGGTCAGAATATACTCGTATGATGGTTAAACATAAATTTTAATACATTTTCAACTAAGAATATAACCCACAAACCTTTAAGTAAAAAATATAGCAATTATATTTAAAAATAAAAAGACTACAATAATGTTAAATAAAAGATTTGTCAATGATTTTATCGAAATTTAAGTCACTTTATACGTTTATATATATAATTTATTTTCTCCCAAAAGCTAATAGAGTTTTTATCCTGTTCCCATTTATAATGTTCACCAAGTTCACAGTGTTAATCAGGTCAGAGTAAACAAACATTAAAATAATATATGTGTAGCTACTTCGACTAAGAACATATCTCTTAAGTACAAAATCTTGCGGATTAACTGAAAGTTTGCTACATAAGTATAGGGTACACTAGGAATACAACAAAAACTGCGAGCTCTTTCAATGCCGCACTCTAATGGGTTATAATTTGACCATTGTATTCTAAAAAGATCTCAGATGGAGCGCTAATTAACTGAGAAGTCGCCTGAAAATTGTTGCTGGGTAATTTACCTAAAACCTTGCACATAACAAAAGCCAAATGACGAGTGCGTTAAGTGGTAAACAAAAACAAAATAAAAAATACAAGACAAACAATAACAACAAAAAAACCAGAAATAAAAACTATACAAAAACATTTAACGAGTTGGCAAAAAGAGGGTCAAGCTCAGTGTTTGTGTGAGTCTTGACTGAAATTGAATGCGCTTTCTTAGCCATAAATGAAATGCGCTATCAGTAGTAGATTTATATGCAGGGCCTCCACTACGTGAGAAAACAACAACAACAACAAAAACAACGCCCCCGCCTTTCTTCACAACATTCGCTTTCATTTAAAATGGGACTGGAAACATCGCCAAGTTGGATGCGTGTGCTACCTGTAGGTTTCTGAGCTGGTTTCTAAGCCACTTTGCTTCGCTCATTTTGTGAAATTTCTAAATACAACTAAGTAATCATATGCAAATAAGCTAAAAAGAAGAGGAAGCAGAAGAAGAAGCAGCAGATAGCTCTCGATTTGATTTCACGTCGGTTTTTGGTTTGGTTTGGTTACCCAAATACTACAGCACAAAATTTCGTTTAGTTTAGTGACCTGCGTTCCATCCGATTAGTTTCGGGTTTCTCTTTCGAGTCTAACGAAAAGCGAAATTTGATTTCGGTTTTCTGATTAGTAGAACTAAACAAAATTTAAAAAAAAAACACACACACATACAGGCAAAACTAAAAGACCAAATATCGGCACCACCTCTGCGAATAGCATTTCACAGAAAGAAGGTGTGTAGGGTTTCTTAATTTATGCAGCATGTCATCGACTGGCTTTGCTTTTAACGATGGGTCGATGGTTTTTGTGCTAGAAACTATCGAGCATTTGGCTATGCCAGTTGCCTGCTTGGACTAGACAAAAGCGAAAGTCGTCTGGTAATATATCAAATATGCTTCGTGAATTATTTACGTATACTCATATTATGCACAGTATTTGAAGGAAAAAAACACTTATGAAAAAAAACAAAAAAAACACCTAAACTTAAGCTAAAAATATAAATATATTTTAAAATTTCGAAAAAAAAAGAGAAACAATCGTTGAATGCAAAAATTTCAGCTTTTGTCGTGCCGCCTAATGTCAGTTAATACATATTTCGTGTTTATATTCGTTTATATCAAAAATGGTATGTTTATATCATAGTATTTCTCTTAATACGTAAGCTTTCTGTTGATCGTGGATATTTGTATATGTGAAAGTATTTAAGGCAATAATACAAATAGTTTTAAAGCTTATTGTAAAACGACTTAAAGAAAATCAAGGATTAATTTTAAAATTCCATAATATTTTTGAATCAGCTGTGCCTTATTATACATTTATCACCCATAACAATAATATATATTATTTTCGGTATAATAGACAATAAAGTATTTTTTATCATCAGTGCCTTGGTACACAAACTCTTAAAAAAAAAAGTGGTAAAATCAAATTGACAGTAAAATATTAAAAAAAAAGAAAGTATCCAAAACATATTATCAAAGATTTAGTCATAAGGTTTTTAATATAATTAGTCTGTATATACATATTTTTTAAACATTTCAAAATATTAAAATATGTTAGTGGTATGATTACTTTTAATGCGAAAGGCAGCTCTACAAGCAAAAAATAAAAAAAGGGTTTTAAGCGATTTTTGTTTTAAACTACACCAAACAATTCACATATTTGTACGTCTGGGAATTTATTTTTTTTAATAAACAAAGGGAGCTCCATGCACAAAAATATTTATATTTAAATATTGCCAATATGCACATTCCAAGCGTAATTCTTTCAATTTTCAAAGAGTATGACGAAAGGTTAGTCGGGTATTAGGTATTGGCAAATCTGAAGTGCTTAAAATAATAACCAGAGATTTCTAGGCAAGTGAAATTCCCCATTTATATGCGTGCAAATGACAACAACAAAAACAACGGCAACAACAACTAGAAAAAAGTCAAAGCACTTGTGGCCGATTCGAGCAGGAAACTGAGCAATGAGCGCACTTGACTGCTTAGTTTCGTTTTGTATCTATAAGATACAAATCAGCAGCAGTTGCAGCAGCAGCACTGGCAACAACAGCAGCTGCTATTTTGGGCAATAGACAACAACAAACTCATAAAGTTCAATTGCGCTAACAGCACTTGAGATAAAATAAAATAATGAAAGAAACAGACAGACGTAGCAAAAGGTGAGTTACAAAATTGTCTGATTGTGAGGATGGTAAACTTTGATTCGAAATTCGTATGGATCCTTCGATATGCACATATATATTTAGACAAGCGGGCTCAGTGCGTGAGTAATTGCAGCAGCCAGGAATTCGATAACAATAAAAGAAAATAAAAACCAGCTGGCAAGTGGAGTAGACCAGCTGGTCCACAAGCCGGAATCTGTGACTGGCTTAGTTATAAAAAAAAAACATAAAACAAAAATTTCAAAATTTGAAATTCAAATTTTGTAGCGCAAAACTGAGCTCAAGTGCATTGAGTGGCGAATTGCTTCCGGTAGCTGCGCTGATTTGGTTTTGAATTTGTTTTCTGCTGCGACTTCAGCTCCATTGGGCCATGCACACAAGTGCTGGCCAAGTGGTGCGCTGTGGTGCTACGGTGGTGCTGCTGCTGTTGCTCGTCACAAGTCTGGGCATTTCGTAAGCGGCTTCAGTTTTCTTTTCGCCTCATTTTTGGGCAGCCAAAACACACGACTAATGTTATAAATTAACGCAACAAAAACAACAGCAACACATAAAAAAAAAACTCATACGAAATTGTACCAAAAACACAAAATAACAACACATAAATTGTATCGTCATGTGGGTTTTTATATAAGCCAAGCCAGATCAGGCCAGGGCAGTCAGTCGGTTAGTTAGACTGGCAGACAGTTGGACAGCTGGAAAGACTGGCTGCCTACGCGCACATATGCGTCCACGTCCAGATCCACATCCACATCCACTTCCAGGTCGCCATCGAGCAGTCACCATTCACTAGTTGGCCAATTTTTCCGCATCTGCAACTTTTTTTACATTTTGGCTTTCGTTTTTTACAAAATGTACAGTTTTTATTTGTTGTTTGTTTTGTGTTTTTCTCACGTCGATGGGTGAGTTTGCATAAAATTAGCACAGTTGAACTGAAAAGTCGCTTAATTAACTAATGCCAAAATTATAATGGAAAACGGACAAGTTATGTACCAAAAAATATTAATTATACGCTTGTCTACATCAATTTAAAGTGCGTCTATTTTCAAAGATTGTCTGAATTGGAAAGGGTAATCGAATAAGCAACCGTTAAGCAATTCCGCATATAGTATTCATGAATAGTTGAATAAAGAACCTGTCTATAATAAATCTTGAGAACGAAACAATGAAATTGAGCTGAAAGTTAGACAATCGAAAATTAAAAATGCCAAAAGAATAAATAAATGAAGGAAAGATAATTTGATCATAGAAGGTCAAAATACATATAATGACCCAAATTTTAATTCAGAATTTGTGAAAATAAATCACTCAAGTTATAAATCTTTAGGTCTAAAATATTGCAGATATATAAAAAATATATTATAAATCATAATTTGTATTATATATAAATAACATTTCTCAATGGTTTATAAATTATCAATTATCGGAAAACGATCCATTTACAAATAAGATATAATTATAGAGTAAATTGATGTATTAAAGATGAAAATAAATTCGCATAGACAAAAAAAATGCATGTATTGTATTTTGGTTTTATTATGCATGAGAGATTTTCATTCAAGGCCATTTTTTGGGATACAAATTATCTTTACAAATTGTTGTAGCGTTCATAATCACTATCACACACAAAATAGAATGAATCCAAACATAAATGTAGTATTATTTCATGGGTTAAATCATGATAAAAATAAAACTTATGGCAGTGGAAAAATGGGATATTCAGCTTAAGGGCGCCCTTTATTCTTTAAATGAACCCTGCATAATTTAAAGTTCAACATTTTAAAACTGTGCTCAACAACACAGTGACCATCTATGTTACACACTGTATTAAAAAAGTGTTAGAAACTTGTATAGAAAGTTGCAGCGTTTTCACACTTGACCCAAAGCTAATACAAAGCCAAATATTTGTACAGCTGGAAAAATGTGCTGCATAGAACAGGGCATCCAACAAAAAAAGAGTCAAAGTACCGTTGTGCGTTGAAATCTTGACGAATCTGAAAAGGTGTAGTGTTGACGTGGCTGTTGTTGTTGTTGTTATTGTTCTGATGGTTCAAGCACACAATTCTCAGAGTGCTCACACCATATAAAATACAGATCAACGAATCCGACAATTGTTGCTGCTGTCATTTGCTGCTACCAACATCGGGAAGTTACAATCAGTGTACAGTAAAGTGTCAGATGCTTAGCAATTATGATGATTATGAGGGACTCGACGCTTACTTACATTTCACACAGAACTTCCAGTTGACAAAGAGAGAGAGAGAGAGAGAGAGAAAGATAGATATTGACTGACTGACTTTAGACGACACAACCCGTATACCGTAAACAGGCATTGAGACATTGAGACAGACGACTTTCGAGCACTGCGCGCACTTTGTGCTACTTATTTCGAGTTGGCTTTTGGGCTGTTGGGTTTCGGGTTTTCTGTCACATCATCTAAAACTATTTGAAACACACAGAAGAGGCCCAGCACTTGTCAGCCAGTCAGTCAGTCACTCAGTCGAGTCAGTCAGTCAGTACTTTAACGGTTCTCACACTCTCGGCAACCGAATCTGGTGTGTGTATCTTTGGCAGCGAGTGGCACTCATCATAATTACAACGCGGCAACAACAACAATTGACTAACTGACTGACTGACTGACAGGCGCATGAGGCACAGGCAATGGGCAACGTGGTTTGAGTTTATACACAGAGAAAAACTTCAGTATTCAAATTAAGTTTGACCTACCTAAAATCTAAGGAACCAAACTTGATAAGGGTACAAATGGAGCACAAAAAACTTTTAGTACAAGCGTAGAAAAATATTTAAACAAGTATTAGTCGTTGTAATAGTTATATTACACGTAATGATAGTAATAATGTACAGTTAAGTACTACTTTTCTCTATGATGACAAAAATTTCAAAGCTAGTATTAGTAACAGTAATATGGTAATACTATTGAGTTAAGTACCCCTTTTTTTATTTAATGATACAAAATATAAAAGCAAGTATTAGTAATAGTAATAATAATACAAAAAAAGTAATAATAATACAAATGTCGAAAGTACTAGTTTTCTTTTAAATCATATAATTTAATATCAGATATTTACAGCATAATATACTTAATAGTTATAAAATTCTTCCAAAGAATTTTAAATCGAGTCTGAACGTGAATGTCACTTTATTTAGACAACTTCAGATTTAAGTTCTCAAAACCAATATATTCATATTTATTTTCATATTGATCCACTGTCCAGATCTCAAAAGTACAATTTACTCCGTTTTATTCTCCCAGTGTAGTTGGTCTATGCTATCGTACAGTTTTCCAGTTGCCTTTTCATATACGTCTCTGGTGTTTATAATTTATGATTGCTTTGCGTGATTTTACATTTCTGCGTTATTAGTCTAAACTTGGCTTGAATCTATGTTCGTGTGTCTTTGTTTTCGCAGGCTGTGGCATGAAAAAAACCACCTACATACGTTCGCACCATTCGACCCATGAGCCCATGAAGACAGCCAACCAGCAGCCAGCCAGCAGCCGAGCCAGGCAGTCAGCCCACACATTTGGTCAAAGGGGATCGCGGTCTTCAGATTGAGAATTGCACGTTTGGTAGCAAAATTGTGTTTGGTATTTTGAATGCTGGCGCGATCATTAAAATCAATTCTGATTCATTAAGCTCAATTGATGGGCTTTGTATGTAATGATTTGCACTCGATTGATCCTGAGTTCAGGTGCACGTCGAGTGTGGGATTTGAAGAAATCAACAACAACAGATCTTTGTGATTGCAAACCTTGTGGGTTAATTGATAGTTGGTTTGATTAACTGTTGCATGTAAGATGAGTGGTAGGAAACTTTAACGAATGTAAACAAATTAGAGACGACAACCAGAAATATTTAAAAGATTGTGTTTAAAGTAAAGATAATTAAAGCAAGCTAATTACCCAAAATTACAAACATTTTTTATATTTACAACCAATATAGCCATGGGCATTAGTAGCCAGTCAAAATAAACATCAATTTAATCTACATTATAAATGTATTTATAATATTATTGTATATAGCATTCATAAAGAAAAAGATCATTAACTATTTCGAATATATTTCGAATATATATATGCCGCGAGATGATTATACAAAACTTAAGGTCAATCTAATCAACACTGGAAGAACGCAACATTTTGTTTTAAATCTCTGTCAAATGCTCACCTTGAGACTCGACTTTAATGAGTTCAAATAAATAAGTTGCCTTAGTTAGTGTGTTAAAAATATATCATCATGGCAATTATTATCATCTGGTCTTCATCAATCAAGCAGCAACCACACAAGTAAACAAACAAACAATCAAATGTTATGGGAGTTTAAAAATAGAGGAACCAACTGCTGACCAGCTGTCAAGATTTTTGTCAACGTTTGTTAAGGAAGCGATCGACGTTTATTGTTGTTTTAGCTGCTCAAATACAAGAAAGAAGTGAGGGGTGAGGGAGAGGGAAAGGCAGAGGTTAGTATTTCCGGTTGAGGAAGACTAAACCAAATAATGTTTGCCTTTGAATGGTTATTGCTACAGTTGTGATCTAAGAATTTCCATGTAAAATGCCAAAGATATGCAAATGGCATCTTAGATAAACATAGAGCAAGCAAAACAAAGCAACTCCGGACTGCATTCGCTTACAGGCACATTACAAATGTTTTTGTTTTTGTTGCTGCTGCAGTTTATTGCTGTGGCAATTCCCAGAAAATTATGCTTGGAAATTGAGAGTCTGCATCGAGCAAAAGTTTTGGAGTTGCAGTTGTTGTTGGAGTTTGCCTTTCGCATTTTGTCGACGCTATTACGACACTGTTTTCGTTTCGTTTTTAATAATCATTTGCAAATGTCTAATAGACCGTCCCCCACTCCTTCTTCCACTCCTCTTCCACTCTTCCCCTCTCAGTTGCGCATGCGCAGCGTTTTTCAATGGAAACTGAAAACTGAAAATGCAGTTGAAAAACAAATTTATGGAATACGACGAAAGAAAGACGTTGGCGCTGAAAATGTGTTTGACGGTGGCATGTAAATTAAGACTTTTAGCTCAAATTATAGCGAACTAATAACGTCGGGCGAGGGTAGTTGGGTACACACCCCTTATTAGGGGCTGCAAATTCAAGACTTTAATTTTTTGTAAACTTGCTAAGTATTTGTTGTGATGACTTTCCACAGAGATCTTTCCATGTCTATGATTTTCGAGCAAGAGTGAGACGCCCATGTTTAACTTTGGATTATGGTCATCTGGTGTAAAGTAAAAGTTGGCCAAGTTTATATGGTGTGCTGCTATGCTTAAATATCTGGCTCAGTCAACTTGATGGCAGCGCAATTCAAACATCAAACAAGAAAGAACAAGAAACGCTATCTGTAGTCAAATATTACATAATCTAGTCGAAGTCCGGATTTTTGGCGGCTTCTAAATATTATTATAAGTCGACAAAAAGATCAATTGTTCCTATATATTTAAATTTATTAGTCCGATTTAAATATCTTGCTGTTTTACAAAAGAACTCATCTTTCGACGATTGTTCCTATAGCAGTTATATCCGACATATGTGCTACCAAAAACTATATTGATATCAAGATATTGCTTGCTATATCTCTAATGTTTTTGGTAGTATCTACTGCAAAAAAATGAGTTTCATTAAGATAGCTGATAAATGTTAAATGATTATGATCAGGAATATACTCGTATACACGTTATGCAACGTCACCTTCACTGCATTACAAATAACACAAGGAAATTATAATAATCTCTATAAGGCTATAAAAAACTGAAAGTTCACTTGAGAAACTGCAAAAGTCGTAAAAAATATTACTTAGAATCTTGATGCATATTTGTTGTTTATTGAGATGCTGATGCTGTGAATCTGAGCTGCGGAAATTGCTGGCAATTCTTGACAACGGACAACTGTTGCTCAGTTATGCAATTAAATTAAAATAAAGTTGCAGCAACTGCAGCAAGCACCAGCAGCAACAACAACAACAACAATAATAACAGCAGGCAGTCGGGTGACCGCATTGTAGTTGTTGCTTTTATTGCTTTTGTTGGTGCCTGTTGCGAGTGTTGCAATTGCTTTCGCTTTGATTGAATTTATTTTATAATCCACGATGCCAACTGCTTAGCCAGACTCTGTGTATGTTTGTGTGGTGTGTGTAGTATATAACTGCGTTTATGCACAAGCATAAAAAGAAAAATACTGCATTTACAATTTGCATTTTACCCACTGCGCGAACATAGGAAACGACGCGTCCGACAAGCGTCGCATATATGATACATTATATTATTGGCATAATAATATATTTAAGACTCATAAGCTGTGGAACCGAATCGAGCTGAACCTGAAGCTGTAGCTGTAGCTGTTGCTGAGTCTCTGTTGAGTTGATGTGTGATTTACACGCAGACATTTCATATTTTTAAAAATGCGCATTAGCGGTTTCCTTCCAATCTCGATGGCGATAACACAACAAACGAATAAGAAAAGTACAAATCAAAATGACAAGTTGTGATCGTTCAGAGGATACCCTGTAATCACAGTTTATTCTAACTAATGTGTAAATAACAATTACCATCTATGCATTTTAAGAAAATATTTTCTTTGATTTTCATTGACAGTGCAAAATGCGCACATGCGTTGAGAAAAATTATTAAACAGTTCTGATTAGAAGATGTTGCAAAATTAACAACGCAATGAATTCTCCATATTTGCTGCTCAAATGGTGAAATATGCTCTAAATATGCTCATATCAAATATAATTAAATATTACAACGTATATTTCATTTTTTAACTTATAAAAGAAATTTATAAAAAAATATTATATTTAACTGAAATTTGACTGCGGATGCAGAGGGATAACGAGAAGAAATATCCCTACTAAAAAAATAAATATTTATCTGCTGATATTATTTATTAGAAATTAATTTCCTGACAGCTATCATAGTTTAGTGCTCCGATGAGTATAGTTGAATCTAGCATTTCCCTGTCACATATTTTTTTTATCTTCTTGAGCTGATACTGCAATATATAAATTATAGATTTCGATGTTGTTCGTCGTTATCTATGATAAAGTATAGGGATACACAGTATAGGAACACATTCTAAATTAGGTGCCTATAGCTCTTATATTCTCTTGGTTGGATGTTTTAGTAAGCTATTTGAAACACTTAACAGTTACAGGGTATGAAAAAGGTAATAAAAAAACCACAAACAACAAAAATGGAAAATTGCAATACAAATAAATAGAAAACTGTGACTTTTGTTGTTGCTGCTGCTCTCGCTCTCTCCCTGTGCGAGACTGTGGGCTATGAATTTGCGTTGCAAATTGGATTATGCCTTATTGTGTTATTGTTATTGTTGCTGTTTTTGCTGCTGCTGCTGTGCCACATCCTCAAACAGCAACAATAAAATTGTCGGCGCATGCGTCGCTGCCAGAGTCTTGTAATTACAGCCATTGCCAATGGAGTGCAGCAACGCAGCCGGCTTGTAAACACTCAGTGAGTGGTTGCCACTGAATTTATCTGGCAAACGGGCAACGAGAGGCAGCCCCTTATTATTTGCACGAATTCGGTTTGTTAATCGCCAATTGACGTAGCGCATCGATGGGGCATAGACATCTCCATAAATACCCATATAAAGTATAGATATATAGAGTATATATATATATATATATATATATATATATATATATATATATATATATATATATATATATATATATATATATATATATATATATATGTATACATAAGTTGGTGAGTAAAAGTGCAATGAAAGCCACAAAAGGCACACTTCAATTAAAGGGGACGGCCACGACGACGGAGCGATTGCCGACATCGCATTGCATTGGAGTCAGTTAGATAAACAAACTGCTCGCCAAATTACAGCATTGTTATCGCAAAGCCATGGCAAAGAGAGAGCCAGAGAGAGAGAGAGAGAGGGGAATGGGCACCGAGGGGTGACAGCAAAAATTTATGATTGAATTGAGCATTTTCACGTTTGTTTTTGCTTTAATCGGCAAGTGAAATGTCCAACAACAGCAACAAAAAATGGGCCTATTAATGAAAATGGGCCCAAATGAAATGAATTCAAGAAGTTGCGAGCTACGAGTTTAAATGCCAATGACCGACCACATTGAGTTGCACTTAGTGGGGAGTTGCCCCAAAAAAAAAAAGAAGCGAATGCGGTATGCAAAGTGAAAACTAATCATAGAATTCCCCTAATGTTTCCTTCACTCCAATTACAAATGAGGAAAATTACTGCACACATAGCCATAAACAAGGGAAAATAGCTTGAATGGAGGAATGTGAATGCCAATGAATGAATTGAATACTATTTGCTAGCTGTTAATGAAATAATGTGAATGGCTGAACTTTAAATGAATAAAATTTAAGAAGCCAATCGATATTTTATGGAAAATATCTTTTAATTTTATATAAATTTAATAAAATGTTGGATTTAATTAAGAAGAATTACTAAACGTTAACTGAAGAAATTGTGTGCCAAGTAAAACTTTTATCATGCAAAAAATCATAATATTGTTATTTTGATGGAAATTAATTTAAGTTAAAATAAAAGTATTAAAATTTTGGATTGATATAAGTTATGGAAGCCGACGAAAAGAAAATTTAACTCAATCTCAATTTCTCCCTCAATATATTCTAATCTATCTCTTTTTACCTCAATCTGGTGTGAATTAGATTAAACGGTTCCATAAATTATTCTTTAAAATTCCCACAACTTGAGAAAACCAATTTGTTTCTATACAAAGCACTTCAATTGACCGCTCTGATTAGATGGAACTGGTTAACTCAACATGCATATTCAGTCCTCAATCTAAATACTTTCTGATTGTAAATTACTTTAAAACTTAAATTATGCCCCCACAAAAAAGAAAAAAAAACTTTGGGCAGCATATCATTTAATCAAAAGCTCGTTAGTCTGCGCACACAGTTTGCGCTTGAATTTTTAATGGCTTAATCAGCTTCGGTTGTTTTGGATCTTTTTTTTTGGTAGGGGAGGAAGCCACAAGGAAATTGCATCGGAAAGCGATACAAAAGAAGCACATCAACAGTTTTTCCAACACATGCACATTGTATATATATATAAACATATATATAAATATATATAAAATACGAGTACATACTCATGTATAGTATTTTTTATGGGCACACAGCACAAATTGATTTGCTATGTGAAGACGGATAATTGGGTTTCGAGCGGGACAGAAATAGGAAAGCTTTCACGGCATTGCCGAGGCGCATCTCATCTATAAGTAAGTTTCATTAACAACTCAATTAGAACGCCCTGTTGGCAACTAGCAAACAGCAACCAGTTTGGCATTTTCGTACATATGAAGTAATAGCACAAGATCTGAACTGGAAATAAACGTGTGACAGGCAATTAGACAAAGTTTCTAATGAAAAAAAAAATAAGAGTCGAAATCGACTTCAATTATTCTTCATTATATAAGACCACATTCCTAACACATAAAATTGCTCAATATTTAATTAACGGCAACTGCTTAGATATATTCAGATATAATGCAAAAATTGTGTATGAAATTTGAAGAACTTAACTCAAAACCTGTTTATAAATATGCCAATGATGTTTATCATTTATTTAAGATTATTTGAGCTTTAATTTAGATACGCTCTAATTACATATAATTAAATTCATAAATTTAGTATTTTTAAATTGGACATTTTATATTTTGAGTTAAAGAACAAATGAATAATATACTTAACCATCTAGTGCCCAAGGCCGCGTATTTCGTGCTTATTCGCTTGAAAATTATTTTCCTAACTCGCAGTTAGAAGTGGTTATTATATATATTATACATATTAGGCAAAAAAGAGCTTCGACCACTGTTGGGCACTACTAACAGCACTGGTAAATGCTGAATGTACTACCCCCAAAATGAACCTAGACTGACAGCACAATCGGTTCACAAATAATCTGACAGACCATATAAATCATGTAACATCAATCTAAGTCAAATCACAACCGTTATTGCAAATAAGATCAAACCATTATTGTTATGAGCAGATTGCGATTTAGATTTAGATCTTGAGCGCATAATAAGAAGATCCATATAATCAAAGCAGACCAAACCACACGTTTTAAAAGAGATGTGGCGAAATTGAGTTAGCCCCTTCTTTGCAAGCATCTCTCGACAATTTAACTGTTCTTTGAGATGGGGAACAGTTCAAATAACAAGCTTAAGACGCAATTTACACATGAATGTGCGTGCAAATTGATCACCTGCATCATTGGCAAGTTCTATACGAATTTTCACAGCTTTCTCTGCATGTCCATTTTATTTATTATCTTTTATGAACATGCTAAAAACTCTTGACGCAACATAATTGCCATCGATTCTATTTGTGTGTGTGACTTTTGTGTCTGGGACGGAGTCAGATACTAACAGTTGGCTCATTGCGGGGCACGTAAAATGTATGACTAATCAATGTGGGTCGCAAGAGAAAGAGAGAAACACACACCGAGAGAGACAGACAGAGAGAGAGAGAGAGAGAGGGAGAGTGAGGGAGAAAGAGAGGCAGACTTTCTGGGAGATGCAGCGCTTGGGCGAGTTTCTCAAGCTTTAAGACCCGCATATGGGAGCTTTAACGACTATACGAATGGTATATTTGCATTTATATTGAATTTTATGTGTGTGCGCGTGTGTGTTTGTAGCGTAGTTATGTGTGCGATCGCACAAATGCCAAACAATGTGAGTCACGATAATCAGCGTTGAGCACACCGCAAACACGTCCAGTAATATACACAGTGCACATATAAATTGCGAGGGTGGAAAACCAAATATGCATATACCATATAATTTATAGACTTGTTATGTTAATCCAAAGGTAAGCTCTGTTATTATCATAATGTACTGCACAGATAAAAATTATAGCATATTAATCCAAATGTAAACTACGTTGAATAATATTGTTATCACATACTGTTAATGAACTTTAATGTACGTTTAGCGTATAGTTTTAGGCTTAAGTTTGAAAACAGTCAAGTTTCAATATGAGAACGTGTCTATCAGAAAATGCATTTTATGAAGTTAGCTTCAACAAGTACTATCTAAGACGGCCAAAAACACCAGCCATTGTGTCGCCATAAAATACACACACCCACACAAGCCAAGGTGTAAGATTCTTAGCTTTTAATGAGAAGCTTTGTAAAAATGGACATTCAAGTTTTATTTAAATGTTTTCTGTATCATAAATGACAGTAAACAGATTTTTCTATATTCGTGTAGTTATATTATATCAGAAAGGCTGACCTGTTTGTCTATCTTGTTCCAAAAACTTGAAACTCATCTCTTAATCGGTAATTCCTATAGTTTTCAAAAACACGGATATATGTCAAGTTTCAATAAACTTCACGACTAAATTATAAAACAAAATTATAAAAATACACATATGTTAGCCAAACAAAGAATACTTAAATCAGATCTTGAATCGTCTTTCACTCGAAGCGATAACAATTATGGCTACCCTCGTGCATTGAAAGAGTTACAGAGTCATATGCGCAGTTAAAATAACAACGCTTTGAATATTGTACAGAGACTGACTGAAAAACGAGTTTCGATTTGTTGAAATAAGCATTTATGATAAATTAAATACACAATGTACACAGGTAAATATAAAATTGTGTATATGTGTATATATAGACAAGACATGAGTAGACGTTAACTTGGCAAGAGTTGTTGTAAATATTGCAAGATGTTGCAGTTGCTATTGCTGTTGATGTTGCAGCAACTGCAATCGAGCGTAATGCGCACACATGCAACGTGCCACAATAGCAACAGCAACAACACCTTCGAAATGGTGTCAGCAATAATTTATCACAAAATAAAAATAAAAAAAAAAATGGAAAAAAAATTTTAAATGAAAAGAAGCATAAATAAACCAGGCAAAGCTGTTCAAACCGCATCTAAGTCTGAAGAGAACCCGAAACAACGTTGCCAGCAATTTGCATGAGCAGCCAAAGACAAAAGACAATGGGACAAAAAACATATACATATGTGTGTATGAGTATATGTGTGTGTGTATCTGTGAGATACGAGCTATCTGTGAGCTGCTGGTGGCCCAGGGCATGTAAAGCGTGTCAGCAGAGTGCAGTGAAACTCGGTGAAATAATTGCTGCAAGCGCATAAATAAAATTACACATGTTGCGATTTTACAAGGGGGCACAGTAGGCAAAAGACACGCCTCCCTCATGCCACCAACCCCGCCCCCAATGGTTGCCCTACAACAGGTAAAAGGAACGTAAGCAGGGCAAGCCAGGCATGCAGGCAGGCAAGCAACAGTTATTTGTATCTGTTGGTAGCATCTTTTGTATCTGCCAGATAGCTGCGACCGCTTATCTTATCTCGCGCCCCTTTTTAAAATACACACCAATTTATTGATTTTTCCTCATTCCAACTGATAATGCAAGACAGGAAAAAAAGGGAGGGCCGAGAGTAGAAGTAAAAAGGGTCTGTCAATCAGCCGCAACTAATTAACGAAAATGACGTTGACAATGAGCATCAACACAGCAGCCTTTCAATACTACACGCGTGTCCTTTTACCAGGAAGCAGAGCAATAACAAAGCACATGGGTTCAGGCTGAGCAGGGAGTAAGTCCCGTATATTCCCTTTCACTACATTAATCCTGTCAGCAGCAATTTTTATGGCATTTGACAGCAATTTCCAGAGAACTAATCAATGAAATTGCGGGCAAAACTCAAACGAAAAGTATTCGGGATTTTACGGTTTTATTTTTTTTTTAAGCCACATGAGTAATGTAAAGGTCACGTTGTCAACGTTTACATATTGAGAATCACAAAATGTGCACATAACTAATATTTCATAGAATTTAGCATTAAGTCACGATCTCAACGCGAAATATAAAAAAAGAAAAACAAATTGTTTAGTGCGGCATAGGATTTTCCATGAATTGGTCACGAAGTGTGCAAAGATACGCTTAACTGAACAAAATTCCTGATCTTTTGTTATTATGTTTATCATGTCCGAAATATGTCTGCGAATTTATTTAATCTTTGCCATCCCGCCGATAACTGTTCTGTATAGTAAACCAGTTTCTCTAGATAATATTTAATGCCGCCCTGTTTCCGTATATGAAGATTATTGTGAATAAAACTTACGATTGTTGTTTAATGAATCACAGAAGAGTCACAGAGGAAAAAAATGCGAATGACTAATTTCATTCAGAAGATTATATATTTCATTTGATTAAAATGTATCTCGTGTGGACCAAAAAAAAAATTAATTTTGATGAAATAAAGGTATATATAATAAAATGCATATTTTATATTTTATAAGTCCACAACAGGTATATTAATTTTTTTTGATGACATGCCATTGGATAAAGGGAACCCCAAAATAACCCCATAATAATATTTTAGAATTAATTATAAATTGCAATTGATTTTGTTTCTGTACATAGAATTTTTCCATTACATATTTTACATGACCAATTAAGATTTCCAGATTTCAGATGATCGCATTTCACTCTAGTCACTAAATGCTCTTTGAAAATCCCATTATTATAAGTAATTAAATTAATTGTTTTGTTGTTTTTAAGACAACGTATTTGATGGAGGACAAGAACAAAACAAATACTTTCTTTTGATAAATAAATAATAATTCAAAATATATAAGAAAAAAAAAACATTCGGCATTAAAGTGTATTTTTACCTAAAAATCAGCCGTTAATAAAATTTTTGGTGTGGAATTTTAAGATAAAAATCGATCTAAAATCACGTTTCCAACTTTAAAAATAGTACTTATTTGATGATACCAGAATACACGGTAAACATGAAATTTATTTACAGGAAAAAAAGAACCCCAATAAAAATGTTGTGTATAATCATAAATCAATTGGAATTGTTTGACTCACCGTTTGACGTTACGACAACGTTTCTCGTTCTCTCGTTCGGCCTCCTTGACGCTGTCCCAGCTGTCGCCGACGCCCGACGAAGACATGTCATCCAATCGCTCCTCATCCTCCATGCCCGAATCCTCCAGCGAGATGTGACAACTGGTCAGAGTCACTTGCTTGCCATTGTCTCCCACCTCGATCCAGTCCGAGGTTCTGATCCGCTGTGATCTCTCTGTGCCATAGGGCGATGAATCCGAGGAGCAGCCCGAGGGGCAACGTTTCCGAGGCGTTGAACTGCCGTTTAGATTATCATCTTTGTTGTTGTTGCTGTTATTGTTGCTGCTGTTGTTGTTGTTGCTGTTCTCTTTGAGGGACTTTTTGATGGCATAAGTTAGCGTATCCTCCTCATCGCCATCGGCATCCTCCACGTTATCGGCATCCACATCCTCCGTATCGGCATCCTCAATGGAATTATAGCGTGGGCGTGGCATTGTCTTAATGGGCATGGCCAACGATTGTGATTTCGTGGGCAACTGCTCCAGTGAACAAGAACGATTGCGCATCGCCGCCAGCTCCGAGATGAGTAGCTCATGGAAAGCATGCTTCTTAACCGGCGTATTGCCGGCACTCAACGAGGTCTTCGGGGCAGATTGCGAAGTGGCGAGGGGATTGATGTTGATGCGGGTACAATTGCCTGCTGCCTGAATGGTAACCTGCTGTTCCAGCTGCTGTTTCTGTTGCTGCTCCCGCTCGCACCTCAGCCTTGCCCGCTCCCGTTCCCTCTCTCGCTCCCGTCCCCGTTCGAGTTCCTGCTCGAACAGCGCCTGATGCTGAATGGCACGCTCGTGCTTCGTTATAATGGTCGTATCCGTTGCAGATTGCTTCTGCGATTGACTGATGATGATCTCCGCGAACAGACGCTCGGCGGCATTCTTTAGATTATTCTTGAATTCGACTGTTTTGCCACCCAAATAACTGCCACTATGATTTGTGGAAGAGATGGGACTGTCCAGTGTTGTCTTGGAGCGACGAAAAATGCTATTCGCTGGCGTTGCGGGTGGCACCACAAATGTGGAAGGCATCACCACTACCGACGCCGCCGTCACCTCTTCATCATCATCATCATCCATATCGAGTGTGGCCACCGGCAATTGAACAATTTTACGTGGCTTGGGCAACGGTTGGGTGGTGGGCAACAGACCAGCCCGCTCAAAATCAACCTTGCCCAGACTGAGCCGGGTATCCTTCAAGGCGGGCGTCGACTGAGCACTGAGAGAATTGGCGCGATTCACGCTGATCAGCACCGAGTCACGAGGTTTAGCTGTGGGCACAGCGGGCGCCTTGCGTAGTTTCAAAGGCGGTTTAGGCGCCGTTGCGGGCGCAACTGTTGCTATTGTTGGTGTTGCTGCTGGAGCAGCAGCAACTGTTGCTGTTGTTGTTGCAGTTGCAACTAGCGCCATGGTGGGCGTTTGTGTTTGCGCCTGCTTCTTCTGATTGAGATTCAGCGAGGGCGACTTGTAGACAAGGGTGCGTCCTACGGCGCTCAGTTGGCTAACAAATGTGGGCTTCTTTTGGATGATGGGCGGCGTGGCGGGGGCCGCAGCGGCAACTGTTGCTGCTGTTGCAGTTGCTGTTGCTGCTGCTGCTGCTGCTGCCGCTGTTTTGGGCCTGGGCGGCACTGGCGGACCCGGCCGCTTAGCCGCAACTGTTGACTGCATTTTCAGTTGTTGTTGTTGGTTCTCACGAGTTGTTGTTGGTTGTTGCTTGTTGGTTGTAAAACCAGTATTTGTAGGTCACTTTTTTTGCGCGACTTCTCGTCTGCAACTTTAAGACTTGAACTGAAACTTTGTATTGCGTTTATTTATTATTATTATTTTAGCATAAAACTTGTTTTTTTTTTTTTTGTTGGTTGCGTTCTCAAGTTGCTGTTGTTGTTGTTGTTAGCATTTTGACAGCGCTGCTGCTGATCTGCGACTGAGGCTGATCTATTTTGAATATAGGCCACGATGGCGCACTAACGGGCCAAGTTGTTGCTGTATTTGGTTTGGCTTATTGGTTATTGGCTGATTGAAACTCGTTTGGCTCGTTTATTTGTTGCTGTTGTTGTTGGTTGTTGCACTTTGGATTCTCAGTGAGTTTTTTTTTTAAGTGAAAGGGTTGCGGTTTTTAGTACAATATACTTTGGGTAGATGATGGCCTATGCGAACAGTTACTCATTGGTTTTCAGCACTTGTAACTTTTTTTGTTTTGTATATTTTTGCATCTTAATTTTTCAAATAACCTATAACATTTTTAGAGAGGAAACGATTGATAATTAATTTGAATTTTAAAATATATTTACATATATTTTTTATGGCTTTTAAATGATGATATGATGACAGCTGCTTTCTAAATATCAAGTTTCCAGTGTAACACAGTAGTGGCTCATAAATAAAAATGATTTTTAGCACTACCCAAAAAAAAACATATTTTTAAAACCGAATATTTAATGCATTTGACATCTTGAATAGAAAATTCATGATGTAGGCAGTATTTTCAGTATTATTTAAAAAAAATCATGCAAAGATTATTATTATTATTAGCCATTACTTTTTAATTAACAATTAATTCTTATTCATTTAATATCTTGCATTTTTTTTAATATCTTTAATTGGCAATTCATAATTTGGTAAACAATATTTTCTATATGATCTTCGATTTACAAAATTTAAAGAAAACGTTTTCGAAACCACACAAAAAACAGTCTATTAAAATCATGAACTTTTAATTAAGCTGCTTAAGATGTATTTTTATAATAAACCCCTGAGCCAAAGCATTTTCTTTATCGAACGATCACTGTACTACATTGGATTTACTTATAAAAAATGTGCTGTTAATTTGACTCTGATTAGGTGCCATGTTTGTGGGTTTTTGTTGTTATTGTTGTTGTAATTGCTTTAGCTGCATTTTGAAAGTGTTTATACAATTTTTGTATTAATTTGTTTTTTGTGCATTTGCACGATTTTCTGGCCATATTGCGGGCGTCGAATGCAACGTCATAATTGAGTTGCATGTTAGAAAGCTCAATTAAGGCAAAAAGCACATAAAAACGATAAAAATAAGTAAGAAAATAAAAACCCAATTCCAATCACAAATGTGCTCAGAATAAAGTGTAGTTTAATGAAGCGTTTTGAGCCATAGCAAATTGGTTTGGCTTTAAGGATAAGCGATCATTAAAAAACCATTTCAGTTGAGTTTTCAGGCATAGTTTTTCCCACTGTGTTACGCCGCAAACCGTTGGAGAAAATGCATAACAAACAATTTAATATGGAAATTAAAAAAGGGGGAAATAAAATACAACGCTTTAGAATAAGTCCCCAAAACTCAAAACCGGCTTTTATCGAATTCAATAGTCGCTTTAAACAGGTAGAAGCGTTTAAGAAAGAGAAAACAAAAAAGCGACAGTTTCAGCTGCTTCTTCTTTGAACAATTGACGATTAACATTTTTATCGAAATCTAATTAGAACCTTAAAGCTCTACAATTGGGGTCATCAAAAGATAATCGATCGGCGATAAAAGATCAATTTTGTGGCCGATAAAAAACAACGGTAAAACTGAATTAGCATCATATTTAGCATACACACACACACACACACACAAACCACAAACACACAAACGGTTTGCACTTTGAGCTTTAGCTTGATTGAGTATTCCTTTAATTCAAATTGAATTTAGTTTAATTTAATTAAGTGCTAAGGCGCTGTAAGAATGTCACCCACTCACACACACACGCAGCGAATGCAGCACACACAGACACACACTCGCACAGTTTGTGGCTATTTTTGACATAGAATTCTTTCATTTCATATTTTTCTTAAAAATATTCACATCTATATAAATACATATATATATATATATATGTGAATGCATTAGTTACACTGCGTATTTGTATTGCATTTGCATTTGTCAAGCAGCATTAAAGACGAAAAACAGACCGAAACCGACACCGACACACACACACAACACATTAGCGACCGAGCGACCGTACGAGCCGTCCGTTTCGACGTTGCGCTTTGCACGAGAGCCAGAAATAAACTGAGAGCATTGTAAGAGCTAAGCGCACCTTGCTCAATCTCGGCGCATTATGTTTACGTAGTTGTGTTTGTGTGCGAGCGTCTGTATGTGTGAGTGCGAGCGTGCGTGTGGGTGTGCGCCTGTGTGCATGCCAATGATGTGCGCGTGACAAAAACAATCAAACACGACCACAACTTCTGATGGTTGTAATACTTGGTGTCCCGCGTGGATTTATTTATTTTGTGTTTTGCTTTTATATGAGAGAGTGTGCTCTCTTATTTAAGTTATGCCGCAAGCTTAACTTGACCCCGCATTCCATTTGTTCGTGTGTGACACAGCACGTTACTCACGATACACTCACGCGTGTGCTGCGTACGCATCTCTATTGGCTGCCGCTCTGCAAAGGCCGCAACAGTTCTGCTCTCTTAACTTTTTGAGCTCGCTGTTAAGTCACGCTGTTAGCTAACATTATTGCAGGTTTTGGGTGCCAATAATCTAAAATATATAACAGTAAAAATGTACTCTAGAAATCGGAATAATATAATAAATATAGGGTCTAATATTAAACTCGTAGATTTTAAACAAAATTCACCTACTCACACTGATTCCTAACGGCCACTCTTTAATTGATGTTTAAGAGAAACTATGGAAACTGTTAGTCAACTCGATGCTCTTCTGTTGCTAAGAGCAACTTGGCACATGGCCAAAAGTGCATTGATTGGCATTTGCAACGGGTCTGGGGAGGCAGGTGTTGAAGTGACGAGGGCCGGCGCCGGCGTCTGGCTGCTGTGGTCTCGTCAGCCATTGCAACAGCTGTTGTTGCCGCATTGCCACCACCCACCCCACTCCACTCCGACCTTTACACAAAACCCATCAACCCGCTCCCACCCCCAACTAAGTAAATCTTTATTGATTGCATTTTGCAACAGACGCTAAAAAGAACAGAAACGCTAATCGTCTTTCGAGTGACTTTGCTGTCTGACTAAACAATTATTTAGCCGGTATATTCATTGGCCCAAACTTCAATTCCTGCCCCAAAACTACTTGCGGCACTGCAGACAAAATTGCAACGAGGCGCCAAGCAGCAAAGAAAGTCGGCCCAGATATATGCACACATATTAAGTATGTACAAATGCAAGTACAGTGGTCGCCCGGCAAGCACCACGATACGATTTCATTAAGGATTTATTCCTTAGTATAACCTTTCAAATTACCATTTATTATTTATATTACCTAATTTTCAAAGATCTATTTTCAGGGCTTCAAAGTTACCCATTAGAAAAAGTTTAAGAACAAGATCAAATATAAATATTTATAATACAAAATTATATTAATCATAACGCTTGTCCCAATTTCTCAAAGTATGTAATTTAAATGTTGGGTGGTATAACTGGTAAATAATGTGCATTATTTTAAAATTATTCATTTTTAACTTTAAACAAAAGCAAATGGAAAAATACAATTCATTTTCAGTGTTTTAAAAGTTGTAAATGTAAAATTGTTTAAGAACAAAAGAAAACTACCAAAAATATATAAAAACCAAAATTAAAAATATAATAACATTTCAGTTGATCATATTATATTTAAAAACTTGAACATACGAGTATTCAAGATTTTATTAAGTTCTAATAATACGTAGTATTATTTGATATACAAATTGCATCATTTTAAAATGATAGATTTTGAAAATTAATCAAATTGAAAAAATGCGATTAAAATATGCACAAATCTCGTTTCTCGAGCTTGCAACTTCCGAGTGACCACTGTATGTGGCATACAATGATAAATTATGTACATACATTCATACATTACATTTATGTGATGTGGCGACATGAGCCGTGGTACATACGGACGTATAAATCTTCAACGTTTTTGGGGTTGCTGGGTTCGTTCGTTGGCGATGTCGTTGTCGCCACTTGAAATTACCGTATTTGTATTTGGTTTTGGTAGGCAACCCAACAGAGGCCCAGAACCGCCCCAAAATGAGGCAAGAGACGCCGCCTAGCACTACTAGCCCGACCGGCTGCTTTGTCTGTCTGTGGCACGACGGGGAAATCCCCACAGCCATCCACTTCAAATGATTTCCATGGCACTCAGGAAGTCGCCTCTTCCGGCCAAAAAAAAAACAACAACAATAAAAAACACCGTTCTAGGAGTTGGAGGGAACCCGAGGCCCGTTTTCATTTGCTCGACACTTTTTTTTGTTTTTGCGAATTTTTCTTCTTGTTTCGCTCATTTGGCGCAGCAAATATATATATATATATATATATATGTATAAATTTCTGTGTCGACCATTGTATTCGGGTTGTCTGGAGTCTTTGTCGCAGTCGGGAATTGGCAAGGCACCAGCTGCAATTACAGATACCAACGAGAACATGCCCAACACAATTGACAAAATACCCATTTTTTAAATCACAAAGGATTATCCACACACATGTATTGATATATATATATATATATATATATATATATATATATACATATACATATACATACACACGCACACTTCTACTTGAATGCACTTCAGAACGCACCCTTTGGCCATTAGGAAGCCCCAACAATGAAGGTTAAACTTACGCTAAATAGCTGTCGTCACCAGGACCACACCCGCCAGCCATCCACTTCTAATCCTGCCCGCCTCGAGCAACGAAGCACTTCAACAGCAAAACCAGTAGCAGAAACAGCTTCTAACGGAGCAGCGTGCAAAATCAATAACAACTAGAAACCAAGTAGGAAACGGCTTTCTTAGGCACTCCGAATTTTATGTACCCTTGGAGAGCGGAGTTAACCTGCTGAAGTTTCAATTTTAGTTAGGAGTTTTAAATACTATTATTATAATTTAGCACGCTTTAAGGATATTTTATTTATCTATATTTTTCCACGTCTGTGCAATTAGTCAGAAAAGTCCCACATCATAAAAGTGTTCTTTCGACTGATTGTGCTAGTGATGCTGATGCTGAATGTATATATATATATATATATTCTTTATGGGGCCGGTTCCAAAAAGGCTGTATAAGTTCATAAAAATTAGTTAATTTTGGCTTGCCAAAAATAAACTCCCTGCCATTGAAGTTTTATGATATAATAATCTGTTGTTGATAAATATAGCATACTGAACTTTGCTCAAGTAATTTTTAAGGACAAAATCAGTTGCTTTAGCAAAAAGACCCTTTCAAGTCAAGTTTCAAATTAATTTAAATAGAAAGGTGGAAAACTAAGTTCGCATAGTTATACTGAACACCTTAAAATGCATCCATCGACCTCAGTTACTCAAATGTAAATAACTCATGCTTTCCACACATATAAACAAAAATCACAATACCCCCACAAAGAGTATAAAAAACTCCAAACTTTTTTAAGTGCACATTAGCGTACCCCAAAGGGTCGCAAATTTTTTTGTTTTTGTTTTTTTGTTACTTTACACAAAATATCATATAGTATATTAAATAATTACCACAAGCTAATTATCATTAATAGTCATATACGTGTGAGTATGCGTGTATGTATGTGTTTTGTTTTTTTTTTTTAAATTAATTGCATAATATGTAAGAATACAAAAATATACACTTGGATTCTTTTTCTGAAATATAACAAGCAATAAAATATCAACTAGTATACACTCGCACGCACACACACCACACACACACATGCCACAGTTCACACACAGAATTGGCATTAGAAAATAATTAACATTAGAAAAAAACATGCTTCTTTTTTTTAGTTTTTTTTTGCATACGTTTTTACACATACTGCTCGAATATCCGTTAACAACAACTCACATAAACATAGTTTATATATATATGTATTTATATATATATAGTGTAAGACATTATGATCTTAAGTAGCGTATAGATTAAATACATAAATAAGCGTTAATGCTATTAATTAATCCGTACAAAATACATACAAGTCACAAAACAGTACAATTCAAAAGAAACCCATAAAACTAAAACAAAAGTTTTCAACGCAATTTGGCTGTTTGCATTTTGCATTTCCAATGCCCCAATTCCCCTCACCCCCCAGAACCCACACCCACATTCGCATTGAATGAATCGCCCAATCGGCTAATTGACATATCGACGCCTCGCCTAATCCGCAATGGCCGTGTACGGCAAACTGCTGTGCTTGGGCTTCGTTTTATTGATGAACACCTTGATGGCGCCATTGAAATCGGCACTGACCAGCACATAGCCACAGCCCTTCTTATGCTGCTCCGCCAACGGATCCGGCTGTATACAGAGTGGAAAATGGGGAAAAACAAAGAGAGAACAGTTATTAGCAATTACAATAGCAAATATCAACAGAGGACCACCTCTGTTTGTTTGCATAGAGCGAATCATTGTTAAGTCAATAGAGGAGCACCTCTATTTGTAAGTATATAAAAAATAATGAATAAAAACAGTTCAGTTGCTTAGTAAAAACTTGTCAACTTCGCTTGTGATTCGTTTGGAGTATGACTAAAGCCCGCACTTCTTACTCTGATATACTCGTATATATTTCCTGTTTATTTTTAAATTTATACTTAAATGTATATTTGAATATCAAGAAAACCTGATTGCTTTATATATTCATTCATTCATTCATTATGAATAAAGTTTAATATTTTGTTCACAAAAACTGAAGAGAAAATAGAAACAAAGGCTGCATCTTAAACATATCGACAAAGATTTGTAATTTCTTTCGATTCATTTTAATTCACAGAATTACATTCCAAAAATTCGTTAAGAACCAATTGTAACAAGATGAACGCTTTTAATTGTAACAGGAATGAATCCGCAGACATAAGTGAATCAATAAAATCGACAGACAAATGATATAGTTGTACCTTGAATAAGTACGATTGTCTATAAACTCATAACTAATACCAGCAAGATCTGAATCATTTTTTGTTTAAATGTGAGGAGCACCTAAATACGCATATTAAGTAAATTTGATGTTTTCCATATAGAACACTCAAATTTCGATTGATCATTCCTAAAACAGCTGTGATATAGTGATCTGATCCGGCCGGCGCTGACATATGCACTGCTTGCAACATACTGAAAGATTTACGCCCAGTTTCATCAAGATAATCAATCATAGAAGCAGACGGATGCTGATCAAGAATATATATACTGTATGACACCTTAAGACTTGAAGTCACGTCTTTCAATGCGTTACAAACGAATCTTATACCCTCATTTACAAGAGCAACGAGATTAGTTTAGTTTGACAGTGGTTACTCCTCGCATGCTCACCTTATCATTTGGAATTTCGTCCGGTTCCGGTTTGATGATGGCCTCTGGATGTGGCGCAAATATGGCACAGGTGACAGTGGCATTATGTGCTTTAATACCCTCCCAAAAATCACTACGATCGCGACGCACCTAAAATAGGAATCAAAATAAGCAAATTATTAACACAGAAACTAGAGCAAGTAAATACTTCTTCACTCACCGAGCTCAGCTTGGAGTAGTCGTGATTCGTTTTCCATATGTAGATGCATTGGTTCTCGGAACCGGCAATGATGTACTTGCCATCGTGGCTGAAGGAGCCCTTGATCTGCGAGGAGACATTGAGGTAGCCCTTGTATTTGCAGGACAAGTTCAGGTCGCGCAGATCGTACAAGCGGACACGACTGTCATTGGAGGTAACCAGAATTTTATCTTCACCGGGCATCGGTTCAATGCCGCTTATTTTGCGGCCAATGCGATTCTTGCCACGCGTGGAGCGCACATGAATTTGCGTGTGATACTTCAGCTGGTCCGTGTTGTAGAATATGCAGCGTCCATCGTAGCTGCCAACCACAGCGAATTGGCCATTCTGACAGAAATTCGCCGCCGTGATGAGCTTCGTCTGGCCATCGACCTCGTTCCACAGCGCCACCTTCTTGTCGGGTATGTTCCACAGCCGGAGTTTGCCATCGAGACTGCCACTGAGGAAGTAGCGATCGTCTCGCGGATGAAACGCAATGGCAGTGACAAAATCAATGTGCTGGAAACAGCAGAGGCACTCTTTTCGCGAGATGTGCCATAGACGCACCGTTTTGTCCATGCTGCTCGACAGGATGAAATAGTTCTTCGACCAGCTGACATCGAGCAAATCCGACGTGTGTCCATTGTACATACAGAAAGGCTTCGGCATAAATGGACCCGTGCACTTCTCCGCTGCGGTGGCCATCGCAATTGCTTCCTCGGCGGAATGCTGCGACACGAGCGACTCTTGCGATGGCGTCGGCGATGATTTCTGATCCGCGTTGTATTTGTTGCGCATATCCTGCAATGTGAGCTTGATCAGTTAGAATTAAGCAACATAAAATAAATAACTTTAAGCTACCTGGAAATAGGGATAGGCATCCTTAAGCACCCAAATGCGGAGCACTTTATCCTGTCCGGCGGTGGCCAGCAGTCGTCCACATGAGCTGAACTTCATGCACCACACGGCGCTGGTATCCTCGCCAATCAGATCCTGCACATGCTGCAGCTTGGTAAACTCATAGGGGCCCTTGTTCGAGGAGGATGCCTTGATTTTAATATTCTGCTCGGGATTCATGGCGTCCACGATGTCGGCGACATCCTCCTTGTGTCGCGCATGCGACACCTCCGATGCAATCGACTTTGCCTTATCCACCGTTTTGCGCATCGTGCTGCCAAAGAAGCGTTTAATCCGAGCCGTTTTCTTTTTGAGGCGACTGCCATCCTCCGTTTCGAGCTCCTCCTCGTCGGGCTGCTGGCCCTCACTGCTGGGCGGTATGCCAATTACGCTCTCCTCATCCGATTCCTTCTGTATGACCTCCAGATGCGAGGTCAGCTTCAGTATATGCAGCGAGAGCGGATTCCAGCCCTCAGGCACTGGCGGTGAACGCACCTCGGATAGCGGCATATTCTCACCAGTATCCAAATTCTTTACAGGAACTTGTTCGAGTATCTCAAAGTCAGTCAACTGTTTCCCCGAATTCGTGCGTGTGCGCACATAAATATTCATCTGCCGCAACACATCCTCATCCCCAGCGGACTTGCGACGTTCCTTATCACTTACGCGATACAAAGCCGTATAGCTGTGAAGGATAACCGAAATAAGTTTTAAACTCAATACGTAGTTAAAGTTGAAGTTGTCTAAATCAAAATTAGCAATAAGTCTAGCAATAATTTATTACTATTATAGAAGGATTTAGGTATTGTTGTGATTTATTCAACTAACTTGTGGCACATTCTCCAAGTCTTGTACATAATATACAGATCAGACGCACTGCTGCAAGTATACCTCGGAAGAAGTTCATTTAATGTTATTTAACTAAGACTCATTTTCAAGACCCTGAAAAAGTATTTGATCTAAAACTATCATTCCTCAAAATAAGAAAACTTTAATTGCTTTCTGATTTGATAATCAAAATCTGACACTTGCTAATTCATAAGTAGAAAAAAATGTATACGAGTAAGCATCAAATTCAATTTTGATTATTGATCAATAGTTTTTACAGTTACTGAAGATCCTTCCGAAAGATACAGAATTTTTCTATGAACCTAAATTATAACTGCAGACACCTATTTCTAGTTTCTAAATGATTTTCCTTCTTAACAACTTTTGTTTTCTGATATTTGACGTTTTTACACAACAACAAATAACTCGAGTATTACAATTCACAGTCTTCAAATCCCTGTCTAATCCTCGCACACCCCCATTGGTTTATATCTGCTAACATACCGGGTGGCACTGCCCAAGCTATTGGAACCGCTGCCCGCCAGCTTGGGTCGACTAGCGCTCTCCATGAGCATTTTCTCGATGCGCTCGATTTCGTCCTGCGATGGGCCTTGAGCCTTGTTGCTAGCCTCGTCGCGCGGCTTAACGACATAGCCTCCCTGAATGGCCTTGAACAGATTGAGGCCCTGATTGGGATCAATGGAACTGCAAAACAGATGGTATTGAATAATAACAAATTATAGCAAAACAGCTTCAACAGCTCACCTGACCCGACCCGGCGCCGAATTGCTCTTGGCCGAGTTCGAGGGACTTGGCTTCGAATAGACCGACGTGGCGCTGTTCCCCAGCGAATGCGATGGCTTTAGCACAATGCCCGCCGTGGCCACAGGACGCACAAAGCACGCCTGACTCGTCGACGCCATTTGGGCCAGTGACGAGGGCGTTGTTGTAGCCGTCGATGCCGAAGCGGACACAATGGTGCTGGTTGAGGAACAGGTCAGTGTATTGCTCGACGCCTTGGCGCTGACATCGTTCAGCGAATTCTCGAACTGCTTGACAATGTCGTCGCGCAGCTGCTGCTGCACATCGCGCACACTCTGCACCGATCTCGTATCGCTGTCGGTGTCCTCCGTATCGCCGCCAGCCGACACTTGCATGCCCTCGTTCATGTTGAACTGCTCCGACGAGCTGCTCGAGAATTTACGTGATTTCTTTTTGCGACGCGGCGGCGCCACCGGTCCGCTGGATGTTATCGAGTCGGTGGTCTTTGAGTGTGCCAGCTTTGTGCTGGCTATCACATCCGGCTCCTGTAGGATTTGTGTGCTGCTCAACGCAGCAGCTACTGCAGTTGTGGCCACGATATGCGCCGACTGCTTGCCTCCTGCCGTTGCTGCGGCTGCTGCTGTTGCTGCTGCAACTGTTGTGGCAGCCGTTGCAGTTGCTGTTGTTGTGGGCAGCGGCGGCGGCGTCTGGCGTTGCTTTTGCAACTGTTGCTGTTGGACGTTCATTGAGGCCAGCGATTCACGATCAACACTGATCGCTGAGTGTGAAAACGAACGAATGGCATATGAATATATAATTCGTGTTGAAAATTGACAGACACAAAATGGCACGCCAAGATTTACAGATTTACATGTAAGTCAACTAACCAGATGGATCGATGCTGCCGGCCAAGATGCGACCCACGCGTCCCAATGATGTCATGCTCTGTATGCTCATCGTATCGCTTTCGACCACCTTAAACGGATGCGTTGTCCGATTGGTAAATACGCCATCCATGGAGCTGTTCTGTAGTTGTATACAAACAAGTCGTTAATTAGTTAACTAATTGAAGCCAAGGCCGGCAGCGAACGGCACACACATAATATAGCAATACAAAATTAATAAATAACTAAAAACACGCACTACACAAAAAAGTTGAAGCTGGCATTTACATGATACGTTATACATTAGAAGCTACTTAATAATAACTAATAGTATTCTACGATTGGAAATAGAAAATAGATTTGTAGTACCTGAGAATCAGGTGTGAGTGTATTTCCTGGATTATCATCTTCATCTTTTTTCATGCAATCACGCAGATCTTGAAAGCGTTGTCTACCAGACTATATGTGTACGATATACATACGTATATATATATATATATATATATATATATATTATTTTTTATTTACACAGATGAGTTGAGTGTTTTGAAGTTTCGACCATATTCCATGTAAATTTTATAATTAATTTAATTTTTTATTATATTTTTTATATGTATTTATTTAAGTTGATATTTTTTTTTTTGTCGTTGCAATGAGCACAAAATATGAAAATAAAGAGCAAACAGGTTGACAAGAAATTAACAAATATTACGACAAAAATATAAACAAAATATAAGTAAAAGTCCCAAACAAACAAGAAAGATGAGCTCAATTCAACTGCCCGAAGATTAAATACACTTGCAGAGAAGGCAAAAATGTCAAATATTCAAATACATATTGAAATGGCATCTATCAACCTTTCTGTTGGTATTGATTAAAGTCTTAAAACCCTACACGGTTTGTAGGAAAACTGTAAGACCCACGGCAAGTGTATAATAAACAGATACATCATTGATTGAAAAGCTCAATTACTGAAAGGGAATCAGAATCTTTCGCCAAGCACGGAAGCAAACTGGGCCATAAATTGCTTCGTGTATATTTGTTATCAAAAATTTGCAGAGCACGCAACGCTGTCGCAGATAAGGCTAAGACGCATCAGTTTCACCTTCCGATGAATGAAAATAATTCCAGGTCGACTTAATAGATCAATTTGTACAAAAACCTTGACCGAAAACAATTATCAGAAATATGTGCATATAATAAATGTATGCACAATGAGCTGATAATAAAAAACCACAAAGCAACAACAATCATTATCAGCAATTATTGTGGCGACAACAGCAAACCTTTTATTAGCATTACGATAATGGTTTATACACAACAAAAATAAAATGCGTAACGCAATCCAATTAATTATAATAATTATGCAAGTGGCGAACAATTGACAGGGCAGACATTAAATTAATCAGCATGGTGCCAAGCGAACAATCCTAATGCAAAGAATTTAGACAAAGTGAAGAAACAAAAGCAACAAGTGGAACCAAAAATGTTTGGTGAAATCAACAAAATGCTTAAAATGAATGCTTTAGTTCAGATTTAAACGAGGTGCAAAACAAGAATTGCATGTATCTAAAATAAATATATATTTTGCCAAACTATTTGTGCTGCTCTACTGATTTTTTTAGTTTTACATCAAATAATAAGTCAAGAGTTAAATTACAAAATTTCTAATTTAGACAATTTAAAACTTAACTTAAAATTTTTAAACAATTCTAATAGCTGACGAGAGAAACAATATTACTCAAATAATAATAAACTATCGAGCAGCCCTCGGTTTAAACAAATTTGTGACAGACCACCGACCACTGACCACTGACCACGGACTGATGACAATCAGCGGCACTCACACAACGAGGTGCCTCAGCGGAAGGGGTTAACATATATTATAAAAACAAATAAAACAAACGCTGCGCGCTTGGGTAATAGTGAAAACCGTATGAGCAATCCGACCAAATGTATGATTGTCAGGGAATTTAATTTGCTTAACATTTTGTTTTTGGGGTAAGCGCAGTGAAATCGAAACATTGAAATTTTTGCATTGATTTTTACACTGAGCAGAATAAAAAGCGAAAACGCAAACGTGCTTTGAATTCGTATGAAGAATAGAGGTTGAAGGGGGTTTGGGGTTAACAATAGGGACATCATTTTTCAATAAGAAACAAGGCTTGTACAGCAGACACTCGATAATTGGGCTAACTGTTGTCAAAATTATCTAATCTAAACCTAATCAAACAATAATTAGTCAATAAGGTGCGGCATTGTTTGTTGAGAATTATTTATGAGAACTTAGGATATATACACACATAACAATACATAACTGAAAATCTAGCTGAGTTTTAGCTATGCGCTTCTCAATTGTTAACATTTAACAATTATGACATACAAATAAACAAGGCGAAAACATACGCTTAAGAATTACAAATTTCTATTGCCAATAATTGGCATTTTTTGAATACCAAAACCTTGCACAATTATCGAGTGTTTACTGTGAGTATCTCAAGAATGCATGCAGCCAAAAAACTCAATCAAAAAATTGAACGCAACGCAATCAACACATAAAACACACACAAAACACATCAAACGCAGCTACTTCAGAAAAACCACCCATTTTACGCCACTCCACTCGACTAGACTCCGCATCGACACACCCACGTGCCACACTCACCACGCCCTTGATGCCCGCCTTTGGCTCCACAAAGATGGCTGCATCCTGTTGCTTGAGACGTGCACCGAGACTATTTGTGGGACTGCGGGTGGCAGGCGTGCCTGCCCCAATGGGCGTTGCATCGCTGTCGGAGGAGACGTTGGCATTCACACGCACCGCTGGCTCTGGAAAGATGAACTCCTGCGCGCATTCCGGTGGCAATTTGCGGCTGCAATTTTGAATAAATAAAATGCTTGTCATTAGAGTGAGTCACTGTTGTAGTGGGGTGATGGGGGGGTCTCTACTACACCCTACCAAAGCGTTGAGGAGCGATTCGGTGTTGTGTCTTCGGCATCGAAAAATTCCTCTGAACTGTCCGAGTCCGTTTCCAGTTTACTCATTTTTGTTGTTTGTTGTGCGTGAATTACCTAATCCGCTTTCTGTTTCTGTTTCTATTGAAATATGCAAATTGACCAAATAATGTTTTCTTTTTTTTTTTTTGTGTTTGTTGGGTTGTTTTTGTATTGTTGCTGCAGGGCTGGTTTTTATTGTTGTTGTGGCTGCTGCTGCAAAGTTTACTCTTTGTTGTGGTTGTTATGCGTCATCGTTTGGTGTTGCAGGCGCGCAACTATATGCTTTTTTAACATTTTGTACACATTGTTGGTTGAAAATGTATTACTGTAGATTTAATAATTATTAATTTTGTTTTACGCCCGAAAAAAGGTCTGCTCTGTTGCATTGACTATTTTGCAGTGCTGCAAAGCACACGACGGGCCAATGTATTGGCCAGCGTTGCCAGCTAGTTTTAATCGAGTGTGAGTGGCAGCTCTATCGATTAATTATTGTTGCCAGCTAGTTTTAATCGAGTGTGAGTGGAAACTCTGTCGATTAATTATTGCTTGTGAATGGCAAACAGAAAGAAGAAGAACTAGATACATTCCCGCCAAAATATCTTTAAGCAGAAAGTTGTTTATTAAAATTATTATTTAAACACAAAGTCTAAATGGACGCTGAACTCGAACAGCAATTCGACGAAATGGGCGTGGAGCCCAGCGTTGCCGTGCTGGACAAATGTGTGGAATTGTCGCTGTCCTACAGCATTCACGACGCCATCGAATTTGTGGAGCAATGGATGGCTTTCAGTTTGTCACATCTGCATGGGGATGATCCTACGCCCGAGAATCTTAGTGAATTCGAGCGCAAAGTGTTGCAAGTGAGGCGTGAGGAAGGCGGCGCCAAGAAGTCAACGCAACAACATAACACCAAATCAAAAACTGCCACAATGGAGGCGAGTTCCTTGGCATCCTACGGCCTGGTGGAAGATGAACCCATGATGGATGACTATGTCAGTGAATCCGCTGCGACGCAACCTCACACACCCAAGGCGCGCAATCAACACCCACGTTCCTCGGCCCTCAAGAGTGGCGTCCTCTTCAGCCCCGCCAGCTACACACCTCAATCGGCCAAAAGGACTCCCGCGACACCAATAGCAACTTCGATGGGAAAACCTGGTGATATTGTGGATACATTTGGTCACCCACGGCTATTGGCTGCATGCACGTGGCACTCTCAGCTGGAGCAATCCTTGCCTGTCATTCAGAAGCTACTCCACAATGATGCACCTTTAACCATGTCCAATCTGAGATATATGAACGATTTGCTCTATGAGAGATGCGATGATTTGCACGATCGTCTCGTGGATATTGGCCAGGCGCTGGTCGACAAGAAACTGGGCGCCAAGGGAGCTACGGAGTGCAGCTGGTATCCACAGGATCGACACACGCTGGACGCACTGCATGTACTCCATGCCGTGGGCATGATACACTCCGATGACGATGGCCCACTGGATGCCCACTCAGCGCTGCTGGCCGTACTCAATTCGGATGAGAAGTTTCTGTCGTTGAATTTCTCACAAATCAAGTCTGCTAGCATTTTTCCGGGGCAGGTTGTGCTGGCCAAAGGATTCATTCCACGGGGCGATACCTTTGTCGTCGAGGAGATTTACTCGGATCGCAAATTGACATTGCCACCGCCACTCAAGTTGGATCGAGATGTGCAGTTTGTTGTCGCCGCCGGACCGTATACCCACACCACAGATCTCTTCTACGATCCGCTGCATGACCTGCTCAAATACCTCAAGGAACATCGACCCGATGTGCTGCTCCTAACCGGTCCCTTTGTGGATGCCGAACACAAGCTTGTCGGCGAGTTGGCCGAGACTTTCGACTCCTTCTTCGAGAAGATGGTGACGGGCATCATGGAGGTGGTGGGCAGCAGCACCACGGTGCTAATGGTTAGCTGTCAAAAGGATGCGATGACTCCAGCTGTTTATCCCACGCCATCGCTGCCGCTGCGCAAAACATATCCCAATTTGCATATGCTGCCCGATCCGTCGCTTATGGATTTGGATGGGTTGACGCTGGGCGTCAGTTCAACGGATGTGCTGGACCATCTGTTGGGCCACGAGTTTGCCACCAATGCGGGCGAGCGAATGCATCGCGCCATCAATCACCTGTTCAATCAGGGATCCTTCTATCCATTGTGCCCGCCAGCGGATGAGAACATGTCCTACGACTCCCAGCTGGCCCAGAAATATGCGCAGCTCAAACAACTGCCCAATATCCTCATTCTGCCCAGCGATCAGCGGCATTTTATACGGCTGGTCAACGATTGTCTGGTCATCAATCCGGGTCGACTGTCAGACAACAAAGGCGGCACCTTTGCCCGTTTCCTGGTCACGCCCACTGCGGCTACAGCGAAGGCAAATATGTTTAGCAGCGTCGCCTGTCAAATACAACGTATTTAACTACAATAAACTAAACTTAAAAGAAATTATTGCTTATATCTATTATTGATTCTAAGTTTTGAAGCATCTTGAAACTTTGCTCCGGTTCTGTTTTTTTCTTGCAGGGATTAATCAGACTAAGATGTATATATTACGAGCTTAATATGATGTTTCTAAAATCTAATCTAAAGAGCTTATCAACTGGTAAATATGGTTAACTTTATATAATTCATTTATATAAATGATCGGTCAAAAACTTGTGTTTTTTAAGTTATAATAATACAATATGATATGATGAAGACTTTATAAGCAGCGTTATATAAATAAACTTTATCTGTTGACAAGCTCTTGATCAGTTATTGGGAACATTATTATTACTTCGAAAAACAACTTAATTTTCGATCGATCTTTTTTATTGAAGTATAAAACGAACTTTATGTTAACTATATAAATTATATAGGAAAGTACAACTGGTTAACATTATTGACGTTAAATATATTTATAATATAATAATGTATTGCTTCAATAGAAGTGATCGATGTTTAAAATATGTTAGTCAAGCTCCACAAAATGCAAGCTTTATTTTATATTCGGTTCAAGTTATATATATAATACATACATGACCATTTAACTAAGGTGTTTCGTACTTGTTTTAAAGCGTTTATTCATTTAGGTTTTTGTCGTTTACAGCTAACAGTAGGAAATGATTTCTAAACGTATTACATATAATTGTATTGTACTTCCTATACTCTACAAATCATGTGTGTATATGTGTGTATGTGTGTGTGTTTGTGTGTGTAATCATTCCACAATAAATCGAACTCAATTCGAAATTTAGCAAATGATGTTGCCATAAAACTAAAAACTTTATATATTGTATATTTTAACTATACAAAAAATACTGCATGAAATCGTTTACAATATGATCTAAGCAAAACTGACCGATCTTCTCAGGTTGCCATTTTGCCGATATATAATTCCTGTTCCTTTTTGTTTTGTTTGTTTTCTTTTCGTTTAAGTAACTGCGCGCCACATTTTCATTTATTTTTGTTGTTGCTGTTGTTTTTAAGTATTTTCCGCCAACTTGCCACGGTACTCAGTTTCGTGGAGCAGCCAATTACGACCATATTTTTGGGCGGTCGTCCAACAACTCCGCCGGCTGCACTTCATTTTGCACGCTTTACGCCCGATCGCGGCCTGCGTTTAGTTGTTGGGCTCCTGCTTGTATTGTTATTGCCGATTGTTGACGCCCTCGGGATTGTGTAGGCCGCCCGGTCCGCCGCCCATGCTGTGCTCCATATTCTTTATGACCACATAGTTGGTCATGTGATTGATGGCCTCGTCCTGTAGCCGTTCGGGCCAGCGTTTCATATAGGAACGCAGAAACTCACTGAACGTGTCCACTTTGTCGGGCGTCGTTTTATGCGTGTCGACAATGTTCTTCACAATGTCCACAAATTTATCATAATCTTCGTGGGATTTTTTCATCTTATTATAATTGGGCACACCGCCATTTGTGTTATTGCCACCGGGGCCGGCACCACTGGCGCCTGCCGCATTTTGCATTTGCTGCTCCATGTTGTTGTCGGCAAGGCGTGCGGATGCCGCAGCCGCCACAGCTGCCACCGCCGCCGATGATGCCATAAAATTGTCCACATTACCGGCATTCGGCGGCGGCTGGGAGTGGTCCATAAAGTGGCGATGCATGCCGTACTCCGATCTACATAATAAACGAATTAATCAATCAATCAATATACGAGTACACATTTATATATGAGAATAGTAATAATTACTTATAGAACCCCTCCGTGTTGTTGCTATTAAACTCTTGCTGAGACATTGGATTTTTCCAAACTGGTGACTCGGATGTGGATGGTAAACTGCTGGCATTCGAGGTGCTCGTCATGCGTTTATCTCTGCGAATGGAATTCGTTTATATTTTTTTTGTGCTTTGCAACTACTCCAATCCGTTACTCACTTGTAACCCGTGTGTGCAGCCAAACTCTTGAACACATCATCCACTTGACTGTAGAACTTCCACGTGCTGATTATGCCCGTTGTCTCAAATGTCTTTTGTTCCTGTCTGTAACGCTGTGTTAGATTATTCACCTTAAAATGTACTTCCAGCGCGGTAACGGGTACGCCAAGACCCGTCAACTGCAAATCAAAAATTATGATTAATTTATGTATAATTTATCGATGCATTGTAGTTGTAACTTACTTGCTTTGCCATAGCCACATAAAGGTGCCCATTTCGTTTGATTGTGCGCAATTCATAGGCGCAAACTTTCCATAGTTTAATTAGCTCTAATACTCCACTATCCTCCCATTGTCGGCGCTTTTTATTGAATTTTTCATACTATAAAGAATAGTTTCGATTCAGAATGAATTCTTTTTATGGGTGAATAGAACACTCACAGGCATTTCACATGGGAATCACTCGCCACAAACGGTCGCCCAACAAAATTCGGCTGCCGATTGGAGTTGGGACATGGAGCACGCTAATCAGTATGGAGACATAATTGTACCTCACATCCGCACCTAAAATATAAAATATATTCAATTATAAAAATAATAATAAATAATATATTGGACATGCAAATATTTATGAGCATTAGAAATTAAGTTGAGCCCGCGAGAGTAGAATAAATCCTGTGAAGTTCCTTATAGCTATTATAACTTGGGGTTTACTACATGAAAGTATTTGAAACATAGAAGAAGATCTTGATCATAAGGAACTTACAATTACCGTTGCTCGCAGGCAACAACAGATTAAGACTACAAAACAGGAATGCAAGACAAGCTGTGCTGTAAATAGGCAAATATAGTTATTTCGAACAGCAATAAACATTTGCTGATTGCCCTCGAACAGATTGTAAATAAAAATTTAAAAAAAATGTAGTATAACAATATTCGTTTGGTTATATAAATCTAACTATTTATATAAAGCCTAAAATCAAAAAAAAATAAACAAAATGATGATGATAATATCGAAATTGTTCAAAGTGAACAAAAGTAAAATATTGCTGATATTTAAACTGTATTAATTATAATAATAATATCCGGAAATTTACCAACGATTGTTTAAACATTTATTCGGCTTTGTATCGGAAATTAACACAATCAAATCGTTTAAATATTAAAATGAACATCCTAAAATATGCAATGTGAATTTGAGAATGGAAATTCTATGAAAACCCAAGCATTAAAGAAATAGTTTTGCATCTTAATGGTTTCCATTGAATATTTCTCTCTATAAATTAATTTAGTATTATAATTGCCAATGATACCTTGCCTCGCTATTAAGATAATGTTATCTAAAAATATATCCGATATTAGAAATATATTTGTATATTAATATCATCACAATGAACACATATGAAAAATAAAAACTGCTTAAGATATGTGAAGTTAAAACAGGGCAGAAGAAATATATAGATATATATAGAAGGCACTCTCCGCACTTTTTTATATTGTATTTAAAACAAAATTTATTAAAAATATACGATTTGTCTATTTGTTCACTAGGTTGCACTTTTTTACAGTTCATTTGTTAACATATGTTTACTTTAAGCATGTATAGCTGACGAAGCTTAAGCAGCAACTAACTGAATAATGAAAAATGTCGTTAATTGCTTTAACAAAGGTCTAATAAAAAATGTTCACAACTAAATATAAGTAAAACAAAGACAAAATATGCATAGTTATTGCGGAGATGCTTTAAATCTGAAATGATTTGCAAACAGCACCTGTTTGAGTGATAATTTAAGAACTCGTAATAATTAAATAAAATTATTACATTTTTCAATAATTCTGAAAATGTTTAAATAGATTTGTTTTGCATTGTCTAATTCCACTAAAAATAAATCTGGCAGCGCTTCACATTAAAACACACACACACACACACACTGCGCAAATGCACATAATTAACAATTTTAGATTATCATTAAGCTGTAGATAGACCGGCAAATCAACACAGGCACACACTCACACACACATGCGCCGTAAACAAAAGTTAAATGCAAGGTGTAAAAATTTGCACGCGCGCCGAGGCGATTGGCTCGAGACAACAAACAAACACGAAGGAAATAAGAAAGAAGCTGACGCGACAACGACTCAAGTTGTACTGAAGCGGAATTTCAAGTATACAAAAGCTGCCAGACCAAATGAAGATGCTCCTACAAAAACAACAACAACAAGAGAATGATGCCCCTCAGTTGATGATGGGGCCAACAAGAAGAAGAGATGGTTACTTTTCTTGAATACACACACGCGTTCAACATTTTTTCCCTTTGCGAGGAATAAAGATACACACACCCATACACACTCACTCACACACACAGATACATACTTTTCGTTTGCTATGGGATTATGTCGCAGCATTAGCAGCAGCAGCAGCAGCAGCTGGACGCGCGCACAATACAGTTACAGTTTGCACTGGCACTGGCACTGCACAAACACACACACACACACACTCACACAGGGAAACGCAAAACTTAATAATAAGTTAAATAATTAAATTTTAATTATGTTCAAGAACAACACACACACACGACAAAACGTAGTTAGCTGCCTCAGCGCTCGAGATATTTACCAACACTAATCGCAGAGTCACCACGGCCATAATGACGTTATTCGAGCGAGACAGAAGTAGAGCGCGCAACATGGTGTGAACAGTTCAACTAGTGTGCGACTTGACAACGCACAGCGTTGCCAGCCAGTTGAGAAATGTGCCAACAAAAATTTGAAACTAAATTTGTACATGTTGCAAAATGCGCCAAGTTGCAACAATATGATAATACATTTTGTAGTATGTTATCAGGAATAGTATGGCCCAACCACGCCCACTGCGAGCTTAAATGAGTAATGATTTTTATCTACGATGCGCTCTAGCTTCATTCCAGTCATGTGCATGACCATGTAATTTATCTTAAGCGCGCCAGCAGCAGCAGCAGCAAAAGCAATAGCAACAGCAGCTCGTTAAGGCTAGCAAAGCAAACGCATTATCATCATCATCAACTGTGGCAACCTTTTGTACTACGTACTCTCCTCCGCAACCCGCCCACCTAAATGATGCACAACTGCTTTTGTTGGCGCGCGCACACGGACACACACACACGCACACATATACAAACTGTTCTCGTACGCGGTCATCATCATTAGGTTGGAGCAACGGCACTCCATCCCCCCACTGCCACACATACGTATATATAGTAAATGCGAACGTCATTAGCGTCGGCTAAATAACAAAAAATGATAATGCTGCCGTCGTCGTCATCAGCGCTGGTAATCATCATTAGATTGCACATACATTGTGGATAGAATGAACTTTGTCGCCCGCAACAGGCATCAGCGATTGATGAGAAATCGGCATATGTACATTTTCTAACAGATGGCTCCATCACACAAAAAAAAAAATGACCTTCATCAATTGTTCTGCAAATTTTTGGAATTCACTGCCGTGCTCCAAATTAGGCGAATCTTTTCCGTTACCGCTTTGAAATTGCAAACGGAAAACATTTCCCTTTTTGCAAATTGGAGCACGCCTGTTAATACCACTTTCACAAAATGCTAACTGCTTTATATTTGTAGAATAATCTTACCTGAATATAAATAGAAAAGAATAATAATAGAATACGTTAAGCAACTCATTTATTTAATTTGCCACTTGTTTTGAAATTAATTATTTTCTCTACCAAAATATACGCTAAAAACTCTAATAATATTAACTTTGGTCTGTTTTAATTTAAAGTAAAATTATAAATCATATTAAATTTGGTTACATTTAAGAACTCGAACGCTTTTCGTATATTGATTATTTTTGTAGAACTATTCGGCGCTGAGACTAAATGGCGATCCAGGAATGTGCTCATCACCCCACTTGGCCACCAGGATGTAGTCGCCTAGATCTCGCACTTGATACATGACACGATAAATGTTGCGACCCAAATGCTTGAGCAGCACCTCGTCGCAGGGTCCCTGTGGTCCCAAGATGCCCACAAACAGCATATTGCTGCCTGCCGCACTTCCATCCACGGTGAACTCATTTCGCTCGAGAAGATTAACGTGTGTCAGCCCCAAACCACGACTTTGCACTTTGCTGGCATCCGACTCAAAGGTGGGCACTGAAAAGTTGCCAGGCAACAAATGAAAGAGACATGATTCAAATTTAATATTTGTCTCTCAAAAATGACTCATTACTTCTTCATTACGTATATTAAAATAAATAATAATAATTAATGTTAATAATTAAACCCATTTATATATAGTTATTTATAGTAACTAAGTTGGGTCTATCCTGGGGATTATAATTAATATTAATGGGTAACTACGTATTACGTTGACTTCTATATAATTATAGTCAGCCCTTGTCGATTTAGGAAATTATTATCTGTAAGATCAATAAATGCAAATCGATAAAGCCAAATATATCCCACAATTTGAAGGCTAGATACATATACGAGGTGTGTTCGAAAAGTATCGCGAATTTTGTGTTTTTTCAGATATTATTTATTTATTCATGAATATATATTTTGTCCCCTTCAAAGTAACCCCCATGAGATATTATACACTTGTGCCAACGGTTTTTCCAATCTTCGAAGCACTTCAAAAAATCTTTTTTTTTTATCTTGTTCAGCTCCTCCTTCGATCCCGTCTTTATCTCGTCAAGCGTAGCGTAACGTCGTCCTTTCATGGGCCTCTTCAGTTTAGGGAACAAGAAAAAGTCACAGGGGGCCAGATCTGGGGAATACGGTGGCTGCGGCATCATTAGTGTGTTGTTTTTGGCCAAAAAGTCGCTCACAAGCAACGATGTGTGAGCAGGGGCGTTATCGTGGTGCAAAAGCCAATTTTTGTTCTTCCACAAATCCGGGCGTTTCTGGCGGATTGCTTCGCGCAAATTGCGCATAACTTGCAGGTAATATTCCTTATTGACCGTTCTACCCTGTGGCAAGAACTCATGATGCACCACCAAAATGGCCGAGCTTGTCGGCATAAGTGAGAGACATGAGTACCAACATAACGCTACAAAAAAATCGAAATTCGAGTATACGTAACCCGCGAAAATTCAAAATTCGCGATACTTTTTGAACACACCTCGTATATTTCCAGGCCACGTTTGCCCCTCGACCAAAAGTTGGAAGATCCCATAATTTTTGAACATACAGTCACTCAACTTGTAAGGCAAGTTATTACAGAAAACTATTCTTTAAAAATATGCTAAAAACCTATATTTCCCATAGTTTTAAAGATGAGTTACGAATGATTATTGCGTGATCGAGGCAGATTCATCCAGTGCCCCCTCCGCTTGACCTTTCCAACAGTTATCAGATGGCTTAAATAGTTACCAAATTTGTAACAATTCCAATTATTACAAGGCCTAAATTTGCATACCCAAATTAATAAATAAAAATTAAATTTATATATTTAATGTAGGGCATTTTAAACTAAATGTAGATAGTTTTACAGTTTATATTGTTTATTCAACACAAATACTCACTTGCTGGACTGGCTGCAGTTGTCTCTGTGCCCGCCTCCGCCAAAGGAGCCCCAGCTATGGTCACAATAATAAACGGCGATTTGGGCAACGGCACAGAATTGCATTTAATGTGCACCTTGTAGAGGCCCGCCTGTGGCAGATGGCATTGCACCTGAAAGCGTTCAGGATCCAGTTGCAGCAGCTGCAAAGGGCAACCGTGCTGACCGCTGGGGCTCTCGAGGCGCACATCAAAATTGCCCTTAACCCCGTTGCGTTTGATGATGAAGCTCGCCGTGGAATTGATGCGCACAGCGCCGCTGGGCAAATGGAGCAGCTGCACCTTGCGTGCATCGGTCAGCTCGGGTGCTATGTAAACATGCGGCGGCTCTGTGGGATATGCATCTGTTTGGGTAGCAATTTATAAATAGATGCACTCAATGTTTACTTCCGCATCTGGAAAGGGAGGGCGGCTCGACTCACCCGCATCGGGCGTGCGCTGATATCGCCCAAAAATACAAACAGTCTCGGGACTGTTGCCATCGGTGGCATCGGAGCCACCCACTCCCTGGCCCACGTTGCCCGCTGCGCTCGCATTTAAACGTAACTCCTGCGACACTTTGAACATGCCAACAAAAACAACAAAAAACACAATTTACAACGATTTACGAGTTTTGCTCTAATCACTTAAATTTCTATTTAAATATTTGCCGTACAATTTGAAAACTATTTTCAATTTTCCACAAGCGAATCTGACGGGGCAATGTGTCTATGCACTGCCTGCTCCTTGGCTCGACTGAGTTTTTCACTCTGATCTGCACCGAGCTCTCTCTCTCTCTCTCTCTCTCTCTCTCTCTCACTCTCTCTCTCTATTCCCCCTACTCTCTCTCACTCTCAATTTCAATATTGTCGAATATGCTCTGAGAATGTTCTCAATATTTTCCATTCACACGCGCCAAAATGCATATGTCTTTAAGATGATACTTTGCTAGTTGGTTTGTTTGTTGGATAGATGGGCATCGTGCCAAGCATTAGCATATATATATATATATATATATATATAAATATATAGAAATGTGATGTACAATTTATTTATTTTATGCGCAGTAGGGTCAATGGTTTAGAGATTAGCACAATAATCTGGGGAAAACAAAATTGTTTTCATTTCATCTGAAAGTTGTCTCTTTTTTTCACAAATAGTAATAAAATATGTAAGATTATTGCAACACCTAATTTAAATGGAATCCAACAAGAAACTAATTGTTTAACAATTGTGTTATTTCTAAAAAGCCATCAACTTTAATTTGAAATTAAAAGAAACCCATGAAATTTAATTTCGAATTTTATTTTATATGTATTTAGTTCACATGGATTTTTCCAAATCTAATACAACAATCGAAAACTTTAATTTGACACTATTTCTAAATTAGTGATTTTTAAGAGAAGCGTAAACTGGCTTTGATGCTAGCCTATAGCAAAATTGTTCTTTTCATGGCTAGATTTAAGGATTCATTTATTTTATATTTTATATTATAGTCTAAACTAATTGAAGAGCAATAACAGCAATAATAAATTGCATTTTTAATTGTTTTTTAGGGAATCAGAGATAAGATTAATGATACCTCAGCTTATAGGTGTGTTTGGCAGCTTGATCCACCATAACTCCAAAATGATATATATATACATATGTATATCCAGAAACCATCCCTTCCTCCTCCTTTATAATTTATATAATAAATAACTTCATGTCGAGTCATAATTTTGTAAATACGTAAATCAATTAAAATAAATTAATAATTTAAAAAAATCAATGTTTTTTTATGTCCTAATATGTAAGATTTACATGCCTGATAATATACATATATATATATATATATATATATATATATATATAATATCTATATATATAAATATACATATTTTTTTCGTGTCTTATGTGAGCTGTTAATTAAAATTTTTTAAATATATAATTCAATCAGAACTAGTAAAATGTACACATATATTGAGATCAGAGCCAATATGTGCTACGCCTATAATTCGACATCTTTCCGTATTCCATATTACCAGACAACTCTCAATTGGACTCACAAGGCTCCCGTAATATCATAGCCTAATTGCAGATAGTGATATAGATTGGGAAACGTCTTCATATCTGTATTACTCAGATGGCCATAATGGAAAAGAAATGCGTACACCTTGTGGGATAATCGAAGGAATAGTTTCTTTTAAAGAAGGTACAACTGAAATATGTTTTTCGTCTCCAACTTACGTTCTCTGTAATTTTCAGATTCCTGATGGCTTCTGTACGCATCTGTTGCCAGGTGTTGCGTAACCGTTCCTCCGCATCCGACACATAGCCGGGCGTCCAGTTCTCCTTTAATCTGTACGAGATCATACGTTGTCTCTCCCGCACCGAACGTGGCTGAATCAAGCGTTTGCGCCTGCTCCGCGTGAGTAACATTTGCTCCTGTTTGGCCTTCTTCTCCTCGATCTGTAGACGCATCTTGCGCGCCAAATCTTCACGTTTCTTGCTCGCTGCCGTCTCCTGGAAAATGGAGACCTGATTTGTCTGACCGTAGAACTTGCAGTAGTAGTTGACCAAGTTGGCATCTGGCGGCGGCATAATACGTCTAAAGTTGCCCAAATGACTCTCCTCCCAGGCGACTTGCTGTGCCAGTGATCCGATCTCCGGCTCTGGCGACTGCACCTTGGTCGTCTGACTGGTCTCCTTGTTAGGAGGCGGTTTCGCGGCACCAGCAGCCATTCGGGCGCGTAGCGCTCTGGGAAACAAATATAGTACAACAAATAATATTATATTAATATATTTCCTATTGCTTTCCTATACTCCGACAATTGAGGGCATAGAAGAAATAAATAATTGCAACAGATTTAAATTTATTTATATATTTTCGGTTATTGGAAAACAGTCAATCTATATCTATATCCTTAACTATATCTATAAATATATCTGTAAACATATATATATATATATATATATATATATGTATATATCAACATAAATAATATATACGAGGTGTGTTCAAAAAGTATCGCGAATTTTGAATTTTCGCGGGTTACGCATAATCGAATTTCGATTTTTTTGTAGCGTTATGTTGGTACACATGTCTCTCACTTATGCCGACAAGCTCGGCCATTTTGAATGTTCACTTAATTGTTGACAGCTGCTTTGCTTGCACGTGTTTTGGATCGTCTTCGATTTTTACCTATTCAAAAAAATGGATCAAAGAACCTGTATCAAATTTTGTGTGAAAAACGAAATTAAGTGCGCGGATGCATTCCGAATGTTGATTGTGGCATACGGAGAAGCTACCTTGGACCGAAGCAACGTTTATCGGTGGTACAAAATGTTCTCAGAAGGCCGAGAAGATGTGAACGACGAAGAGCGTGCCGGACGCCCGAGCACTTCAACAACAGACGAAAAAATTAATGGAGTGGAGAAAATGGTATTGGCCAATCGTCGAATCACCGTTAGAGAAGTTGCTGAGGAGCTAGACATATCGATTGGCTCATGCCATTCGATTTTTATCAATGATTTGGGCATGAGATGGGTCGCCGCGAAATTCGTACCGCTCACACATCGTTGCTTGTGCGCGACTTTTTGGCCAAAAACAACACACTAATGATGCCGCAGCCACCGTATTCCCCAGATCTGGCCCCCTGTGACTTTTTCTTGTTCCCTAAACTGAAGAGGCCCCTGAAAGGACGACGTTACGCTACGCTTGACGAGATAAAGACGGGATCGAAGGAGGAGCTGAACAAGATAAAAAAAAAATGATTTTTTGAAGTGCTTCGAAGATTGGAAAAACCGTTGGCACAAGTGTATAATATCTCATGGGGATCACTTTGAAGGGGACAAAATAGATATTCATGAATAAATAAATCATATCTGAAAAAACACAAAATTCGCGATACTTTTTGAACACCCCTCGTATACATCTATATCTACATCTAAATCTATACTTATTTATATACCTTTATTTCTAAAAACTTTCGAAATTCCCTGAACCCATTAAGAAGGAATAAGAAGGGGAAAGTTAAAAGAGGAAAACATCTTTAACCCCATAAAATATATATTCTTGATCAGAATCGACAGCCTAGTCTAGCCAGCCATGTCCTTCTCTGCCTTTTAATCTATATAACATGTTTAACATCTGTGTCAAGGGTATCTCCTAGTCGAGTTCTCTCGGCTCGATCATTCTTACTACCTGTAAACCCTACTCACGTGTCGCCCTTGCCTTTGAGGAGGCGCTGCTTGACGCGTTTGCGATCCTCGCGCATGATCTGCTTCTTATCCGCCAGAACGGTGCTGACCAGCGTCAGCGTATCCTTGATGAGTGGACGTTTCACCTCGCGATCCACCTGCTCGTTGGTATGAAAACTGGGCGAATGATTCACCTCTAGGATGTAGGGCTTCAGTTTCCAGTCAACCAAGATGTCAAAGCCAAGTATTTCAAAGCATGCCTGAATCGTATCGTGGCTCGGAAAGCAGGCATTATAGTTATGCTTGAGCACTGGCCAAGCACTCAGCATTGTCTTGATGATGACATCATCGACATTGGACCAGAACTCTTTCACATCGTAGTTGTGCCTGGTCATCCAGTTGTTAATCGCACTCAGTTTCCGCTTGCTGCCACAATCATCATTATCGCAGAGATCATATTGCGAGTTGCGTTTGTTCACCGAATAGTTGGTCAGATGCATATATAAATCGTGAGCATTTCCCGGTGTTGGCTCCACATACTTGTTTGTGGCAAAGCGTGCCAGCCCCTCATTGTAGACATAGAGACGCAGTGGATCCACCGAGGTGATCAATGTGTAAACACGCAAATCAAACTTGTATCCATCAATGAGCAGCGGCTAAGATTGGAGAGGGACGAAAGATTAAAAATGCCTGCTTGAATAACATACTTAATTTACTCGATGAACATATGTCTGGCAGATGAGACGCTCGTTGGGTCCAATGGTCTTCAGATCGTTGGTCAGATAAATACCCCGGCCCTGGGCACCCGAGTCCGGCTTCAGAATGAAAGTTCGCTTGTGATTCTGGGCATAGTGCATGGCATCACCATAGCTGAGGCATTGACTTGGGCATGATATGATTTATCTTAAGGAAGGATCTGCAGTGGATCACTTACTCGGCTGGTAGCATCCACGTTTTGGGAAAGATCTTGTAATCATGCGGATACAATTTGAGCATGCGATTCAAGTTTCTCGAGAGCAGATCCTTGCGACATATCTCGATCATGCCCGGAAAATGATTAATCTGCTGAAAGCGTTTCATATTCTTGAAGAGCTCTACGCCCGGAAACGAATCGGACCACAGTATGTTCCACAATTTCGACTCCTTGACCAGCTTGAAACCCAACGACTTCGAAATGCGACCAATCATCGCATAACGCGAATTTGATACACAAATTGTGCTCTTGGATTCACTGCAGGTGGGGCAGCAATAATGGAAACTAGCCACATAATTTGAAGTTCAAACTTACCCAACTTTCAGCAGATCGTCGGCTCCGTGAGATGCCTCTTCTTGATGTGCCGTGCAGGCGACTCGATACCGCTTACTATTGAGCTGAATGAAACCCTCAACCTGTGCATCATCAATCGCACTCGCGGATTTTACGGCCAGAATGCCACCTTTAAGACGAGGCGACGCATTCCCCTTCTTCTTGCCCAGCTTTGGCTTGGCGGCCACCAATGCTCGACGACGTGGAGATGGCAATGTCCACGCCAATTCAACGTTTTGCGTATTGCACTTGGATTCGGAGAGGGCCATTTCAACACCACGTACGAGTGGGGTATGTATTGCCAGGTTCTTCCCCCGTTCCTGACTTATCTTCTGTTTTGATAGGTTGCGCAGCTCTTGGATTCTTTTGTAAAACTTGGAATTTTTCAAATTCATTGCTTATCAATCGGAAAAATTATATCCTGTGTTCTGCTACTAAAATCGAAATTATAAACTGTGTAGTCTCTATTCAGAAAATCCGATTGACGCTAGTCTCAAAACGTTTCGTGATTTATGTGAATAGGTTTCTGAAAATTGCCACCTGGCCATTTTGGGATCCCACGCTTAAAAATCTTCTGCTTTCAGACATCCATTTAGTTGTTAAAGCAAAAGGTTTTACTTAACGAAAAATGTTTCATTCCAAAACAGTTAAATGTCAAAAATAGAAAAACGCTTCAAAAATACATTTCCTACTAAATTTGTAGCTTACATGCTATGGCTGCTATAAGAAATATTAGTCTCGTAAAATGTATAAGAAATGTGAACGTATTTAATGTAAAGAACTTGATTGAATATAATTAAAATAACAAGAGTCACATAAAAATGTATAAAAATAAAAAAATATTGGAATATTTCGTTCGCAGTAAGCATTTTTAGAATTCTCTGCTGAATGTTTTAAACCTTCGGACAACCTCATCCATTGAGGGTCTCTCCTGTGGATTGGATGCGGCACATTTGAGACCCACTTCGATGGCAGAGAGGCACTTGTCCAGCTCCTCGCCCATCGGCGTCACCAGATGCTTATCGAAGAGATCCAAGCGATTCTGATGCGATTGCAGGCAACTGGTTTTAACCGATTTGAGCAGATTTTGCTGATCATTTTGGAGCGTGCATTCGGCCATTAGGCGACCAGTGAACAGCTCCAGCAGGACAACGCCAAAGCTATAGATGTCCACTCCAGTGCTCAGTTTCTTCGAACTAAGAAACTCCGGTGGCAAATAGATGCGTGTGCCAAACACCTGTCGCACTTCTATGACAGCATCTATGGACTTGGGACCCTCACGCGCCAGCCCAAAATCCCCAATCTTTGGCTGCATACAGCCATCCAGCAGAATGTTCGCCGGCTTTATGTCGCCATGGATTAGCGGCTTGATGCGCGCCGTGTGCAGAAAATAGATGCCTCTGTATAGGTTTAGTATAATATAATACAATATATATATATATATTGAAATAGTCGCTTACTTTGCCGTGCCCAGAGCTATGGCTAAGCGCTCCTGCCATGTCAGCGGCGGCAGTGGTTGCTTTGACTTGTGTGCTCTCAATCTGGAGTCGAGCGAACCGTTCTTCATCAGTTGATACACCAGACAGGGTTTCTCCCCATTGATACTGTAGCCGTAGAGCGCCAGAATATTGTCATGTCGTATGGTATTCAAATACTTCAACTCGTTGTAGCTCTGCTGCAGATGCACCTGCGTCTTGTCATTGTGCTTGTGGATATAATTCATTGCCTTGATGGCCACATCCAGCTGTTTCCATTCGCCCTTGAAGACCTCGCCAAAGCCACCGTTGCCCAGTTTATTTTCGGGTAGCCAATTTCCTGTGGCATCGAGGAGCTCCTGATAATCGATTTCCAGTAAGGATTGAGCGGCACGTTGAACGCTGCTCACTCGAATATCGCCGGGAGATTCCAAACTATTGCTATTGCTATCATCCGTAACGCCCGACGACGACGACGAGGCGGCGCCATACGGTGGTCCATTATTAATCTTGGAGCTGGCGTTAGCCGGTGCACGTAGCTCGCTAATCGGTTCACTTTTCGGAATGTATTTGTGGAATTTCTCATCCACATGATCCTTAATCAGACGCATCGCATTGTGCAGCTTCATTCTGCAATAAATACAAGATTATAGATATGGAAAGAGAGAGAGATAGAGAGAGGAGATCGAGTGACTCACTTGTGGAATAGCGCAAACAGACTGTAAACCGAGTGATTATATTGACCACCCCAAATGTTGAGGAACTCGTTGGTGGGCGAACGACCGCGACTATTCTCGCTTTGTATGTGCTGCACATCGCTGGAGTAGAGTTTCACAAATGCCGCCAGCTGCTGCCACACATTGAGCGAGTCCAGATGTTCGCACAAAGCCTGACGCACGCTCATCGGCAGCATTCTGATGGGCATTGAGTTGTCCTCGCGACCCGATCGCTTCGCGTTGTCATTGGGCCTGTCTTCAGCTGCTGCCACATTCATGTTGCAACAATGGCCGTCTTAGGCAGACTTTCGCTGATTCATGCACAAACTAGTGTACACAGGCAGCCTGACGGAATGTGAAATTTAATGGAATAACTTGTTGCACTGGTAAATTCCCAATCGGTGATCCAAACAACAACAATGCTGCGTGGTGCTGCCAGATCAGTCTTAGTCGCGTGTACTCGTTACTCGTAGCGAGTACTTAATGTTATCACATCACCTTGTGAGGTGAAGCACAAATAAACATACACAGTTTAAATATGATCATTGTATTTAATGAATTTAAATTGTTAAAGCCTAAAAATCGTTAATATACCTTTACTTTTTATTAGTAGCTTATTATATATAAAATATTAAGCAGTGTAAATATTTTTTTTAGCTTGCTCTTGTTTTTGTTATTACGAATTAAATTTTCATAATTTGATAATTCATAATTTTCATATTATTAAACTCATTTTATATATACTTTTACTGTAGGTAGATACGTGGATTTTTTTTATTGTGAATATTTGAATATTTGCATAATTTAGTAGAAACCCTCATCGGCATCGTCAGTCGGCTTCTGATCGAAATTGGCGCATTTGGCTGCTTCTCCGCCGCGCACTTTGACGTTGTAGCAAACGTTCTCTGCTTTCAACATGCTCTGTCGCATAACGGTAGTTTTGCGCCACAATTCCCGGGCACGCTGACAATTCAGACTAACATAACTGTAAATTGAAATTAATTATAGATTAAAATTAATTTAATAATATCAAAAATATTTCAACGCACCCCGAGTAGAACTGTTGCAGGGCCTTACAAGTCTCCATGCAGGTGTCTGTGTCACCGCTGCCCAAGGAATTGATGCAGCGACGCATAAGTTCCCCTGTCAAATCCGAGACTCCCAAAATGTATTCAGTGGGATCGACATGAAACTGAAATTTATTGATTACTTTCTCTACAACTTGATCGTCGGGGTTAGGAGATTCCTCTGCTGATTGCGGGAGAGGTTCTCCCTTGTTAACTTCCTCTTCGTACTGCATCACTGCTTGTAAGTCAGACCAAGTGGACACCGATTTGGACTGCTGCTCGCCATTGTCCTCATTGGACAAGTATTCCATATAAGTGTAGGCCTCAATGAACTCCTGCAATCCTGGCGAATATGCGCCACGAAACTGGAACACATCCTGATCCAGCAGCTCCAGTGCAATTGCACGAAAGTTGACCTCAATGAGCTTGGTGAGACGCTGCTGCGCCTCCTCGAGTACCTTGCCCTTGTTCTGCTTCCGTCCATCAATAGAATGCAAGAGGAAAATAATTCGCTTCGATTCAATTGTGATGTCGCGACTCAATTTCACGACGCGCTCGTGGCGATCGTGTTTGCTGTCCAATTCACTTGCATAGCTGCGGAAGGCTTGCACAACCGGATTCTGCTCGTCCAACTGCACTTGACGCTTGCGTTGTGCATTGTTATTGTTGCGATAACCGGGATTTTTGGGCATTTTCAGTTTGTTTACAAGTCGCGTGAAAAAGCCGGCAAAAGTTAAAGACAAGTCGATTGACAATGCTGCCACCTTTTTAATTTTTCATAGCTCCAGCTGTGCAAAGTTATCGTTATTATTTGTGTTATCGATTTCTATGGTTCGTTCGTGGCAATTATTTGAAAATAAACTTTAATATTAGCGTTCTTGTTTACTGTCCCCTTCATTTGCATAGCTTCGGAAGGCTTGCACAAGTTTGGACTTAGTTTTTGTTTGGCATTTTGCTTACAAGTCGCGCGAATAACCCGGCAAAAGCAGAACACAAGTCAATTGACAATGCTGCCACCTTTTTGTAGTTGACATAGCTCAACAGCTGGGCAAAGTAATCGTTGTGCTGTCTTATCGATTGTCATGGTTCTGGCTGCTGCCATTATTTCGTGGCAATTATTTTAAAATATTCTTAAAATATACAAATTCACAAATATATTAAGAATTCGATCACGCAATGCACGAGCCAGCAAGAAAGCCATCCGTAGCCGGTGGATCGAGCACCGCAGAGAAGCTGTGCTTTGACAAAAATGAGTTTATGAAGGTAAATGCTTAGCTGACATCAGCCGATATTTATTTCTAATGGCTAATTTGTTGTTTGCAGGAGAATTTCTCCGTCGACGAGTTTCTGCACAAGAATCGCAATGCGCCCAGCTTGGAGCAGTTGCGCGATAATCTTGGTCTGTACTTGAAGGGTCTGCGCGCTGCGATGATAGATCTGATTAACGAAGACTATGCGGATTTTGTCAATTTGAGCGCAAATCTGGTGGGTCTGGATCAGTCCATAGAAACAATACAACGACCGCTGGAGCAGTTTCGCGGCGAAATTGAGAGCATACATAGCCTAATTGAGGAGCAGGTGCTGGAATTGCGTGATCAGCTGCAGGAGAAGCGTTTATTACGCGAATACCACAGCAGTTTCAATAGCAAGAATCGCGTCTACGAGATCATCGGGAAACTACAGGAGTTGATCACTAATAAGCTTAGCTGCGAGCACGAACAGTCCACACAGGCTGTGGACTTGGAGCGGGCTGCGCTCGATTTGATATTCTTGCGGTTTCATGAGAAAAACTGTGTAGCTCTCTTAGACAACGATGACAAGGCCAAAATTCAGCAGCTGGAGGAGCAAGTGCATCAGAAACTGCGTCGTTTCTTCAACGATGCACTGCAGCAGGCCCGCAATGCACAGGCCTCTGAGCAATTGGAGCGCTGTCTGCGCATCTACATTACACTGGATGCCTGCGAACAAGCGGAGCGCGCCTTTCGCGAGGATGTCGTTGCTCCTTACATGAGTAGCATTATAGGCGAACAGCAGCTGCAGAATTCGCCACAGGGTCTGGCTGGCATTTATAGCAAGATACTCAATTTCATATCGCTTCACATGACAGATCTGCTGCGGCTCACGCTCTACTCGGACAAGCTGAGCGGTTTCAATTTTGTGGTGAACAGCTTTTGGGCGGATGTGGAGATGCGTCTGGAGCTGCATATGAATTCAATTTATGCACCCGGCAATCTGGAGGTGTTCTATGTAAAATACAAATGCACCAGGGACTTTCTGGGTAAGATCGAGGAGCTTCTCACGAGTAGTGGAGAACAGGCAGTCGCTTTCTATCGCCAGCACAAGCAAACAAGAAGCTTCGAGGCACGCTGGAATCTGCCAGTCTACTTTCAAATATGTTTTCAGGTAAATTAATTTATATATTTATGAATTAGACTTATACGAGGTGTGTTCAAAAAGTATCGCGAATTTTGTGTTTTTTCAGATATTATTTATTTATTCATGAATATCTATTTTGTCCCCTTCAAAGTAATCCCCATGAGATATTATACACTTGTGCCAACGGTTTTTCCAATCTTCGAAGCACTTCAAAAAATCTTTTTTTTTTATCTTGTTCAGCTCCTCCTGCGATCCCGTCTTTATCTCGTCAAGCGTAGCGTAACGTCGTCCTTTCATGGGCCTCTTCAGTTTAGGGAACAAGAAAAAGTCACAGGGGGCCAGATCTGGGGAATACGGTGGCTGCGGCATCATTAGTGTGTTGTTTTTGGCCAAAAAGTCGCGCACAAGCAACGATGTGTGAGCAGGGGCGTTATCGTGGTGCAATGCGGCGACCCGTCTCATGCCCAAATCATTGATAAAAATCGAATGGCATGAGCCAATCGATATGTCTAGCTCCTCAGCAACTTCTCTAACGGTGATTCGACGATTGGCCAATACCATTTTCTCCACTCCATTAATTTTTTCGTCTGTTGTTGAAGTGCTCGGGCGTCCGGCACGCTCTTCGTCGTTCACATCTTCTCGGCCTTCTGAGAACATTTTGTACCACCGATAAACGTTGCTTCGGTCCAAGGTAGCTTCTCCGTATGCCACAATCAACATTCCGAATGCATCCGCGCACTTAATTTCGTTTTTCACACAAAATTTGATACAGGTTCTTTGATCCATTTTTTTGAATAGGTAAAAATCGAAGACGATCCAAAACACGTGCAAGCAAAGCAGCTGTCAACAATTAAGTGAACATTCAAAATGGCCGAGCTTGTCGGCATAAGTGAGAGACATGAGTACCAACATAACGCTACAAAAAAATCGGAATTCGATTATACGTAACCCGCGAAAATTCAAAATTCGCGATACTTTTTGAACACACCTCGTAAACTAATAAACTTTTAAATGTTGCAGGAAATCGCTGGTGCTTTCGAAGCCCAACTGGAACCCCTGCTTAAGGATGATACGCTGAATGCGAATCCGGAATTGAACAGCTATCAGTTGGCGCCTTTTAATGCCGCCAAGCTGGCGCTGACACGCTGCTGGGCCGAGGGCGTCTATTTGCCCGAAGTCTTTCCCAAATTCTATAAGCTTAATGTGCAAATTGTTTTGCGTTTATCACGTTGGATCACGGACGCTATCGGTGCATCCAAGAGCAGCAGCAGCAGCTTCACCAAGTCCTATACGCGCAATCAATTGCTAATTGCTCTGCATGTGGACACCAGGAAGCTGGAAGCATATTTGCCAGAGCTGCAGCAGCTCATCGTCAAAGCGGCACCCAAGACGAAGAATCTGGTTTTATTCAATAATGTTTTGAGCAAATCCATTGCTCATTTGGGCGATACTTTAGACATGCATTTGGGCAGCATACAAGAGACGCTGAAGCAGCTGCTGATAACCGAATGCGGCACGGAGAATGTGCGTCAGGTGAACGATTTGCCACGTTTGTATCGCAAAACGAATCGTGAGGTGCCCACACGCTGCTCCGGATATGTGGAGCAAATGCTGCGACCAATCAAGTCATTTACGGCACAGCACGAGACGCAGCTGGGCACGCTGGTGGTGCAGCAGATTCTCGCCGATGTGTGCAGCAATATAACCAAGGCGTAGGTGGCTCCAGCGGCATATCAAATATTTCTCTTAATAACTTTAGCTCTTCCCTTTTTTAGTTACTTCAATGTGGTCAGCGATGTGTTGACTTCTGTGCAGAAAACAGAGGAATCTTTGCGCCGACTGCGCAATCTGAAAAGTGGTGCTGCAACCAATACGCCATCCAGTGGCGTCTCCGATGATGATAAGATACGTTTACAACTGCGCGTCGATGTCGCCGCCTGGACACAGGAACTGTCCAAGCTCAATTTCCAGTCCACGCAAATCGATAAGCTGTTGGAGCTGTCCAACATGGTGGAGGAGAGTATTAAGCCAAAGGAGGGCGTTGCTTTGGCCAGTTAAAGTTAAACACAAATGTATTTAAAATACATATATACATTTTTCAATTTATTATTAATCAATATCTACCCTGTTTCTTTAGGCACAATTAGTCATGTAAATTTTAAAATATATATATTCTGTATAATATATATCTCATAGATAAATGCATCAAATTTCTGGTGTAAGCACAGGTTTCCCATGATTTAGTCGCTGTTGGAAAAAAGAAGACAGATAAAAGAGATTCCAGAGATTTAGCCAGCCTACGCAGCCAAAAAAGAGCGACTATTAACAAAGATCAGGCAAACTAGGCATGCTCAACGAATGTTATCTTTGGAAATGTTTAAATGTTTATAGAATGGGATCGAGCGGTGCAGAAGAGCGGAAGACAAAAAGATTATAGCCGAAGAAGTAGTAACAAAATGCAGTCTACAAACTACGCAAGCTACGCATCGGCGTTGGCTACATTACAATTTCAGCTCCTCGGTGTCGGGCAGCTTCCTGAAGAACCATTGCAGATGCTCCTCGGTCACTTCAGCCAACGTGGCTGGCTGCCATTTGGGCTGCTGATCCTTGTCAATGAGCAGAGCACGCACACCCTCCTTAAAGTCAGCACGTGGCTCCAAATGACGCACAGCCAAACGATACTCCATAATCAGACACTGGGCCAGGGACAACTGGGAGCCCAGCTCCAGCTGGCGATAGGTAACCTTCAGCGATGTGGGTGAAACTTTGCAAAGGATCTGTGTGGGAGATGTTTTCAAATGAAAATTAAACAAGTTATTATTGAAATGATTAATAAAAAATATAATAGCAATTTATAAAATCCATTTCAAAGACTGTTTGTTGCGAAAAGCGGGCAACTCATGACGAGGTGCAAATTAAATATGTTCTAATGTTTAAATATTTATGCGATATCTGCGTGTGGCATTCGCAATTGCCCCAATTAATTAGCAACTCAACTCGTCTTTAATTTAGGTATTTATTATTCTCAGCACTGACCTCCAGTTGTTTCTTTGCCCAATCGCTGCCATCGTTTTGCAGGTTGTCGAGTATGCCCTCGATGGAGCTGGCGCCAAAGTTCTTGTTGATCTGCTCCAGCAAGGGCTGCAGTGCGAACGGCTTCTCTGGCTTCGTGTGGAATTTTGCCAGCAGATCGGGCACCTCATCCGCATCCGGGCAGTTGAGCAGCGCTGCTTCCAGTTCGGGAATTTTACTGCTATCGCAATAGTGCGTGGCAATGCCAGCATAGTAAACATCTCCGCCACGCAGACGCTGACCCGTCAATCCCAAATAGAGACCCAATTTGCCCTGGAGTCGTGGCAAAAAATGTGAGCCACCCACATCGGGGAAGAGTCCAATCGCCGTCTCGGGCATTGCGAACAGAGTCCGATCCGTGGCCACTCGATATTTACCGTGCACACTGAGTCCAACTCCGCCACCCATTGTGATACCATCGATGAGGGCAATATAGGGTATCGTGTAGTTGCCAATCAATGCATTCATCGTATACTCCTCACGGAAGAAATTCTTCGACTCGTCCGTGGGCCCAGCATCGACCAAAGCACGCACATCTCCGCCAGCGCAAAAGGCCTTATCACCGGTGCCCTTGATAATCATCAGTGACTTGGATTTCTCACACTTTTTCAGATGCTTGTAAATCTTGCGCACCATCTCCAAATTGATGGCATTCAGCGCCTTCGGCCTGTTGATGATGATCATGCCCTTGTTCGAGGATTCTGTGGCCAGCACAGAGGATGAGGAGAGTCGCGTCGAGTTTCCAATTGACATTTTACCTGTTGTTGTTGTTGATACTTTTGCTGGGGCTACCGCACAGAGAATCGGCAAGTGACTGTAGGTCTGGTGACCGACGGTGTGAATCAACCTTTGAATAGAATTTTGCTGTTCAGCGTTTTAGTTACAAGTTTAATAGACTTTTAATTATGTCTGTTTAATTTGCATTATTTACCATTTTGCCAAACTTTCGTATTCTTTTTCGTCTCTTTTATTTCGTTCTGTGGCCGCGTGAGTTGCGCAATATCCAAAAATTCAATCACAGTGTTGCCGTACGCAGTAATTCAAGAATGGAACAATTATTGGGAATTGTTTTAAATAAAACTGACTCAAATTGTGGTTGGTTGATTTGTTCAACCTCAGTTTGATTGTAATTGAGCTATATTTATTTGCATTAAATACACTGCATCTTGAGAACAATGAGATTTAAATAGAGTTGCAATATTTATAAAAGAGATGGCAACTCTGCAGAACAATGCAAACGCATAAATAACGTTTATGCCTACACTCATGTCGTGATAAATAGAAAAACAAACACATATTGTGAATTGCAATGTTCTTAATTTGTGTTTTATTGAATAATGAATTGTGAATTTTGCTATCTTATTTTAACATATTATGCCAAATACTCCAAACTAACTAAAAATATGAACGAGACAAATTGAAATTTTATTAACTATGCATTTACAATTATTTATAGTTAGCTATAGCTTTGGATTGAACTTTGTACTTTGGAATATATTTAAATTGCAACATAGAAATAATTTGCTAGTAGTAGCAAAGCAATTTTTCACTGATCATGATTTCGTATACATTACATAAACGGTAAAAATTACCAAATCGAGTTTGGGGCGCGCATAAACATTGGAATACGAGTAGCACCACGCAAAAAAACTAAAGCTCAACTTTATCATTCGCATATTTTTAAACAAATAAACGGTGAGTAAATATTGGTAATCAAAGGCACACACACAGATACGAGGCACAATGCCAAATGATTCAGTGTAATCACAGCCAGCAAGTGGCGAGCATTGAATTATTACTAACTGTGCCTCCGCCTGTGCCATGCCCTTCAGATTTACAAAAAACCGTACCAAGCGTCGTCGCTCATCATCAACATCATCTGCGGCTTTTCCCAATTCCAAACAGATGAACTATGATGGACTGCTCTCCCAGCTGACCGATGACAATCTGGTGTTATTCGATGCGACTGGACAGGGTGCGGCCGGCGCCGCCGCCTCGCTGGTCAATGGCGATGTTCAGGACGGCGCCATCGAGGAGGAGCAGGCAGCCCCAATCCAGACCATACCGCATACAGTTGCTGCTGCGTCAGCAAACCTAAACACCAAGTTGGAAAATTGTGCTGCGACAGCGACAGCAACACCTCAGCGCAAAATATCGACGTCATCACGTTTCATGAATGCCTTCAGTCAGCTTTATGGCGGCAACAGCAACCACAACAGCAACAACTCATGTGCTCACGTGGAACACCAACAACAACACCAACAACAACATCAGCATCAACATCAGCATCAACATCAGCATCAGCATAATGAGGATGCAGATCTGGCGGCGAATCGAACACCGACCAAAGGCATGGAGTCCAAACTGGTCGCCATGTGGCACAATGTCAAATACGGTTGGGGCGGCAAAATGCGTCAGACGAGCTTCTCCAAGGAGCAGCCGGTATGGCTGCTGGGACGTTGCTATCATCGTCGCTATACACCGCCCGTCAGCATGGAGAACTCGATTACGGAGCTGCCCAGCGGAGCTGAGATCACGTTGGATAATGCCACATCAGCTTATGACAGCATACCAGCAACGGCGGCTACAGCGTCCACCTCCTCCGGCATATATCCCGCAATAAATCCACAGCAAATCGATGAAATCCTTGTGCCTCAAGAGCTGGGAATGGATGCGGCCGAAAACCAAGTGGCCGAGTGTCCCTGGGAGGAGGGCATAGAGGGTTTTCGCCGTGATTTCTACAGCCGCATCTGGATGACCTATCGCCGTGAGTTTCCCATCATGAATGGCTCCAACTATACCTCAGACTGCGGCTGGGGCTGCATGCTGCGCAGTGGCCAAATGTTAATCGCCCAGGGCCTAATCTGCCACTTCCTAGGACGCAGTAAGTAGAGTAACTTCAACTTTAACACTGTTCAAGCGTAAACTATTGATGTTTACATAGGCTGGCGTTACGATCCGGAATCGCAGCTGCACTCCACCTACGAGGATAATATGCATAAGAAGATCATCAAGTGGTTCGGCGACAGCTCATCGAAGAACAGCCCCTTCTCCATACACGCACTGGTGCGTCTGGGCGAGCAGCTGGGCAAGAAGCCTGGCGACTGGTATGGCCCCGCCTCAGTCTCATATTTATTAAAGTGAGTGCTTAAATGTAATTCTAAGAAACATGTTTAATGAGTCATCATAAATGCAAAATTTATATTATTAAAGTGAAGATTAATTTAATATTTAAGTCTTCAATTTATACTTAAATATACAATTTGAGAACTAAGAATTCGACTGAGAAAAGTTCGATTTAAAAACCAGCTCTAATTGGTCTGTAAAAATCAAATAATTGAAAATACTCGTATGGTACTAATTTTGAATGCATTGATTTAAATGAGTCTTGCATGTTTTAAATATTTACTAACCTTAATCAACGTCCATTCGCAGACACGCCTTAGAGCATGCCGCTCAAGAAAATGCCGACTTTGACAATATAAGCGTATACGTGGCCCAGGATTGCACCAGTGAGTTTCCAACTGGACATATACATACTAAATATTTATATTTGTATATATATATATATATTATAACACCCACTATCTTTTTAGTTTACATGCAAGATGTTGAGGAGCAGTGCAGCATACCGGAGCCGGCTCCCAAGCAACACGTGCCTTGGCAGCATGCAAAGAAATCGACTAGCGATGCACCCAAATTGGATCAGCAGCCGCAGCAGCACTGGAAATCCCTAATAGTACTCATACCACTGCGTCTGGGCGCTGATAAGTTGAATCCGGTCTATGCGCACTGTTTGAAACTGCTGCTGAGCACCGAGCACTGCTTGGGCATTATTGGTGGCAAGCCGAAGCATTCGCTGTATTTTGTGGGTTTCCAGGAGGATAAACTGATACATCTGGATCCGCACTACTGCCAGGAAATGGTGGATGTGAACCAGGAGACATTCTCCATCCACTCATTTCATTGCAAATCGCCGCGCAAAATTAAATCTAGCAAAATGGATCCAAGCTGTTGCATTGGTTTCTATTGTGCCACCAAAACGGATTTCGATAGCTTTGTGGAAAGTGTGCAATTGGTAAGTGGAATCTAAATAATTCTAGTTGGGAACAGTCTTTAATACATCTCTTCACCCCCTTAGTATTTGCATCCGAAACGCTGCGCTTCTGGCGCCACCATGGATAAGTCAACGTCATCTTCATCTTCATCGCATCCTCAGCAGCCGCAGCAAACAGACTATATGGAAATGAATTATCCACTATTTACTTTCTCGCGTGGTCGTTGCCTGGACCATGCACGCGATGAGATGAGTGATTCGCTATACAAGCCACTCATCAAGCAGGTGACAACGTTGACCCAGGAACTCGAGGCTGCTGCACTGCCGCAACTGCACAGCCATGAGCCAGATCCCGATGACAGTGAAAGCGAGGAGTTTGTGCTGCTCTGAGTCATATAAATATATATATATCTATATATATGTTGCCAGAACCCACAAATCTCTGTAGAATTTTCATGTGGTTTACTCTGTGGAATCTCATTTTTCCTCATTATATTTATTATTTTTAAGTAACTTGATTCTGCCGTTGCTCGCTCGCCAACTCGCCCAATACAAAATCGACGTGCATCTCAACATCAAAGACTTTTGTTATTAAACACATAAATGCATATATCCATAAATTTTAATTGCATATTTCATTATTACATATCGTGAATGGTGATTAATTTGTAATTTTATCTCCTTGTTTTTAGCTTCCTTTTTGTGATTCTGTTTGAATTGTATTCGTCTGCATCTGTATATTCCTATATAGTATAATTAGTTTATGTAATTCTCGGTATTATTATTTTGTAATGTGTTTAATTCTATGGAATTGAATCGAAAACAGTTTCTCGAAAGTATTTTCTGTAGATTTTATGTCTTAGATTTAAATTATCATAATTAATTGTATCTCCCATCTAGTAACCCCATCATTATTTAGTTCTAAAATTAATTGTACATACCCTCGATTAAATAAATTAAATAATACACAAAATACGTGTACTACGTATGTCTTAAAGCCGGGCTTTCTTAGTGATCATTTAGACTTAACTATAGATTTTTTTTTAAATATGGTAAAAGGAAAAAGGCGAAATTATTGCTCGGTAGAATGTGTCGAAAAATACTTAGATAGATTGAGATAAGTCATATGATCGATTACTCTTGTCTTACAGCTAATGATGTATATTATGTTGATACGAGGTGGACACAAAACACAACACAACCACTAACATTCATAGACATTTATAGAAAATACACAGATTCGTTATTATTGCTAGACATTATCTATGGCAGATTTGCAATGTAGCTGATATTGTTGCGTGATATCATTAACAATAAATAGATTAATCATACACAGGCGAAAATAAAAATGAGACGTTCTACAAAATAGACAAACAGATTATCAACGTCAAAGTAAATGCAAAAATACTTGATTAATTATTCGAGTCTATATAGAAATGGTTTTGGGTTTTGCTGCTGTTCCGTTATCAATTGAGACTGGAATAGTTAGAGGTATACGAGTACGTTGAAAATTGATGGACAGAATGAATAAAGTTTTGCGGCTTTCTTAAAATCAGCATTTGATTTTATATTTAGACATTAATATTCGAAAATATCACGCTTGCAAACTATTTCCGACATGCAACACTTTGATACCCTTGCTGAAGGTATTATAAATTGGTGGAAAAGAAGACTCGACAGACTTCATGGAGTATATATATATTTTTCATTTAGCACCAATAGCAATTAATTAGGTGGTTTAGGCCATTCCGCAAGGGTACGTTAAATTCGACGTGCTCTTCTTAATTCTTTCTCTTAAAATCCAGATGATTATTCTTAAATATTCTTCAATATTGAATGCTGTTTAAAAATTGGATATCTATGACCAGATGTCTTCATATTTACGATGAGTATTATTATTTGACCAGCGATTTAGCCACTTTTTCCCTCGCGTCCCACGCGCTTGATGAGCTTGTTGAGATTATCCCGTGCGGTTGTTGCTCGCGCGGAATTGATGCTGATGGCAGTCTGATAGGATTCGATGGCCTCGGGCACTTTGTCCCAGCGATGGTAGAGCACTCCGAGATTGGTGTGATACAGCATGTTGCGCGGATCGATGGCCAGGACACGCTTGTAGAGCGTCTCCGCCTCCACATAGTGCTTCAGCTTGCCGAGCACATTCGCGCGTATGAACATGATGCTCGGCTCATTGGGCAACTGTTCCATGCCCTTCACCGAAATCCGCAGTGCATCCTCGTACATGCCCCGATTATCCAGCATGGTCAGTATATTTGCCCAGGCCTTCGGCTGACGTGGATTGACGGCGACGGCATGCTGCCAATGATGCAGTGCATCCGCATAATGCTGCTGCTCCAGAAACAAATTGCCCATATTATAGTGACAGACGGCATAATCCGGCCGAAACTTCAATGCCTTCCAGTAGCTGGCCAGCGCCTCATCGTATTTCTTCTGCGACGCCTGCACAATGCCCAGATTCATCCAGGCGACGGGAAATTCGGGATACACTTTAAGAGCGGCACGTATATACTTCTCAGCCGTGCGCAGATTGCCATGCTCGCGATAGAGATTGCCCAGATTCATCAGTGCCGACTCGTAGCCCGGATACAACTCAATCGCCTTGTGATAGTGCTGAAAGGCCCGGCTGCTATTGCCGGTATCCGTCGCCAGTCTGGCAATATTGTAATGCACCTTGGCATTATTGGGACACACGAGCAGTGCGGACGTAAACAATTTCTCCTCATTCAGCCACTCGGCGGCCCGTTGACGTGTGCGCAGCATGAGCACGGCAAAGAGCAGCATGAGCATCGCCTGGAGAAAGGTGCGCAGATAGACATTAATGCCATAGTTGTGGTAACAGTAGAGGAACCCATACACCGACATCAGACAGAAGCCAATCGAGGGCACATACAGCGTTCGCTCCGCAATCACAAATCCCACACGCACAATGCCCGAGGCGGGCAGAAATGGAATCACCATCATGCACAGCGCCAACATCAGTCCAGCCAAGCGTCGAAAGTTTGTCGCCGCAACGAGAATGAAGGAGTAGAAGGCAATCACTGCCTGCATGCGCAGATCATAAATGGTGCGCACCAGACTCACACAGCCCAGCGCCCAGTCGAAGCACAGCCATTGCGGACACAACAGCAGCCAAAAGTTGACCACGAAGAGATACTGCTGCGACATGCCACGGGTCATCAGATATTCGCTGTACGCGATGGGATTATCCACTGGCTTAAAGTCGGGCGCCTCGAAATTCTGCCACCAGAGACGCAACACGAGCAGCACCAGCGAACCCCAAAAGTATGCCTGATAGCGAAGGCGATTGAGGACTACTCGTCGCTGCAGTCGCTCCGGCAGCAGATACGTGCCATTCTGAAAGTAGTCCAATATTGCACAGGACAGCGGTATTGTTATTGCCGACTCCTTGAAGAGCATGCCCACGGCCGTGAGGAGCATGATGAGACTGACGCCGATCTCACCTCGCGTATCGATTGTGGCCACCGTCAGCAAAAGGCACAGCAAATGGATCAATGCAAACATCAACTCGGCTCGGCCCACAACGCCGGACACCGCCTCCGTGTGCACGGGATGAACGGCAAATAGGGCAGCCGATATCATTGCCCAACGCTCAACGTCCACGTAATCGATGTAGAAGGAGCGGACCAAGCGCCACATGAGCAGCGTATTGACGCAGTGCAGCAGCAGATTGAGGAACTTCATGTGGGCGGCATTCAAGCCCAACATGGCGTACTCATAGTGAAACATCAGCGTTGTCAGTGGCCGAAACGACTTGTGCGAATCCGCACTCAGCAGCGGAGCACCCCAGAAATCATGGCTAAAAATGGCCGACCAATTTGTGGGCAACGAATTCACATTCTTATTTTTCACAATTGCCACTGTGTCGTCGAAAACAAACTTGGCGCCGCTCAGTCCTCCATACCCATAGCAGATCAGGCAAATCAGCACCAATATCGACTGGCACACCAGGCTGTGCAGTCCCGAGATTTGACCCTCCATTTTAACGAAAATTATTGCACTGCACTGTTTTCAAGCTGAACTCTTTTACATGTCTCACGGTTTGTATGCATTTTTCACGTTTGGGGGTGAGTGCTGACAAGTTGTGCAAAAAAAAGAATTACTATAAAAAAGCTAAATTTTTAATAGTTTATATATTATTATATGTGTATATATTACATTATATATTGATAGTGCGCTATTTTAGTTATCGTTATCTTCACATTTTCAGTTTAAGACAGCGTTTTCTCATATATATTTTACTGATTATAAGTATTTAACCATATTTAGAAGATCCATGATAACAAGAAAGCTAAACGGGCAACACTACCACCACCAAAATGCAAGTTTTGCCATTCACATGCCAACGTTCAAGTCAGCTGTTGATTATCGCTGCTGCAAAAAGGGAACAATAAACACATTTGTGTGAAAATTATGTCGGAAGAAATTGTTTTTGATTGCTTGCATGCCGAAATAGTCAACTACTGCCTGGATAACAAAAAGGTAAGCGGCATGCACAACTAAACAAACTGGATGAGCAACTCTAAGTGCATTTTTCAGGATCAACATGATCTGGCCACGTTGGAGTACATTGGATTTACCACTGGCTATCGCCTCAATGAGCGTCTGACGCGTGACGTCACGCGCTTTAAGGATGAACTGGAGACAATGAAATTCATCTGCACCGATTTCTGGACACTGATCTACAAGAAGCAAGTGGACAATTTGCGGACAAACAATAACGGCATGTACGTGCTCCAGGACAAGGCATTCCGTTTTCTCACACGCATCTCGCCGGGCGCCAAGCAACTCGAACAGGCGCCCAAGTTTGTAGCCTTCACCTGCGGCTTGGTGCGAGGCGCACTCAGCAATCTGGGCATAAATAGCACAGTTACCGCCGAGGTGCAGACAATACCCGCCTGCCGGTTTCACGTAGAGGTCAACAGGAGTTAGACGCATATTTGTATTCATATTCTAATTATAACAATTAAAAGTATATAACTAATTGGTTAGTTTATGTTAATCTCTCATAGAATGCCACCAGATTGTGCTCGGTCCAGTTGATTAGCTTGCGCAACGCCCATTTTTCAGTGGAGAGCTCCGGTTCTAACGGATTGGGATCGGTGTGGATGCCCAAACTGGGTTCTGGACCTATCAATATCAGCCACTTGCCCCTAAAGGCGCTCAGGTATTCCTCAAAGGCGCCACGATTATTGAAGTAGCAGAAGAGCAGGGCACCTGGCGGCGATTGAGAGCAGCAGCTGCTGAGGAACTGTGCATCCAACTGGGAGTTGGCGTCCTCCACATAGTTGAGGGGAATAAAACTGCGCATGGCATAATTGCTGCGCCACCATTTGGGATCCCTTTCCAGGCCATAGATGTGTAATTTCTGCTCACCAGCTGCTGCCAGTAGCCACTCGAGCAGTCCACTGCCGCAACCAATGCTCAGCACCTGACGTATCCCAAACTCCAGCAGCATTTCGTTGCATTTCCTCAGGTCCAGCGCTGTGGGCCAAATCCAGAGCAACTTGCGTTTCAGCTGCTTGTCCAGTGTGTCGCCCAATGTGAGCAGTTTGCGCCAGTTTCGCTGCCCTGCTGCTCCCGCCGTCAGCTTATAGATCTCGTCGAGCGCTTCGAGTTCCGTCTGCTCGTGCCACATATCGAACACTGATTAAGCAATTATGTTATGTGCTCACGCAGACCCTGGGCATTGACGTCGTCGTCGTTTTATAATTATGGCAAGCAGCCAGCATTATTTATATTTAAAAAGTTGTGGCAAATCAATTTCGTGCTTATTTCTTCCGGCTATTTAATTGGCCCAATTATAAACGATTTCTGAACTTAAGAATCTGTTCAGTTCTTCAGGGTAAAAATATCTGATCTGATTGTTGTAATAGATTAAATACTCTTGTAGATTCCAGTTTTCTTATAAAGTCGAACTAGTTTTAATTCAAACTTTCATAACCAATTTTCTGTAATTATAAAAATATGTCGATATTTTTGTATAGTTCCAATTCAATTTCAACACTATTTTTAACAATTTATCAGATAGTTTAGTTTTAGATTAAGCTCGTTATTGTTGGAATTGAAATTTCCCAGAAAAAAGAAAGAAATCTGTCAGTTGGCTGATAAGAAAGTTTCGATTCGGGCAGCATCGATAAAGTTTCTTTGAGACTAGTTGAAGTAGACAGTCGACAGATAATACTGACCAAGATCAAGATATATACTTTGGGTGCTCGCAAAAGGCGACATCCGCAATGCGTTACACTTAGAATACCCTCTACTAGGGTGTAAAAAGAGTTAGCTTAGACTATTTAATGCTACAACTACTGCTTCAATTGGTGTGTTCATTTTCGTAGGAGTTCTTGAAATTCTTGCGCCAATGTCGCTCGCTAAAGTTGGAGCTGCCATGATTTGGAATACGTTGGGGCTGCTGCAACACTTGCTGCTCTTCGCCATCCGGCGCTGGAGTTGTCGCATCCATGTCCAGTTCGTTGCTCAGTTCATTGGAGTACTCCTCGTTGTCCAGGTCCAAGATGATTTTCCGATACAGTTTCACATTCTCCTTTTGCATTTGGTCGACAAGTGGGGCATCAGCTGCTGGCGACTCCAGCGTCACCTGGGGCTGTTGTGGTATGAACATCGGCTGCACATTGCCCACACTCTGGATGACGCTGTTGTAGCGCACATTTTGCGCAGACGTCGACGTTGGAGCGGACGCCAGCTGATCGCTGGAGGCGGCGTCTATAATTAGGACGCCTGCATCGAACTGAACACCGGGATGCATGGAGCGCAGATGACGCAACATATTGTCCCGTCGATTGACGGTCACTTCACACAGAGTGCAGCGGTAACTCTGCGCGGCCGTGTGCTGCTTCATGTGTCGCGTGAGGGCGTCCACATCGTTGAAGGTCTTCTGGCACTGGGAGCAGGCGCGTCGCGCACGCTTCACATGACGCTGCTGGTGCAGCCGAAGCGTCGACTGGCGCAGAAAGGATTTACTGCAGACGGGGCAGCTGTGTCGCGTGCTGTTCAGATCATGCTTCAGCTGGTGCTGCTTCAAGTTGGCCTTGGTCAGATAGTGCTTGGAGCATGTCTCACATTTGAAGGGCAAACTATCGCCACTGTGGAGCACAGCGTGTGCCGTCAGCGCGCTCTGATTGTGGAACAATCGTGGACAGTCGGGGCAGCCAAATGCATGCGGCTTGTGGGCACGCATATGACGCTGGAGGACAACTTTCTGCTTGAAGGATTTGCCGCAAATGTTGCAACAATAGCTGGGATTCGTGCCATGACTGCTCTGATGATACTTCAGATGTGAACGGGTGGCAAATCGCTAAGAATGAAGATAATCATATGGAATAAGGAATATATTGGGAGTTGAAACAATCTACTTACGCGACTGCAGAGGGCGCAGTGGAATTTCTTGAGCAGCTCATTGCCACAAGAGCGATGGTAATATTGTTGCGTGCGACTGCGCAAGGACTTGTTGCACACGGTGCAGTGCCAGCCTTGCCCCGTATTGCTTATGTGATTATCACTCGCTACGCCTGCCACAATCGTTGTGGCATTTTCTGTAGATTGTGCGGCTGCATCTGTTGCCACTGGAATTCGCCTGGTGAGCAGCTGGCATTCGAGGCAATCGGATATATCGGCCAACAGGCAGGCGCGGCATTTGCTGTGGCCACAGCTATCCGTGACGAGACGATTCTGTCCGGTTGCCTCGCAATTACAGCGCGGACACCTGTCCATCGCATCCAACAGATAGATAGATAAACAGATCGAATCTTTGAGATACACACGACGTTAACTGCAGCAATGCATTTGTTGTTGCACTGCGCTGCTTCTTCTGCGTTGCCATTCAAAGCGATGCGCGCGCATTCGCCGCGAACCGTATACAAATGCAACTAGTGCGCGCTTTTTGAAACTAGCACAATACATAAACTTTATTTTGTACTTAAATTGCGAGTGATTTACACATATATATACACATCGAAATACATTTAAACGTAGCATTTACTCCATTAGGTTGTCCAAATCTGGGGCAGACACATGTGCGGGAAACAAATGCGCCTTTTGCACGGGCACCTGAACAATAAAACGATCGCAGAACTTTGGATTGCGTCTCGTGAGGACCTCACTCAATATGATATTATTGGTGATTTTCTTGGTGATAAGCAGGCGACGCGATTCACCTTTACCATAGCTACTCGAACGGAGTCCAAACTTGCTGGCAATCCTAAAATAAATTAGAATTTATTAGTGTGTAAGTTGTTTAGTGGCGGAAATGGAACCCACTGATGAAAGGTGGCACGATCCTCTTTGGAGAAGGAGGGTTCAAACTGCATGTCCCGAATATCATCCGAATTCACGTAGTTCTCAATGAGCTTGCGATAGTCGGAGAGATTATTATGCGGATCCGTGGAGCCCAAGCCCATGCGATTGTTTTTCAGCAGGTAACTAGAAATGAACAGAAATATAATTTAATGTATATATTTAGATATATTCTAGGAGAGAGCCCACCCCACTGGTTCCTCACGTCCCTGCTTGAGGCGACCCAGTCCGCCGCCTGTCCAGCCCATGAGGCGCATCATGTGGTAGCCCTTGTTGCTCGCATCTAGCTTGGAATCCGCCAAGTTGTCCGCCGATTCCTTGGTGACTTTAATGTCCACGCCATGGTTGCTCCTCTCCACCTGAATCGTTTGACGTGACGCATTCAGCTGCGAATTGCGATAAACATGTTAGAGAAAGATCAGGCGACAATTTACTACAGAGAGATGCATACCTTAATGCTATAACACTGAGCCTGGAGCAGGAGCAGCGCCTGCTTAAAGGCCATCAATTTGGTCGCCTTTAGATTCTCGCCACGGGCGCTGGCTATCAGCGTATCATTCACTAAAATCTCCGCCGATTGCTCGTCACCCTGTCGCTCATCGTATTTCATGTTGATCATGTTGCAGGAGTTGCGGATACAACTGCGTCCGCCGGCCAAAAAAATGACGAGCTTGCCAAAGCGCAGACCATCAAAAAGATTGATGGGATCGCCGCCGCCAAAGCAAATGCGCTCCTTTTGCAAATCTCGAGTAGGAGCAGGAGCTGGAGCAGCTTTGCGCCCTATTTGTGTTAGTTGGAATACGTAATAAGGATTTTTGTGTTCTTGTTTTGCTTGTTGTCTCAGTATGTATTTCGGAAATAATATATGTAAATCATTGTCTCTTTATTATTATTGTTTATTGTTGTTCCGTCTACCTTTGGCACGCTGTTCAGCTGCATCCGATGCGGAGACAAAGGTGCGCTTCAGTCGCAAGGCACGATTTTTACGGAAATCCTCGGCGATATCCTTGGATAATTCGGCAACGAGGAGCATCACATCCGAGGGATATTTGCAGCCCATGAACTCCATGTTGATGAATGTCTGGGCGAGGCATACCAAACGCTCCTCGTCAAAGCGATCCTTGTGCTCGACCATAAAACTGCGTCGCAGCTCCCAATGCTCCTCGCTTTCGTATTCCGTTTTGTACTCATCCACATCCCAATCTGTTGGAAATTCACCGGTATTTTGTGCCTCTTGCAGCACCTTGTTTACTTTGCGGCTGTGCTTTGAAGTGCTCGGCGTCTCTTCATCCGTTCTTTGTCGTTTAGCTACGGTTGCCATTTGAAAGTGCGCTTTTTATATATTTCGTTTCTATTTTTCCTAATGAATCGAAAATTAAAAAAAAATGTCTGGCACGATGCGCTGATGGCAGCGATAGCGTTGGTAATTGCAATTCGCATGCGAACGCATCCGAACACATCGTTATCGCTATCGATAACAATTTCTCCATCTAGCTCTCTCTCTGTCAGCACTTTGAGTGCCCGTGTTGTGTGTTTTTTGATTTTTCTGGTTTTTATTAATTTTAATTTCGTGCACCGAGTGACGATAGGCTTTATAAGTGTTCCAAGAAAAAAAACGTGCATGCACTCCAATTACGACATCGGCCTGGAATAAAAGATACACCGGACAGAACAGCGCACACTAAAATGAGCATACCCAACGAGTACATTACAAAAACGGAAGATGTGGCCGAACAGGTAATTCTTCTTAGGATCATTTGCCGTGAAAGTATCACTCAAAATGCATTTGCACTTGGGCCCGAGCACCATTTGCATCCCAGCGAATCGTACAAAAGCCGAAGGCGATCCAAGGCAAAGGCCCAGAAAACTGCCAACGTCATCCAAACGCGGCAAAAGTTCGAAGCTCAATCGCTAAAAATTGACGACGGCGTCTCAGTTGAACCCAGTCAACCTGCTCCAAATCCAAATAGCAGCAATTTTTGACAGGAATGCAATTGACATTTCGAAAATCATATCTAATTGGCATTTGTTGAGAATACGCCATATGCGCTTGCTCTTTGTGTATGTGTATGTGTGTGTGTGTGCGAAAGCGTGCGTGTACTAGTGAAAGTGGTGAGAGTGAGCGGCATTAATGTTGTTGTGTCGTCCATCTCCAACTAAGTTCCGTAATAAGTTTGGGCAAATGAAAATCTTGCTTTAGGATTAACACACACTGTCATGCATACGTGTGAACATGCCTATGTGCGTTTGGCTGTGTGTGAGTGCTTTACATATGTATCAATATTCATATTATGCATTTGAGCGATCGGCGACTAGCCATGAAAACCCGTTACTGTAACATTTCGCAGAAGAGCAACGGAGAGTGGGACAGAGCGAGAGAGAAGCCGAGAGAGAGAGACACGTCATTCGCCCCGTTTACTGTCTTTCTGTCTGTCTTGCTGCCAAATCAACACTGTATTGTCCGAAAAGCCACGCTCCACAGCATAATGAAAATGGCATTGTGTGCGTATGGGATTCTTATCAGAATCTATTTAAGTGTACTCCCGCCTTATCGATATTCAGACGATTTTCCGATCATCCCCAGTTATCATTATTGCCACTTTTAAAAATATAGTTAAACACAAAACAAAAAAATATTAAAAATCTGATTATATAAAATTAAAAATGGAAAGTAAAGAAATAGTGAAAGACAAAATTATAGATAATTTTCGGTAATCGGAATAAATTAGCTTTCATATCTTTTAGATAAATTATTTAGTATATAGAGAAATCTTTAACACAAACAACTCAAAGTTGTAGTTATTATTAAAACAAATTTATATATTTAAATGTCGAAGTTTTAATTTGTAAATTTTACAAACAGAAAATATATTTCAATATTCTTCTAAAAAACATTTCGTTTTTTATTGGAAAAATATTGTTGATTATTTGCTGATTACGCTTTGAGGTTAATCTATTAAAATATGTAATAACTTATAGATAATATATAACATATATTAATGTATGAATGCAATCATTTTCAAGCGATTCATAAAAATGTATTTAAATTACATAAAACTTTCTAGTACACTTAAAAACACAATTGGTAACTTTCACAAATATTTGTCGTGACTTGGTGTTATTATAATTAAAATATGAACTGCTTCTTTCATTTTTAAAATGTGTGCTTAATTTGGGGAATTTCAGTTATTTTTACTTTACCTGCGCAAATTCGTGGAAATTCAGCTGATCCAATATTATAAAAAAAAAAAATAAATAAATAAAAAAAAAACACAAAACATAAGATGTAAATAGATTAAGTAATTAAATTGTGTTATGAATGCGATCATTTTTGTGATTTTTTTGTTGTTGCTCTAAAGGTCATCAAACGCGGCAAATATGTGTTGCCAACTGTTGCGCGACTGTGCCTTATTGCCACATTCTTCGAGGATGGCCTGCGCATGTACTTCCAGTGGAACGAGCAGCGCGAATATATGGACATGAGCTGGGGCTGTGGCAAGTTTATGGCGACGGTCTTCGTGCTGACGAATCTATTTGGACAACTTGGCGGCTGTGGCATGGTAATGGCTAGATTCAAGGTGGACATTGCTGTCGGTCTGCTCTTCTTTATTGTAGTGCTACAGGTGAGTAAATATATAATATATACTCGTATATCAATTTATATATAATATGTAATTAATCTCTGTTGTTGCTTGTAGACAATAGCATATTCCATACTGTGGGACTTCCAGTTCTTGTTGCGCAACTTTGCCTTGATCGGTGCCCTGCTGCTGGTGCTGGCGGAGGCCCGGATCGAGGGACGCAGCTTATTTGCTGGTGTGCCCTCGCTGGGCGATAATAAGCCCAAGAACTTTATGCAGCTGGCTGGACGCATCCTGTTGGCTTTCATGTTCATAACGTTGATCCGTTTCGAGTTGAGCGTGTGGAATGTGATTCAGGATATCATTGGCTCCACCTTGATGGTGCTCGTTGTGCTCGGCTACAAGACAAAGTTGTCGGCGTTAATTCTCGTCGCGCTGCTGACCGTGCTCAATTTGTATCACAATGCCTGGTGGACCATTCCGTCTTACAAGCCACTGAGGGACTTTTTGAAATATGACTTCTTCCAGGTATGTAGAAAATTCAAGTTATTGATTTTCACACTATATATGATATCTATATGATTTATGCAGACACTGTCCGTCATCGGCGGCTTGCTCATGATTGTCTCCTTGGGACCCGGTGGCGTCTCCATGGATGAGCACAAGAAGAAATGGTAGAGAGCGTCTTAAGAATCGCCTGAAAAGTATAGAATTGACTTTTTTTTACAAAAACTTGCGATTAACTCTTACGGATGAAATTTAGTTAGAATTACCATAAAATGGAACAACAGGAGCAACAGCAACAGCAAAAGCACAACAAACCAATTGATAAACTTGACATAATAATAACAAACAAAAGAGAAATATGATAAAATAAAAAGGGACTTCCGCAATATCCAGGCTAAAAACGATTAAGGCCCACCAACAAACATTCGCGCACGTTTAACGACAAAACTTCGTACATATTTACATATATATATATAAAGAGACATTTTCGTTTTGTACATAAAATACGGCGATTTTATGCCCCCTAATGAGAGACATTCAACTGATTTTATATTTCATTTACAATCTGTCCATGAAGCACACCATTTAATAATTTGTTTTTTGCCAAACTCTTTTTTGTTTAATTTCGTAATTTGTACGCCCTTTTTTAAGTTGTAATAATAATAATGATTTAATGTGTTTGCGTTTGTTGTTTGATAAGAAGTTCAATTATGATGATAGCGGTGTATAAAAATATGATGAATTGTACCAATTGACGATGATTTGTTTTTTTTTCGTTTATAAGCAAAATGTAATAGAATTAAATTGTAACATTTTAATAAACAACTAAAATACAAAAAGACGAGAAAAGTCGTTTCTTTTTCTTTTTTTTTGAAAAAAGCCGCCAAACATTTTTTGGGTTTCGCTTGTCGATTACGATGCAAGACCAGGGCTGGCCGATAACACATCGTGTGAATGTCAATTAACACTTGTCGATAACGTAGCAAACTGTGGCGAATTTCCATCAGCTGTTGCTGGATGGACTGCAGCAAGGCCAAATATATTTACCTAGCGAGCAGCACAAACCAATCTTCTCGTGGCAAATACCAATTTCATCGCTGCACGGTTTGCAAACGTCGCTTCAGCAGCCGCTGATACTTCAGAGCGTCGTGTGAAGCAGCTACTTAATAGGAGCAGTAGAGATGAAAAGAGTTAACCTGGCTAATTCCCAGAAATTTCGATCTAATTTTATAATTTGAATCAATAAACAATAATAATAAAAATGATGTTTCTTTAAGATGAGGAAGCCTGGACGCCATGTGCCTTTTTCAGTCCCTGATACAACTGCAGCTTCTCCAGATTCAGTTCCTTCAGGGTCTGCACGGCTAGCTCCAGTTGCACCTTCTTCAGCGCATGCTCCCCGCCAATATATTCCTCGATGAACTTCAAACTGATCTCATCCGCAGCAAAGTCCTGCTCCGTTTTTCCAATAGCCGCTTGAATGTCATCCTGAATATGCTGCTCCTGTGGCTTCTTCAAACAGTTGCGCAGCTCGGCGAGTGCACGTTGACCAGGCGATGGCTGCAGTGCGTCCAATTGGCCGAGCGTCTGCTTGTAATCCACAGGAATTTGATGAATCTTATAGCTCAGGGCAATCAGCTCCACAGCGTTGTGCAGATAATCCCGGCGTATCATGTCGTAAAGCAGATCATCGATGCAGCGATGCCAGGCGTAGAAGAAGGCCATCGGTCCAAAGTGTCGCGTGGAGCGCAACAAATCGAATTGCTTCGATTCCATTAAATGCTCAAAAACCCTCGCCGATATCTGATGGAACTCCAGCTCATACGGCTCATATTGCACGGTGAGGCGATCCAGCACAAATTCGTATTTGTGCTCCTCGAGACAACGTTGCAGCAGCTCCGGCTTTGAGAACATCCTGGGCGTATAAGATCTGCGTCCGTCCAGTGGGAAATACAATTGATTCATTCGCTTGCGGGTATCCAGCGAGGCGTAAGACAAGCTGCCATCCACATCACGCACTACAACCTTGCGCTCCGAGTTGCGCAGTCCAAAGGTGATGTCCGTGAATACATATTTTGTGTCCGCAAAATCCTTCAGCGCCGCATCTTTGGTTATCAGCGCATCCTGAGCATCCTCTTTGACTTTGACAACTGGCGGCATTTGCAGCAATTTGTTGGCCTTGACAATCGTCTGGAGGAACTCCCTTTCCAGCTGGGCGGTGGTCATGAATTTCGTTTCCGTGCTGTTGTCCGACACGGTTCGTTTCCGGAACACTTTGTCCAGCTGCAGTTGCGTCATGTTTTGCAGCAGACGCTGAGTTTCGGCGTCTGTAAATAATGGCTGGGGATCCTTATCATATTGACGAGTGTTGCTGCTAGCGCTGCCGGCTAGTGTGCGTCTTGTGTGCTCCACGCTTAGCTTGCGGAAATGCCTCAACAGAGACATTTTAATACAATAAAAGTACGCCGAAAATTTAACCAAAACACGAGCTGGCAAACCTGCACGGCTTGCAGTGCTGTACAAAGAATAACTATCGATATGCTGGCAATCGATATGCTGACAATAGATATGCTGGTAATCGATATGCTGCAATCGATATGCTGGCAATCGATATGCTGACCATCGATATGCTGGCAATCGATATGCTAGCAATCGATATGCTGGCAATCGATATGCTGCAATCGATATGCTGGCAATCGATATGCTGCAATCGATATGCTGGCAATCGATATGCTGGCAATCGATATGCTGACCATCGATATGATGGCAATCGATATGCTAGCAATCGATATGCTGGCAATCGATATGCTGGCAAACGATATGCTGACAATCGATATGATGCCAATCGATATGCGTTCGCAACCAACAGCTGTTCGCGTATCGCTGCGAATGGCAAATGAAGAAGAACTTGCAGATTTTACGTTTTCTGCTCTTCGCTCGGCTGTTATTATTATTTTTTTTTGTATAGTTTTGTGCCAAGAAGTCGGTTTGCAAGACCAAAAAAATAAGAAGAAAAATATTGAGTTTGACGAGCGTGTGTACAACACTATGAATAATGTACATAACGATTGCGTTGCTGCGCAAAAGCGACGCTTGTCGGACTGCGAACCAGCGAAACCAGCGGACGAGATTCCCTTTCCGCCGTCGCAGGAGCAGCCGACGCAGCCGAAAAAACGCAAAACAGAAGAACTGCAAAGGCAAAAACAGCAGCAGCAGCAGCAGCAGCATGAGCAACAAAATAAGCACAATTTGTTGAGTTTCTGCGATGAGCTGCTCTTTGAGATATTCAAGTATCTGGACACATCTTCCATACTCGCCGTGATGCAGTAAGTAAAAATGATCTCTTTTTGTGACGTTTTTTTTTTATTACTTTGGTCTCCCTGGTTGCAGTTGCTCGCCGCGCTTTGAGAGTTTGCTCTTGGATCATCGCTTCTGGCACAATATTGATCTCAGCAATGCGCCGCTGCCGTTGGGCATTCTGGAGGAGATACTCGGACGTGCCACGGACAAGACGCACACAATTAAGATATGCGGCCCACCCTCATCTCAACATGTTGCCGGCGAATTCAAACAGTTCACCTGCACTTTGACCTCCGTTTTCCCAAGGGTCGCCCGGCAACTGCAGGTCCTCGAGCTGGAGGGCGTTAGTCTGGATTTTGAATATGTTAGTAGCGATTAGTCGACTAAATATTTTTGGTTTAGAAATGTAACTTAGAAATTTGTCGGCAAATTCAGTTGATCCGCGCAAAGTCAAATTGGATAAGAAAATCAGTTTGTACTGCAAAACTGTGAATTGGAAATTGATTCAGAAAAGCAGTAAATCAGTTCAAAAATGTATAGCAAAGTTGAATTCTATTTATATATATTTGTTGAGCAATTTAAATTAGCCAATTTTGTCAGTCTGCTTCTAGATTTTGCGTCCGTCCCTTAAATATAATCAGCCCAGATTTCAGTACTAGTCGGAACAACATTTCTATTTGATGAGTAGATTTGTTTTCACATCGTTTTTCAATATTATAAAACGTCTAAATTAAATAGCATTCAATTATCTTGTTGCTTAACTCAACATCTTCAACAAAAAAAAACCAATTATGAAATTTATTATGCTTGTAAACATTTCATTTCACATTTCTACAGTTTATTTGAAGTGTAGCAATGAGTTTTTGCAGGTTATTAAACACATTCCTATATTGCTACTGATCATCTGATCTTTCATCTTTCCACAGCTACATATATCGGAATTTCCCGCCTCGCTGAAACGTCTCGTTCTCAAGGATTGCAGCGTTAAAGTCGGCAATCATGTCAAGAGCATATTTCACACGATAGAAAAGCAATTGGTTGACTTGGAGGTGTGTACACAAATCTAATTGGAATTGATTTATAGTCAGACTAATTGTGCCTTTCTATATATATAGGATCTCAGCATTGAAGATAATCACTGGTTTGAGCCATACTACATAATGGCACTGTCCAAGCTGCCCGTGTTGCGTCGACTCAGTTTGAAGGGCTGCCAAATGATGTGTAAATTTGTGCCCTACGGCAGCATGGCGGCCCGCTTTGGCTTTCAAAAGTTGGAGGTGCTGAGATAAAAATTAATATATACATCTATATATATATATATATATATATGTAACATATCAAGCAAGAGAGAACGTTGCAGTGATAAGCCATAAGCAACAAAAACCAGCATGGGTGTAGCCGAGAAATGCTTTCCAAGTTTGCCTTTCAAATTGTGGCAGAAATAAGCTAGTAACGTTCCTTCCCAGTTTGTTAACTGTAGCTCATAAACTACGGGAGATCTAGGCGTTTATCTCGTTTTTTGTTGGCGGGGGTGGGCGTGGTCCAAAATGTTGTTTCCCGATTTTTGAAGGGTGTTACTAGCAATGTATCTCGCAGATTTGGAGCCTCTAACTTTCAAATTGTGTGAGATATATGGTCTTATCGATTTACATCAACAGTGGGCGTGGCCATCCAATTTTATCATTGATCTCTTAGGCGAGTTAGGAGTAACATACGAGGTGTGTTCAAAAAGTATCGCGAATTTTGTGTTTTTTCAGATATTATTTATTTATTCATGAATATCTATTTTGTCCCCTTCAAAGTAATCCCCATGAGATATTATACACTTGTGCCAACGGGTTTTCCTTCGAAGCACTTCAAAAAATCTTTTTTTTTTATCTTGTTCAGCTCCTCCTTCGATCTCGTCTTTATCTCGTCAAGCGTAGCGTAACGTCGTCCTTTCATGGGCCTCTTCAGTTTAGGGAACAAGAAAAAGTCACAGGGGGCCAGATCTGGGGAACACGGTGGCTGCGGCATCATTAGTGTGTTGTTTTTGGCCAAAAAGTCGCGCACAAGCAACGATGTGTGAGCAGGGGCGTTATCGTGGTGCAAAAGCCAATTTTTGTTCTTCCACAAATCCGGGCGTTTCTGGCGGAGTGCTTCGCGCAAATTGCGCATAACTTGCAGGTAATATTCCTTATTGACCGTTCTACCCTGTGGCAAGAACTCATGATGCACCACGCCCCTGCAATCGAAGAAAACTGTCAGCAAAACTTTCACATTCGACCGAACTTGGCGCGCTTTTTTCGGTCTTGGTTCGTGCGGCAGCTTCCATTGAGATGATTGAGCTTTGGTTTCCACGTCGTAACCATAAACCCACGATTCGTCACCAGTTATGACCCTCTGGATCGAAGACGATCCAAAACACGTGCAAGCAAAGCAGCTGTCAACAATTAAGTGAACATTCAAAATGGCCGAGCTTGTCGGCATAAGTGAGAGACATGAGTACCAACATAACGCTACAAAAAAATCGAAATTCGATTATACGTAACCCGCGAAAATTCAAAATTCGCGATACTTTTTGAGCACACCTCGTACTTTTAAAATTTGGTGACTAGCTTACAAATTGTGGAAGATATGCACATTTCAGATTTCTAGGGCCAAGTTGCTGGGTGCGACGGGTGTAGGCGTGGTCTGATTTATAAGCCGATCCTTAGAGGAGGTTACCAGCAAGTTATCTTCCAAGGTTGGTCACTCAGTCTTTAAAATTGTGGCAGATATGCGGACTTATCGATTTACACTTGTTGGCAAGGCTAAGCAAATTTGTTATCGATTCTTAAAGACGGCGTGGGCGTGGCATATGCCGATATTTGAAGAAGGACACCGCCAACAACCTACCAATTACAATTGTGGGAGATATGTGGCTTTATCGATTTGCGAATAACGATTTTTATCGATTGACGTAGCAGTCCAATTTTAACACTGTCATTTTTCACAGGTGCTTGATCTGCGTTTGACGCCCATTAACAATTCGGATCTGCAGTGTTTTAGCGCCATTGATACACTGAGAGAATTGCTGCTGGATTCACCGCCCAATCTGCCAGAGAAACCGCCGTCCCCAGGGAAAACGAGCAATGGCAGCGGCGAGGAATCAACAACTGCCACGCAAACGGACTCGGCCAAAATGCTCAGCGATGACGAGCCATCAACATCCCGTGCAGCCATGGAACAATATCGTGCACAGAATGCGCGAAATCAGGAATCCACAATGCCAACAACAGCAGCAGCAGGCGCAGAAGGAGCAGAAGCAGCTGGTAGCGATACATTCGCCACGGACAATTGCAATGGACAACAGAGACAGCAGAGGGACAACAGCGATTCGAGGCATGCACGGCTTGGTGGCTGTGTTTCGTCAGAGTCCGAGGATGAGGACACCTCATCAACGTCGGCGTCCTCAACCGATAAATCGGATAATGTCGCCGGGCACAGCAACGAGCATAGCTCCGATGCGGATGGCAATGGTGGCATGCAGTCACCACTTGTCGTCATAAGGCTGCCCAGCGTGGCACGTGAACGTTCGCCATCGCCGGCCGAGCATGCTGCCGCCAATGCTGAGAATATTGAGAATCCCGAACCAGGTGCAGCGACGGGTGCCGCAGCAGCCGGAGCAGGCGCAGCAGCTGGAACTGGAGCGGGTGCTGGTGGTGGTGGTTCGGGGACGCCGCGTGCCTACATCTATCTGCAGAATGGTGTGCCACGTTGTGGACAACGGCCGCAGCAGGCGATGGCCTGCATCCTCGAGATGGTCGATCAGAATTGGCGCGGCAATCAGCCGGCGCACAGTCGTTTCCTGCCGCGGCGCGATGACATCATCTATACGGACCGCCAGCGAATGGTTGACTTTACGCGTCGCCGTCGCAGTCAACAACAAAACGGCAATGCCAATAACGGCAATTTCCAGCAGGTGGTGCAACATCAGATGTTCTGGAACATGCTCGATCCCCTGGACAGGGAATATCCCCGGCGATTGCGCAGTCGTCCGCCAACAAGTTCACTGCTGCCACAATACTATGTCTCGGATCGGGCGATCTATAGCTTTGGCCGTGCACCGAATCCGGTGCAGCCGGAGATGGTCTGGATACGCAACTCGAATCGGTCGTCCAACAATCGACTCGAACGCATCCAGCTGTGCAATTATACACACATCACAAACTATACGCTGGAGCATCTGGTGCAGTGCTCCCCCAATCTAATATATATCGATGTGAGCGGCACGAGTGTCACACAATTGGGTGTCAATAATTTTAAGAGATTCAAGCCCGAATGCGAGGTGATTGCAACGCATTTAACACTACTGAATAAACAACAGACGGAAACGGAGGCGGAGACGGAGACGGACGCGGATGCAGATGCAGATGCCGAGACGGATACATCGAGGGGGGAGGAGCAGAAGGAGCAGAAGGAGCAGCAGCAGCAGCAGCAATCTGAAGAGTAGATCCAAACAGCAGCAGAAGAAACAGAAACAGTTGTTGTGGAAGCAACACCAAGCGATAATCTTGACAATGGTCAGCAGAGGGAGCAGCAGCAAACATCTAAAAACTAGCATTAAATATGAATCTCTCTGAAACTATTTCGAATGTCCAGGAGCTGAATTGTGGATAACTTCCTTCTTTTGCTGCTGTTGTGTGGCGCAGAGTTATTTAGTATTATGTTTGGAACACACACACACACACACACACACTATATATATATGTATACTACTATATATATATCATGTGTATATGCGGTCAGTTTAAACTACTTGTTAAGCATTAAAAGACAAACGATAAACCTTTTTTGGAATTGATCAATCTGATGTAATTGTAATTTGTATTTTGGTAGCCATTCGTTGGTTATTGGTTATTGTGTGTTATTAATGTTCTTGGTCAATTTTTAAACAATTGTTCAGCTTCGTTTTTTCTAATTTGTGTTGTGGTGTGGCAAGCATACATGGAAAATACCGTGTAAAGTGTGTAAATAAGTTGAACTATAGTATATTTTCATTGGATGTGCTTTGCTTTGTTTTGATTGTTTTTCTCTTTTGGGTTTACCCTTCACGCTCATTGTTGGATGAGGCCTCCTCGCCACCATTCGATTCATCGTCGTCGTCGTCATCGCTGCCATCCGTCTCACTTTCCGTATCGGAGCTTTGGCAATCGGCAATCTCGCCGGTAAAGAATACAACGGCCTTGGGTATGACGCGCTCCTTGAGATAGAAGCCCAGCTCGAAGTCATTCTGCAGTATGGCCTGGCGAATGAGTAGAGCAAAAGATTACCGGTTCTAAATCTAAGGAGGGGGCTGTGCATGGCTTACGTTAATATCTTTAAAGTTGAGATCTTCGGGATCTTCGGGCAGTATGGGTGGCGAGAAGAAATCAAAGAATGACGGTTCAGCTGTGAATGAAATTTGTTTGCATATCTCAAAATGGAAACTTATGACTGTCAAAAACTATATTCCAAGTTTCCTAGTTGAGAATTTTTGGAAGTTTTATCTGTGACATCAAATTAATTCGATGCTTTGTTTGCTTAAAATTTAATTTTTTCAATTGGTCACAGAGAGAAATGTGAAATATTTCTTCAATAAATGTTTGAATTGATTTTGAAATATTTAATGTGAGCACAAGTTGCAGGTGATTTTGATGTCTTCAAAAGCATTGAAACATATTTTGAGGCCTTTAAAATCGAAACCAAAAAAGCTCAGCTTTTATGGATCTTTAGATGAAGAAGAGCAACAATTTGAAGCTATGGTATTTTTCCAATAGGGATATATATATATATATATATATATATAACAGACTGACGGAAATCAGATACGTTTCTTCCCCATTACACAACTCGGATTTCTATTTGGATTATCCAATTGGCAACTAACCGACAAGTTTCTCACGCTCCGCTGGATGCTTCCAATCGATTTGGCAACCCTCGCATTTGACAATCTCGGCGCCATCGAAGGAGATCGGATCGTCCTTGCTGGGCGTGCAGTTCAAGATGTAGGTTTTGGTCAGAATGCGATTCTTGAAGTACTCGTTCTTCTCGAAAGTGAACTCGAGCACAAACTGCACAGTATCCTCATTGTAGTGCTTGGACCGCAGATCGATCATATGCTGCAATGTAACGGTGAAATTAGGGCAATTTAATTGCGGGCTCTTCGATAACATACCAACAGTATTTTTTCATCGTCTTTGGTAATGAACTCGGTGTAGGAGGCCTTCAATACGATTAGCCAAAATTTGGATACGTTCTCAATGGAAGTGGCATCGCCATGATTTTGTTTCTTAAAATCTCTGGGAATTTATACATATATTTAGATTTTTGTACTAATCTATAGTTTTTGCATTGCCAGCTTACTCAAGTATCTTTTTGCGCTTGTCGAATATCTCGTTGTGTTGCTTTTCATACGATTTTTCCATATTGTAGATTTCATGCTGCATTTTAACATCCAGATTGATGGTCTGCATATAGAGCTGCTTTAGATCGGAAATCACTTTCATGTCATTCTCGCTGAATTTCTGAATTGAAATACGAGTTTGATAAGCTTCATATACATACTCGTACAGATATATATCTATATATATACTTACGATCTTGGAAGTTTCGATGAGCGGCTGCGGTACGCTGATCTTCAGTTTGTTGGTGGAACGACATAATTCCTCCATTTGTTGTCCTCTTTGTCCAATTGAAAGTTGATGAAAACGAAAAACGTATGTTTTGTTACAGAATTAGTGAAAATATTTTGAAATCTGTCGAGATTTATGTCGTGAGCTATTGTAGCACAAATGATTTTGTAATGTGCACCCAAAGTTCTCACAGATAAATCATCTCGAAATGAAAAACAACGCTTACTTTTTTATTATAATAAAATTAACCATTCATTTATTAATATTTATTTTTATCATCAGGGTCTGTGAGACTTGGATTTATAGTGTCTCTCCCATATAATAAAGTATTATAGTTCTTGACCCTGTCCAATCATGGACCTGGTCAAACCTGGTCGAAGAGTCCTCAAAACCATTGCGTTAATGGTTGTTGGGAAAGGTCTACTTATTATTGTTATTATTCGAAGTAAGTGTTTATAAAAACTATGATTGATTAACTGAAAACTTATATTATACACAACGATATTGACTTTCTTTATCTTTATCATCAAACGAAAATGGAAAATGATATCCCAAATATTACTTTTAACTTCAATGAGTTTAGAGTGGTTGGAAAAATTAATCTGACTGCCGAAGGTTTGTATGGCAACAAAATAAATATTTACCATTATCTATTTAAAACATATTTTTCTGATGACAAATTGAATTAAAAGTTATATATATTTTGTGTACTTTGCTGCTACATATTTTAAAAAATAACCTTGAACTCAAAATACAAATATAAATCGACGATTGCTGATTCCCAAGTATGTTTTTTCTTACATATTGCAGCAGATAAGGACAGATCTTAATAATCGGGCCGATCTGAGCTGCTTAACATAATTATGCCGCTGCAAAGTATTATGCATATTTCGATTGAATTGTGAAGTGCATTTGATTTTTGCTTTAAATTAAATTTAAAATAAATTTGCTCAATAATTATTTTTAGCATTCATTTAACTGACTTCTTCAGACGTATCTAATCTTATCTAAGCGCCTTAAAAAAAGCGTAATTTCAATTTGTTTGTTATTTATTGTTATCAATAAATTATGTTGTCGTTATTATTAATTATGGGTTGAATCAGTTTCAACCAGAGAATTGGTTGCATTTGCAGACAATATTTTTTCAGTATTCAGCATTATATTCGGATAGTAATTACAATGTTTCTAGTGAATTTTTTGCTACATGTATCTGCTATAGCCATAACTCTCTTGCTTAATACTATAGTCTATTTTTTATGTACATATACATATAGGTGATCTTGTCAACCTCTCGGCCAATGCCGGCATGCCTGCTTGGCCTGGCACCTTATAGACGTTTATGCTAAATGATATTATTTTTCGATAAAAAGAAGTGGAAACGAAACTTCATCAAACTTTTTATGTAACGCACGTTGTTCTCAGCAGTTTTGATGTATCTCGTTTCGACTTTGTTGGAACAATTCTTCGGCATTCTTAAAATTAAGGCTGATGTTGACGGCTCAATTCGAAATATTTTTTGTTCACTTTTTTTAACTTTTATAAAATTGTTTTTCTTTTTAGGATTTCATTTTTGTTTGGCACTTGGCTAACTCTTTACCATTCCATATAATTTTGTTGTTTTTTTTTGTGGGTGAATATTTTAGCGCCTATTAAAATGCTGGCCATGTTTATTGGCAATTTAACGCACATTTAATTTTTGGTTTTTTAAACTTTTCATTTGGCATGCAATTAAGTTTCGGGCCTGCTGCGTATTTTTTGTGGAGTGGGCTGAAGAGGGGAAGAAGAAAGGGGTGATGGGCGGTGGGTGGTGGGATGTGTGTGAGTTTTCTTGTATGCAAATCACGTGCGGTTGTTCAAGGGTTTCTGTAGCTGCTGCTACCATTTACGAGTTTGTTAAATGAGCCAAACAGAGTGCCAGAAGTTGCCGCAGTCCGCAGTTGCCTCATGAAGCAAGTTTAATAATGTGACAGGCTTAGCGCCATATGTCAGGGCCAGGAAAAAGTTTGTTTATTTTTGCAGTTTTTTTTGTTGTTTTGGTTTTTTGAAAACGCGCCGCTTTTTCGTCTTGTCTGCGTATACAGCACAATATTTCAAAATGAAATTATGAGTGGGCAACGCACTGGACACGAAAAGTGTAAACAAATTTGGCCAAGCGGAAACCGAGACAGGCACACACACTCACTCACAGTGTGTGTGTGCCTGTGTGTGTGTGTGTGTTTGCTAACAAATACATATGAAATTACATGTACGCATGTCCGGTATGTCCTGGGTGCGGTCTGGCCCGGCCCCAAGGACACAAAACAGTGCTGGACAGCGTGTTCGTCACATTTGATATTATTAAATTTTTTCTAAATACCTTGGGGAAATTAAAAAAGAAATCATAAGGCAAATACAGCGATGCACAAAACTCCATATGAACACCGGAGAGGCAGCATGAATGATGACGCCTCGTGACGCCTGTCAGCTCTGCTTTAAGCCTGGCTTTTAAAGATACACCGCCCACATTTCTGGCCATTTTTCAATTAACATTTCGGGCACTCAATTAGCAGGTGCATAAAATTCAGCTACATAAGTAATATGGCTGGTGTGATGATGACGTCGTCCTCAACGCCAGCAGCGCGTCAACATAGTTTGAATTTAATTAAAACCCAAAATTAGCAAAACTCCAGACTCCCCCAACACCCCAGTGCGAGCGAGAGAGAGACAGATAGAGAGAGAGAGAGAGGGAGAGGGAGAGTGAGAGCAACAGTTACTTGGCAGGGGATTAGAGCGATGCTGTGTTGCAAAAGTGCATGTCTGCAGAAAATCGAATCAGCAGCTTAGCTTGGGCCAGGGCCAAGTAGCTACACTTGAAGGAAATATCTAGTAAGAATGTACTGGTCGAGAGAGCTCGTCTTGGAGATGCCCTAAAGCCATATATACAGTTGCTCTCAAGATTGTAGGAGCGTTGCTCTTCACAACTTTTGCATTTATCATAGCTTTTATTATCAATTATTAATTATTTTTTTGTCGCATTGCGGAATGACTTATTTAATGGAATATTTGCGATTTGCTTGTTGTTGTTTTCTGAACATTTCACAGGACTATTTGCGATAAAAATAATAACAGTGCTTGTTGAAATATGGCGACGAAAAACGATAGGGTGTCAAGAAAAGGTATCTAGTATCTAGGAGCTAGTGGTAAGTTTTTGTTGCAAGTGTAGTTGGGCGGTGGTGGGGATTGTGGCAGCATTTCTATGCCAAAAATGTACAACAAAAGCATAAGACGAAGTGCAGCATTTGATGATGAAACGACGTGTTAATTAAGGTCATAATAATTCAACCTAAATTGAAAACTTGCCCCGGCAATGGCTGTGTCAGCTTCAGGGCGGGCAGGCAGGCAGGCAGGCAACGCGGCAGCATCAGAAGTTACCTGCTACATGCCACCTGCCACCGGCTAACTGATATCAGCCAGCAGCTACAGTTGCCCCCGATTTCAGCTAAGCTGATTGCAACAAATTATTTTGCACCTTGACTGAACTTTCCTTACGCTTGGCGTTGATAAACGAATTTTGTTAGTTTGCTTTTGCTTATTTTAATGCCAAGGGTGCATTGCGCCACGCTGTGTGGCATCTTTCACAGGCAACCCTTCTCCCTCTCTCGCTCTGTGGTTGGGTGTGTGTCCTGACATCTGATGTGGTCCACAAGCCTGTCAGTCTGTCTGTCTGTTTGTCTGCCGCCTTGGCCATTGTTACTCTTGGTTTTGCATACCGCTAGCCGTATCTTGAAAGTTGCAGCTGTTGTGTCTATACCCGGAGAGGCAGAGAATTGGAGACTTGAGGGTATTCAACTACATCTCGATGGTCATGCATCTCTCTCTCTCTCTCTCTCTCTCTCTCTCTCTGTCTAATTGAATTATAGTCCTTTTAAAGGCTTACACTTTAATAATACAATTAGTTAACTAGTTGTGTGTTTGGTATCGATTCTCCACTCTTTGGTCTATTCCCTCAATTCCTCAAGGATTACTGATTAGCATGTTGCAAGTGGTTGCCGGTGCAGCCACTGAAGCAACATCAGGCAAAACTACTTCGAGCCCAATTCAACTATATATTTTTTAGGCAAATATATTGGTATACGATGAGGTCGACAATTTAATGAAAATATAATGAAAGTTGTGCTTGCAAACGGAGCTCAACTCAATATGCCATTTGAGGTGCGTTGCCAGCTTTCAACGTGTAATTATTCTTGGTGGGTCGAAAAAGCACCTGTTTTGGCATCCACAAAGCTTTTTGAGGATTTAATTTTAATTAAAAAATCGAGTGAAATGATTATTTATATACTCGCAACGTGTATTAGTCCAGTTGCAGGGTATCCCAGAGCTTTTTTGTTAGTTTTTCTTATATTTAAGTTGCCCGTCAGCAGTTGAAAGAAAATTTCAAATTGCCTGTGGACTTGGTTAAAGTGGCAAATTGTGTTGACTATTAAATGTTATTAGTTAGCGAAAGCATCACTAACTTTACGTAGTACTTAAAACTTGTTTAATATTTTAAGACATTTGCATATTAATAATTGGCTAAGTCGGTCATTGTTCAAAGAGAATTTGAGGTAAAATGTTGCCAGGCTCTGCAGATTGCTCATAATTATCTAGCACACATACATAACGGTATTCGAATGCTATTCATACACAGATAGATACACACACACACAAGCACACACATGTTATCCTTGCTTGCCGCAGGTTAGTTGCAACATGCGCTTCCTTTCTACATGCGAAAGCGCGCTACATGAAAAGTTTTTACTAATTTACATTCATTACACACATTTGCAATAAAACTAGCAGCACAGCGCGACTCAATATATATATTTAAATATATATCTATATATATATACACACACACACACACATGTAGTGAATGAGTGAGTGCCACATACAACTACATTGACATTTTACATGCTTCATTAGCGTGTAAGCGCTAATAATGAAATTTCCTTATGGCTGCATTGCAACGTCATGTGTGTGTGTGTGTGTGTGTGTGTGCGCGTGTGTGTGCGACTGGGATTTGAGCTTGGCTCTGCAGTTCAGGCTGCATATTGATGCAAAATTATGCGCCCGCTGCAAAACTTGAGACGTTGTTCCACGTAGCTAACCACAATTTATGTTGCTTGTGGCATGTAAATACAACTGCAACACCAATGTGCATATAAAATTTGAACGCGCATGCCTGACTTAAAGATGCTCCTTAAATGCTCTCATAAATACCGGGTATATATAACATCCCTAATGACATTTACACATTTACACGATATATTCCCAGATAGGCTGAGGTTTTTCACATTCTAAAAATAGTTTTTATGAGTATTAAATTGATAGCCCAACATTGATACGCAACAAGCGCAGATGTGATCCGGAATGAAAGCAATCATAAAGAAGCCAGAGTAGTAGGGAAATGGGGATTCTATGACAGGAAGTGGCTTGTTGCTTTTGCTTTTTAATTGCAGTTAATTTATTGCTTTTGGTTGGGGCAGCGACAGGTGTGTAACCTTTTTTATGATTGACCCTTTCTATTGTGGATCACTCAGTGGCACTTGTGATTGAGCCCTTTAAGCAATCAATTTGAAGATCGGTTAGCAGTTGCCGCACGTGATCTGATTTTTGATCAGTGGGTGTCTTTCTCTCTCAATGAATATAACTTGTAGAACACCTCACACAACTAATTGTTTTCCCTCACACTATAAATGCTGGTGCCTTCTTTGTACGCTTGGTTCTCTCCCTTTTTACAGTGCACTCTGTTTGAGTGGCTTCATACCTAAGATTTTAGATTGTGATTTCAAAAACCTCAGTAGTTTTCAAACGCTTCAATCGACCACTCATTCGTTGCACAGAGTCGCTTTTGTTGATGAAAGTCTTATTTTTGGCATTATACGAGTATATTTTGGTTAGCTACTCATTAAATTATTCGGAAATATCACACAAATTACTATTAATACGTAAGACGTACATCAATCATGTTTTTGATACTTTCACTTTCACAGACTTGACGAATTCTTAGCTTATTTGTTATAATATTGAAATGATCTTTTCAAACTGACTTGTAACTTGTTTGTAACTTGTTTGTGTAGTCGTAGACATAAATGAAACCTACAGAAATAATTGCAATCAATCAATTGATAGATGTGCGTATTAATATTGGTTTTATATAAGGGCGGAGAATCGGATTTGAACCTGGAAAGGGTTTCTCCAAAAATGCAGTTGAGCCTAAGCTAAAAAGAAACCATTTTGCAGTCGCTCCATTTGTCCGACGATTCGATTCTGGAATATAGATTCTCTAATATATCACTCACTTCGGTTCGAAATATAGATGGAAAGTGTCAACCAATGTCAATGAGTGCTGCAGAATGAAAGTGTTATTTCTAACACGCATTTTGAGTTGTGGTTCGTTAAAATCCCAGACTTATATGGCCAACAGTGTTCACTTATTATATAGATGCCAACTCCTACAATATATAACTCCAATATCCTATAGCAATAAATTCTATTTCTGCCTTTATTTATTCCTATAAATGTGTTTTGGCATAATATTGATTTTCTGCAAACACTGAATTGCGATACCAAAAAAGCAGAACACATAAATATTATAATTTTAATTATGTACTTTGCAGATATTATACCCTTTATAACAAATGATGGGTACAGGGAATAACAACAGTAACAAGAAATTTAGACAGCTGCTGTTTTAGATTTTGAGGTGCATCTATTTGGGAATTTCCGCTGGGAGCTGATTGGAACTGATCAACTTCAAAGGCTTCAAAAATGCTCTGACACGACAATCAAATGGGCAAACAATCACACACACTTAAGCATATAGAGAGAGTGCAACAAAAACAACACACACCTAGCAGCACACACACACACACAACAACAACAGCAACACACACACATTCGGCAGTCAGTCAAAAAATGAGCAGCGGAAATGATGGCGCAGCAAGCGGAAACGAAGCCGATGATGGCGACTGCTAAGGAATGCTAAATCTGCTCTGTATATAGAGCATATATATACACACACACATATATATATATATATATGAAGATGTATATTCATATATCTGGTGGAAGGCTGCCTTTCAGTTGTCGTCTGCTGTGCTAAAGAAATTAAAATTGCATTACACAACCAGGCAGAAGACGGATCTGCACTCGCTCTCTCGCTCTCTCACACTGTCTCTCACAGCGTCTCTCCCTCGCTCTCATTTTGTGTGCGTGTGTGTGTGGCATAAATATTTCAATATTTGTGCACATTTGAAGCTGCTTAGTAACGCCCATGGCACTTGGGGGCACGCTTAGCATGATGGCATGTCGTCCAGCCAGGAAATAGTTTAATTAAAATACCTTTAGCATCGTCATTAAGAACATTACATTTTCCAAAAGGTATGCAAGGGCCGGTCGCCGAAGAGGGTTTTCCATTTCAATGGGTTTCTGCCTTCGCCTTGGCTGACCATTTTCATTGTTTTCGCATGCAAATTTTGCGTTCGAGGAAAATGCAAAACAATAGATGAGTATAATATATATATAAAAAAAAAGGGGGAAGAAGAAGAGAAGAAAATAATAATAATATAAGAAGTCAAAAGTAAAAGTTAAAGAGCGGCGAGCGAAGAGCCTTTAAAAAGAGCCCACAACACATAATAACAAGAGCAACAACAGCAACAACAGCAACCAAAATGACAACAACAATGTGAACATTGACAACATAGACACCAATGGCATATATAAAACATGCAAATTTTGCAACACGCCCCTTGAATGATGTTGTTAAGCGTATGAAGCAAAGAGAACAAAAAAGCGAACAACAACAGCAAGAAAAGCACATAAAAAGTGAATGCAAATAATGGTTCGCTATTCTGAAGACGACACAGGAAATAACAGTTATATTTGCTCGGCATGCCGAACCTTAAATATCCTTGTGCACAGCTTTATTGAATTTCTTATGTGTCCTTTGACCTGTGACATTATTTTGTTAACCTATTAGGCGTGTTATTATTTATTTGACATATTTTTATGCTTAGAAAATCTTTCATTCAGCTATTTAACTTGTGTATTCTTCATTTCTTTATCTACTTGATGTGGCCATCTTTAAACGATTGTAATTTAAACAAAAATCAAGTAAAAAAATAAACGATGCGTTTGGAAACATTTGGTGATGTTTGTCATATTTTGTGAGATCCGTCGATCATCAGGTGTATTATTTTTGGGGCCGAAATAGGCGGATATCCTACGACCTAAAATTTTAATTGTGTCCCTTAATTTATTATCCTTGCATCACCTGAATAGGACATGCTTTAAATCTATTTTCTATCTCATTTGCCTAGAATATTACATAGCCAAGTTCCCAGTCGAATTTCTCCCATAGATATAGATTGGTCAAATCGTTTTTGATTCTAGCTGCCTAAGAGAGAATTCTCTGATCGGAGACCCGTTCAGTGCCCCAGGCTATCGACTCCAGTTATGTCTCTTCGTTTAATATGGAGATCTGTATGCCACAAAAGAAAAACCCATTTTATTCCAAATTTAAGCAAGATAGTTTTAAAATTGGGGACAGATCCGACTATCCTCTATTTTCACTCGTCCAGTTGCTGCTGATCAAGCATATATAAAATGTGTTGGTTCGAGAACATCTAGTTTAATGAGTTAGAAGCTTCACGCCACCCTTCAAAATACCCTCTGCCAGGGCATAAAAAATATACGACGTAAAAAATAGGAAAACAACGTAAAAAAAGGCAAAAAGCAGAAGGAAAAAAACAAAAAGTCAAACAATACGATTAACATGAAAACAATCATGACAATCAGTAACCGCAAATGTCAAATTAAATTATCAATAAATTTGCACGAAAAGACAACAGTGGCAAACCGTAGAAAACTGTGAGCGAAAACACCAAGCCCCCGACTCCCCATCTAGCCCCATCACCCACTCCGCCGACTGACCCTCTCAACTCGCCTGGGGACGCGAAAAATTTGTCGTTTGGAACAAGCAATATCAAGTATACGAAGCGTTCCCGCTGCTGGATGCTGGTGAGGAATGCTCGGCGTCTGCAGCACATAATGAAATCATTTGCAAAATGAAAACAACAACAGTGAGGAGAAGTTGAAGCAGAAGAGGAAGAATAACAACAACAAGAATAATACACACACACACACACACACACACACACACATACACACATTTGAATTGTTTTCGCTCTTTGTCCACTTTTGAGGACATTGTCCATCAGTGAAACTTTTGCACACCATTGAATTGAATTGAAGACGCTGTGTAGCAATAAGAAGACACCAATGCGAGAGGCAGTAGGAATGGGGTTGGGGTGGGGGTAGGGGTAGGGGTAGGGGTAGGGGGAGGGGGAGGGCGATGGAGAGAGGGTGTCGGGGAAAAGGCACACTTGCAAATCATAAAACAACAGAGGCGAAGAAAATGTTTTTTAAATCTTCATAAATATTCATTATGAGAGCATGGCGACTGTTTGGCAAATAGTTTGAGGGCAGCTGCGAATATTCCCTTCCTTCAATGTGGCCATTGGACTGTGGCCGGCTTAATGGGGTGGGGGAGGGGGCAGGGGTGTGTGTGTGTGGTTGAGGCTGGGGAGCTAAATTTAATTTTACAGATGGCTCTACATGAAGTTGCCAGCTAAAAATAAAATAACAATAAACTGACCCACAACAACAACAATGCATAAAATTAAAAATATAAAATAAAATACATGTTTATTTTGTGGGAGCAGCGCAAGTGGGTGGCTGCGAGTGGCAGTGGGAGGCGTGCCGTAATCGAAATTACTACAACGGCCTTGAAGTCGCTGCGCCGCTTGTCATTCGTTTGAACGATCTGCTTTGAGCAGCAAACAGCGCTGCCTTAAGAGAAAATTTCCCTTAAGCGCAGGGGTAGTTGGGCAAATTCAAGCGCTCTCTCTTAAGGGTTTCTTGCGTTGTTGTTAGCAAACAGTGCTGCAAGACTCTTTGATTTAGGTACTTTTATTTTTGAAAGCGGGGAAATTACCCCTAATCAGACTCAGAAAAATATTTGGAATAAGTCAATATTACTTTGATTAAAGTACGCTGAATAAGGGGTATAATATTCCAAAATAATTCTAAAACTTAGTTTACAATCAGGAAACACTCAATAATTATGAACATAGCTCATTAATATATTAATAAGTAAAATAAGCAAGCCAAATATGAAAGTATAGTTATTTGAATATTATTATTATTTATTTATTATTATTTTCTGAGCTGCACGTTATAATATTATCGTTATTATATTGTTATTAATATTACTATAATTATTTTTATTATTATTACTATTATTATTAGTATTTTGTTATTGCAACTACTATCACCAGTCAAAAAATGCATGGAATTTTGCTCTTGTGAATTGACTCGCCACCCTTTCAATGCCGCATAGTATGTGCCATAAGTTCCACACAGCAAAAAACTCATGCAGTTGGGAAATTCTCTCTTTGGTGGGACGCATTCGAGCAGCAATGGAATGTCGAAACGAAAAGAGCAAACGTGCGGCAGCATCGTAATGGCAATTACATTGGGTTAGTCTCAGAGTTCGCGGTTCGTGTTAACCAACAAACCGACCCAACACCACCCATCCACCACACACACAGATACACACACACACAGCAGAAGTAACTCTCCTCTAGTTACACGAGCTTCGTGTGTTTTGCTTGTTTGGGTGTGTGTGTGTTTTGGTCGTCGTGTGTGCTAACTGTTGAATCAACGAGTGGTTGCCGAAGACAAACTGGCCCAGTCGTTCGCAACGAGAACGCAACGCAGTCTTCAACCAAACGCGTAACGAGACGGTTCTGTTTTATCTCCTGTGCACATCACACACGCTTCTTCGTGCAATTTTACAGTTTTTGCAAATAAATTACGCATCTAGCGAATGTTCAATGTGCATCAATCGTGCGGATTTAATTGGTGCCGCTGCGTAAACAGTTAACACTGGCTGTCAGCTATTTGCTGTCCGCTGCCCGCTGCCCGCTGCTGTTTTTGTGTTGTATTCTGGAGATGCCAATGCGATTTTGTTGATTTCGGTTGCTGATTTAAATTCAAATTTGGCTCTCGCGCTGCTCTCGGCACGGCGCCACTCTCAATTTTGCGGCCAGTTTTTGTGACATACAAAATATTTGTGAAAATCGTACAAGGCTTGTAATTTGTTGTTGTTCTTGCCGCAACCGGAGCCACGACTACCAACGACTACCAAAAGAAAGAAACGTTGTTGGCGCCATTCGCCCATACTTAAGACGCAGCTTCCAGAAACAATTCGCAAAAGTGAATTGAAAAACAAAAAAATTAATACAAAACAGCAATTTAAAAAGAAAGTGAAGATAAATCAAAAGTTTATTTTATATGAAATAAAGTTGATCAACATTTTTTACCAGTGCGTCCCTAATCGCGTGTGCGTGTGTGTGTATGTGTTTGCGTGTGTATACGTGCGTGTGTACGTGTGTGTGTGTCAGCCACTGCGTCCGTGTGTGTCTCTGTGCGTGAGTGCGCGTGTATAAGGACTTTGCCTCTGCCAAAGCCAACGCAAGCAGCAGAAACTGAATCTGCATTGCTGGCTCACAATTCCCTGTCGACAGTTGAAAACTTGGTTAAATATAACAACAACACGACGACAACAACAACAACCACCACAATAACAGCATACAACGCCAACGACAACAACAATCAACAAACAACAAACAAGTTGCTTGTGTGTGATTGTTCTATTATACAATAGGTAAGTGTGGCAGTCTGTCTGTCCGCCAGTCAGTCACCTGTTGATGGGCTGTCTGTCCTTTCAAAATATTTATGTAATTAAAAAACGAAAATGTTGCTCATTTATTGAATTTACTTGTGCTGGCCAGCAAAGTTGAACAAATAAATATTTGTAGTATGACATTTTTATTGTTTAAGTGTGGAAATGGGGAAATTGAATAGCTTTAAGAAATTAAATAATTAATAAATGTATTCGGCTAAGTAAGTAAGAATTTGATTAATAATTAATTAAAATATATTGGAGTTAAAGTAAAAATAAAACACTCTTCAGCTGGAGCTAGCAAAAAATATATGTTTTAATTATAACAGGAAAAAAATATTAAATATTACTCAAATCAGTGTTGAGAGACAAACAAACTTTATCAGAAAACTTTTGGGACTGCTAAAAAGTAAAAATTTTAAACTTTTTACTTATCATACTTTTTATTTAACTTGAAAATGGCAATTATTCAGCAGCATAATTAATATTATCAACTTAAATTTTATTTCAATTTATACTTTTTGTGCTCTCCGATTTTTCAATAATTAATGCAAAATATTTATATGCATTTTTAATATCATTAAACAATTCTTATTTTCTGTTTGTTGCCAATCGCATTGGAATTTGATGAGCAGCTTTTCCGGTAAATTGAAAAGCATTGCTAAGCATATTTGCATGTGCTAATATGAAAGTGTACAATTTTGTTAAGTAAACGAAACGAAAATGTTCTAAGATTATTAAGCTAATGTATAAAAATGGGACATCAGTAGAAACATAAAAACTTATTTTTAATTTGAGCTGCAAATTATTGAATTTTTTACAACATTTTTATGGTATATTCATAAAATAGAATACATACAGAATTCAAGTTGCTTATGACTTACAGAAGCATAATAATATTTAGTTATAGCTGTCTACAGTTTTATCCCAATTCAAGGGTATCAAATCTTCGTGACAATAGTAATTTTTAGTCATTTTTTTCCCGATTTGTCTTCTTTATTATTCATTAATTTTTATTGAGAAAATGCATTTAGCAATCAATCAAGAACAAGCATGTGCAAACATAAAATAAATAAATTAAAAATATGCATGTGTACAGATATATTTTGTACTATGAAGTTTTTATATTTCAATATCGATCATTATACGAGCAGAGCATAACTTTATTTAAGGCTCTGTCAGCTTTAAGTGGTGGTTTTAAAATTCATTTCAGATATATTTAAATTAGCAGCTATTATTTAACAATTTATTTCCTTTCTATATATGTATGCCAATTTTATAATAAGAGTACATTATGTTTATTTTTCCAAATGAGTTTTGAGTGTTTGAGTGCCAATTAATAAAGTGTGCTGAATAAATAACTTTTTAACTACTCTTAAATGTTTTGCAATCGTTCAAGATAATTTTGTATCTGTTTGCTGAGCTTAAGCTATAATGGAATAATTTAATATATCAGCAAGCTAAAATCGTTTCCTGGTATGTTGTTTTAGAAGAATATGTATCCAACTGCATTTGAGAAAATTGTCCATTGACCCTTGTGTATCAATTGCTGTTGACTTATACGCCACAACTACACATATATCTCACTACATACAAGCACATATATGTATAAATATTTGTCTAATTAAGTATTGTCTCAGTTGCAAAACTTCGGAGTCAGATTCCCACATTTGCCAGTCGGTTAAAAAATGCATTACTTAATTGAAATAGATCCAGTTGAGTGGCTTTGTCTCTTTCATTTAGCTGACCTTTCTCTCTCTCTCTCTCTCTCTCTCTCTCTCTCTCTCTCTCGTTTTCGCTGCATCTCTTTTCCATTGTCTTAATTAAGTGATATATTATCAGAAAAATACATTTTAAAATTTAAAAATAAAGTTTAATGTAATTGGCAAAAATAAGACATCAAAAATATATATCGCAGCTTGCAATTCTGGGCTTAAAATCTCATTTTGCTTTAATTTACGATAAGTTCAGCATAAGCGTAAAAAATTGCCAAAAAATAAATCAGTTTTTATATCTGCCAAAGTAAATAATATAAATCAAGCCAGAAAAAAGAGAAAAATACGAACAGTTCAAAAAATTCATTCAAAATGTTCAGTTGAACTCGCGTCCTCTCACTGTTGCCGCTTGCCGCTTTCCACATGCCACGTTATGAATGCTTATGCATATGCAGTCCTTAATTTCCGTTTAATATGCTGCGGTCGCCCGCCTTTAAATGCGAGTCACATCAATAAATAAATATTTCAGCAGCCAACCATTCAAACATTCACATTGCAACGCACATACTTATGCGCTTGCAATAAATGAGTTTGCCACATCAATCACATGCCACAACAGTTGCAAATGATTGCAACATTTTATTGAGTCAAATAGCTGGCGGCTCTTTGCAGCTTTTATTAGTCGGCCAAAAGTCAGCAGCAACTATGACTACCGAGTTTATTCACATGTTGCATTCTCTGTATTTATCTGTGTGTGTGTGTGTGTGCTAATTGTTTTAAAGCATTCGAACATGCATTTTGCCAATTAAACATGGCCGCAAATGATTTTCTCTGCAAAATAATGACTAAATGTAAATAATTGCAGCTAACAATGCAGCAAATGTGGGCAGCGACCAATTTGATAACAAATAACCAAACTTACACATATACACACATGCAACGCTATGCACACAACACACCACGCACTCGTAACCACACACTCGAGTACATGTAGCATGTAGCATGTAGCATGTTGTTCCAATATATTTGCTTGCCACTTGCCTAACACCAATGATTATAACTTTGGCACCAATGCAAGACACCAAATGTGGCTCGACTTCGAGTTGCCCAGCATTAAAGCAATATTCAAATCAATTTAAAAGATAATAAAAAAAACATATATGTTTTGGGCGTCGGGCTTATATAGAGTTATATACTTTCTATTCCACTACACAACATAATAAGTAGTACGTTAAGGAATCGATTCCTTCTACACTCATTCATTCAGTTGCGATTATCTATTAAATAAATGTCGTATTGCATATATGTCCAATCTAAATTGAGAAAGGTAAACGCTTTCTATCCCTTGAGGACCGCAGTTAATCTGCTGGCATTAAAATTTTAGTCGGAAGTTTGAAATCTTATTATCGTGTTTGAAGGATCAAGTAAATTGTATTTATACGACTGGCTGTGACCAGAATATTCCACATTTGTGTGTGGGTTATATTGGATCAGAAAGGTTGACACATTATAACATAAATTATATGACAAGTTTCAATAAGATATCTGTTGAGTTGACTCAGTTCAACTAACTCCATACAAAGACTGTCAATCAATAAAGAATTGTTTGCTCAAAGTAAATACCAATCTCATTAAACTCGCTCGTGTACATATTTATATAAGCCATAATGCCAATTTGGACCTGTGGGGTGGCCATTTAGGGTATTTACTAAGCAAGCTAAGCTAATCAGTATGATCAGAAGAGATCGCAAGATTCCTACTGGTCTTAAGGCTATTAACAGATTGATTGCCCATCAGTTACTGAAACTTTATACTTATTATAATCAAGACTTGCCCGACTTCTTCTTTGATTCTTGAGACATAGGAGGCTGAAGTGCTGTTTTGTGTACCAGTTCCCTTAAGAACTCTGACAAAAGTTCAAATTACACCTTGAATTTTCCCTCTTCCCGGTTGATATCGGCTTCTCGGAAGTAGACAGAGTAGACCATTCTTTGCAATGGTCCAAATCCTTGGCCTTTGCATCCTTTGAATTATCTTCCAGAGGTTTCTCTGAACTCTTAAAATTAAATTATATATTGAATAGTCATGTATACATTCTTACCTGATTAAATGTATACTTTTTGGCATGATAAAACAAATAAAAAAAATGTCATGGGAAAAATATTAAGCCTTAATTTTTATGTCATTTGCTCAAGATATATTTGAAATCAAAGTATATTGGTTAGAAAATACATTCCAAGGTTAAGATTTAGTTGTTGTCTATTTAATTTTTGCATTTTGGCAATTGAAGTATGATAAGTTTAATTGTAATAATCTGAATAGTCGAAATGAATATAAATAAAACTAAATAAAGAAAAACATTTGTTAGCATATTTTCTCACATCAATAGAGTTATTCATTTGCAGGGTATCTGGGCATTGGAGAACTCATTCAATTTTGCGATTACTTTTGTCCCATTGACAATTGGTGAAAATGGATGCACAATGCGCGTTGCCAGGGAATTAAGAGGCGATTGAGTGGAATGACAAAAGCGAACGCTTAATGGCAATTTAACATTCGACATTAATATTAAATAATTCATCAAAATGTGTGCTAAGGAAATGTGTAACTATTAAAATGCCAGCTGCCGCTTTCATTGAAGTATTTAAGCCAATTTCGTTTGGGATTATTATGGCTAATTGTGAACAATACTTTTATAAGTAACTGTTGCCCATTGCCCATTGCCATAGCAATGCGTGCACTTTTCGCTTTCACAGCCAATTTTCATTTTCATTTCAGATACACACCCACACATACACAAACACACACACACACAGGCACATTTTCCAAGTAAGCGGCAGTTTCTTATCGGAACTTTCCTTTTTGACTATTGACTAATTAAAAAACAGCAGAACTCGAGGCTAGATGGCATAATAAGCAACTGCTGCCTCTGTATTCGCTACTTCGCCACTGTTAAAATAACAAAAAGAAAGCACCACAAAAAGAGTGGAGAAGAAAATACCAAGCTAAAGTAGATTTTTACTCATATTTTCGTAAATGACCCAATAAATTTGCTCTCATTATGACGACGTGCCACGAACACCCAGCTGAAAGCTGAAAAACCCCTCCTCGCTGCTCGTGTAGAAAGCAAAATAAAAGCTTCTCAAATCGTAGCACAAATAAAACCCACATAGTACACAACTACTTCTTTTACTGGGCCACACCTCCGTCTAACTGCTAGGTAATTGCTGTAAGCGCCATGGAGAGCAAAGACCAGCGCATAATGAGCGTGAAAATACTTATGTAGTGCAAATATGAATACCACCTCCACTGGGCGGGCTACTGCCGGAAAATAAAAGAAAATCTTGATTTGCGCCCCGTTGATTTGCTTAACTACGTGCAGCTAGAAATGAGTCGAGTACACAACACTTACAATAATTTCTAATGAGCACGGATTTTGTGAAACGCTTCAATTATTTTTCCGGATTAAGAAACCCAAATTTCTGTGTAAAGCTCATTTAAAATATATCGTTTGTTTGTAAGAACTGCTATGATATTTTAATTACATTTATTTGTTTTGTTTGCTTTGGTCACTTAAAAGTAAGTTTTAGTTCTTCATACAAAATTATTCTCCAAGAGCAAGTTTCTCTTTTATTTTGAATACAAAAAGATGCACACAACATTTAGTGTATATATTACAGATCTAAATTTGCGGTCGAATCGTTCTTATAATACCTGATGATTACTTTCGATTTGCGAACCATATATTTATATAATCGACAGCAAATTATGTTTTATTATTGAAATTCCATTGAAAATCGTTTTAGTTTTGACAATGTTAAACTGTCGTCTCGATTAAAATGTTGGCTTTGATTTTGTCCAACAATTGTGGTTTATAATTGAATGCAGTATAAAATGAGATTGATTAAAAATGCATTGCTTTTGGACAAAGTTATTAGTTTTGACAAAGTTATTTTAATTGAAAATTCTTACCCCTACAAAAATACAATAATACAGATAATATATACAAACAATATTTGACATGATTAACTCCGCTTTATAAGTTTTCGAATGTTTAACTTCTTTAATAAAACTTTAAATTTCAAAAATTCATTTTATAAAATTATTTATAGATGCCACTGCTTTTGCATAAATAGCTAACTTATTATTACTATGTCGCTGAGGATTTCAGTGCTTAAATCTTGCTCATTCGTAGAGATTTGTGTATTTTTGGATTCCATATGAAAGTAGGCACTAGGCAATTCACTTTCAATCGGATTGATGCTAGGCATGCTGAACAGTAAAGTGAAATGCAGATCTGCAATGTGTGGGCAACTAATTTTATCCTGGACCAAAATCTATGCTCGGCCGCTTAATTATGCCTAATTAGGCGTACCAGTTGCAGTTGCACGCACACAGACACACACACACACACACACACACACAGACACACACACACACACACACAAACACACACACATACACACACACATACACAAGCTCATCCTCTTTGTGCGTACGTGCTGTTTTTCCTACCCTCTCACTTCCTTTCTCCCTATGCCTATCTCTGTTTAGTCATTCAAGTGCCGCTCATTTTGAATAATTAATTTGTGCCCTGCTAATTTACACACTGGTTCACTGGCTTTTTGGTTAGAATTTCGACCGAGAGGCTTTCACTTGCAATTGGGGCAACTGCATCTGCTGCTTCTGTAACTCCCACTCCTCTCGTTCATCTACCCGCTGCATGCTATTTGATTATTTTGTCGTTGCAGTTCTTGTTCTGTGTGTGTGTTTCCCTGGTTACTCACATGTATGTGTGTACGTGTGTGTGTGTGTGATTATGTGTGTGCTTGTGGTGTGGTCTGGCATATTTATGACACTTGTAATTAAATTTAATTGTTGCACTTTTGGAGCACGAGCGTACGGCGCCTCGTTAGACTGCGGTTGGGGCGTTATAACCTCATCTTATCCCAGACATACCCACTATGCCACATTCTCCACATGCCGACCCCGGCACGCAAGCGCCTTGCAACCTTCTGAAGCTCTTAATACCCTTTAAGCGATAACTTGTCAAATTGGATAACAACAATTTTAAAGTGAATGACAAATTTATAAGCAAACTTTTTACTTTTATTTTTATTTTACATATTACAATTGGTTTTTCAAATTTTATATTTTATTTGATTTGCTACATTTTACATTTAAGTATTTTCTTTAATATCATAATAAATAATAAACAAACAATGAATACATTTTTAATAAATACAAATGAATAAATAATAAAAACTTTGAGGTAATTGTGGTGCAAAATATTCTATCAATTTAAAAGCTATATATAAAGTACTTTCGATCTGCTACTACTAGAATGTGTTTAAGGAATCTATGCTTAACTTTTCTTGGAACTATCCACAGGATATCTGCCAGTCAACTACTCTGACAATCTAAGTGTGTCTCACACACACTTACCTGTTGTTTTTAGTTTAGTTGTCGCATTTCGTCGCCATTATTATATGGATTACTACACTTTCAGTTGCGTGCCGCTTTTGATATGATAAACCTTTCCCTTTGCCCCCCCTGGGTACCCCACACGCAGAGGCTCTTTAATTGCAATGCTAAACGCTAAATCATAGCCTCACGTGTACCACGTAATTAGCTTAAGTTGTAAGCCCCTTTGTTATAGAATTTCACTCCACTCATTACGATGGTGTCCATGGCTAATTACCACACTCACACACACACACATGAGTCCATTTTTGTGTGTGTATTTGTGTGCATTTATTTGATTTAATTTTCACATGTTGCTCTAATTAGTTTTTGTTTTATATATTTTTATGCACTCGATAAACTACTTTTGGTTAATTTTTTTAAGAGGTAACATTTAAAAATGCTTGTTCATTTCAAATATTTGCCAATGCAAAATATAAAGTGTGCATAATTATTTCTATTTAGTTAGAACAAATAAAACATTTCTTTAAACATATTTTAAATTGTAGTTTTCGGACTTTACAAATTATTCATGCGTATAATTTTAATTTGATTTGTATTTGATTGCAAATAAAAATTTGCAACATTTCATAAATTTCATTTGTTTTGCTTTGGCAGCAAAGCGGATTGAGAAATAATTCACTTTTCCGAGAAACTATTTGTAAAATACATAATTACTCCCCTCTCGGAATGCAATTCGTCGAAATGGGCAACTGCTAAAATTAAACAGAGAGCAAAATCATAAATATCAATGTTGAGTGTATTTAATGTATTATTAAACAAATTATACACACATACATACACAAAAGGCACTTGATTGCTATTCCAAAAATTTCACATTTGATTGTCGCACACAAATAAATTATTTATGATCATAAATTCCATGTGACTTTGCTTGATTTAAGTTGATTATTTGCTTAGGATCAATATTAGACAATCATTCAAAATGAGTTTATTAATTTAATTGCATTAAATGAGAGGTTAGTTTTTGATAAATACCTTATATTTAATGGTGCACACACAAAACAGACAATAAATATTTAATGGTATACGTGCAGAAACAAAAGCGGGAATCAAAACAATGCCATGTGCAAAATGGCCACAAAAATGTCAAATAAATGTGGCAACACTTTCGCTTACCTACAACCCAAAACCCCAAAGCATGTGATGTGGGAGTAAAAAATAAAAATAAAAAGCAAATACAGCCAAAAAAAAATAAACAAACAAAATACAAAAAGCAAAAAAAAAGAGCAAAAAATGCGAAACACGACAAAGTGAAATGAAAAGTGAATGAAAGTGGCACCAGGCGTTTTTAGCGGTATCCTTGACTTTTGTTACTTTTCACTTAAAGACTCTGAACTACCTGCCGCCCAAGATGGTAATGAAAAACGCGCGCCCTTTGTTCGCTTCCCTCAAGTAGGGGTTGGTAGAACACGGGCGTTTTGCCAGAAATGTTTGTCATGCCATGGTGTAACGGTATCCCGGAATGCCTGCTTGTTCTCATTATACCCTGTGGCTTTCAGTCGAGTATCATAAAGTTTGGCTTTTGAATGCGACATGCCAAAGGAAGAAAGACATTCAAGCCTGGTTCATTAGGATTTAGTGGAGAGTCTGTAAAATGCTTTTCGAGTGGAAGTTTATAATTCTTTATAAGCCCGTCGATCTAGGGAATTATTGGAGCTGTATAAACTATATTAGAATCTTGGTTTCATTCTCACATTTTCTTTCATTGTAATTACTAAGAAAAGATTTTGTATTTTTAATGCAAATATGATTTATTCACTTATATACATAACAACATATTCTTTTATCCATAACATTTTTAATGTACATTTTATTTATTCATTTACTTATTTATCTATTTATACATACTCACAACTAGTTTTGATACTTACAATTGAATTACTAATCCAGTAATTCATATTTTTCATTTATCTTATATCTTATGTATTAATTTATTTATTTATACATACTCAGATTTTCTTGTAATCCATACAATGGAAATATTAATTAAGGTTTTACATTTTTATTTTCAAGTATATATCTATTTTGAATTCATTTTTTTCCCCGCTTAGTTTATATCAAAAATGTTAATATATTGATCTGATCACAGAAACTTTCGCAGTACATAAAGCATATTTATTAAAATAAATGCTGAAATTTACTATTTTTCTAACTAAGGAAAAAAAATTAAAGAGTATGATTAAATGACAATTATTATACATATTATAACAACATTTTTATTTGGAAATTTGACTGTTAATTGCTTTATTCAAATTTGTAAGCTGCCTGTAGGATATCTGCTCGTCCAGCATTTGCTTTGAAATTTAGCTTAGCTGTTATTGTTGTTGCCACTGTTGCCTACTATTTTGTGCCGACAAAGTTTTTGAGTAAATGTCTTTGTCAGCAGGTGTAGCCCATGCAGGTGGCAAGCTGCCTTCCTGCCACGCCCCCTTCCTCTTTTCCCACCCCCACACACCACACCCCCAACCTTCCTTTTGGCTTGCCTTCCTGTTTTTCGGCTGAATGTTGTCCTTGCTTGCCTTTTTGCAGTTTCATTACCCTGAAAAGAGATTTTTATTTAAAGTTGTTTGTGGAAAAAAATGTCATGTAGCATTTATGCGGTGTTTTGCTTTGTTGTTATTGTTATTGTTGTTGTTGCCTGCTGCGGCTGCTTTTAATGCTAAAAGTTTTGCGCCCCTTTGGCTGATGGGTGACCTGTGCCAGCAAACACTCGAATTATTTAAGTAGGTTTTCGTATATATTTTTGCCGAATTATTCCATGCATTCATAAAATACGCTGTTTAGACACATTTTCGTCCAGGACATTGATGTGTCCTTTGTCTCTCCTACGCCGACCCAGTCCCACCTCTTTGCTGGCTTGTTTTTTTTCTGCAGACGCAGCGTAAAATTTAGCACTCAATTACGAGTCGGCGATAAGTCGACACTGCCAGCCAAGGCCATAAGCCAAAAGGCCAAGAAACCAGGAAACCCAGATGCCAACAGGCCAGAAGCTATAGCTGCTAAAACATTAATGAAATGAGCCTCATTAAAATGCAACGAAATGTCACTTATCTCAAATTGAAATTGAAGCACAAACAATCTCAAAACGCACTGCGAGTGAGCCAATTACAGCAGCTGATTCGACACAGCGTAAATTTTCCGATAAACATCAGAGCGTACAGCTGCAACAACAACAACAACAACAACAACAAAAACAACAATAAAAACAATAACAGCAATGTGCTATATTAGAGTGCAAGCTTGTTAACGGCTAAAGATTGCTCATACAACAAAGATCAGATTGGCATTGAAATGGACGAACGACATTCGTCCAATAAGTATATTCATACTATGTGTGCGTTTTCCATGTGGGTCAGTTTCAGCAGCTTGCATAATGTAACAAAGCAACTTTTCTTTGGGGCATTGAGAAGCTGAGCTTCTAGTTTAGAGGTGGGATTCTGTTTTTACTGCAACGCGACGTGATCGGGTTTTAGAAATGATGTAGGTAAAATAATGGATTATATAAAATTTGTGGGCTAAAAAGAATTTTCAGTATGTTTTTAACCCATGCGCCTAAAAGGTTTAAGCACATTCACTTTAGAATGTGTAAAGAAAATGAATACAAGAAATGGTCACGACCTTTAACACTAGTTACTTAATATACTAAATTTGAGAAAACACACTAAAGCCAATATTGGTTTATATTAACTAACACGGCTAATGAAAATTAAATATGATTTAACACGATCAATCTCGAGGCACAGTCTAAGCGAAAAACATAGTTTGAATGGACTTGATACGACTAAACACAAGATTCCATAATTCATAGCACGACTAAAAACGTAAAATGAGTTGAGATGATAGAGTATGAGAAACCAATTCTTAACACATTAAATTCAGTCATATGAAGCCAAGAAAAATCTTATAAAATATGAGTATATGCAAATTCTTTAAATACTAATGAAAAATAATCATTTAAATCATAAAACAGTTAATATATGAATAGCTATAAACATTTAAAAAACAACACTGTGGACATTTTTGTATTTTTTAATTTTAAAGAATCTAAGAAAGGAAAATATAGTTTCTGAGCAATAAGTTGAGTTACTATCGGCACCAAAAGGATGTCGATTTGTTTCAGGACGATTTTCTTTGCAGACATAAATCAGACGACTAATCAAAATGTAAAACGATTTTCAAGCATTAGCATGACGATTAAACACCACTTTGCACAATGTGACTAAAGCCGTTTTAAAAGTATTTAAGTCGTGGCTAAGCGCGATTTCAATGCAGAGATCTAGACTCAACTAAGCCTTATCCTTATGACATTACCTCTCCGCTCATAAAATATTTTGAATACATTATTAAAACATACAATAAAAAATCAAATGGTATACATAAGCAAAAGCTTTATAGCGACTGCAACTTGTCAGTAAGTCGTGTTTCTTAATTCCGACACGCAACCATCTCTAACAAGTGTTGGCCAAGTAAAGCCTTATTAAATGGACAGCACACAACGAGCCGGCCAAGCGATACAAGTAATGGCAATGCGAATACTCCTGCTGCGGCTGCCCAAAAATAAGGAAATACGTATACCATGCAGGGTGTGGCATGCAGAAGCAGCAGACAGCAGTTATATCTAGGAGGAGCAGCAGGCAGGCGGGCAGGCAGGCACACAGGAGGAGGCAGGCACTTCAGGCTGCCTTGGCATCAACTTTTGGTTAACTGCAAAACATAAGCCGGTCACACAGCATTCATGAAAAGCGATAAAAATGGTCCAGGCATTGTGCGTTCAGCTTTCACTGCCATATTGTCCAAGAGTCGCATTCTCCCATCCCTCACCCCATTCCACTCCAGCTCGCTCTAGTTGTCGTCAGGCTCTTTTGTCTGGCTGTTGCTGCTGCTGCTGCTGCTGCTGATGCTGTACGCAAAGTGAGGAAAAATTGTGGGAAATTACATTTCAAGCATTGCGTCTAGGCTCAGAGGTGTGCGGGTGTGCGAGCTGTGAGCTGAGAGCTGCGAGGTGTGCGGGTGTGCTGAAATCCAGACTTAGCCTATTAGCATTCATATTAAAACGAAAGTGGAGCCATATTGCGTACACGCCATGGCACAATGTACAAAGTACATACAATGCGTCGTATACGCAATGCCTTTTACTGTACGCTTGTATGTGTGTGTGTGTGTTCTGTTGTGTGTGTGTGTGCTCTGTTGTGCGTATGTGTAGTCCTGGCTGAATCCAGCCATTCTCCAGCAAACAATCTGCTTTCTTTTTTTTCCTTTTTTTCTTCTTCTTTTTGCCATTGCCAGCACTTGGGCAGATTTAAGGATTAACGTGCACGGCCCAATAACGAGCCACAACAACAACAACAACAACAATACCAACAAATGCCATAAGTCCTGGCTACTTTTTGATTTGCCTCGCCCATTGCTTAAAGCTTGTTTTCTGGTCTGGGATTGGTTGGCTGCGCAGTTAATTCCTTTTTGAGTAATACGCGTAGCTGGCCACAAGACACAAGATACCCAAATTGCATTCGCTGTGTGTCGTTTGCTTTTATTTTTATGCCTAGTCCCCTGCCCCTGGCTTAGCCGCTGCGCTTATTAAAAGCCATAACTTGCTGCGACCAACAGCAAATTAATTAGATGCCCGAAAATGTCTCTACACACAAGATATGTATATATATATCAGTATATATATTAACATAATTCTTTTGCAATTTAGAAAAACGATTTTCATGTAAAAATTCGCATTTAGTGCCAAAGGAAAGATTTGAATTTCCATAACTTTGCCATAAACTGAACTGATGTTGAAATGCAATACCTTTTTGGTCATAGTTCGGCTTCTAGATTAATAAATTGAAATGCACAATTTTGGTGTGGATTCACGTAAGTCAGTATTACCACAACGGATATTTATGTGCACGCAAAACTGTAAAATATCCATTTGAAATGTGCCTAATAAAATTTGAAAATATTTTTTTAAATATGCACAAAAAATTCCATGAACTTTTACCTAAATTTAAATAGGCAAATAATGTTGCACGTTTAATTATTTTAGACTTTCATTTTGAATTGTGGAAGCGACTAGTGAAAATGTACTATAAAATAATAATAATACAAATTCAACTTTGGTTTGCACTTTTCCACTTGTTTTTTTACCAATAAAATATCATGTTGATTGGCCAAAAAATGTATACACACAAAACAAAATAAATGTTATAAATATCATGCTTTATATTATTTTTATATTATATGTATAAAAATTTAAATTAGTGTTATTGATTTAATCGATCCTTTCAACTTGTTTGCATATTAAAAAAATAATTAATTTTTATTCTATTATTATTATGATTTAATCAAAATTAGTGTTGTAAATATATTAGCTAGCAAAAAAATGATTATGATTATGATTAGCTTGATTGTTACCCAAGTTTAAACACTTTTGCTGTTGCACAAACACAGTATGTTGGTAATTATGCATATATATGAGTATGTGCTTCAAATTTCAATAGGATTTTCCGTTGTCAATTGAGCATGCAAATAAAAATGCTCTGACAGCGGGGTGTGGCAAGTTTTTTTTTTTTTTTTGGGTGGGTACTTTGTTTAAAACATTAACAAACAAGCCGCAAAATAGGCAATGAAGGGTGATTGATGGTGGAGGGTGGGCGGGGGGCGGTGGGGGGTTAAGGGTGTGTGTATGTGAGGAGTGTATGCCGTGGGGATTAGGTGGGTGGCGGGGTGTGGCTTAGCTAGACAACGCTTGTCTTTTAATCGATTGAATGAAAGCGCACGCTAATGTTCAGCTTGCCCTGCAAACAACTACAGCAACAAGAAAAGCAACAATTGAGAACAACAATGCACTCTTTATCTCTCTCTCTTTCTTTCCGTCGGCCTCTCTCCCTCTCTCTTTGTTGCTCTGTGGAAGTCGTCGTTTGTTGCTTGCGTGTTTTGTAGGTGTTGGCGTTTATGTGGCTTTGTCAATGCCAGTGCCGCCGCAGCATGTAATGCCACACAGATCCCCGGGCACTTAAGGGCACTTTGGACATGTGCTAAACACACACACACATACATCTAGTGAGTGTGTTAGAGAGATAGAGAGCGAGAGAGGCACTTGTCTGTCAGGCCAACCATTATACACACACACAGAATACAATGTGCTTATCTGCTGGATGTTGTTGCTCTGCTGTTTGAGGCGAAACTAAATAATGCGCTTAATAGTGCAGCCCACCTACAACAGCAACAAGCAGAACAAGCAGAACAACAACAACCACAACCATAGCAAACAAGAACCAAATGAAAACAACAACCAAGGCCAGCCCAGGCCAGGCCAGAGCAGAGCGCGCTCTTTCCCATTTACTGTGCTTTGTCTTGGCCATTAAGCAAAAAATGGCAGCAACAGCAGCAGCAGTCACGTGTTGCCACGGCTGTTGGACATTGCCTGGGCAACACGTTGCTCGATTAGCATATCAATACAGATAGACTCACACGCGCATGCACACACACCCGCATACACACCCGCACACACACAAGCACGCACACTTCATTATGCTGGCAGCGACACATTTCGCATACGCCATGTTGCACGTTGTTCAGCATCAAGTGTTGTGTTTGAATTTAATGAAATGAGCAGATTGAATAGTTTGCCTCGGCCTACACAATACACACACACATTCACTGACATTCACAGACATTCACATACACACATTCACACACTTGCTCTTATTACATTAGAGCTTCCCTTCTCTGTTTTTTTTTCTTGTTTTTGCATTTTATGCCATTGTTATGGACGCCATCAGGCAAACACATGCCAAACAGCAAAATATCAAATTACCCACGTGTGTTTTAATATGTGTGTGTATGTGGCACACTTTTATTGCTCCACTTGCTGTGCCACACCTTGCATTTCTCGCAGTGTGTGTCTGTGCAAACTACTTAATGGTGTGTAAATTTGCCACGCGCTCAACGCTCGCGCTCGTTGCTCGGTTTCAATTTTGCGGCTAAGGAAAAATTAATTTTGCTGTTGGCCTTATTTTCGCTTTTGTGCGCCCACACACATAGCCAGCTTACCAGTTTATCCATCTAGCTGTTTACCAGTTTACAATTTAATTTGCAAACAATGCAAATGCTTCGCCAATCGAGCGTATACGTAATGTAATCGCTGTGCACAATTATACAGCAAACGAGATGCGCGCACACACACACATTCCAATTTAATAAACCAAAATACCATACAACGGCAGCGGCTAACCAGTAACAACTACAACATCAACACACACACACACACAGTCACCCACACACACATAGCAATGATGAAAAACAAAACAAGTCAACTGTCTTTTGCACTGCGGGAAAGAGAGCTGTACGCATATTGTTTGAGTGAAACTGATACAATTTAAAGTCGGTTAGTTGGTTTGTCAATTTGGCAACCTGTGCGTATTTTTCGTTTGCTCGATTACACTGGTCAACATAAGTTGCGGTTGTGTAAGCATATTAGCCAAGCAAGACTAAAGAACAAAATTTAGGAATGTTGTAATTGTTTCGCTGAGAGTTTTGACTTCATAACTTCTTATTTGACCAACAATTTAATTGAACAATTATAATCATTTAATACCACTGTTTATTAATAATGTTATCATTTTTTTATGACAAATAAGTACGAAGCGATCAGCAATATAATTGATTATAATAATAAATTGGCTAACTTATGCTCTTGTTTTAATTAACTTTATTTTTTACTTTATTAAATATACATTTTAAAATTGTTGCGTAATTTACATCCCTGAACTCGATTCATACGTAGTTATTGAAAATATATCGGAGCATGAAGAATAATAATGGGATTTTTTTTTTCATTTATAATGAATGATTTTTTCATTAAAAAATACTTGACATTTAGCCAGCCAAATTCCTAATTAAACTCATTTTTTACTCATTAAAATATGAAATGCAAATTTTGTTAGTAATTGTTGTACAATTTTAAAGACGAAACTGGTACAGGAATTGGAGAATTGGAGAACAGCAAAATAAATGACAACAGAATAAATTGATAATTACTCACTTCAAATCACTTGAGTTGAACCCAGCCAAATACCTATTTAAATTATTATTTTTTTATTATAATTCAATTGAATACGGAAATGTATTTAATATTTTTAAATTTATATGTAGATAATGGTTATACATTATTGTTTTTTTAACATTTATAAGCCCTTGTCAAAAGGCTTATAAATAAATTAATTGCTTTATGAATTAATGAACATTTTTTATTTTCTATGTATTTTTTTGGTCAATTTATTCAATTTAATGTATAATTTTTGTGCATTAAAAATACATTCTAAAAGCTTATATTTTTGACACTTTCGAGACAGATTTTAATTTGGGTGTTGCAAATAGTATGTTATGCCACATTATTTTTTATATGAGTATATGCTATCCATTCAAATAATTAAAAAATTGAGTGACTTAAGAAATATTTCAGCTGCTCATACAATACAACAATACAATTGATGTTCATGTTCATATTGCATTGTGTCTTTCAAGACAACTTTAAGTCACTAACAAATGCCAGCAAAATAATGTATTACGATTAGATTAGGAACTTGTTGGGTAGTGTTATCTAGATGAGGCTCAAAAGACTCAGTGGATGAATGGTAATTTGGTAAATTGGGAAATGCTCTAATGGAATTTTGTACTCTGCTCTACTTGTCCAGGACTAAAACTAACAAGAGCTCCGTTTGACTGATGTAACAACAATGCATGCCACACCAAATACTCAGTTGGCCTTCCTAAGCCCACCTCCCTCTCACTGCTGGCGGATGTATTGAACGAAATTTTTGGGCACAATCTAAATCAATGTCGTAATCGAAACTGAGCCAAAGAGAGAAAAATTTGTGGATGTGCGTGTGTGCTATTAAGGGGGCGGTGTGGGCGGGTGTGGATAGAAAAATATGTGCACACACAGGTTTTGTGAGGCAGCGCATAAACAATGCAACTGCCAGTTAGCTAAGTTAGCTGAGTGACATCCAAGCGCCATCGGCAAGGAAGAACGAATAACAAGAATTTACGATGGGCACACACAATGAAATTGCCACACTTCGACAAAGGATGCTGCACCTGACTGCCACTGTTGCTGCTGCTGCTCCTGGTTGCTACTGGTTACTTCTGGGTGCTGCATCTCATCGAAGAGGCGAAAAATTGAAAATTCAGCCGACTGTCGACTGCCGGCTGCCGGCTTTTTGTATTGACTATAAATTTTCACTTACAGTTGCCACAGAGCTTGCGAATCTTGGCACTGTCAATGCACTCTACGTATACGTAATGCACACACACACATGCACATATGTATATATATATATATATATATATTTATTTATATGTATGCATGTACAAATAAAAGGACAAGGTCCAAGGAGTTAAAAAGCGAGGGGTGTTGCATAGTAGTGCTGCATGCCGGGGCCACATTTTAAATGCCAACATAAATTTTATCCTGTGTGTGTACACAGTGTGTGTTTTGTGTGTCTGTGTGTGTCTCGTGTGTGTGTGTGTGACAGGACACTGCAGGCAATCGTTTATAATCAGAAAACCAGCAAATTTCATGTTGTTGGCTGGCCCCAAATAAAAAATAATAAAAATGTGGCAACGGCTTTACTTACGTACGTCTCATTCCCTAAATGTTGTCCCCTTCCTGCCCCTGCTTCTCTGCCCGTTCGCTGCCTCTAAACTTTGCTGTCTCTTACTTTGTCCATCGCTGTGTGTATTGTGTTCTAGTTGAAAATCTTTGAACTATGAAAAATTGATATTAGCTAAAAATACTTTTAGTCCTTGAGCTTACTACACACACACTCACACATACGTGTGTGTATGTGCGTTTTGGGTGTGTACAGCTTGTAGCATATGCGCACCACCCAATCAACCACCCACCGCATGTTCCTTTTGTGTTCGTTGCCATTCTGTTTGTCCGGGTCTCCTGTTGGAGTGTGTGCACAATGATTAGGACTGAATGCCTGACCATATGACATCGTCCACATTGTACAATTTACTCGGTGACTGTGATTCTCCTTGTTGCTGTTCTTGTTGTTGTTGTTGTTTTTTTCTTCTTTGTTTTTGTTATTCTTTTCGGTTTTTCTAACCTGCACCCAAAACCAACACCGAGCGACTGTTTCGTTCCTTATGTCCTTTTGGGCATATATTCCATGCTTACTTTGGCTGCGCTTTATTTAATAAAGCAATTTACGCTTGACTAACATAAGTTATTGTCCAAACGTACTTATTTTTCCGCACACATAAACACACACACACACACACACAGAGTGAGCTGTGCCACAACTGGGCCGGCACAGATAATTTGTGGTGTTTGGTGGTGCACATCACAAACCCTACATTTTCCACCCACCCATACCAGCCACTCATCCACCCACTACTTTTATAGGCATGTGTGTGTGTGGGAGTTGGTGTGCTTTTGTTGGAAAATGTGTATGTGTTTGATTGTTTGCTTGCTTTTGCCACTTGTTACAAATTGTTGAAATTAATTTACATAATAAAAAATGAATTAGTTGTAAGTACTCGTTATTTTCCGTTCATTCCGTTTCTTACTTGTGTTGCTAATGTGCACATACGAGCATAGCAATAAATTCTTCTGGGCCGATCCGTGATGTTTGTCATTTCTCAAGCTGAGCAGCTTATAAACTGTCGGGGCTGACCATGATTAATTAAGATAAATTGAATGCTAGTTGACAAACTGATGTGACATGTCATTCGATGTCGCCAAGTCACACAGTATGTACACAATAATAATAGGCCTATGCCACTCACTTAATGGGCGTTTATCACTTAAGAGCTTATAAATTGCATCAATTTGACTTGGTCTGGTAAATGTTTTAGTTGTTGAGTTTTTAATGAAATGCAGTTTCTTATCTCTCGTGTAGAATATGTTCTATTTCTTTCTCAAATATTATTCGCCACTATTTTACTGGCAGCGGTAATAAACAATATAATAACTCATGCTAAATTAGTTATATTCGAAAATGTATACTTTTGAGTTTGCTCTATTACGAATACACTTCTTTTCTTATCTAATTCTCTTTTCTAATTCGTAAACGTTCCACTGGCAGCAGCAAATTTTCCTTAACTGTTTCATATAATACTTATAACTATATAACTATATAATTCCTAACTTCCTGCCATATTTATATACTTTTAAACTTTCAATTTGGCTCTTTAAGGAATTATTTTCTTTTTTCCAAATTCGTTAATGTTCCACTGGTTTTAGAAAATGTTCTAGATCTGCCTCATACGAGTATATTATTTGTTATAAGAATATAACTTCATGTCATTTATCTTTTCCGAATTGTCTTTCACTTGAGGCAGAATATCTTATCCATAATCCATATATAAAATAAATATATTTGGTTTACTGTTTGCAACGTTTTTATACTTAAAAATCTCTAAAAAATGCACTTTAACATAAAATACTTTTCCATTTTTATTTACTAGATCATAAATTTCGCATTCTTCTTTGGTGTTCTATTCGTAAAGTTTGCCTAGCAGCTCATTTGCATTTGCTTTTAATCTCTCATTGTACTAAGAGAGCTTCTAAACTTTGCATACTTATCTCTCTGTCACTCGCTTTAGGTCTCCCTCTCTCTCTCTCTCTCTCTTGCAGAGTCTGCTCGCTATGGCAAATTTTTTACTAAGAAGCCCTACATTTACCTCTATTATTTTGGAAACTGCATATACCCGTATATCCCTGCATAATATTTTGCACGTGTAAGCTTAGATTCGCTGAAGGTGTTTTGTGAAAATCACGCTGCCAAAAACAAGTAAGCCAATTAGTTTGTCGCTTGCACATTCAGTCTATGGCAGACTTTGAGGCAACGCTATCAGCATTCGGATGCCCGGTGTCAACCCACTAACCCCATCCACATCCATTCCCATTCGCAACCTCATCGCCATCCACATCGCAACCCATCAACCGTCATCACCGCAGGCAACGCTTGCACCTTTCTGCATTACAAATGAACGCTGCAAACATTTTTTCTCCACGCTTAGCGCTGCGGCACATTTTGTTCCCTTTGCCACAAACTTTTTTTATATATTTTTTATTTTTTGTTGTGGCCTGTGCCCTCCTCCTGCTCTCGCTCTCTTTATTTTTAAGTTTTTTCTTTGTTTTGCATTTTGCTAAAGCGCACATCCGCCGCAACTGTAACGCCTGCAGCTCTACACGGCTGAGCGGCTGTCTGCTGATGTTCCTCTTCCTGTCCCCGGTCCTCTGCGACGTGCACCTTTTTCCCCTCTCCGCACTGTTTGCTGTTTTATGCGTTTGCCAAACTGTCAATCAATAGAATTGTGTGGCGTTTTTGTGGTGCGTGTGTGGAGAGGAGGCTTTTACGAGAGGCGTGGTCGCATTGTTGCCGCTGCAGCGATGTGAGGCGGTGGGGCGTGGCTACGTGCAACGTCAAAGTTAACGTGCATCACGTGGCGTGCGCCTAAAGTGCTGCAATGGTATTTTCGCTTGGAAACTGCGCTTTGCCGTGGTGACATTTGCATCGACATTTCGCACAGTTCTCAAAAAACGCTTGTAAAAAAACAAGTCAACTGGTGTTGGGTATGCTTGACAGTCAGTTATCCTGTATGCATTCAAAAGTCTTCCCTTAAAATGATCTATATATATTCTATAATGGGTCAATAATATAATTATCTGTGAGTTATAAGCAACTTTCTCATAATAATCAACCATTTTAATATATTTGCCTGAGTTTATAGTCTTGTCTCTGGTGGTTTTACTTGTTTTAATAATAGTAATATTATTTGTATATAAAAGTATTGAAATTATATCGAAAACTGGGAGTTCATCTGTCTAGTCCCTTTTTTTTTGCAGCCTTATCAAGATAAGTAAATACATATATAAGATTTAAATATTTTCGACTCATTTCTAATAAATAGAGTATTGAGTTTCAGTATAAATTATTAGATCTTCTCTATCTCTGCATGCTTCTACCCACATCCTGATACAGCTATATTAGCCTTCATTCTGTCCAATCTCGAGGGTATTCCAAATGGGCAAATGTCGTTGCCAACAAGTGTCGTTGATATATGGGAATGTCAGATGGTCAGCATTGAAGTCAGCGCAAAATATTTTGGCAATAATTTAAAACGTGGTCTGGGACCGCCCCCAAAAGGCCCAATTGTGGTCGGTAGCCGACGAAAAGCCATGTAAAGTGAAAATGTTGCCATTTTCCTCGTTTTCTGTTCATTTCTTTTGCTCGTTAGCATTGTACGAAAAAAGCAGATCGGGAAAAAAAGAAATTGTGAAAGGAAAAGGAAAAGAGAGCAAAATGAAAGAAAAAAGCGTCTCAAGTGAATGCGTTTTGCATGTGGCTCTGATTTTGGTGGTCTCATGCGCTTCATTGTCGTCCTTGACGTGGTCGTCTCCAGGCAGGACTATAGCCAAAATCAATACGTCTCCTTTCTACCGAACTGTGCTATTCCTATCCGACTAACGGAAGTTGACTGTCTGCTTGCTTAGGCATGCAATGCAACACTCACACACAACTGTGTGTGTGTCTGTGTGTGTGTGTGTGTGTATGTGTGTGTATGTGTATGTGTGTTGGGGGGAAAGTCATGATTATGTCTAATAGATGTCCAAGTCAATCGATGTTCAAGCACTTGACACTTGAGCTCTTGCCTTTGGACGTGCCAAAGTTGTGTGTCAGACACTTTCCCAGAGTCATCCCAAATCCGTTGTTAAAGAGTTATCGCATAAGAGAAACGAAAAAAAAAACAAGCATGTTCTTTAGCAAATTGGGTTGCTAATGTAGTCACATAATAAATGAGTGTGACAATATTGGGAACTTAATTGTATATTTAGCAAAAAGTACAAATTAATGAGCCGAAACATTTTTTTTTTCGAACGGGACCGCAACAGACAACACACTTAAATAAAGCACCATTTGCGACAATCAAAATGATTAAGTGCCTCCGATAGCAAAGCAAGCAAGGGAGAACAAAATAAAAACAAAATCAACTAAAATAAGTAGAAAAAAACCTGAAGTGTTACTTTCATGCTGACGAAAATTAAATACTCTTGCAAATAAATAGATGAATACTTTGATATAAGTTTTTATATAATGGGATATTGATACTGTTTTTTTTTGTTGGTAGCTATTTGATATACTAGTCCGATGTGAACAGGCTTTACTAATTTTGATGGTGTTTTCTTGTTTTTTGTTTGATTTTATAATTACATAAGTCTCTCGCTGTATATAAATATATATATATATATATATATATTTATTTTTTCAAATATATTTGTTAAGCTATAAAATTCCTAATGAAAGATACGAAGAGCTTTTACAGTTTACAGCTTTAAATTCTAACAAGGAAAAAAATAATTATTTATGTAAAATATTTTTTAATAAAATTAAAAAGCAAACTCTGAAATTATAATTTTTATGATACAAATTTGTCAAAATATTAATAACAATAAAAAAACAAGCACAATTTCACCACAAAGTGTATATAAAAAATAAATAGAGAAAAACATTGCGTATACGCAATGTCGCCGGGTGTTGGGCAATAAACACACAAAATGCTGGACGCGGCTGGCTAAGAAATATGACCGTTGCGTCGCTTAAAACAATTTAAAGTGAACAAGTGTGCCGCTGTGTGTGTGTGTGTGTGTGTGTGAGTGTGTGTGTGGGTAAGCAGATTTTTTGAGGCAGCGAGGCGCATCTTAAAAATACGCTTTAACTGCCCCGCCGTCTACGTCACAACAGCCAGCAGCGAGCAGCAACAATAACAATAACACCCCAGGGAGTGATTAAAATATAATAAATTTAAGTTGAACATGGAAGAAAGGCAGCAGGCAGAGCCCGTAAGAGATTAAGTGCTACCCACAACATAAAACCGCACATGCAAACGCCGCTTGCACCCCTCACATAATCCAGCGCTCCCCTACCCTAGCTCCCCAAGCAACACAAAACCTAACCGACCAGCCACATGGTGTTGCTGTGCCTCTTTGGTCCAGCTGTGGCACAAATGTGTGAACATAATTTAGCATGCAGCTAAGTTGCTTCCATTTTTTCGTTCGGCCCGCAGAAAAGTTAGACAATGTTTCAGAGCTCTTAGCCCGAGACTCTCTGAGCATGCGAGTGTTTTAAAGTTGAATGCGAATTTGATTTGCGGCATTTTAATTTATGAACTGAATTGTGAAAGAGAGGCGCCACGTCAAGCTGCCAAACACGATGCCAAATATTTCCTGAAACACAGGACACAAGGCCCCCAGACCTCTCCCAACCCTGCCGGCTTTTGAGTCGCAGCTGTCGGCGTCGCTTTTATGCTGAATGCCAAATCAAGCAGCTGCCTCAACTTTTTTTTTCATGCTGTTTTTTAATTTTGCATTTTTTTTTGGTTGTGGCAGGTTTGAATTGCACAGACTCTGCTTTGGCTTTGGCTCTTTTTCATGCCAAATTTTTCTGATTTCGCTTATGTTCTGTTTTTGGTGTTTTTATTGTTGTTGTTGCTCTTGTTGTTGGTTATCTGTCTATCTGGCGCTCAAGTGTGTGTGTGGGCGTTTTCTCGGGTTATCAGCGTTCGCATAAATCTTTTATCTACCAGCCGCAGCTGGTGCTGCTCCCCAAGACTTTTCGGTTTGCCTAATGAATACGCACAAAGTTGTTAATGAAGCAACCAGTCGATAGTCAGGGAATGGCAGTGGAGATGTGAGGCATACATAAGGCAGTAACATGCATACATATTTATGGCTGGCATACATAGGAATATAGAAGGCATTCGTGCGTTGAGAGTAAGTGCATAGCTGATTTGGCTTATGAGTATGCATAGGCGACAGATTGAATAATCACACCCTCGGGAAGGGAGTGCGCATAATAACTTTGTACAAAGATTGCACTGAACGACAGACAGACCCAAATGATATACGAGGGTGCTGTAAAAGAGAATGAGGCATTTAATTAGAATGTAAACAGAGTCCTAAGTTCGACTATTTGTGCTAAAGATTTAAGCAGACATATGAGAGTAAGTTTTGGCAAGAATTCATTTGCTAACTACTTGGCTTGAATGAGAGTGAGTTATAGCTATAGTTCGTATGTGAACTATTCGGGTCTGATTGGGGTTTTTTTTACGGGATTTCCACAATTCGTGAATTTAATACTGGACCATTGTGCAATTGTATACACACCCGATATATAATGTCTTTTATTCTCTTTAATTTCTTTTTGTTTGACCTTAAATTTAATTATGCCGTTTTAATTGTGTATGCATTAATGTGTAACATTAATATTCATTTAAAATGTTCATTTTTAAAAACCTTTTTACAAAATTATACACTGTTTAGTCTACAATAAATAAATCTTTATAGTTGTTTATTGCTTGGTGTCTTTTCTAATAATTTAAATATCACTTTTGCTGGCTTTATATTCAATAATTATTTAAATTTAAAGCATATAAACTTCATTACAGTAATGTTAATGTTAAAAAATGCATATTTGCAACTAATTAAAAATAGTTAACGTCAAACTTTACTTCTTAATTAGACATTTTTTGCCAATTGCCAATTGCCAATTTAATAATAAATACTAAAATTGTAAACTATTTGCAAATATTATTGGCCCCTTTTGCAAAATAATTAGCTTTTCTAATAAATTGTTTTAAATTTTTATGCTACCTAATTGAGATTATAATCATAGCGCTGAAGCATGAATAATCTGGTTAATTAACTAGTGTTTGCAAATTATGGATATTATAGTTTCTAAAGTTGGGTTACATTAAAATGTAGAATGCATTAAATTTGTGGAATTTCGAATAAGACACGATCGTTTTTATTAAGATATTATGCCAATTTGCGTTCTGAGAGCCCTCTTTATTTTTTTTTTTGTCAGCTGTTTACATATGTATGACAACTTTTGATTTGTCAGAGCTTTAGATAATTAATTTCTTGAATGAGACTAGACTTGAATAGCTATATAAATGATTTTATTCAACTACTCGAGGCCTTGATCAAGTGAGTCTCAAAGTTGAGTGCTCTTGCTAAACTTTCAAATTAATTAAGAACTATGCAGCTCGAAAAGTTGCGGCTGATGCAAGCAACTCGATGGCAATTGTTTGGGGTAGGTAAATTGATTTTGACCTCTTTTTTTTTCTTTTGGCTTAGTGCCGTTTCTGCTCTCAAGCGTTGCACTTAATGCGGCCAGCAGCAAAAGTAGCTAAAAAAAAACGAAAAAAAAGAACCTGCTAGGTTCAAATGCTTATTGTGGAGCCAACGTCGTGATTGTTAGGGGGTACAGAGAGGAGGATAAGAGCTGGCGCACAGGCCAGCAAATGGTAAATAACGATAAATAGAAAAAAGTTGCTCGAAAATTGCTTGGCCAGAGGCAAAGTCAATGATGTTTGGGCCACTTCACTGCAGTAGTGGCAGCTGCAACAACAGCAACAAAAGTCAAGTCTAGTGGCAGTTGCGGGCTTGAAGCGTAAAATTGTTTGTTATAAAATTCAATTGTTGCTGTTGTTGCTGCCCTAATGCGCCAATGCAATCGTCTAAAACACAAAAACAAAAAAAAAACTAGTCTACAATAAAACGGAAAAATGCCAAGAAAGTTTAGCTTAAAAGTTGAGTTCAGTTTTTTTGTCTTGTGCCGAGATTGCTTTGCAACGAGGTGCGCTATCAGTTTAAGACTGGTCCGGTGTTAAGGGTGCAAAGGGTATGCAAATTGAAGTTGGCCCGATTTTGTGTTTGCTTTCATGCCACAAGCACGCACGACTTGCTTCGAATCAAAACTATGATTTTGTAAGCAATTGATGTTAATGGAAATTAAATTTATGTTAGTATTTTAAAACCATTTATTTTAATCCTTTTAATATTTGCACACATTTTACTTTAAACTTTATACAAAAACAAACTGCTGTCCTATGCGATTATCAATAATAAAGAGTACATCACTTATAAGATAATTGTACTAAAGTTAATCAAATAACAGACACAGCTCTAATGCTAAAGACATGCCAAATTTTTGAGTCTTCAAAGAGAGTTTAAATAAACATTCTAAAATCACTTTGATGTTGATAAGATTTGAGTCATCTTCTACTAGTCTGGCATTGATACTTAGAATCTTCATTTAAAAACAAACTGCTGTCCTGTAATTGACATCACTTATAGGACAATAATACTAATGTTCATCAAATAATAGACACAGCTCTAATGCCAATGTGATGCACCTAGCGATAGGCAACATTTTTGTTGTGTAGGCCTTTACAGATGTGCTCATCTGGATGTGTGTGTGAGTATTGTGTGTATATGTGCATAGCAATTTGCGAGTTAGTTGAAATATGAGGGAATGTTTTACCTGCTGATTATGTTATATAAGCAGCGAGTGTCTTAAGGCAACCAGCCAGTTGTCAGGTGAACTCATATTAGCTTTTATGATGCGCCATCTAGCAGTATGTCCTCCTGGTTGTCAGGACAGCGAATAAAGTGCGTGGAAAGAAAGGAAAGAAAAGTGGCAACCTGTTGCCAGGACTGCTGTTGCTGTTGCTGCTGCTGGTGTTTTTCCAGTTGCCGTCACAGCCCAGTTATAGATCGTGCTTGACGTCGTTTGACAACAAATTGCGCATATCAAATTTACGAAAATGTCTCTGTGAAAAGCCTTGACAAACTAATAGAATTTGTTGCTTGACTGCCTGTCTGTCTGTCCCTCTCTCTCTCTCTCTCTTTCTGTCTGTCTGTCTGACGGTTGGTCGTGTCGCGAATGTGTTGCGCTCAAAGTGTTTGGTAATGGCTCGCCCCACCTCTCTTCAAAATGATAGGCGTTGTCAGAGGGCTCTGCTTCTAACTCACAGTTGGGGCTAATGCCGCAATTTCGCGCTTTATACGCGGTTTGCATGACACACGCACACACACACGCACTCACACACACCCAAGCAAATATGCATACATATGAGTGCGAGATTGTTGAGTATGTGTATATAAATATATATATATATATATATATATATATAGATATATATATATATAAATATATATTTAATTATAAATATATGTTGTGGCAACACAACAGGACAACGACTGGCATTTACATATTTGCGGCATTAGAGCTGGCTATATTAATGATTTTTATAGTATAATAATGCGTTATCACGCCGTAGTTCACTCACTCATGCGGCATATACATAGATATGGCTAATTTATTTGTTTTCACTGTTTAGTGCGCCATCCTTCTATTCCCGCTTCGCCTTCTTGCCTTCGTGCATTTGAAGTTATTTGCATACGTATTTTGTATTTTGATTGAGTTGTTGCACATAATTTATGGGAGCCCACACCGACTGACAGTCTCTGTGCTTTTGATACCTTTGCTATAGATTTTCATTATGGTCAACATTATTAAACATTTTGTATTCTGATTTGTTGTTGTTGCATTATGCAAATTAGTGTCATGCATAAATTGCTAAAAATTATTATCCAGTCTGCTACCTTAATTAAATGACAAAACACACACAAAATTCAAGCTTAAAACGAAGAGCACAACATAATTTTGTGTATGGCATTTTTCGGCCACTGTTTCTCCATAAACAGAATTAATGACCGTGTTCTAAATTGTGACGTAAATGGGTTTTGCCAGCAAAGAGAATTCGTTACCAACAAATAGCAAAAAAAAAAAAATCAATAGATTAACATAATTGACGTTAAAATAGATGGAACGAGTTTTTGTAATTTACAATTATGCGGAATAGATGTACTTCATCATTGTTTGGCTATTTACAGTTCAGTTGTGTTTAGAGTGAATAATTTTTTCTCAGCTGATAAATGCAATTTTTTTTCTAGTTATGATTTTTTATATATTATGTGTTCAGCTTGTATTAATATAATAATATAATAATAATTATAATATACTCATCACCAAAAATAAATATTAAGGTATATTTTGCATAAACAATTTTATTATTATTTTATTTATTTACCACATTATTAGTAATATGTTGGATTCCATGTGCCATGCACTAAAACAAGTATTAGGAAATAAGCTTTGTAATTAAACCGTACCATCAGCGAGTTCAATCATATTATCTGAAGGTTTTTGTCCGTAATCCTGCCTGCCTCTGCCGCAGTTTATCCAATCAGTTGGACCAGCTAATTGCTATAATCCGATTGCTGTTACTCCAGTTTTGGGGCTCTTCGGGTTAAGGGAGAGCTGTGCGGAGATGGCTGAATGAATGTATGACGCCTTAATGAATGAGTTCGCGTGCAGAGCAGCAATATTAAGGTGGGGGACTTATTGCTGCATTGAGTTGTTTCCATACCTTTTGAAATGAATTTTCCTTTGTGCATGTAATTGCTCCAAATTAAAGCATTTTGTCTATGAAAATACCATTTTCCCCATTGATAATTTGCATTCAACACAAAACTACCGGCGGCCAACAGAAATTTCATTTCAATTTTGTGAATCTTGCAAATATCGTGGACTACATTTTTAAGGGGGTTGATCTCTGTGGTGTACCCTATAACGGTAAAGTGCGTACAGTGGAGTCTACTAAAAATGTGGATGAGCATGATTAAGATCTACATTCAAACCTATAAGTAAATAAAGAAAAGATACCACGATTTTATCTGTAGGCATGCGAATACCATTGATAAATTTAGAGTTGTTCTTTATTGCCTCTAAATTAGAGTTATACAGTTAAAGTCTTCGTTTTTCTAATACATGTATTTAAATTGTAAGAGTTTCTTCATAACTTCAAAAGTTGTACAGGAATTAGTTCAAATAAGTTGAACTGTAATCTAATTTATTTATTAATTTATGTAATAAATTGAAAATGTAAATTAAAATTAATCTTAAAGTTGGAGTTCCAGTTAAAATATAAATTGAGAAAAAAAAATAAAATGGTTCAACTCAATTACACCAATAATTGTTAGCATCAGAAAAACAGTGAGAGAGAAAATAAAAGATCAACAACATTTTACACCTAAAGATTAAGTTAAGTCCTGTTTACAGGATATATTCAAGTACAGAGCAATCTTGGTGCAAGATTACTTTCTTGTACATCCTTGTACATCATACTTTATTTACCTATTAAGCTGAGCATGATTATTACATAACATTTTATGATTTTAATCAAAATCTCAGCGCCACGATGATAAATGTGCTGCCAGAACCAAAAATTCTATCAGATGGGGTAAAATATTCATAATTCAATGTTTAAACCGCAATTCATGTTCGTCCTTTTTTGTTGGCTTGGTTCGTTGGCTGAGTTTCGCTGGTTGCTATTGCTGGCTGTTGGCTACCAGCTTTGCCATTTGCCGTTTTGCTGCTATTCATATTAAAATTGGTGGTGGCAGCAACAGAAGCGGGTGCGGTAGCAGCTGCTGGTTGCACCACAGCTTACCTTGGGTAAACCTGAAAAACGCTTTTGCATTTTCATAAATTTTTGGTTTTACCCACTGAAATTGACTCCCTCTCGCCGCACCAACTTCTCAATTTTGTCTGAGTTATAACCGACTGCATAATATAGCCTCTGTTGCACTCGACCCATGCCTTGAGTTTTATTTCACATACTCACAAACATACACCATAGCGCGACCAACTGGCCCTTGCCCCACATTCCACGTACCACAGCCGTTTGCAGTTCATGCTGCCATTTTGCCGGGCAGGGGGTGAGTGCGTGTGTACATGTTGCCTGCCCCTTTATGCAATAAAATTGAAATTAATTTTTAGTGATTGCGGATGCGGTTCAATGTGGCTACCACGCGCCCCTTGCCACCGGCCTCGTCTGCCCGTTAACCAACGTATAATTTCTCAACGCCTCCATTTTGGTCAGCGGCGGTTTGACACCGCATATTGTTAAGGCCGCAATTGAATTGTAAATTCTTTCGGTCGGCATATGGTTAAAAATACCTTTACATTTTTTAATTTCATATACGTATTATTAATAAATTGTTGGGCCTGTGTAATAAACAGTATAATTAATATGCATATTATTTTGGTCTCTTCATTTTTAGGTTACTTAACATAGTAGCAATTGCTATTAATGCAGATATCATCACTCGCATAAAATCGAACAATATCAAAACAGGTAATTCCATTTTCATTACATAACCATCCACTTACTGGCAGACCGAAAATTGACTCTTATCATATAAATTTTAAATTGGGGCTGAGAGCTGTATTAATTTCGATTCCGTGTCATCATATGTTTCATTAATGCAACAACTGACAGCGAAGGATATGTTTAACTGAATGTATGTGTAATTCAATAAGCGTATTTAAATTCGAATTTATTTTAGTTGACGTATCGTTCATCTACAAAGTGACAACTAACAAGAAAATATCATTTAGGGCGGTTAACTGTTAATTGATTGACTTACTAATTAAGTAGTCGGAATGTCAGGGGTGATTTATCGATGTACAAGAAATTTAAGTGAAAACTTTGATTACGAATAACCATTGAGTTAGTTAAAGTTTGGCCAGCATATTTGCTGAAAATAACAATATTAAAGTATAGATCTTTAAGTTCAAAATTTGACAGGGTATAACCCTTTAGTTGATTGAAGTTTAGCTTGTAATCTGAATTACATTTTTAAATTAGTTTTTCAGTATTTATTATATTTATATATAAAGATTAAAGAGATAAAGATTATATAATAATGCTATAAGTATTTAGCTACATAGTCAAACATATTTGAACTATATTTTGAAAATTCGTTTTTTTCACAACTTTCTTTCTTACTTCCTCTGACGCTTAAGCACTTAAACTTTTATCTGATACTCCAATTATTACATTGACACTGCATACAAAATGTAGCTTTTCCTTTTTATTCTGCTAAGCTGCACAAGCAAATATTCAATTATGACCAAAGTGAATTTTAAATGGACAAATTGAAATTCAGTCGAAGTGCTAACGTTATCGTCATCGTTATCATTTGGGCAGCTTTGTCATAATCATTTAGTAATTAACTCAATTAGCCAGCCAATAAGACTTGACCACAAACGTCTTTGGCTATCTGCCAGAAAGACCTAAAAATTTGTGTGCACCATGTTTACACTTGACCAATACGAGTTTCGGCCATCCGGTATAGGTGCGTTTCTAGCCCAGTTAGCAAGGGTTACTGCACAGATCAAATAAGCGATGGACAAAACTGTCATTTATCTTTTTGAATGGTGAGGGAGGGTTATAGAACGGGTAGAGCCCCAAATGGTTGGCTTTAATTAGTGTCAGCTGCTGTAGCTCTGGCTGTGCTTGAACTTTGACCAAGTTTTTCAGTGCGGAAAACAAAATTAAATTTCCTTCGGCTTCTTCGTATTTCGGCTCCTTCTGCTTTTGTCATGTTGCCTAATTGAAACGTTTACACTAAAACTTAATTGTCTTTCTAGTTGCTGTTGTGGTTGTTGTTGTTATTATTATTGCCAGCCTTTAGGTTTTCAAGTTTCTTCACATTTTCGTTATGCATGTGTTTTTGTTGCTGTCTGCTACATATTTTGCTTGTTCAGCTACTGCCTGTTCCTTTTGCTGTAATTTAATTTGGGCCATATTGTCACGTAGCTGGAATATACACTTTCAGTCATGTTTGTTGACAAATGCACAAAAATTGGCAAAGTAAATATTTGGAGAGCTAAATGCACTTGGGCAAAGGCTTCTTCAATCCTTTTCAATATTTTCGAAGCTAGAGGACGTTGGCACTCAATTAATAGCCATTTATGATGACAATAATCTTTGCAAATATTCTTATCCATATTCATCGATATGTATATTAATATGTGTAGGTTTATCTATATGTATATGTGGGAAAGCCAATTAGACACGAAGTCATCAATCAGTGAAACTATCAACAACACTTTGTTTTAATAGTAAATAATAATTAATTAGCCTGGCGTATTTATTGTACACTTAAGCAAAGAAAGCATTTTAGTTCATTTTAACGAAAAAGTAACTTATTGTTTTTACTACTTTGAAGTACTTGATTATAACCAAGTTCAGCACTTTTAGCAGGTTTCCAACTTGGTCTAAGCAGGCTACCAAAAAGTGTTGCATAAAGGTTGCCTCGATTTATAAAGAAAAATTGCTATTGCTATTTCCGTAAGTATTTTCTTACAGGATACTGCGTTACATTGATATTATCGAGTCGTCACTTTATATATACTTTTTGTTTGGCTGAAATTTGTGTGTATCATCTTTATGCCTAGCATCTGTATATCTTTGCATGTCCACCGATATTATATTATATTATATTAGAGCTTAACAATTTCAGTCACTTTCACAAATTTAAATCGATTTCTTTTCAAAATAACTTTTGCTTTTCACGAACAACTGCACAAGTGATTTATGTTTACACTGTTAATGACTGCTCATTAACAAGGTTTGTCATATTATATTGACAGAGAGAATGTACAAGTTTTATGCTGAAGTACATATTTTGTATTTTCTTAAATATAAAATAAGTATATTTAAATATATATATAAATATATAATTTTGTATATTTTAAAGCACTTGTCCGCTGAAGTTTTAATAAGGACCTACATTCGATTTACTTATCTATGTATTTATATATTTGTATAAAGTCTTCTCTCTCTGTTTAATATCACAAATGCTAACTTTTGTAAGTAAAGCAAATCGTCTACATATATAAAAACATATTTAAACGCATTATAACATTGTAAAATATAAAGTGGAAGACACAATTATTTAAGTACTGCCCTGCAGCGTTTTTCGCATTTTATATTTTTCTGCCATTGTGTTCGTTAGAGATGCAGTTGTATTTATTCTCTTACCTTGTTACGCTTCATTTTTTTCACTGCATTTGTTGTTGTAGTTTTTCACTTGATTTACTTGATTGCAGCAATGTTTTTTATTAGATGTGAAATTTCATTTCATTGTGTTTTGCCTTTCCTGTGACACATTTTGTTGCTATATTTTACTGGCCTCCTTCTTTTATTCTTTTCTGTATTCATTTTGTTGGTAATTGGCACACAATAAGCTCTTATATTCATATATATTTACATATACTTATATACATATATATATTTGTTTTCTTAATTTTTTTCTGTTGCGTTAGGTGTATTTATTTAATGAGCTTTATTCTTTTGGGGAGAAGTCGTTTCCGTTTATTTGTATTGCTTCTGTTCTTGTTTTGCTAATTGAGCACAACATTTTGCCATTAATCAAATTACATTTTTTGTACTGTTTTGTGGCCGTTTAACAAGGACCTCCTTAAGCGCCCATTTCTGTTGCGTCCCTCATAATTTGTGTGGGGCATCCTGCTGACGCGTCGTCCGGGCACTTAATTAAAAGATTATTTCTGAAAACTTTGGGGTACAGAACTTAACGTCAACATCTAACAGCTAGCAGAGCTGAGCGCTCTATTTGCCCAAAAACTTTAAACAAATAAAAGGAAATTGCAAAAGTAAACACACTTAGACACAAACACACACTTCCAGACACACGCACACACACACGCACACACACACGCACACACACACACACACACACACACACACGCCCACACACACTCTGTTTTTAACAAGTATTTTGCGTGTGTAGACAAACTGAAAAATTGCTGAACTTTAATTTATATGCAGTCAACAAGGTTGCACTTTAAACCCGACACTAAGCCTCCCACTTGATTATTCTACACTCTGCTACACAGTTCAGTATTTCATATACTACGTGTTACGCATACGTTTTAACTTTTATCCACTTGACAAATGGTAGCTGCAAAAAAAGTTGCATCATCGGAAAGTTGAATAGGTAAGGATGTTCCCCAACTATAACGGTTTTATATAATATTCCCCTTCCTTTGAGTCATATGGAAATCAACGAGGGCAGCTTTAATTGTATATATTTTTTATAAAATTATTTTTCATTATTCGCCATTATTTTTATTAATTAAAAGCGTATATTTATCATCCGTTGTCATAAATCACATTTTTGTTCTGTTTTTTTATTTTCTGTTTTACGAATACCTCTCAATAATTATGTTTATTAATTAAATAGCCCTCGTAAATGTCACTAGTGTGCTGCTTATGTAAATATGTTCTATCACCTTCTGTTAAATTTGCCCCTCCCCTTTGTGGGAAAAGTTTTTATTTTTCAGATTTTTCAATTTGAATTTAATGTCTGGCGGCGCTTGCAAACAAATTTACAAAGTTTAATTTCACGTTAATAATGTTATTTTGATGTTGTTGTTTTGTAAATTACTTTCTTTGCTCTTATGACAAAGTTAGATGGCGGACGTTGCACCGACACATATGTGTGCACACACACACACACATACACACACTTATTAAGTGTATTTGTATTTATATTTATTATGAAATTGTTTGAAAAAATAGGAAAAAAAATTGTTGGACGCTTTTGGTGGTTTTTGTGACTCGTTGAAAGCGAACTTTGTGCTCAAAGGCCAATGCACACACGCACACACTTATATACCTGGTTGTGTGTGTGTGTGCGTGTGTGTGTGTCTTCTGTGTGTGTATGTGTTGGGTCTGGAGATTTAATTGGTTTTTGAAAAAGTTCAACAAGCCATGCTAATTAGTTGCATGCAGCTTTGCCTTTGAATGTGCCACATACTTAACTCGACAGGTGGTGCGTAGCAGTGCTGCTGGTGGTGGTATTTGTGCTACCCCCTCCCCCCTGCCCGAACAACCATATGAAGTTCGGCTAGTTACTTAATCCACACCAACTTTTCAATCGTACCAAGCGAAGTACTTTTTCTATTTGTATTTTTTTTTTTTTTTTGTCAAAATAAATACGTACACAAAAACTTTTTGCATACCGAGTGCTTTGATGTATTTCCGACATAGCGAATGTACAAGTGTATATTTTGTGGTTTGTTTTTGTTGTGTTTGCGTGTGTTTGCAACATGATCAAAAGTTGTTTGTTTTGCTTGCTACATCACATAAATAAAATTGTGTGTCCTTTTGCCGGTGACTCGGTTGGCTTAAGTAATCGCAGCGTGTGACACAATAAATGCCAGCAAAAACTCTTGCAACGTTGCACATGTGTCTAGGGGAGGGGGGCTTCATTGTTTTATATTGCATATGTGTTTGTGTATTTGGTATTGTGTAATGTGCAAAAAATTGAGCCCAAGTTACCATCTCAACTGCAAAATAATTAAATTCCAGGGCCAAGTTTATGCTGAATACTTTCGCCTTGCAAATGTCTTAGCAATTTCATGCAAAATGATGGGCTGTGTGTGTCAGCATGTTTAAAGTGTGTGTATTAGTTTGTGTGAAGCAGAAAGTTATGCCCTTAGCTTATTGCTGTCTTCCCGCTGAGCATTATGTTGTTGATAGTTGGCTTCATCTGTTGTTGTTTGCTTTCTTACGGCTTGTCAGTGGCTCAGCGGCACAGTGGTGCAGTGCTGGGAATTATGTCTTTTGGATGGTTTTACTTATTGCTGTTGTTGCTATTTTTGTTGTTGCCTCCGTTGTCATTGGGTTTGTTGCAGTTTTTCTTTCACGAACCGGAAGGAAATGAGCAAAAATGACAAAGCTAACGGATGCGCACAAAACACAATGCACACAAACAAAACCCAATGCACACATACACACACACACACACATAGGGAAAGCATGATGTCCTGCGTGTATGCCCAATGCCCTTGCAAAGGACATGTGTGCGGAAAGTACAAAAATTTTACATGTATTTGATTTATGTTTGCTCTTAGCTCTCAAGCAACACCACTGCGACCTGTCACACTGCCTGCCTCTCTTTATGTGTCTGTGTGTGTGTGAGCGCGTGTGTACGTGTGTGTGTATGTGTGCCGATATATGTACTTTCGTGCATATTTCAGCTGTTTTTCAGAGTGAATGTCCTGGCAAGTAGCAGTCAAATCGTAGCCTACATTTCCGCTGTTGTTTTAGCAAGCCAAATGTGATTTTTTTGGTTTTTTCACCATACCCTGAACTCTGCAAAAATGGGTAAAGAGGGTAAAATAGTTTTCAGTAAAAGGATGTAACAGGCAAAAGGAAGAATCTCCAATACCACAAGGTATATAAATTCTTGATCAGCAGAAATAGCCGTCAATAACGTTTGTATGAATCAAAGGAAATCAGAGACTAAGATTTGGATACTTCAAAATTGGAATATAAGTTTTCGTATACCCCGCACAGAGTCAGTTTATTGCATTCTATAAAAATATATACATATCTATATATTGGGTATATATCGACAATAAATGACACAATTTTGAAGGCATTGATTGGATAAAAAACACCCAAGTTACAGTCGAAAACGTATTCTCCAATTGATCTCATTACTATTTCATTCTCCTTAAATGGAAGTTGGGCAATAGAACCAGAATATATATAACAGCTGCCTTCGGGGTATCTCGTTGTCTAGCTCACTCGACTACAGCATCCTTATCTTCTTATTTTTTGTTGGTTGTTGTGTAACCTTCTTTAGTTGTTTTTCAATTCGGCTGGGAATACGACAGCTCAAAAGTTTCTACTTGAAAATTGTTGGCAGTCAGATGTCCTAAAAAAATAAACATTTTTCAGAGGTGCTTTTGATTGTGTGAAATATGTAGGGCAGCATACGAAATGCGCCACTTAATGTAGTTAGGGCCTGTCAACAGCAAAAATCCATAAATGGATATAAAATTAAACTAACCATTGAAAGCGATAGAGAGAGAGAGAGAGAGAGAGAGAGAGAGAGCAATATTAGCAGCTTGTTGGGTTGAGGAAATTTATATTTTGGCCTCTTTGCCTTTACATTGTTTTGTTTTGTTTTGTTTTGGCTTCGTTTTGAAATTTCATTTATCAGCGCTATAAAACGTTACTTAGCATGGTACTCACCCTCTTATACATAAAAAAAACCTTAGTTGATTCTTAACTGGGCCCATTGCCGGTCGTCCCGTGTCAACAGGCAATTATATTAAAAGCCTGGGACTGAGTTTCAAAGGGGCGCTCAACTGTCGGTTATCCAGGTATATATATGGGGCCACATTGCTGTTTGGTCTACAGGTCTACAATTACGAGTACGACTATGCTAAATGCTTGGCGACTGAAAAATGTGGCTTTAAATTGCATGAAATCATCGCCGCATAGCGCAAGTAATGAAATTAGCGATAGGACTTGCCCCCGATGCCTGTCTCCGCCTATCGAGGACAATCAGCATAATAAAAAACATCAGCGAGTTAACCTTTTTTTTTGTAGTTGTTTAAGGCTAACCCGAGAAACTGTGTTAATATATGTTTTTTGTTTTTTGTATTTTTATTTTTTTTTTTTTGGGTCGCTAGAGATTTGCTTATCGTGTCAACGACAACACAATTCTCGGTATGACTCTGAGTTTTCGTACATTCAATTGGTCCCTTTTAGTTCTCTCCGGGGTAAGTCGGGGCAAATACGTCTCTCTCTAAATCCAATTAGTGTGTTCGAGCAGATTTTGGAATTGGTTGCCCTATACTGCCTTGTTCGCCTGCTCTACTCGCACTGTGTGCTGGGCGGCGAATATGGCATATCTGTCTGGGCCTACACATATTTTCTGCCGGTGTTCACCGCCCAGACTCTGGTCCTGATGTCGTTTCGTATGTGCGGCCAGACCATCGGCTTGGATCCAATTGTGCGTATTTTGTGTGGCATCTTCATCATTGTGAACAACAACATCATTCTTACAACAAGTGCCAAGTGCACTTTTACAGGCAACCGTCTTCAACCTAATCAGCGGCATAATGTGCATTATCCTTGCGCTCATCCTGCTCTTTTCGATGTGGGCTCACTGCAACAACGAGTTTGCCATATTTTTCTTTGTGTCCGGAAGCTGTGGATTGATAGCGGGTATTCTCCATTTGTGTAATGGCATCTTGTGCCTCTTTTTTATGCCGCCGGAAGAAGCGTATGTATTGCATGAATGTTGCATTTTGCATGTTGTATTTTCTAATGTTCACTTCTTATATGTTTTGCTAGGAATTATCTGAAACCCATCAGCAAATTGCAAAACAGTCCAAAATCACGTTAATGTTCAAGCAGATGATATACATATCTTGTATTTAATATATTTTAAATGAAATATATTTGTCTTATATAGTTTTTGGACTGTGTCTTAAATACAAAGTTTGAGTTTCTCACTTTTACACCTTTTCCACATTTCATTTGATTAAACTAAAGTCCCAAAGTTTGATTAAAGTCACTTTATTTACGTTTTTCATTTATTTTATTCATGAGAAGCCACAAATATTTTTGAGCTGCACCAAATCGCTTGCTTCACTTAAATATTTCAGTCGAACGAACCCCTTTGTTCCACTTTATTGAACTGTTTAGAAAGGGCGTAAACTCCCCTCAATCCCCACTCACCTTCCAACATATTTGTTTGCTATTCTGTTATTGTTATTTGTTATTGTTGGGCGTCTAGCCATGAGCAATAATCAATATTTTGTATTTCTTTGCGACCTTTGCGTGTTACTTAGTGGTTCAAATGCCAAAACCAACCAAGTTGTAGTAGTGTCGACAGCTCAGCTGAATTGAAACAGAAAAGAACAGAACTTAACTAAACTGAAATGAAATGAAGTGAAGTGTTGTGGAAAGTTCTTATCGTATATCATTTACTCAACTGGCAATCAATAAATTGGTTTCTGCCAATCATCGTTAGGCCCAGAGAGTCTTATGGTCTTAACGGCGTATGCGTCATAATTGTTTTGTATTTTCATTAAATTGTCAGTTGGCATTAAGGTACTTACTATGAAGTACAGTGAGCATAAATTAGTTATTTCTGAATTGAAAGACGATATGTTCAAATCACATACAGTCATAATCCTACCAAATTTATAAAATTAATGTTTATCCCTTGGCATCACACCAACAATTGATGCTTATATTGTAAATATGAAAATAATATTATAATAATTGAAGTGAAACTTTTTATAAATATTTTCTTATAACTTCATTAGAAGTAAAAAAAAACATTAATTTTAAATTGAATTTGTATTTTATATACATACATACAGGAATATATTATCGACTTGAAAAATTGCTAAATCAGAACGAAATATTAGAAGTCAAGAAAATATTTTTAGTTGAATTATTTCAACATAAGTCAAATGTGTTGTTCTCTTTTCAGTCATTTTTTTTAAAGAACTCCTTCTGCAGAATACAACATTTTTCTGTATATACATTTTTTTTTTGACAAATTTTTTTTACGCGGTTTTTTTTTTTGTGCGCATTCTTGTTGCGTCAAGTCATCGCGCTAAAAGACAGCCCTTTCAATCAATTGTGTGATTGACAATCATGCGATTGAATTCAAAAAGCACGCATATTCATAAGCATAAAAGATTTCCTTACATGCTCTTCAACGTGCTGCTAGCTGGCAACCAAACAGACAATCGCATAGAATGAATGACAGGCTGGCAGACTGGCAATCATATACGTAGGTACTCACAGTGATACTCACTAATATATGCAATCAGTTTCGAGCGAATCAAATGAATGCGAATGAGTCAAATAGCACAAAACTGCTACTGGTGAACGTAAATCTGGGCCTGATGCTGCTGTTGTTGCTGCTGTTGTTGCTGCTGTTGTTGCTGCTGTTGTTGCTGCTGCTGTTGATGGCTGTCACTCAATTGCCGTTGCTGATGATGAATGCAAACAGGCAGCACATTCACTTCCTTTGCAATACAACTAGTTCATCAAGTGACTGGTTTTGATTTCAGCTATTTTTATCTATGGCATTTCTCAATTTGATGACCTGTCAGGCGATACCATTGAAGCTCATAAATATTCGACTCTAAAGCAACAAATATATGCTAAAAGCAAAACTTAAACATATATGCTAGAGCCATCGTTATCTATAAGTACATTTTAATTGTATTCTGTATATATTATATAATTGTAATTAAACATGCACAAGTAATCGCTATCGATACATATCGATGAACATTTTTGATGTGCGCCCATCCCTAGCAGCGATATAATTGGAAAATGATCGTGTTGTGGCTTTTTGGACACTTAATTAAATACTTGTACGCTTGATTAACTGGTCAACTTCTGACTTGGGCACTTGGTCTAATTAGTGCCAGGGCAATGTCATAAATTTGATAGCAGGCACATTTGCTCAAACCAAGCAGAAGCTGACGCAAAAGCTGAATGCTGCTCCTGAAAAGCTTGCTAGAAACATGCGTCATTTGTCAAAATGTGCGCACTGCATGCAAATGGCAACAGCAAGAGCAACAGTAGCAGCAAACAGCAACACCAGCAACAGCAACAGCAATAGAAGCAACAACATAAGCAACATTCAGCAACAGTAGCAACAGCAATACCAGCAAACAAATGTAAAAATATTTGGCACTTAAAGTGCTGCCAGACAAATACGACAAACGTTGAAGAGTCATTTACAAGAAGTGCAGCAGCAACTGCAACAGCAACAGCAATAGCAATTGTTGTTCAGGGGAGTTCTTGCAAGTCAAGCGTTGGCGTTGGCTGAAAAATGGCGAAAAATGCCAGCAAACGGAGCAGACAGAGAACGTCATCAGTGCAAACAAAGCACATGACGATGAAAGAGCAGGCGGAAGGGTGAGGGGAAGAGCCTAACAAACAGTAAAAGGAATAGGGCTAGAGTTAAACGCAGGCAGCGACTCGACTGCAAAGCTGCCAGTCAAAGCGTCGAGTCAGTCAGTTAGAGCAGCACATGTACACACACATATACACACACATATATAGATATGCACAGAGTGAGTGCAGTCAGTTGGACAACACACAAAGCAGCTCGAAGTAGAGTAGACTGAGAGAGAGAGAGAGAGAGAGAGAGAGAAGAAGGGAGGGATAGAAGGAGAAAGAGTCGACGTCGCGTTGGCGTTGACGACAATTGCACAATTCATAATAGGCAACATGACACTAACACACACATACACACACACACGCAAACAAGCACACTCACACACGCACTCACTGATTGCAAGTGTTAAGTATTTAGCGTGTGTGCTTTCTTGTGTGTGTGTGTGTGTTGCGTACTTAACGCCGTCAGGCCTTAGTCTTCCATCTCCTTCTCTTTCTACAAACGCATTCTCGCTTAGTCTGACTGACTGACTGACTGACTGACTGTCTGTCTGTCATTCAGCGCAAATTCGCATTGTTTATTTTCCAACACTGGTTCTAATGTTCGCTGCTGCTGCTAATTGCAAATTGCATGCAGCAAAACTGTTCGTTCGTCCAAAGTTAGTAGAGTGGGCGTGGCGCGCCGCACGCCTTTGGCCGTAAATTACTTGGGTAATAAGCATTATGCACAGTCTGTGCGTCAGTTTGTGGCCAACATCAGTGTCAAATTAGTTTGGCGCTCTGACCTTCTTTGCAGCACTCCACCTTGCCACTACCAATTTCTACTCTGGTCCAACCTTTTTTAGTCAGCGCTTGATGGTCAACATTTGATTAAAATGCCAGTTTTGTTTGGAAAACAGCAAATACGAATGCTTTATTGGGAACTGATTGACTTGCAAATATCCTGTGAGAACCGGCTGGAACCTGATAGAATACCCTATTTAATTAATATTAAACTAAATTATATGGAAATAAAAATATTTAAAATAGTTTCTATTACAGCTTTTTTAGATTTTGAAATATAACTTAATTCTAATAAATACTGTTAAAAAATGTGTAATCAAAATTTCTATAATATTATTTAATGCTTTTTTTAAAATTTTTTTATTACAATAAAATACATTTTATTTGGATATGAAAATAATTGATAAGTTGACAATGGTCTTATTACAACTACTTTAGAATTTCAAAAAATAGTTTTGTTTTGCAATTAATTTGTGAAAATATTGTAATATAATATATAAAAAAATGTTAATAATAGTTTAATTTATTATGAGCAAATTTAAAAAAAATATTTAACGAAAATAGCTCATATTAGAGAAACTTTCGTATAGCCCATATTCAATAGTTACAGCGTATAAAAGGGCAAACTAACTTGTCAAATTTTCATTGAAATACCTTAAGACAACAACCGACTGACTTCAGGCTTTGATGTGTTCGTTAAGAACGGCTGCGATTAGTAAACTCAATGAGGCACAAGCAAAGAAAAGTAAAAAAGAAACACATTAAACAATAAACGGACAACGGGAAATAAACAGCCCACAGAAATCAGTCAAGTGTGACTAACCCTCAAACTGAATCAAAGAGTTAATATAAGATGATAAAGGTATGTCAGCGTGTTTGTGTGTGTGTGTGGGTATGTGTGCTTATGCGTGGGTGTGTACGTGTGTATATATTTGGTAATGCACATAAAGCAATTTACGCACCCTAAAAAATTATGCTATACAACTAATTAAAATGGTAGCGCGTTGCGTATACGCCACATACTTTAATGGCTGAAAATTAGTGCAGTAAACTTATCACGATACTGGGAACGCAATTACCCAAAAAACAAAGTCAACTGGGGAGTATGAGAGAGTTGGTCTGGGGGTAGTGGCGGAGGTTATCAAGTAAATTGGTTAGGGGTAATGTAGTCCTACAAGTGACCAGCCACCGTTTGGCCCAGGCATTAAAAAAGGCAATAAAAAGCTCGTAAAAGCCATACAAAAAGAGCATTAAAACAGAGAAGTAATGGCAACAGGAGAAACGGCAGCAAAGGCAGCAGCAGCAACAGCAAAAGCAGCAGCAGTTACAATAACAACAACTCAAATATTAGCTTAAATGCAATAGACATTAAATTACTCGTGCCAACAACAATAAAATAGAAAGAATAAAACAGATTTTCTGCTACTAAAGCAATAAATATGCGAATGAATCGACAGCCAGTCAGTAGACTTTAACTGGATCAGGGCACAACGACAGCAGCAACAAGAACATCAGCAGCGACAGGAATACCAGAAACAGCAACAACAACAACATCAACAGCAATAATAACAACAACTCGAACGTAAGCTAAATTGAGCTAAAATGACTTTTTAATTCGATTTAAGAGGAAATTTCTTTCGCTCGAATATTGCACGTGTGGCCCATAAGGAAAGATCCCCCCCCCCCCCCCCCCCCCCACCCTCTATTTTCCTTCTTTTTCTGTCCTGTCAGTAAAATATGTCAAGGCAAATTTTTCGATAACTCCGTATGTGTGTGTGTGTATGGGAAATATGAGTGACAAAAAAAAATTATATTTTTAGCCCTGTCAAGTGTCGTCTCACAGAACGCCATGGATACGCCCAGTTTGGCTCTGCAGTTTTTTTTTTGAGTTATTCAGCTTATCAACAGCCGAACGACCAAATATTAAATTCAATTTTGGATACGAGCAAATCTTCAGAAATATTTAATAAAAATTAGAATATGGCAAACAACAGCGGACGACCGTAAAATACACTGTAATATAAGAGATGGAAAACGCTGGCAATATGCTTAGCTAGGAAAAGTTTATTTCCTTGGGATGGTCATTTTGAGTATATATGAGCATTAATTAAATTTTAATATATTTTGACTCTGAAGGGACTTAATGAATTATACATTTTACAATAATTTTGTGATATCAAACTAAAAATTTATGGCAATCACTTTGTAGGCAGAAATTTGCTTAACTGAATCAATCGAAAATTCTATTTTATTTTTGGAATATTTATTACGATTTTTTTATGGCATTAAACTGAAATATTTTACTCTGCCGGAAAGCGTAAGAGATTTATATATATATATATATATATATATATATATATATATATATATGTACATTACAAGATTGCCAATAGAGTTTAGATATAAACTTTTTATGACTCTAATTTAAATTGAGGGCAGACAAACTTGTATATGCCTTACTGATTTGCAAGTAAAATTGTTTTCTCGTCGAAAGACGAACATGACAAATTCCAATATACTTTATTTTTCCCATGGGAATAGAGTATAATAAGGGACTATGCGACGACAGCCAAAATGAGCTAAGAACCTTGTGGGGAAAGGAGGAGGGTGTGCGCTCATGCTTGCTGGGGGTGCACATTTTTTGACATCAGCAGCAGCAGGAGCAGCATCGCGTGAGTTGCTGCTTGTTTATGCCACAAGTGCCACTTATTGTGGCTTGCCTCCCAACATTGCCCCCACCACCAAAAATTTAAAGTTTCGACTCAGACTCAGCACGAGCCAGAACCAGAGATAGAGACAGAACCAACATCAATGGACTATGGTCTATGGTCTTGTATATGTTGTTATGCTCAAAAAGTTTAGTTTACAAAATGGGGCTGCTGCTGCTGCTGCTGGTTGCTATAAAGTCTGAAACTGAGCAGCGTCAGAGTCGTGACGTTAATGTTATTCGTGATGTGGCACAGAATGGCGCCTGATGATGATTATGATGATGGTGATGATAATTATGATTATGATGAGGATGAGACGTGTGCGTGGACAGTCTGAAGTTTGTTTGCCCAAATGAAATATGAGAGCGGCGCTTAATTAAATTTCAGTTCATTTATAAAACAGGTTCCAAAAGCACAACTGACTGGCAGCGGGAGTTGGTCGTGGTCTTGGGATTGGTTTTTTGTTGCTATCAGGAGCAGACCACAACAGTTTATGTATTTGTTTACATTTGTTTTGTATTTTGTGCATAGCTGAGTGAAGAATTTACTGACAGCACGTTTTTGCTCATAATTCAAGACATAAATATATATTAATCAATAAATGCGTTGAATTTTACGACTTATTTATATGTATTTATGCATATTACCCCTCTATATTCTTTTGAATATAACATATATAAGAGGTGACTAAAATTTTTTTGCAATTTTGTAGGAAATTATACAACATTTTTTCTATCTAAAGTAAAATCGATATAAATGATTAAAATTGATACTTCCTTGTATTAATATATACAAATATTATTTATACCATACAATCTTAAAATTTTTAGTATATATAATATATAAAATTCTTTATATGTTGAAAAACTGTTTTTTTTATGGTATTCTCCTAACGAGAAAAAAATCGACTATAACTTTTGTTCTTTATAAACTTTATTAACTTGTTTAAGTTGCTACTTTATTGTTCTAAGCCAAACTGACTTACACTCATGAGTTCCGTGTACCTTTCAGCACATGAAGGGTCTGTCCAACTCTCGTTTAAGCTGGTCTCCCGCAATGGCATTTCAGTGTCCTTTTGCTATGTGCTTTTCGCTACAGGCCTGGGAACTTGTTGCAGCCATAACATATTCAAACCCATTGCCGCACATGTGTTGCGCTGTAAAATGTCCTTTTGTTTTGGGGCACATGTTGCCATTAAGTGTTGTGTTTGTGTGTATGTGTGAGTATCCTTTTGTCAGCTTGCTGTGCTGCAGTCAACAAGGATGCGGGCGCCCGGACTGAAACTCAGGCTCTGCGCCTGATTGCAGCCGATAAAGTTTTGTAATTGTTTCATTTCCGGGATTTAAATTGCAAATATGACTCGCTTCGAAATTATGCTGAATGGTATACACATGCTCAGACGCACACAGACACACACACACCGAAACACTCCATTACGGTTGTTATAAGGAGCTGCCCGATCAAGCAGGATATGTATCCTTTTTGGGGAGGAGCGTGCGACACAGTAGATTTAACCTAATTAAGAATGTTCAGCAGGACACAATGTTTCGAATACAAATGAAATTCTGGGGCGTGGTCTGCCATGTGGTGGGAGGGGGGAGGGAGGAGGGCTGGTTGCGGATGGTGGCAGCAACATCCTGACACGCAGCGTAAAATGAATGAGCTGCCAAGCAAATCTGCTGTTATGTTTTTGTTGCTGTTCGCAAAAGGTTCACAGGACTTGCTGGGTTACACGACTTGCTGTTGCTGTTGTTGTTGCTGGAAAGACGAATGTTAATTCTATTTAAAGGCGCGCGCACACACACACACACACACACACACACTGATACAGATACAGATACATATACACAGAGAGGCAAGCTGCTGCCTTTTTGGGTTTCAAAGTCACAAAGATTGTCAACGTTTTCATTTTAATTCAAACAAATGTTACTAATGTTTTCATTGTTGTTGGTGTTGTTGCTGGGCGCTTGTTGAATATTTTATCGTTTGACTTGGCGCCCGGGCAACATTTGGCTGCGTAATTTGCTCTGAAAATCCGTTTTCGTCATTTGCCAAACAGTCTTAGTAAGGGGCTGGCAGCCCTTTTGCTTCTTAAATTGTTCCTTAAATTGCTATCGCAAAATTCGGACTAAAAACTGTTCGCATTGCAATTGCAATATTTATGGATTGTTGCTGTTTGTATTGTTGCCCAGTAACATTTATATGTTTGCAAATTTGCAAACATTAATAAAGGAAAATGAAAACACAACTGCCCCCTGTAAAAAGTATCCTCATTGTTTTTCCTGTTTTTCTCTTTTATTATTGTTTTTTGTTTTTGTTGTGGCACCTGTGTCCCGTGCCTTGAAGTTTTACACCGGGACACGCTGACAATTGTTGTTTGAGAGTTTTTGTTTTATATTTTTCTTTATTCATTTTGGCTTTTTTTTTTTCTGTTGTTGTTTGTTTTCCGCTCTTGTTTTGTTTAGCATTTTATTTTCGTTACTTATTTTCTTGAGGCAACATTTGCTTAAACAGCGCCAACAATTTGCACACTATTGTCGTTCTGCGCCATTCAATGTGGGATTTCCCCATTCTCCTAAGCTCCACAATGAAATTACCTTCACTCTATCTGCAGCTGTATGAATTTAAATGGTTTTACGACTCCGTCGAGTGCGAATTGTGCTCGTCTTGCGGGCTGATAACACAGTTGAATATGCTCGGAATTGTTGGTATTGTCGGTTTAAACGTAAAATTGTCGTGGCTGAATGGAAAATTAAGGCACTCGAGCAGCAAATACTTTCAGGATTTATAATTTATATTAGGTTTAGGGAGGGTCACCTCTGTGCTAGAGTTCTGCATAAATAGAATTGGAAATACCATAAAGTTGTTATCAAATTCAAAAGTCTACAGAAGTTGTTCAACTCATAAAATTATGTTTATATTCTTCTACAATATGGTTAGCTGTTTAAATAGTTTTACCCGTTAGACGATTTATGTTAATGAGTCTGGTAGCTATCTTCATCTATTTTTATTTAAATATAACGAAATGAGTCGGTTCAAATGAGTTGAAGCTGAAGCTTTAACATAAATACGAGTAACTTGTTTGAATTAACTTCAAACCATATTAAATCATATTTAAAATGCAATCAAAATACTTATACTGAATTACTTAAAATCCATTTGCCAAATTTCGGCTGAATTAACGAATATCTAAGCACATTTAATCTCCAATAATTCTTTCCGCCATTGAAATATTTGTCGATTTTAATTGAAGTGGCTTAATAAGTAACTGCCATATTAATTTATAAGTCTCAAAGCATATTGAATGCCTCTACAATCACTAATCAACTACTATCATATTTGTGGTATTTGTGTATAACTCTCAAAGAATGGCTTCTCCTCAGCAATTTCCATTGCTTTAAGAATATTTGGTCTGATTATCAAAAGCATTTTCTTTTTGGCTTTACTTGTACAATTTCTTAATGTAATTTGTTTTAAAATTTTCTCCAAATTTATCCGCTGATTGTTTAAGCCCAGGAGCAGCTGAACAAAGTTCGCGACCCGCAATCTCTGCCACATGAGTGCGTCCTATATAAATAAATATATATATATATATATATATATATATATATATATATAAAGAACAAAGTAGAGCCTCCGATTGAATGAAATCCAATTAGCTTTTTGTGCGCTTATCAACGCGTTCACAGTTGATGCTGCGGGGAAGGGAAGTGAAGAAGGGAATGGGGCCGAGAAGGTGTTGGAGTCGGAGAGTTGGGTGCACGACAAGCTGAATTGCTGAAATGCTAGCTGACATTTGATTGTCTTGCCCCAAAAGCGTTTTATTCCTGCCACTGTTTTTGTTATTGTTTGTCTTCATTTTTTTTCGGGCTGCTGCTGGTAGTTTCTTGCCAACTGGCCAACACGTGATGAACTGGACATGAAAAAAACTTAAAAAAAAAACATTTGAGCCCGTTTCGGGTTCGAAAGGCCACTCCAAATGTAAACGTGTCCGTCTGTCTGCCAGCAAAAAAAAAAAAGAAAAAAAAAACTGGTGCTATCATTCTCAGTTTACAGGCGAATTTTTCTTCTGCTGTATACGAATATACATGTGTGTGTGAGTGTGTGTGTGTTTTTGTGTGTATTTCTGTTTGTGCTTGGGCTTGTTCATTGTTTATGTGTGCTGGCCTATCAGTGTGACCATATCTGTAACTGTAGCTGTAACACAGCTGCATCCTGTTGCCTCTTGCCGGTTGCCTCTTGCCCGTTGCCAGTCGCGTGAGCGAGTATCTCTTACGCTTCGTTTATTTAATTCTGCGCATATTTTTTGCAATACAAGGCTTTCACTCTAGGTGTGTGTGTAAAGAGCGTTTTTTTTATGTGCTGCTGTATTTGGCAATCCGCTTTCGTTGTGGCTGCCTACGATCTGACTGCAGGGCTCAAACCGAAAACGTCGAACAATTTGATTAACGAAGTGCGCCAAAAGAAAAATATGTACATAGATACAAAAAACAAAAAGAAACAACAAAAAAACACCCGTCAAAATTATTTGAAAGCAAATTTTAATTAAAGGCTGCCGCGCTCATGCCTCTTGCCTCAGCCCAAAAACAAACAGATAGTCGACCGCAACAGCAGTAGCAGCAGCAGCAACATTTGGTCAGATAGCAGCGTTGTTCGAAGACCGCAACACGGTGTAAATCCCTTTATCAAATTAATGAGCTCATTAAAATTCGTTTAGCAATTACAGTTTTAACAATTTCCGACCCAGATGCCCCAACCCAACCAACCCCCACAATGCGCTGAGCCAGCAGCGTGAATCGCACAGGTGATGTTGGCGACTATATTCGTGACTTGAACTTCAGTAACAGCTGCTTCAACTGCCCCAACCCATCCACACCCGCACCAGCGAGAGAGAGAGTGTGTGTGTGTGTGTGTGTGTGTTAGGCAGGTAGCAAGCAGCAAGCAGCACGTGGCACATCGCACTTGGCACATGGCACAGTGTCGCTTTATGCAATATTCATAAAAAATCATAATAAACTGCTCACAGCGAAAAGAAGTTTGTATGCTGGATTGTTGGATTGTTAATAGCGAATTCGTGTGGCCAGGAAATAAGTGCGCATAAAAAATGCTTTAAAAGTAATAATAATTGCGTTTAGGCTCGTTGGTGAAACCTTTCAGGACCGCTGCTCAATCGCGGGTGAAACAATAAAAAACCAAATAGCAATCTAATAATTTATGATGGCTTCCATTAAAAAGCAAAGCAAAGAAGGAACGACTCAAAAGAAACGGGCAAGGCAAACTTTTGCCATTCGAAAGTATTGAAAGCTCTGCTAGGGGTTGGTTGGGAGCGGTGTGCGAGAGGGGTGCGAGGGGTACTGGGGTGCTAGGGGATGTTAGCGCACCTCACATTGATGTGAGTGCAATAAAAATGTTATTATTTCATTTTATTTATTGCGCTTTCTTCACAATTTATGATGTGCGCACATTCTGATACATTTTTGAATGTAATGCTTTTTGCTGTTTCTGTTTTTGCTTTCACTTTTGTACTGTGCTCTTTGTTGCCATTTTGTTAATTTTCATAAAACCGCTCCAAACACAATGGTAGCTGTCGCATTAACCAAACTGATTAATTTGTGCGCAAAAAATACGCTTTGTCACACACTTGCTGTGAATATTTTGATTTTGTCATCAAATCTGATGGATTTGCAATGTAAAAAGTATCTTTTGGGATTTTATTGATTTCTTAAATATTTTGACAAATTTGTTTTGTGAGCAAAACGGTACTTAATGTTTTTTTTTTTTCAATTTCAGTTTGCTTAACATATTTGTTAATCGTTTATTGTTCGGTGACCTCGTCTTATAATTTAAGGTCACAGGTCAAGTGGAATTGAAGCTGGACGGGCGAGACTCGAAATATATCAGAGTATAGAAAAATACAGCGAAGTACATATTTAAAATACAAATTAATCAAAGTAGCTGTTGCCCTTGGAATATATTGTACATAATTAAAGATTTGATTTCATATGGTGATCTGTATCAGGTCTAAACATTTTAAGCCTCAGAATCCTTTTAATAGTTTGATAAGTTTCAATCATAGTGGAACGTTTTTATCTCTTAGCTGCTATAGGAAAAACTCGATCGAAAACAGACTCTTTCATGGGTAACAATTTGGTTTCTACAGACTTCAAAATCAATATCTTTTACATCGGTGATTGTTGCTTGTTTTGTGACCTATTTTGAATTATTAATTTCAAAGAATACAAATAAAATCGTTATGGTTTTTGCATCGAAAATAAGTCACATAAATACATCTAACTTGGAGCCAGTTACATAAGCTTTTAAATAGTTTGATAAAATCAGGAAAGAGTTTGAATTTCGATTGTTAGAAAAAATGTTGTTCATGCCAACAACTCTAACAAATTCTTAAAACTGCCAACTGCTAACCAATTAAATTTGAAATTTCTGCCACTTGACGAAATATTTTACTCAGATCAGCTGTCTATATTGCTATGGAGGCCACAAAATCTCAGGTTGTTTTGCATTTAAGACACAACAACCATTACAAGCAAAAAAAAAAAGAAGAAAAAAAAAAAAACGAACACACACACGCACAGCTCAGCCGAGAAAGCCATAACTGACAAATTTATATTTTATTTGACATCCGGCTTAATGTCGAAATATTTCGCTTTACACTTCGCAGGGAGCTGTGTGGGTGTATGGGTGTGCGTGTGTGTGTAAGGATCTGCTTTTCATTGTGTCTTGTTTCTGCCTTTGGGCTTGAATGCTATTGATTTCTTATGCCTTTGTCCTTTTTGTCCTGGCAGTCCTCGCTGTCCCGACTGCTAGCGCCTGCGATTCGGTTGCTTTTTGGTCTTTAACTGCGCGCTTCTTTTGTATTATTTTGCAATTTATTGTACATTATGCAGGCGACTAATATTGACATTATCTGCTCCTTCCTTAACAGCCTTGCGTAAATCCTTTTTAACGCGCACCGCTTCGACACTCCCTCCCTTAATAAGCCCCTCTCTGTCGGTTTCTCCCTGTGTGCCGTTAACTGTATTCAATTGCTTAAAGCCACCTTTAAGCCTAAGAGAGCAAGAAATATTTTGAGTCGTAAGCAAGTCGAATAGCTATGCTCTAACAGCGAGTCAGACTCTTGAGACGTCTCACAATTGGTGTGGATTTGCAATGGCGTAGGGTTCAAAGGTCAAGGGTGCTGTTCACGCCCTATTTGCCTAGCTGCAATTTATGTTATTTATTTTATGCGCTGACATAGTGCCAGGCGTTTTGTATGCTCACTTTTCTCTCCTGTTTCACCCCTACAACTGCTGACCTGCCCTCATACATCAGTCGACAGCTGCTGTGGGTGTGCGTGTGTGCAGATTACAGTCATGGACATGGTGCTGATGTCAAAAATACTGCGTTATTTGTTTAGTTGCCCCCCTCAACAATGGGAGGCTTGGCTTGGCTGGGCTCGGCTGGACACCTAACCGGCTGCTGATTGCCTCGGGGGCCTATTGACTGGATTCTGCCGGATTTGGCTTGTTGGCATGACTATGCATTTCATTTTATATGACTGCACACACACGCACACGCACACACAATGATCTAGTACGGTCGGGGGCCCCAAAGGTGACTGTCATATTATTCGCATTCGCCGTTGCAGTTAAGCATGCGTCAGACTTATCTATGCAGAAAATTGAATACCATATGCGATACGGATACACAAATACACGATGAGATTTCAGTGCGTATAAATTCTATTGTCCGTATTTCTCGCAATAATAATGCGCTGTCACGTGTTGTGTGTTCGCATATCCTGCCTTTATTTACTCATACCCCCTCGAACCACCTCGCTCGGGCTGGGGCTCGGGCTCACAAATTGATTGTATAGATTTGATATTAAGGATTAGAAATCATCGCACAGATGCGCATCCTTATTTTGCTGTCTCCCTGTGTGGGCGTATACCAATAGGGGCGTATCCCGGCTCGTCTCTGTGTATTCGTGTGTGCGTGTGTGTGTGTGTGTAATACTAAGTTCTTTTTACGTTGGCTTTTCCTTTTTTTTCCAGCTTATATCTCTTATCGCAAATTGTTGTCCAAATGTTTCACAATCTTGCAGTTTTCAATTGCATTTTCTTTCGATTTTCCTTTGCTGTATTTAACTTTAACGCTCGCAGCTTAACTTACATATAAGACGAGAGCCCGAGGCACCATACTTAGGCTATCTTTTTATTCTCCAAATATATTTATACATATACATATATGTGTATGTATATATATATTGATACATTTATAACAGTATATATATATGTACTGTTGAATGCATATTATCTTGGGTTTATTTTGTTTTATGTTGTTGTCATCTGAACTCTTTGCAAACATGCCGGGTGCTTTGAGGGGAGCAGTACAAGCTACACAAAAAGGCAATTTTCGTAGTTGCATCTTTTATATTAGACAACTCACACACACACACACACACAAACACAGAGTGATAGTCAACCGCTTCGATGTTCAACAAAATTGAATTTTTAAAAATTGTCCTGGCTCAGGATGCAGCCGGAAATATGAAACCCCCGCAGTGCACCGCACATACCCAATCTATATTTCAACAGCATTGTACTGCAATACGCTCCACTACGTTTGCTACAACATAAACGCACACACACACACACACATATATCTGCAAACACACATTCACTCAGAGTTTCCTTGGGCGCTGCACATCATCAACATCTTCTTTTCGGCATTGTACAAAATGGAGTGCGAGTGTCCTTGCTGGCATACCCTATGAAATCAATGGATTACGAAAACATTAATAAAACATTAGTTGTTTGTTTTCTAAGTGCAATTTGAATTCTTACAAATCAAGCTTAGAAAAGTTGCATTTTTTTCTCAAATAGATGTAAATTAAAGGAGATATAAGTTGGATTACTTTAGGAGATCGTTCAGATTATTTTAAAATGTTAGTTATCAAAATAAATACATTGCTTTAACCTTACATCAGATATAGAAAATATCATTTGTATAAGATTATTAAACAATAGTAATACATTTACTAGCTGAAGCTGAATCAATTTTTCGACATGTCAGTTCGTAATTCATATCAATTTTAGGTTATTTTACGGTCGAGCATGCTCAACAGCATCATTTAATATTGTTTGTTTTTTATGTGTTATTCTTGGTGCTCTTGTTGGGTTTAGTTGTACTTGAATGCACTCGGTCCAAGCAGAGTTGGAAACACATACATACCCTTTTGTTTGCTTGGATTTATCCAGTTGGATTTTGTTTAATTCGTTGTCTGCCTGTCTGTCTGAATGGCTGTTGCCGTTGCCGTTGCCACTGCAGGTTCTGTTGCATTAGACTTCGCCTCTAATATCTGTTGCAATTTGTTAACCGAGTATATATTGTTATTTGCTGCTGGTCTCCGTTATTTTTTTTTATTTTTATTTTTTTCATCGCTGTGTTTTTCAATTTATTTTCATGTTTTACGCTCTTTTGTTGCATATTTCATTTGGCGCCTTTTAGTTATTGCCATTGTTGCTGCTGCTGGTGCTGTTGCTGCTGTAGTCACAATTGTTTTTGGCACTTGGTAAAATATGCAACATATTTTGCATGCTGATTTAGTTTGCTTTTTGTGTTGCAAAAGAGGCAACAAAAGTGCTAATAAAAAATAAAATGCACATGCGGGGTGCACACAGTACAAAACAATGAAAATTTTAAAAATGAATAAAGTGCAGAAAAAAATAAATAAAAATGTGACTAAAAGTTGCAATTAGAGTTACTGACACTGCATCAAACTAGTTGCATGGGTTACGTCAAAATTAGAACTACAGAATATTAGTTGAAATGTTGTTTAAATTTATATTTCCTTAATAAATCAAGATTGGTTGTTCTTTTATTGAATTTATTTCTAATAATTTTTGGTCTTAGGTTGAACTGGTTTCTTCTTTTTTCCTGCATTAAAAATTCGTTGAAATGCTCGATTCATGCAGTGAAAAGATACGAGATCCTGGATTTATAGCCTACAATTAATTTGCGGGATTTTATTGCTGAGCAAACAACTAAGTTTGGTAGCATTTAAGCTTATCCAGTTAGTTGTGGCAGAATTAACTCAATTATGCAATAGGTTCCGTTTCATTACGTCTGCTTTCCCACACATGCAGCTAGTTCACACATACACACACACACACACACGCACACATTCTTATATGCCCTTGGGCAATGGCACTTAATCGCTTAAAGTTGTTCAACAAAAACGACAGCTCAACTTGTGCCCTGCAGCTGCCTGGCAACAACAGCAGCAGCAGCAGCAGCAGCAGCAGCAGCAGTAGAAACAACAAATGGCTGCACAGTGCAACTCGGTCTCTTAGTACACACACACACACACATACTCACTCATACTCGCCCACTTCAATATATGTGCCTTTTGCCATATGCCGCAAATGCAAATGGGCGTAAAATTTTAATTGAGCATTTGCCCTCAGGCAAGCAGGCAGGCAGGCAATGCCTTTTTATATTGCTGCTGCAACACAAGCGCAACAGTAAGAGCTACCTTGAATTTTGCAATTGCGGCAAATTCAATAGAATGCCAAATCAATCAAACACATACACACACACAAACACACTCAATCACATACATACATTGTAAAAATTGTTGCCACACTCGCCACTTGGCCTGTCTTGCTCTTTGTAGTTGTTGTCACTGCCATGGCCTTGTTGCAGAAAAAAAGTGCGCATCAATTATTTATTTTCAATTTGTTGTTTTCGATTAGACTACTCACATTTGGCATTCAAACCAGTTGGCAAAGTGGGTGTTTTTGTGACTGAATAAATGAATGAATGAATAAACGCATTCCATTGAATAGACACAACAAACAAATGCTTCGTCGCTGCGTCTCTTTAGTGGCAAACACCATTGATTGCCACACAACCACATCGCCCTGCATCGTACCACACTGCAAAACTCATAAGTTGACGCCTTTTCTGTTACATGTTTTATGCTTTTTTGCATAAAAGTAATTTTGTTGCTACTCGCGTGTGGGAGGGGGCAGGGCAGGTGGGCGTTGGTTGTGTCTTTGTCCTAGTTTGCCACATCCTTGTCTGGCTCACGCGTGAACAACTCTGCTCGTGTTGTCAAGATATTGCAACAGCTCTTTGCCATAATCGCTGCGAAATTGAATTTTGCGGTTTAAGCATAGCTTGATATCCAATACGAAAACCACACACACACATATTTATATATATATATAAATCCTTATAAGCATATCTGCATTGAAGAATGTATGTGTTTTATATAAATTGCAAGTTGCTCGTTGCGTTATTATAACTATTTATTTTCTTTAATTAAATGTATCAACAAAAATATTTGCTCATTTCTAAAAACTCAATAGAAAATCTTACTACTGAACTAGTTGCAGAATTGGACGAACTGGCTAGGAGAATGACGATAAAAATTCACCTGGATGAACTATTTTAAATCTACCTATTTTACTCACTATCATATCAATTAATCCCATATGCTAATAATAATAAACATCACCCAGAGCTGTTTAAAATAACTGAAAATTGAAAATCATTTTTATTCGTTTTTAAGAATGTGTTTTTATACACTAGATTATATAGTTAGAAATGTATAAGCAATTTTGACCAGCAATTTATATAGACTTTGTGGGATTGCCTCCTTCGATGCTTTAAAAGAAATTACTAAAATCTATAATACCCTCTAGGTATTGCTATTGAAAATTAGTTATATATAAATTTATAATGGTGATTTGCTTTTGTACTCCAACGACTTTCGTAAGTCTATAATCAGTGTCGTTCTTTTTCCTCATTGTATTCTATGGCGATCTAGGTGACTAGATTTGAGTTGGCTTCGGTTTGCCTTTGTGCTTTTGCTCAGGTTTGCCTGGGGTGGTTTGGTAAATAGCTCTTGCTACTGTTGGTTGCTATCTGAGAGGGGCCTGCCTCGGCATTGCATTCAATTTGGTGCCTGGTATTAAGTTTTCAAGCTGCAGTTTGAAACTTGATAAATAAATTACTTGCCAGCCTGACAGACACCAGAGGCGAGGGAATGGAGGGGGTGGGACAAGCGGACATTATCTGAAGCTTTCTCACTTGCACTTTACACTATTCTTAGACTTATTGTACTCAATTGAAGCTCCTGAGGAAGGCGTGAGTGGGATGTTGGGGTAAAATTGCTATTTGTTATGTTTCCTTACTATTTTTTCTGCAATTTTTCAGAGCTGTTCTTTTTTCAAATTTACTTTTTTTTTAAATTAGAGTCTAAAAAGTCGATTGTCCCACTGGCCGGAGTCTGTCACACGGCGTCTACCCTATCGGGTTCTGGCCTGTAGTTGTTAGCCGTCAATTGAGCCGCTTCTTAGGATTTAAGCTCAGGTCTGGGCATTAGCATGGCTGGCGAGTGTGACTCGTCGCTCTGAAGCGATTGGATGACTTTGACTGACGGCGGAAGTGGATAATGCTTCAACTGATACTTGAGAGTTGGTGGTGCTTGCTACTTGGGGCTTGGTCCTTAGTCCGTGCAGCAGTCTTATTGATTTTGTGCTCGGAATTGATTTTGAGCCATAACTCAAGGCAACGCCTGGCCAAAATGTGCGAACTGACTTTCAATCAATTTAACGCATAATTCCTGATGGATTTAATCGTAATTGATGATTGATTACGCCATGAAATTTTGCGCGCTTTCTCTAGAGAATACTTGCACACGATGAGTGGGTGTGTGTGTGTGTCTGTGTATGTGTGTGTGTATGTGGAAGTGCCTTGCTGTTTCCCCTCCTGCTCTCTCTCTCTCTCTCTCTCTCTCTCTCGCTCTATCTGTAGCTCTGCAACAAATTGCCGCTTTGCCTGCGGCACACAGTTTTAACGGCCATTTAGCCGTAATATTGTGTAATTTATTTTCGCTTAGCTTAATCGAACTTAACTCTCAGCTACCTGCTGCGTATTTTACATCCTCATCGCTTTCCTCGCTCTCTCGGTCTCCACTGCGGCGGCTGACACCTTTATATTATATCCGCCGTATAAATCAATGTCGGGATTCGTGTTTCTGGTGCGATTATACGCCTGATGTGCATTCATTCCTGTATCCTGGACAGCGGTCGACATCAAAGCTGCACTCGATTTTAATTAAATGTATTACATGCCACGCCCCCACGCCCACCAACAGCGTAACGCTTTTTATTGTGGGCACAGTTTGTGCCCTGCTTTGAAAGCGCCATTTTCAATTGCTGTGCAATTTCTTAATGCTTTCGTTTTTGTCGCTTAGATCGTCCAATCCGGGGATGGAAATAAAATGCAGAGCTCTGCCATTTCCTGTGAATGCGAAAGCATTCTATATAACTTACGAGTATTTCGGCCTTTGAAGCGGCAAAAACGGCGACACTGGCTGAGGTTTTTTATCCCGTGTCCCTAACAAAGTGGGTATAAGGGTCTTCTGTCATGCCGTTTGTAGGGAGTTATATATGTACATATTAATTTCTATATTAATTTCAAGACTTGAAATTAAAAATATTTATTGCTTAATACAACTATATTGAATGCTTTTTGATTTATTTTCATGTTAATCATAAGTTTATAATTGATACAAATAGCTTGCAGAGTAAAAATTATCAATAAATTATGATGAGTAACGTGCTAAATCATAAAAATTTAATTATTGTTTATCTAAAACTGGCACAATATATTTTTGGGTTAATCGTCAACGTTGCTGCGAAACTACTTAAACTAAATATTATTTTCAATTTTAATTTCAAGCTTAAAATTGATATTGTTGCACAATTTATATAACAGCTGTTACCGAATTAATTCAAATATAAATGATAGTCTTTATCAATTTAATAAATTATAATTTCATAAATATTATATTGTATTGTAAGCAAAACTAAATTGCTTGTGTTTTTATTATTAATTTACTATCAAGTTGACGGACAGTAAAATTATTTGTGAACAACTCAATAAGCAAACTCAATTTGCGATATATGCACAATATATATCTGCTGGCACACATATACATTAAATCAGTGTGTGTATTGGGCAGTATGATTTGCGCGTAAGAATATTCTTACATTTTTTCTTCAATTCATTTTTATATATATATATTTTTTTTAAGCTTTTGCTGGAACAGCTTTTATGTGCATTTTTCTACAGAGTCTGTTGAAATCAATGTAAGCTGCTAGTCGAGTCTGTCGCCTTATCTGCCCTTGCCCCTCAGACTCCCTTCTTCCCCCCATTTACCACCTATCTCACATTACGTGCTGCGCTCTCTGCTGCCCAGTTGCTGATGTTTGTTTGTGATTTCGCAAAGTGCGGCGATGTCCTGTTTGGTGCAAGAACATTTTATTTAAACACATGTACGTACATATTTATATATATATATATATATATATATATATAAATATATACTACTGGCTGGTGTCAGGTAAGCCGTAACGGTTTAAATCTGCTTGTCCAAGCCTGTCCACACCCCCCTTCCTCCTGTTGCCCTAGTCTCTTTGCCTTGCAATTTGCCTGTGCGCAGATCGCTTACATTTGGCATAAAAAGGACTCGTTCTGTATAAAAAAAAAGAAAATACAACAACAACAACAATAACAAACAGCATGTTAAAAGCAGTTTTATGCACTGCCAGAACAAACTGAAATAAAATAAATGTGCTGGCTGCCTCTCTGGCTGTCATTTTGTTTGTATGTCCAACTATCTGACTGTTTGGTGGGTTGGCTGCCTGGCTGGCTGTTTGGCTGGCTGGTTGGTTGGTTGGTTGTTGGTCGGTTGGTTTGTTGGCTGAATGGTAAACGCAAAAGTGCGCACGCTTCAATGCGTGTATCTCTTCTTCTGTCTCTCGTCATCTGTCGTCGGGCCAGAAACTGCTTTAAAATGTTATTTTTATGCGCGTACGTAAAACTACCAACTGAGAGGCGCATACAACTCGTCGACACTTTCACGAGAGCCAGTTCAAAACACGGATGGCCATCGTTAAGTTCATATAAAGAAAGCAAAACAAATGCTTTGCATTGATAGAAAAGCGTTGGCAGCGTTTACCGTTTTAACGTAGACTCACTGGCTATTCTACACTAGGAAAATTTTGTAACATAGAAATAACCTACAAACGAAACAGCAAACAAGCGATTTTTCAATTATATTTTGAAAACAATATCTTGACAGTATTACTTCAAATATTATAGATTTGATAAATTAAAAAAAATAAGACTGTTTTAAAAGATTTCTTTTAACTTGTAAAATAGTATTTTCCTGAACTTCTCTTGTATTATATCATAATATCTTCAATATCAATTTTTTTTGCAAATTTTATTTTTTTATGGACTTTAATCTTAAATATTTTTTTCTGTGTGCCATTTTGCAGTTTTGCAATATTCAGCCTTGTGCGAAACGTTTGAGTTAATGAATTGAAGCTATTTGTCCTGGCTGAACCTGACTCTCCAGACTCTCCACACAAAGTTTGTTTCCTCCTCTTTAGTTTATCCTCATGTTAGCTTACTGGAAGCAATTGAATTTGATTGCATTTTTTTCCATTGATTAATTGATTGATTGAGTTCAAGTGTGCTCTCTGAGTGCCTATGTGTATGCCAGTGTGTGTGTGTGTGCGTGTGTGTGTGTGTTTGTCCATCGTTGCCATAGGCCAAAATGTTTAAAACTAATCAAAATGCAGCGCAGCTAAATTGAAAGAGGCAACGGGCAAATATTGCTGCGGTTAGACCTAAAAACGCGATTTCGATGAGAGCTACCGTTATTTGATCTACCTGTGGGAATTTTCGCAATTACGCTAAAAGCAATTGAAAAAAAATGAAAAGAAAAGAAAAAAAAATCGAGCAAGGGAGCAAATCCAAAAGCACTGTGTTAGTCTGTCTTCACTTTAACACAAAGAGCTGTTGGGACAGTCATCGCCACAACACAAACACACACACATACACACATAAGCACACATACGCACACACACACACATACATATATGTACTTAAGCAAATAAAGGGTATGTTTGCGAAATCCCCCATAGACTTAAATATGTATTTAGTACAAACCATAAAAGCTTTGAGGTTAGTCACGAAGTGAAACATTTCGGAAGCTCTTTTTTTGTTCTAATTTAAGGGCTGCGGGAGTATGTTGTGAATAAAATTATAGGCGGTTTGTGTTGTCTAAAATAGATTTTTTAATCTACTTAGTCTTACATGTGTTCCCTTTAGGGTATCTGATAGTCGTTCACTCTTGGTCATGCATTAAATTTTCTTTTGTGTAGTGTCTTAAATTCAATTAAAATTACACTTTGTAAAAGAGCATTTTGGTACGGGATGTTCTCGAGTAGATTAAATATAAAAACTTTCACAATGTTAAAATGAGCCATTTATAGGGTATCTGGCTGTTTTTCTCCCTGTATTGCATCAGAAGTACTTTTCACTTATTTAAACATAATTTGATCAGCTGTCCAAGTATTTTGAGACTGACTTTGCTTATGTTGTTATTTGTAGTTATAGGGGGTAACTGATAGTCGTTCATTATGCCTCACAGCTTTAGTATATCTCACGTTGGTTTTTTTTTCAACATTTTGGGCCTGTCTGAGTGTTGTACAATCAACTTAAACTAAGATTACACGAGCGGCGGCGCTAAGCTCTGAAAAAATGTGTGCCAGGACCGCAGAGCTCCAGCAGCAAAGCAGAGACGCAAGCCGTAGCGTCCGCCACGCCCCCTTCCTAACACCTTACACCGCCCCTAGTCCAAACAATATTCAGAGTGTCAACGGCTTTTGTGGATGGTAGAAACTAGGGGGCATTTTGCTATTTGTATTTAAAAGTGGGATTTACCTGGGGTTTTCTCACTTTGCACACTTTGCACTTAGCGCACTTTTAATTTGATTTAATGTGTCTACGCGTGCCGCATCAGCGACTATGTGCTATGTGCTATGTGCTATCTGCTGTCTCTCTCGCACCCTTTCATTACTTTCCCTACATGTGTCAGCTGACTGGGGCGTCGTGTGTGTGCTGTGTGTAAATGTAACAAACGTGTTGCCTGCCTTTTTTTTGTGTGTCGTCTTCATCTTTCGAGCCATTTGTATGAATTAAATTTTTTGGCGCCCAGAAGCAGGCTACAGCTTTCCCCAGCGATTGGTGTGGCAAGTGAAAACCTGTGTTGGCAAACACGGCTAAAACTACAAACTGTATTTGTAAGCACAAGCCAGTTGCGGTTAGCCACAGTTACGACAGTCTCTGCTGCTGGCCAAAATGCAGATTAATTTTTTTGCCACCCCTCCCCCAACTAAATATGGGTGTTGTTGTTGCCTTGTATTTTATGCTAATTTCGTCTTGGCCCTATTCGGGTCTGTTGCCTGCCTGGCTACTTGCCTGCTTGGCTGCCTGCCTGTTTGCCAGCCTGTCAATGGAGCACTTCAAAGCTGCAAACATTTTTCGCCCGCAGCCATGCTTTGAACTTGCTGAGTTTTCTTGTCTGGAAAACGAATTTGCTCTTGGCTTAACCGCAATTAAAACAGATTTCTTGTTGATGTTGATGTTGTCTTTGGCAAATTTGTGTAAATCAATTGTATGCGTAGTTTAAGCAATTAATTTATCCGCATTTAAATTAAATTCCCGTGTCTCAGACTTTGTTTGCCGTTCCATTTGACTTTAAATGCAATCAAGCAGGTGAAAATGGCACGGCAGAAAATGTCTTGAAGCGTTGTCGGAATCCTGAACAATTTAACACAATTTATTAAACAAACGACCTTAAAGTCTGTGTATATTGACTTAAGTATTTGAAGGTAGTTCGTTGAAATGTGCGCAAGTGAGATTAATCTATAGATTTTTTATTTCTAGAAACCATAACGTCAAGTGGATTGAATTTGATAGACTTCAAACACTTAACAATGTATTTCAATGAGTGGGCTAAAAATAAGGAGCACATGCTTGAAGTATATTATCATTTATAGTTGGTTAAGTTATAAAAAGATACATTTTCAAATATGTAACTTCAATGAAGTAAACCACTTGACTGACCATGTCTTAAGGGTGGCAAGGTTAAGAATATATTTAAAACTTGAGGTAGAAAAAGGTTAAAAGAAGATGACCAAAAGTGGATGGATGATTTAATTTAAAATCTAAATTTAATATTTTTCAATATGTAATCAGTGAAAGTCTTCTCATAAATGGTATAATCTAATAAGCAACATATTTGAGTGAACTGAGGCGTGTACCTACTTTCAAATCCCCACCCAATCAGCAGCAACATTACAAACAAGTCGTAAATATTTGAGTTTTTAGTGTTATGTAATCTTTGTTTGACTTTTAAGGACTAAGGGTAAATACATAGTATTATTTTAAAATACGTAGCCAGTGTATGGGAATGGTGATTATCATATTAAAGAACTACCATTAACACATGCAATATTGATGAGGACTGTCAGCTGTAAGCAAAGGTTGCTGTCAGCAAACAACTAGCAATCTGCATAATGTGTTTACATGTCATTTAAATAGATCAAAATATCTTACTATAATTAAAGAATTTAATATTTTGGTGATTACAGACCTTGCCCTTTATAAAGGTTTAAGGGCCTGAACAACTAGTCCAGGAGACAAAAAGGAAAATAACATAAATCTACTGATATAACAACAGTTAGTAAATATTTATAAATAATAATTCAAATTGAAGAATGGTCCTGAAGACAATTAAAGTCATAATTGGAGAGCAAACCTGAAATGTGATACAATGGATTGTATTGTTTCGCACACAAGTCTTCTGCTGCTGCTAATAACGATAACCATATATCATTTTTGGCAACTGAGTTGGACGCGTTGTTAATCGATTTTCAAGTATATTTGTGCTCATTTTTCTGGAGCAGTGTCAGCCTTTCAATGTTTGGTCAGCTCATTAGCTAGTTGTTACGTGTTGTCGCTGCTGCTCAAAGTTCAGCCCCAATAAGTAGGCAATTGTTGTCCACACTCGTAATCGCTTTGCAGCATGATTAATATGCTTGCCTCTCACAGCTGTGTGTGGATGTGTGTGTGTGTGTGTGTGTGTGAACCTCTATGCAGACAGTGCGTTGTCGGCGAGTTAATTTATAGACTTATCAACACTTAATCACCGGAAAAATGGCGTGGTGCCTGTGTAAAATTGCAGCTAGCATTACGCCGCACATAAAGTAATATAGTATACCGATGGCAGTGCCACGCATTTTGATTACTTGCCCAAGACAAGAGTCACAGGGAGAGATAGAGACAGAGGGACTCTAGAGGGAGAGTTTGAGGGAGATGTAGAGGCTTAATAGTTGTTAGTTAGTTTGTGCGTGCGGCTGCTTGTGTCTCTTATGCTGTGTTGCTGCGTAACATATTTGCCGTAATTTATACTTTATAGCCTACCAAGATATGAAAAGTCATACAGTCAAATACGCACGCACACCCACCCACCCACACACACACACACATACAAAGCTGGGGCTATATTTTTTCCAGTGGCCGTTCAACATGTTGACTTTTATGCCATTTGCTGCGGTTACCAACCCAACTGTGGTATGGACATGTTGCTGTTGTTGTTGTTGTGGTTGATATTTATGCGTGCATATAAATAACATGGCTTCTGGATGCGGGCTTATATTATTAGATTTACGTTGATGTTGCTCTATAAACATCATGCTGCCACATCCCCAAATACATACGAGTATATTTAAATATCAGCCACAAAGAGTTGACTGCATAATTGAGGCGACGAGTCGAAGCGACCTTCAATCATACTTGCCAGCTATCTACCAAAAGTTCATGGCACGCGTTTGTCATAAAGTGGTCAAGAGACACACACACACACACACACATGCATATCACCCACCCATGTATGAGTCTAACAATTGGCCAGGACAATTGCTGACGATTTGCTGGCCGCATCAATTTCCAGGCTTTGCCTTATATATAGATATTTATCCCCCGTAGCCTACTCGGTCAAGTCAGCTACTCTGCCAATTGCACGCGCGCTCAATCTGTGGCAGATGTACGAGTAAGAGGCTTGTATTTGATGATTACACACACACACAAATACACGCACATACACCAAGACTCACACAGGCAAACGCACATCAAGTATTTCACTGTGCCAATCTTCCCTTTGCTTTTCTTTCCTTGCCTAATGATTGCAACAACGTGACGCATTGGCATTTCTCTACCCTGTACTTATTAAAGAAGCATTTGGCATGATTTGGGAAAATTTGGTGTTTATATTTTGGATCAGATGCATATTGGAAACCATTTATCTGTTGTTTATATTTTTGGGCATACCAAATCGAAAACAGATCCTATCTTCTGTTTAAAATGTTGGTCAATGTCCTTACGGAATACATACGAATGCTTATATTTTTTAACTAAAGCTTTTGAATATATTAAAAAACTTTAAAAGAAAGGCTCCTAAAATGAATTTTAATCTTGTGAAGTCGGAGCATGACTTGAACTAGAACTCAAATCGAAGCTTTAAAATGCATAAGAGACTTGCAGACATGATGAAAATATTTTGAATATGTTAGATATGATTACCATTATTAAAACAAATGTATTTAATAATAAGTAATTCAACTTTATTCAAGAAATTGAACAGTTAACATTTGTTTTTGTCATATTTCGTAGTCTTCTATATATCTTGAACATTTATTATCTGATGAGCTCAAAGTTATTTAAGTAACTTGTAAACATAACACATTTGTTCTTATTCACTGTGGGCTAATGTTAAACAGTCGTAACCAATTTCAGAGACTACAGAGTAAATTCTAGTCAAGCATCTTTTTTTTTTTCAGCTGTTAGTTTTTGTCTTTTGCGGCTTGACGCAATATTCTTTGGGTATTGCATTTGTGCTGATCTTTATTGTTGGCTGTTTGGCCAACATGTGCGTTGGTATTTTGTGTTTGTGAGTGCGTGTGAGTGTATTTGCTTGGGATGGCAGCTTGATGAAGTATTGTTTATGAATCATAAACTGATTTGCCTAGCTATAAAGGCGCGTCTGGCACTTGGCAATTGTGTTGACGTGCTTTGCATGCCAGCTCCCCCAGTTCGGTTATTGAAATTCGCGCGTGGACCGCCTTATTGAATTTTGTGGGCGACCAAAAACAACACGCAACATTTTGACGCCAACTAATTTGGGCGCTAATTGCTTTAAGCCGAAAACCAACCCGAACTACCCGCAAATGCCCACACATGAACCATTGCCGCAGGCACCGCTTTCAAAAGCGCCATTAAAAATTGATTTATTTTTAATTATCAGTGACGTGCCGCAAAATAATAAATATCCATGGATATTTATTGCAACGTCAACGAGCGACAGCCAGAAATGGGCCCAACAACAATCGCGTCCGAGCGCAAAAATTTCACTTGCTTGCGTGCGTGGGCGCCCCTATATGGGCAGATGGCAATTCCATTACACAAGTGTGCATGTAAGCATACACTCAGAAAAATAGAACACACACTGTACACACTCATTTTAGTAGATATAGTTAATGTCCTGCAAATAAATATCTTGAAAATATGTTTGATTCTATGTGGGAATTTACTACTCCGTTGCAGCAAGAGCAGTAATAGAATAGCAGATAACTGAAATTAATGAACGCATGCTCTTTTGCTCTGCTCTATTCTGTCATTTGCTAGAATGAAAGTTACAATGGAATCTGCTACGAGAGCTGCTCCCAGAGTTGTAAACTACAAAAAGTGTGTTGATACAGTTGTCAAATACAGATTGTAGCTGTCTTCAAATATTAAATAAAATTATTATGTCTTTAACCTTATGCCTTTATACTGTTATTTGTTGATATTTTTCTTTACATTTTTTATTACTTTATGACACTAGCCATTAAAGAATATTAAGTTTACAAGTTAAATAGATAATTATAATAAAATATCGATATTAAATAATATATAGTTTGATTAGAATTTTCAATAACGTTCAATCGTTTTCCTATTTTAATATTAATATTAAATTATTACCTAATATTAAATTATGTTCAATTAGATATTCATGTAGTTCGACTGCTCGATTTATTTAAATAATATTATTAATATTAGACATATTCCTTGTAATCTCCCAGTGCATAACAATAAATGTTTTCATGCAATGTACCAGTATGTGTACATTATATTTTCCTGCATGAACATTTCTGGTATGAAACCATATTCCTACTCCGTACTATAAACAAACACATAAACACACATATGTATGCACACACACACAGTCTCTTCAACGGTATATTTGGCAAACGAACTGCTAATTTTAATGGATATATAACATTGCTGTGTTGTCGCTGTTGTTATTTGCCGTTGCAGGCAGTTTGGTTTTTGTTTCAGCTGTCGACTACCTACCAAAGAATGCCACTAAAATGCATTTCAAATTATATTATCAATGCTGTTGTCGCGACTGCGGCTTGTTGCATGCTGCATGCTGCATGCCGCCTGTTAACGTCTGCGTTCGCATTGTGTTGGCCAACGGGCAATTTTACTAATTTATGAACTAAGCCAAACAATGGCTATGCCAGAACATACATATTTGACCAGCTAGCACCCCCCATAGTGAAGTATACAAATCAACCGAAAATGTACAAGGGTTATTAGAGATAGATTCACAAAATGCTCTACTGCTAATTATGTTGAGAAAGTAATCGATAAATATGAACTCGAATTTGTGGAAATATCATTTCCCACTTGATATGGGAAATGTGCATAATAATGTTTTGTACGCCAATTTATACATATATAACAAAACTTACACACACACATCTACACAGAAAGTTGTGCTGTGTGATTTTTTGCGGCTTGACGCATTTAATAAATTTTTCATATTGCCGTCGGTTGGGTTCCGGACCGATTCAGGTGTATGCTTTAAATAATTAAACTCTCAACATTATTTACCGCATGGCCATTCAAATCAATTTTTGATTTGGCGTTTTTCTATGAGTTAAAGTGTGCACCACATTTGATAAGGGCGCCATGAACGACTGCAATTCCAACAACAGTTATTGCTATTTTTGAATTGGGTTTTCATTTTTGTTTTTGTTTTAGTTTTACATGCGCACCACTCAAAAATGTGAAATAATTATTTATTTACAAACTTTTTCAGCATGTGGCTGAATGGCGTCGTAATTGATACGCTAAACTGCATAACGCTGATTATTGCATTTACATGAAAATGCAGAAATGAAAGATATGCACAAATATAATAAAAATGATTTCATGTTCAGCGTGGAGAGTTCTCGACTATTGAGTGCCCTGTAAACGGCGATATTCAAAGTGTTTGCATCAATAATTTGAATAGAACATGTTGAATGCGTACTAAGAGTTTTGTGATCGATCTGGAGACATTCTGTAATTTTATAAATTCACAAATATTTGTTTATTTGTTCTGATATCATTATCCCCAATTCATTTGTTCAGAATTTTGTATCGGATGTAATTGTACTTATTAGATTCTTCTTGAAATTATACATTCACTTTTCTTTTAACTTTTATTGAGTATTCAAATCATATTCTATTTCAAACACTGACTTAAATTTACAGCTGACACGTCACACCACATATATATATATACGTATATATATATATAAATACATAGATAATCTATGTATATATATTTACATATGCATAATTATTTATTAACAATGACGGCTTTCCTTTGATGGGCTTATTTAATGTACTTTCAATATTCTTTTTTCGATTTGTGCTTTAATACGTTGAATAAAATAAAATTTTTCTGAAAAATCATTGCAAATGCAATTTAAAAATTTCCGCAATTTTATAATTCATGAATTGTGTGCACAATAAAAAAAAAAACAACTCAAAGCAACGTATAAGTGGGGGAAAAAGGTAATTAGAATTCATGACACGTGCTATGAAATATATATATCACACATACGCAATGTGGTGCGTGGCAAAAGGCAAGCGGAGTCACAGCTCTAGCTGAATGTGTGCCACATTGATTTACGATTTACAGATACATACACACACACATACTCATATATATATCTACATAAAGTAACGACAGGCAGGCAGGCAGCATTGGGAGCAATAGCTGTGCCAAGTAATTTATGACAATGCGCTAGCCGCAAAAACTTCGGGTGCTGCAATCAAAGCCAAATGGCTAAGGCCAAGCTAGAGCAGTCCCATATAAATGTCAAGAATCTAACGATAGATGCTGTGTGCAGCTGCTCCTTCTACTCTCAAGACGCCAGCAACAGCAGCAACAAACAGCAACCAGCAACCAGCAACTAATGCATCTGCTGCCTGTTCTAAACAAGCCGCAACTCCAATGAGGCAGCCTAGTAAAAGTGTCGCAGTAATGTTTGTGTTGTTGTTGTTGCCAATGTTGTTATTTTTGTTGTTGTTGCTATTGTTGTTGCTACTGTTGTGGTGAAAATTTATGCAGCCTTTGCATGTATGCGTATATGTATAGCTGTATTTCTGGTTGTGCCGTGGCTTTTAATGGCGTGAAGTCAACGGCGCGTAAAACAGTCATGAGGCATCTTAATAAATTACTTCGGGGATTTTGGTGCACAATTTTTAATATTGCCGAGCACTGAACACGGTAAAATCCCAATCCCTCCGCCTACCCTCATCGCTCACACCCTGTGTTTTTCAATTCTGCCGCGCCAGACGACGTCATTCCTGATGTTAAGCCACACACACACACACATATACAGAGAAAAAAAAACATAGTGAAATATGCATAGTATAGTGGGGTAGTTCATGGGATGCACGACAGTTGCTTGACATTTCGAATTTAATGAAATTTATGCAATTTTTCTTATTTGCCAAATGCACTTCAGTCGCCTCGACATCAGCAGCGATGCGGCAAAGTGCAAAGCAATGCATCAAACGGGTGGCACATTGCAGTTTCCGGGTGGTGCGGGTGTTGCAGCCTTTTCCGTTTGACTTCTTAAATATAGACAGCAGCTGACAGTTACATATGACAAATGTAACATTCAATGCATGCAGAACTGAAACAGCTACCTAATCAGCAAGCACTTCAGAGAGTCCTCGAGGTATTCCCGATGTAATATAACAAATAATTTGTAGAATAAAATAATTTGTGGCTTGTTGAATTGCATGCAACTGGGAATTTGTAGATATAGTTGTCATTTTGATTCGCTCAAACAAATACGTGATTTAAGTGGCTTTTTAAATCAGAAGTCTTTTTTGCATTGCGTATTTAAATTGCGAAATGTTCACGTCCCTTAATTTGGGGTTTTCGTTACATTTAATTTCAGCCCAGTTAAGTTGTGAAGTAATTTGCTTTCTGTTTCACTTTTTTTTAACAAAAATTAGGATTGAAAACATGACTGATGAAATTTAATCAGTAAACTCTTTTTTTAATGCTTTTTCTTTGTCTATTTGATTGATACAAAATGTGAAGCAACTTTAATTATAGATTCTCTCTTTTAAATTAGGCTACTCCATTATTTTTTAGTATCTTGATTAACATATTCATAATCTTTACAAAAAAGTTTTCTATAATTAAATAGTTTTGAATTTTCCATATACTTTTTGACAATCTTTAATCTAAGATTCTTATGCACACAAATAAGAGCGCAAGTTAAAGATTGGCTCAGAAAATCATATTTATATTCGAATTTTGTGTCTGCAACACAAATTTCTTTCTTGCTAGACCAGCAATGAAATAAATAAATACTTTGACAACTATTTATCTAAAGTATACAAATACTTTTGTTTTGAAGCTATATTTATACCTAAGATATTTTGTAGACGATAAAATTGTTCTAATTTCTTACCAACATTTTGTATTCGTGGAGAAGAAAATAACTTTTATTTTTGTTGTGCAGAACTTTGTTGCATTTGGGTAGACTTAATGATAACTTTTCTGTTTTTGTTGTACTTTTGAAAAATTGATTGAATTTATATCTAAAATGTTACATATACATATGTATGGATTTTTACTTTGTTTTGTCTGACGTGCGTCTTTTTGAGTTTATTAAATAAGTTTTGTGTTTTCTGTAAGAGTTTGTCTTAAGTCATAAACTTAGGCGACTGTCTGACAGATATTCAAAAGCGGGCTGAAAGCAAAAAGTTTTGCGAGTTGCCTGGAAATTTAAAGCCAAGTTAAAATTAACTGTACATAATTGCAGCTAAGGTGAGCAGATAGAAAGAGCGAGATAAAGAGATTGAAAGAGAGAGAGAGAGAGAGACAGAGAGATAGATAAAGCGAGAGAAACGTGAGAACTTGTTGCTGGAGCTAGTGGTTAGAGGTCTGAAGAGTTTGACTGGGGTCGTGCCTAATGATGATTATTTCTGGTCTATGCTCATTTAGATATATACTGGTTGTTGAAGTTGTTGTTGTGTTGGTCTCACCCTCGACCAGCAGATAACAACAATACATTTTCATTGTTGGGCAGCCAAGCGCAATAGCTTTGGCTTTGGCTTTAGCCGTTTGTGTTTTTCTGGCTTATGCTTTCAACGGATTTTTGCCCGGACCACAAAATGAATGCTACGAAATGTCGTCGTGGTGTCATTTGGCATCGACATATAAAAAAATTGCAGCTTACTTCGGGGCAAGGACAGCACAGCAACAACAGCAACTGCGACTAATGTGCCCCGTAGCTGCTAAAGACTTGCCGGCCAAGTTAATGAAACCAATAAATTAATTTTAATGATTGCACACAGATACTCGAACACTCACACAGCTACACCAAACAGCCTGCAAAGATCGAAGGTGAGAGACTGAAAGCGAGACAGAGCAAATGTAAGAGAGAGAGCAAGAGTCAGAGCTTGAGTCAGAGCTTGCATTTTATGCTGCGTCAGCTAGTGTCCTTCTTAGGTCTGCTGATGCCACTGTTGCTGCTGCGGGGACTGCTGCTGCGGGGCGTGGCACTTGCCATAAGTAATTGACAAAATCTTAATTAGTGCTTGGCATGTCAATTCAATGGCTTCACGTTAGTTTTCGAGTTTAATTAGCTGCTGCTGCTTGAATTTAATCAAATCAAAAGTGCCCAGCGTCTTTCAAATTTTGTTATTTGCTTACGCCATGTGCAGAAATTAATTGTGCATACCTAATTAATGCTGCTTGAATTTAATCAAATTCTGATTAACTAAACTGCCGGCCAATTATGTTGTGTGTAAGATTAAACTGATGAGTGTCAGTGTCAACTTAATCAATTGAACTATCAAATAGTCTGCACTTGTGCGTAGTTTTATGAGTGTGGCATGGTGTGTGTGTGTGTGTACGTGTGTGTACGTGTGTGTGTGTTTGCATAGAAAACAAACAGCAAGCTCTGAAATTTTCCACTTGCACTTGCCAACTGCCACTGAAAGCTATAAACTGTGAAGAGCTCTTCCGGCTGCAGCAGCAGCAACAGCAGCAGCAGCATCGGCCAGCTCTGCTGTGATGTGGCAGCTGCCCCATTGAGTGTTCTCGAAACTGACTAGTGCTCCAAATGCAGCTCAATTTTCAACACTGAGGAAAATAAAACAAGGAGTCAAACTCCGTCAAAAATCCGTTTAAAGTCAAGAGTAGAACAAAAACTAAATTTTTATATGAAGAACGTTTTTGTAATCAAGTTTATAAGTTTATTTTATTGACTTGCATTAAATTAACGAATATTTTCCCCCATTAAAACAGTTGCGTTCTTGGATAAAATGATATATATTTCTTGATTTGTGATCACGATTATTTTGATCTGATTTTAAGCATTTAAATTAATGCTACAAAATGACTCAATCAGCTTCATTCATAAATTTTAATTCTTTAACTAATTACTAAAAGTTTGTACATTTTTTTTTAAAGTACAAAAGTGCTTGTGTTGAATATTTTGTACTTCATTTATTCAGTCATTTTTCATTCGAATTTGGGCATGAAGAAATAGTGCTTGTATTTGTGCTTGAATTTAGAACATTATATTTCCCTCAGTGTATTTGTGTGTGCTCAGCATTTATCCACTCAGCCTTAGCTGCTAGAAAAAGTGTATATAATTCAGACCGAAGCCAGTTATAGACATTTATTAGACTTGCCTGAGGTCGAGTATTCAATGTCGTCGACTTTAATTAGTAGCGCTCGAAAGCCGGCAGGACGAAAACTGGTGGTTTTAATAATTAAATCGAGTGCTATTATTCGAGACATGTCCTTCCGGCCTTTAAGTGTACCGCTGTTGTCAAAGTGTCAAAGTTAGACTGCTTTGTGCGAAGGGTTTAAAATAAATTAATTGAAGCCACACTTGTAAAGTAAATTAATATTGCCCGAATGACTGACTGAATGACTGGCCGAATGAGAGTTCTTCTTCTTCTTGTTGCTGTTTGCGTCGTGTCGTTAAAGAGATTACAAAAGGTCAAAGGGTTAGCTGCGATTGCTCATAATTGCCTGGCGCCTGAGGCCAGTCCAAAAATTTGTTCATTCCATTGATGTTTTTTGTTTTAGATTTTTTTTTTGTCTCGCTGCTCCTTGTACACAAACACACACACACACACACACCCATGCAAACACACACAAGTTGACATTTGGTTGTCAAACTAATTAAATTTTTGGCTGGCCAGCAGCAACGAGCCAAATTGGCGCTTGAAATTGGTAATTACCAAGGCAGAAGTGCAACTCAAACACGTAAAAGAAATCAACACAGGGCGCATCCTCGAGAGAGAGAGAGAGAGGGAGGGAGAGGGAGAGGGAGAGAGAGAGAAAGAGAAAGAGAGAGAGGAAGAGCGGGAGAGAGTGAACCGTCAACGGAATCGTCGTTGCTGCTTCTGCTGTTGCAGCACATTGTGCAATTAGCCAAAATTCGCACTCGACAATCAACCAAAAAAGCAAACGGCGCCAAGCGACTGACAACGCGTGTGCATGTCCTTTGTGTCCTTCAACTATAGTCCGAGGGTGGATGGCAGGGGGTAGTTGGTGGATGGCTCCTGCCTAATTACTTGTAAGTTGGCGAATATGTGGCAAGGCGTTTTGTCCACCCGCAACCAAATTCAATTTGTACCCCACACTGCGGTCAGTTCGGCATGACTGAAGCTCGTTGCATTCGATGGCCACGCCCACAGTAGCTTCAAATACCCACACGTCTGCCGGATGCTGACATCGCGCACATGCACATCCGTATCCGGTTTCCTGTAGCGACAACGATAACGACGCCTTCTTGATTGCCAACGCGTAATTATTTTTTAACCACACTGCCTCCCAAAAAAATTAGACTTAACTAAGCCAATTTTTTTGTTGCCGTTTTCTTTATGTTGTATTTCTTTTTTGAGCTTTTTTGTTTGGGATTTTATACCCTGTATGCATATAAAAATGTAAAGAGGGCTGCGCCTAGTTGTGAAACTGTTTATATATATTAGCAATAGCTGATTTGAAAAAATTTGTGTCTTTTTTTGTGTGTTTCTAAAATTTTTTGTTTGCATATATGTCAACTTGATTATTTATTTAAATATTTCGTTTTTTTATAGAGTGTTTCATTTATATTTCATATTTTTATTTGTTGCTCCTAGTCTTCATTTAAATAACAAATGTTTAAATTAAGTTTTTGTTGTGATTTGGGTGGTTTCCCTAATAAATATTATTCTGTGAGTTGTTTTATTTAATATATTTTTAAATCAAAATCGTTAATTTGAATTTCAGATTTTTGAGTTAAGTTCTTAATGAGATTTGGTTGGTTATTTGAAATATAGTTATTGAGTGATTTTTTTGTTCAATATATTATTTATTCAGAAGACTAACTTAAAATCACACATGTCTAAGCTATTTAGATGATTCCTAAATATATATTTTGAGATGGTGCTTCTTCATTTTTCGACAGATCGTGAATCAATAAATTCTTAATTTAAATAGAGGGTATCCGTTATATCAACATTCTCGATTCTTGTCCTTTTTTTGTTTGTTCTCTTTTGGTTGGGATAGACTTTGGCGAAATTTGACTAGTACTCAGACAATACTGAGCCGTGGGTCACACACACACACACACACGCTTATATATACCCATATAAGCTCTTGTTGGTATTGTCGGTTCTCTTGGTTTCCACGGCTTTCTCTCAATTTTGTTTTGTTGATTTCTTCTTTTTTTGTTTGGCTGTTTGGCTGCTTTGTCCAATTAGTAACAGTTTGGGTTACGATTTCATTTCTTTTATTGTACCTCGTTATCCTTTTTATTTTGCGATGCTTCTGCTTGTACGGCGGCAGCAGCCAGTGCGCAAATTTGATATCCTTGTTATGGCAAATTGTTGTATGTACTCGTACAATTATTTTTGCTGCCACGTTGCCGCTTCGTCGCTGGGGCATTGCGTGTGCCGTAACCCGCTCGAACCCCCCTCACCGAAACGCCAATGTTTGTTCCTTGCTACAATCTCTCGTTCGCTCCCTGGCTGGCAATCGAATTGTATTTATGTTTATTTATGCTGTTTGGGAAAAACGTCAGTGCACTCGACGCTGCCATGCCTCTTGCCTCCTTGTTCATTGTCCTGGCTTTCAATATTGTCGCCCCTTCGATTATTTATGTTGCTCGCTTGCAGCGCGCCGCACTCCCAGCGGGTCTGTGGCCAAGTTTTAGTAGTCATCGTTTGCCCAGTAATAAATTTATGCTTTTTTATTTCCTCCTGTCATAATTTTACCCTCAAATACACACACACACACACACACACACACACACACACACACCCAATACACATGCAAGCATTTTTATATAAACTGCTTGGGCATTTTTCTTCGCATCGTTCTGTATTTTCTTGGTTGGCTCCCCCAGCACCGAGTGCTGTCTAAAAATATTTTCAATTGATAAATTATTTTATGGCAAATACACAAATTTTCTCATACGCGTGTCTTCCATACGAGTGTGTGTGTGTGTGTGTGTGTGAATGCGTGTGTGGTTCGTTTCTTGTTGTTGTGGTTTGGTTTTCGATTTTTCTTCTTAGAATTGGCTCCCTATTTTGGGAGCTCTTAGCTCTGTGCTGCTTATTTCCTTGCGCATAAAAAACTCTGTATGGGCGTTAGACGAGTTTGTACATAAGTAATATCCTTGTATGGTCTTGCATACTTCCTATATCCTTCAGGCCTTTCTTGTCATTGGCACGGACTTTGGCTGCTCAGGATTCAGGAGTCCTCAGCTGTTCAGCTGCTAATACTCGACTCTGCTACACAGCTCAAACACATAAAATCAATCATATTTGCTGGGTATTTTACTTTTATTTTTTCCTTCTCCTTTATCTGTTTGCTTTTTTTTTGTGCTTTTCGGGTTTTTTCTCTATTCGCCCCTTAGCTTGTCTTTATCTTTTACTGTTTACTTGCGTCCCAATTTGTTGCTTCGTTTGTCTTTTTTTTTCATGATGGTTTAGTTTTGGTTTTTTATTCGTTTACGTGGAAGGCATAGCCAATAATATGCTTGTTGACTGTATAGAGTATCTGGCAGTCGGTCTAGTCGCTATTTTGTGTAGCCCCGATAACAAATGCGAATCAATTTGTATAGCATTTAAGTTACTTTCCCATGCGTAGCCTTTAAAAATATGCTACATTAATTTTAATAGAATTGTTTATGGACAGGGGGCGTGGTTGGGAGGCGTGTGTGTGTGTATTTCCATGCACCTAGTAAATGATGCGCAGTTAGTTTTTCTTTTTTACTATTTTGTGTGTCATGCATGCAGAACTGCCATGTCATATTGAATAAAGAGTCTGGGCAAATGAACAAAAAAATACAAAAAAAATTCACAGCAAATATCAAAGGGACATAAAAAAGCAGCGAAAAGCCGCGCCAAATCAAAGCCAACAATATTTTTCAGGATTATTTCAGTTGGCTTGCCGTTGACTGCACAAATACATAGACAACAAAAACATATACCGGAAGCCAGAGAGAGAGAGAGTGAACGTGAGTGAGACAGAGAGTGTGAGAGAGAGAGAGAGGGCAGGCTTTTGCCATGCTTCGGTGACATCCAACAACAAATTTGTGCTACCAAAATTTCTGTTAATTTGGCAGCGTGTTCTGTGCTTTTTTCAGGCTTATGCCATCGCAACGCTTAGATATTTTTACGCCTTACTTGAGTTTTATTCGGGTCACAAATTTTGCCGAAGAAAAAAAACCAAAACCAAAAAAAAAGACGAAAATCATACTAAAAAGATAGAAAGAAAAACAGAAAACAATATAGACTGCAGCGCCCCTGTGTTTATGGGCGTCCCCCTCACGCCCCAATTGTGGCGCTCTGTGTGCAGATATGCAAAACGCAACGAGCACATAAATTTTAGTGTTTGGTCTACGCTTATTTGCATAGGAATTATGTATTTGGGCACGACGGCTTAGCAGCATTACGCAGCACACAAATATAAAATACACACATATATAGAGGAAAAACACACGGCAAAAGGACATTGTGGTTATGCAGAAAACTAACACATTTATACATAAATTGTTTTTGCTTCTATTTTGCAGCTATAAATTTGCAAACGCCCCGGGAAAATGCATTGCAGCAGAACAAGCAATTAAAACACAGAGAAACTGAGCCCAATACACACACAGAGAGAGAGAAAGAGAGAGAGAGAAAGAGAGAGAGAGAAAAAGAGAGACAGAGAGAGAGAGGGAGAGAGTGAAAGTTCTGTGGTACGAGTCCTGTGCCCTCGGACTCGTTGTGCTAAAAACCTATTTTGAATAATTAAAATTCCGTAAGTGTTGCTGCTGATGCTTGCTGCTTGCTGCAGTTGCACTTGAGGAAACGGCACCAACTTTTGCCAGAATCTGCGGCTTCGTGCAGCAACAATGATATAATTAATTCAATGCACCCGAATACGACAGCTTACACACGAAAGTCTTTCAAATCCAATTGAGTGCAACAGCCACAAGGACAAACCACAACAACAACGACAAAACAACAACACCAACAACAACAACAGCAGCAGAGAAACAACAACTCGAACCACTGAGCAACTTGAGCCAGCTACAAAATGGCGCCACACAGCCCAATGACGACAATTAGCCCCAACAAGGACAAACGAAGACATATCCGCAATAGCAGGACATATCTGCCCCAAATGCTGCGCCGCACTCTGCCCCTTGTCACCATTGTTGCCATGCTGCTGTCACAGCACTGGGAAAGCGGTAAGTTCAACTCTTTCACATACTACAATTGCTCGTAAATTTTGGGGGGATTACCTTAGAGATTTGGTCTAAATAAATCTGCGGCACATCCGAATGCAATGATAAAATTTACTTATATTTTTTTTCGTAAGAGTTTAATATAAATAATTTTATACGATTAATCGTTTAACCATTTAAGATATTATGCTGAACTCATCTGGTATTATCTGGTCTTAAGATATAAGCATTCAACAATTCAGCCTGTTTTTTCGACAATAAATTTACGACTGCATTATTTTTTAAGGCAAAGCTTTAAAAAAATGGGTTCAAATCCAATAAAACGAGAGCTGACCTTTCACCCACAACGTACTTTGACCTTAATTTTGCCGGATGCGCCAATGTAAAATAAAATCGTAAAAAAAAATATTCAATCAATTTTAACACAGATTATTTAAATAGACCAAGAAGCTAAACGGATGACATACATCAAAATGTTATGCACGTGCTTTCCACAATTTTGAATTAAATTTTTGCCTTTTGAGTACTTCAGATTTTTGCAGCTGTTTGTTTCGTTTATCTTGTTGCATCTGCAGAGCATTAAATACATCTTTTTGACAGGTCAATCTGGCAAAATTGAAAGGAGATGAGCAACCGCTAAGCTATTCAATTGACAATGCTGCAGATTGTGCCAGGCACTCGGCATATCCTTGGCAATATGCTTGTTGAATTAATCTCATTCGGGCAGATAAATATTTCAAAAGCGAAACTTCAGCAATTAATTTCGCTAATTGCTTTTCTTTGCAACGTTTTTGTTTCAACATGCCAACCATCTGGTTGGTGACGGTGGTGGTGTTGGGGGTTAAATATTGCTTGGGCAACTGGTTGTCGAGTTTTGCGTTCGAATGCATTTCAAGGACTGAACTTTGGCGCCGCACAAAACTCAATCTGACATTTATGCGAATGTCCACGGTATCAAATAAGAGCAATGACATTGCGAAAAGGAAACTGCAGCCCCCAAAAGACCAACCCCAACGAAACGAAATAACGAGAATCGAGGAACCGAACCAAAAGATTGTCTTGGGAGCTGTTTGCCTGAGTTCACAGACAGTGCAATGTCCTTTTGGCTACTCAAACATTCCAGTGGCTATTAGTATTCATATCTTGACTGAACTAAACGGAAAGCTTAAGCTGCTTGCTGCTTGCTGCCTGGATCAAACGGGAGAGGGTCGCCTTTGCGTTTTGCATGCATTCTCATTTCGTGCTAGAATTGCTGAAAAAGATGCAATTAAATTTTAGGACAAGGACTGCTACGTTGCGCATGGAATATTCGAGTCCTTTTTCTATTCACTTGCTGCACTGCTCACACTATCTCGGTATCTGCCTCTCGCCTGCTTTCGTGTGCGGTTGCAGCTGCTGTCAGTGGCAAGAACGCATTATTAATTTATTTTTCAACTTGCAAGATGAATAAGCAAAGAGCAAAAATTCTTCACAACGACGCTTTCCCCATCTACCCAAAGCAAAATTTGCTATTTAAATGTCGCTATGTGCAGTACAGATCCAGAGACTCCCCGCCAACAACCCCGCCAACCTCTCCCTCTGGCTATTGCCAAGTCATTTGAGATGCAGTTGTGCTCTGGGCAAGTTAAAAAACGTCGACGTGCTTTGACGTGGCTCGAAACGGTTCTTCAATCTGCTGTCCATCATTTGGTTTTCGATCGTGATGACGTCGCCGCTGTTGTTGCAGTGCACCACAAGGAAATAAAATCCAAAAGTGAATAATGAACCGCAAATAACTTTACTTTGTGTTTTCAAGTTTACACAGGCAGCAGTATAACCAAAAAAACACCACCCAAACCAGCGTCAGTCATTGGCATTGCATCCGTTTCTAACCAAATCCAAATCCGGTCCGTCACTCTATCTCTATGTATATATATATATAGATATATGTATGTAGCTTTATCTGCCTCTCTTGCTCGCTGTTGTTTCAATTGCTGCGGGACGTTTGTCTGCGCTATCAGCCAGCAGCAACTGTTGCAACAACAGCAACAGCAGCAGCAGCAGCAACTGTTGCAACAAAAGTTGTGTCAGTTTCGGTAACAATTATTTCGCTTTGCAGTTAGTTGAGTTTGAGTCGAGTTTGGTTTGGTTTTGGTGTGGTTTTTTTTCCCTCTTTGCTTTTAGTTTTTTGTTAATTTCTACCCGCTGCTTCTGGCTGTTGCTTCAAATATTTGCATTTGCGGCTGCCTCCACTCACACTTCGAAACAAATGCAAACCAATGGTTATCATTTGGCCTGATGCTGAAGTGCAAATCGTTTTATGAACGCAAAACTGATACAGTGCTGTATTCATCATTTTTAAAATTCTTTTTTTTTTTTTAATTTTCCATTTTGTTTTCATATTTGTGACACAAGGCACACGCTTTGCATTGCCTTATCTGCATTCCCTGAGGCTGGGTTTTTAGCCAGCTGTCTTGGCCAGAAACTAATCAACTTGACATAGGTTACGCTATTACCTGCTAAAACTTTGCCACAAAACTTTCGTTTTTGCAAAGTTTCTCCATAGCTGTCCGAGATAAGAGTTCAATGTATCTGAAATTTATTAACTGCTTCGCAAGCAAATGCAAATAAATCAGCAACAAAATGATAAATAAAAGAAAAATAATGTTGAGCTGGGAACTTTTTCGAAGGCGGGTTTTTGAGCAAGGACTTTAGGGACGATAAGCCAAGTCAAGCGTTAAAGTTACGCCCACAAAAAGCCTCAAAGAGTATATTGACATATGACTAAAATGACAACAAATGTAAATGCAAAATGCTCTCAAACACACGAGGTTCACCGTCTCAGCACAGTGATGGGTGTTTAATGTTGCCGACGGGGTTAGTGGCAGTGAATCATTCTTATGTATTTGATTGAATAACTATATTTCAAAATTGTAAGCTGTAAAATATGATTACAGGGTATTTTTTGCATAGCATATGCTAAAACCTAATCAGTAACACTAAAAACCAAGACGCTTGAGACATTATTTTGTGTGCGAGACACAGATCAATGCTATACCTGAAAATTTTTGTAATAGGGTATATTTTAGTCTGGCATATATGCATATGAAAGCAATTAATAGTTTTGAGTATGTGTAAGATATCTGAAAGTCCCTCATATTATTGCAATTCCAAACCAAAGCTAATTTTCACTATGATCCGATTAGAGTAGAGTTTGAAATGAGGTGTGATACTTTAAATAAGAGTATAGGATATCTTTTAGTGTGTCACTGCTCGCAGAGGAGGCACTTGTTTTAGGTGCGGCTGTGTCAAGTATTTGCACTTGCGCTAAGCAAAATTTACGCGCATTTGTTTGTACGACTTCAGAGAATTGCTCGACGGCGTTTTCCCCGTTCAAGTGAAAATCGATGAGCTCTGTGTGTGTGTGTGTGTGTGAAGTGTGCGTTACGTTGTTGGCATTGTTGTTTAGCCACAATGTTTTCTTTTTTCCGCTCCGCATGGCTTTTTATTGCTTTTTTTCTTTGGGTTTTTTTCTTGTTGCCGGCTGCTGTTGCTGGTTGCTGGTGTCATGAGCAAACGAGCAGCATTTGAGCAAATAAACTAGACCTGCCAACACATACACACACACACACACACACACGCACACATGTGAGCACAAGCACACACAAAACTCACACATACACAATCACTCGCAATAACAATGGGGCATGGGAAAATCTTAAGCTCCTGGCATCCTGTGGCTGCTGACTGCCGTCGTTGCTGATGCCATCAAAACTCTCAACATCCTTGGCATGATGGTGCCATGCTCAGAATCAACAACTCAACGGCATCAGCTCTGGCTCTGAAACTCCTCTGGCTTGGTAGACTTCGCTCTAGGACCTCAATCTGCCGTCTGCCACTTCACAAAATGCACACAAAAATCTTCAACTTTATCTCGTCAATAACTTGAAGTGTGGCTCTCAAGATGTACATACATCCATGTATATATGTATATATATATAGTTTGGTTCGTTCTTCGTTTTTAGCATCAACTTTTGTGAGTTTCCAGTGGTTTCATACCCAACCACATTTCCAACCACCCATTTCGGTGCTCAATCGGTTATTGATAAAAATTTGCAGCTTTACATATTTAAGTCGTGTATTTTTGGCACGTGCTGCGGTTGTATTTGTGCAAAATGATTGCAAATGATTATTTTATTGACAATTAAAAGATGAACATAAAACGCAAACCGCAAAAATCCAACAGCCAGCCAAAAATTTTACACGCTGTAAGGAGTCAAATTTGTTGGCCATGAATGTGAAGACATTAGTCGCGCTGTGGCAAAGACACCCGACTCTGGCAATGTCTATGCTGAATCCAGGTTGCTGTTAGCAATTCATGTATATTGCCGCACTTGGCACCAGACAATGCTTGGGCTCATGTCTTATTCCAACGAACTCTCTGTCTTTCTCTCCCTCTCTCTCACACACTCCTTATCTCTTCTCTCTCTCTCTCTCTCTCTCTCTCTCTCTCTCTCTCTCTCTCATCTCTGACAGAAAAGAAAACTCATGCGTTATTTGCAACTTGGTGAAAGCTGCTTTGCGGCTGCCTGGCAACGCCGGACCCTTGCTAAGTAGTTCTCTTGTCCTTTGGCCACTGACCACAGCTTTGATCTGCCCCACTGTTGATTCCATTTACCACCCAGACTCCGATTCCCCACCCAGCTACCCCTACCACACCCAGCATTTGGCTGCCTGTCACTGACAAATCCTTTCAGCCTGAATGACGAGCCACGTCCATCAAGTTCCTTTATTAGATTGATGCACACTTCAATCCTTAGTACTTCTTGTTGCTACTTCTTTGTTTGTCCTTGTTGCTCTTGATCATTTAATTGGAGTTATAGCTTGTAATCTATCGATTACAATATTTATCTAAATTTATCGACTTTCCAATTGTCAACTTTCGGTGTGTTCGTCTTCGTCATGGGTTTGGGGAAAAGTTGTTTTGATGTTGCAAGCACTTTATTGTGGCAGCTAAATCTTTGAACTATTGCTTGTGTTTATACTCGTATTCGAAGATTGTGGCAGTTGGCCGCACAAACTTTTCTTTTTGTAATTTCTCATCGTTTCAAGTGGATATTTGTTGATAGGTTTAGTACTCTAGTAAATCACTTATATTTAAACAACTTGAATAATTCGTATCGTTATTTTTATTTTTTCTTCAATTTAAAACTCTTATGTTATTGCTACTTCTACATACCATTGTAGTAACTGAAATTTAGTTTGAAGAAGATTGTGTTCATAGCCTAAATTGTTGCTCATCAAGTCCAGATGTGGTCCCAATAGAAAATTTGTCTGCAATCATGAAAATCAAGCTCCATAAGAATGTCGGGAATTTCCATATCTCCAAAACCAGTTCTGATATTATTAATACTGGAAAAGGAAATAAAGTTTTTATTGATGGTAAAGGAGGAGCTAATCAGTTCTAACTATTAATGTACGAATTGATAAAGGTCAAAAATAATTCGTTTACCAACGGAAAGGTTCTATTTATACATTTTTTTTTACGAAACTTGTTGGCATTTTATATGATATTAAATGTCACGACCTGTCCAATTATAAGCTTGTCTGTGTAGTCATCCTATACACATAAATAAAAACGACCATCAGAATAATGCTTCATGTACGATTTAATAGTGGGCAACTATTCAAGAGTTTTTCTCTTTTCATATTTTTGGAAATTGTATATTATTTCTTGTTGCATAATTGTGCTTTTGGATTGTAGTTCAATGCGCTGTTGATTGCATAATTTAGGACCACAAAGTTTTTAGCACGATTAATGTGCTTCGTTTGCTGTTAACTGGGCTAATTGAATTTGGAATCATCAGCAGCCGCAAAGAATCATATTTAGTTATGTGCACAAAAGCTGTGCAAACAAGTTGGTAATAAAATAAAGTGACTCTGAGACCCCTTTGGGGCTGTCTGACATACGGACTGAAGAGTCGACTAACTGAAGGGCTACTGAACTGACTGACTAACGGACAGATTGACTGACTGACTGCAGTACTTCATTTACAATTTTTGTGCGTCGAAGCACTTTCATTTTGTTTTTCTGTTGCCAGTTAAGGCCGCTTGAAAAACCCATTTCATTACGAGTGGCAGCTTTGGCTTCAATGCGGCCCTAACTAAGTAACTGAAAATGACGACTCTTAATTCCGGCCAAAGGCATCGTAATTTTAATTTGCAGCGTATTAGCATTAGATTTATCAGGCCGGCAGAGTAAGTCGAGTGTCTCGGCTAAATTGACATGCCCAGTGACAACAGCAGCCACAATAATAACCGATGCAACTACAAACAACTGCGAGAGTTTCGTAGCTAATTTCTTGTTGTTGTTGGTGTTATGGTTTTTTTTTAGCCTTATTTTTGTAGTCAGCACTCAGCTCTCAGCTCGTACATAAAATATGGAAACTTCTCACACAAAAGACTTTGTTTAGTGCTGGTTGAGCTGCGGCTGCCGGACCCACTTACCAAACAGACTCACTGCATCTGTGGTGCAGAGAGTGGTGGGAGTCTTGGGGCATGGGGCGTGCCATGCGCCGGCATTTTGCCAAAGGATGTTAAAATATTTTTGCAGCTTTATCTTTGGACATTTGTCGACGTAAGACTGGAGAGTGGAGTCGAGTGCGAAGGGGCTTGTCGTACAGCAATGTCGGGATTTAGCTGACATTGAGAGCTGGTTCTGGCTGGACCCACAGGGCAGGCAAATAGATTACCTTCATTTTTGCTAGCTAGCTGCAAGCCTGAGGGTTTCACTCTGACCCCTGGGATGTGGCCATTTTGCGGACCACCCAGTAGTTTGCAGTTGAAAACAGTTGAAATAGCGGCAGCAACAGCATCAACAGCAGCTAAGAGATAGACGGGTTGCAATGCTCGAAGTTTCTGTTGCTTGATCAAGGTATAATAATTCACTTTGTTTGCCAGTGTCAGGCACCTGGCCAAGGCTTCAAATTAATTTCACCGCATGAGGCAATTCGCTGCGCATTGGTTTGAAGGGGGCATGCAAAACAAGTATCAGCCGTAACATCAACAGCAGCAAATCGTTTAGCAAAGCAAATAAACCAAAATGGCAACAGCTGAAGTCTTCGCCTTATCGGCGTTTAATCTCTTTACGATAAAATGTTTATTTGGGGCGACACTTGGCTCAGCCACTCAACTCAACACTGAATCGCCTGCTTGTGGTTGCAATAAATTGCCAATGCACAAACACTGCCCAATTCGCAGCTCGCCATACTCAGAAGTTTCGCTTCGCCCGTATGAAAGATTAATTCGCAGATAAGCAGAACTTTGGCTGCGAGGAAAGCGGATTCAGTTCTCTGTGTCTGTTTATCCACAGGCTAATTTAAGTTCAACGCCAGCTGTCGCACAATGTGCGTCAATGAGGGGGGCGTGGCCATCTGCGTGGAGGCAAAGAATAGCTCGCACACACACACAGCTGCTTGGTCCTGACGAGCAAAGGCGCGGCGACTTTATTATTATTATACTCGGCGCAAAAGTGGCAATGGACCAAGAACATGGACACGCATTTCCACAAACTGGGAGAGGAAGGACTTGGGCAACATTTGTCCAGTTGCTTCATTTCAAATTCAGGAGATTTTTTTTTCTGTTTTTCATCTTTTCCTATCTGTTGAACTCTATGAAAAAGCCAGAAATCATTTAAGTTCTCTTTTGATATTTATGGATAGATTTGCACGTTTTTAGCCTTCCAAATGCGGCGATTTGTCAACAAAAATTTCACTAAATATATATATAGCTGGTGATTTGTGGAGAATGAAAGAGCCTGAAGTGGCCCAAATAAACAAAATTTTATTTATGTACAGTAATTGGCAGCCTAGCTAGACTTGAGCTGGGCCAAATTGATGTTGAATTGAGTTAATGATGCGCTTGCTTTATGATGATAAGTGGGAAGAGGTACAAATAATCATTATTATTTGCTGCTTGAGAAACCCTATTTTTGAGTTGCTTTTATGTACACATATATAACTTTTTACATTCTATGCTTTGAACTAAATCACAGCTGTTAGCCAGAAGTATCTGAAATAGTAGCAGACTTATCAGCTTACCCGTGACATCAAAAATTACTTTGAAAGTTGTGCTCTTATTTATTTATAGCAGTCTTGTGAGATATTGCTGATTCCTTGGAAGCAAGCATATTGTTGATTGAGTCTTTTGAAGTTACCTCGTACTAGTTACAGAGTATATTTTATCATTGTTAATAGACCATATGCAACACATAGCTTGAACAGTTTTAGTCTTTTAAATTTCATATTTTGTGCCTCAGATATTCAACAGAATTATTTTTTTTAAGAGGTAGCTCCAGCCATTGGGACTTTGTTTGCTAGATTTTCAGTTTTTTGTTGCATAAGTTTTCTAAAGAATTTTGCGCAAAACGAAAGTCGAGTGCAAAGTTTTTCGGCATTATTGCTGGTGAACTGACTTCATATTCCCGTTTTTTCCAACTACGCCTGGCTTCTTTAACAACCAAATTTTCTTCTTTTTTTTTTAATCTCGAGTACACTCCGAGTGACATTCAAGCAGACGCCTCATCAGTAGCTCATCAACGCAGACGTCTCAATTTCTATTCTCTTTTTTTTCTCCTTTTTTTTTTTTGCATGTTTTTAGCCTCGAGTATATTTTTTTCTTGTTTTTGTTTTCTGTTTTTGTCACCATAAATGACTTTAAAAATGCCTAACAAAGTTTTTAAATTACTTCTTGAGTGGGCAAAAATGGCGAAAATGAAATTACTTATAAAAGGGATTTTAGTCGGCGCTTAGGCGGAGGCAACCCCCCTCCTCACCCACCTATGGCCCCTATTCCAGCTGAATCGTCTACTGTCTTGGCTGAGTGCAGCTGTCGCCTTTCGAGCGTTGTCAGCGCTGCTAAAGTTTTCTCCTCGGCTTATTAACATTGAAAGCTCATTATTAGTTTTTTTTCGAATCCGCCTTGCCATCCCGCCTGCCAGCTGCCTGATGGCCATCGTGTTCTTAACTTGTCTTTAACTCGTTCATAAAAGTTTGGTATAATTTTCATTGGATTTATAAGACGGCGGTACAGGTGTCCAATTTTCAAACTCAAATGAAGCGTGGCTGTAAGTTAAATGAGTTGTATCCCAGCGAAAAGGTTGCTGGACCCAGGCTGCTCTGTCATTGTAACAAATTATTCATATGCTGCCCCTTGAAAAGTGTTTAGCTTAACAAATTGTAGCAGCAAATATTTGCCAAGTGTCAGGGATCAGAATTCGGTATGCAATTGGGTGACAATTGCAGGCCCATTTCAAGTGGTTGCAGTGGTGCTAGTGTTGGTGGTACGTCATCTTACCATATGGGCGCACACTTAATGATATTGACATTAAGTGCCGAGCAACAACCCCTAAGCCGAGCTGCCGAGCTACCCCTGCGCTCTGCGTTACACTGAGAAGAAATAGGCGCAATGAAATTTATCAAATACAACTCGTTGATTTTTTCAAATTATGTTGTATGAATTTATAAACTATGTAAAATATCTGAAATATTATTGTAACTAATGTTTAATAATAATATAAGCGTTTAGAAGCCAAAAACTTTACATTCTAGAAAATTATTTTCTAAATACTAAGGTGAGCAATCCTGGGAGTATTTCTCAAAATACAAGACGCATACTTTTTCTGAGTGTATATGAATGATGTGTGGCAGGACTTGTGAGCCATGATATATATACAACGCATCGATTGTAAACTCGGCTCAACGCCATTGTCATTGTGATTGTCAACGTTCTTCTCGAAGGCTCCGCCTAGCACTCGATGGGCCTAATGAACCATAACGCTTTATCGCCGTTTTGCCGTTACCCAGGTTCCCGTTTATGTCTGTCTAAGTGTGCGATTGGGATTTAATTTGATTGCTTCAATGCCTGCCAGCTGAGTGTGCGAGTGTGTGCTGTGTGTTTGCTGGGCGAGTGTGGCATTAGCTTGTGATTTACTGTATTATTTAGTCTTACTTTGTTTTACCGCTTATTACTTTACGCCGCTTCCGCCATATATGGGTGTGTGTGTCTCTGTGTGTGTGTGTGTTCGAGTGTGTGCTCTGTCATAGTAGAACCCACACCCATAGCCATAGCACCCCAGCCACCCTTCGACCAATGAGGCGTTGACATAAAAGAAAACTCATTGGAAATCCTTTCTGCATTGATTGATAAAGTGCCTTATGCGAGGATTACGGCGACATTGATTTACTACGCTTTGAGGATTTACTTTTTCTTTCTTCTTTTTTTCTCTTCTTTTTTTTATCGCTTTTTTTACTCGTTACTTTTGTTGTTATTGTGTGGATAGAGGAGGCAGCTGCAGTCTATTTGGCTGCCATGCCAACTAATTGGAAGTGAAAACTGTAAAAGTCTTGTGCTACAACTCATTAACTCGGGCGAAGAGTCGTGGCGATTGTAGAATCACATTACACAAACAGACATTATGACAAACATATAATTTAAATAGTAATCAAGTTGTAAAATTTGCTGATATTTATTTTACACATTTTTAAGCCAATGAAATTCGATGGAAATGCGCACCATTTATGCAAATTAGCGTTGCAAATGCTGGAATGGCATTTCATAACTCCAATACCAGTTTATGTTTAACACCTAGTTCGATAGATATATCAATGTTTATCCCAAAGCTCAATACTCATGAATAATGCAAATGAATTTATTGAATCGTATTTTTGGTATTCAATTCCTTGCCGAAATATGCGAATTAGTATTGATAACAAATACATAAAATAGTTTTCCATTTCCATACAGAGCGCCACTATTTTATTTTGCTACATAATTATAATATTACTATTCTTATCATTTTTATCAATGACAATTTGAAAGTTACATATATGAGTAAAAATATATTAAATTAATTTCTTAATCAGCTCAAGTCGAATAAATAATAAAAAAAGGAAAAACTTCATTCAGACCTGACCCAAAAGAAAGGACGACACGAATTTAATTCTAGCTGCAAAATATTTGGGATGTTTGGCGAGTTGTGTAGCTTATGAAAAGTATTTAAAAAGTAGTATGAAAGCAGCCTTGAGGGCAAAAGGTGTTGAATTACATTTGAAAACTTTATTGTTGAGCTTAAAAAATGTTGGCAGCATTTTGTGTGCAGCCAATTGTTTAACCAACTTGGTTTGGTTGGTTTTTGACCTTGTTGTGCTCTGCTTTGGGCTTTTTGGCCACTATGCTTGCTGCGGGCATTGCTGCTGCTGCTGTTGCTATTGCTGGTGGTTATGTCAATTAACGCCCAAGTTGTAAACAAATTTCGCACAGTTGCCGCCGCGTTGCGCAATGCACTCATAAATTGCACTTAGTCAAAGTTTGCCAGCCCACTCAAAAGGAGAGTGCGGGATTGTGGAGAGGGAGGCTAGTGTGGGGTGTGGCAAGGCCAAGTTGGCCAAGGATGAAATGCTATTAGCTGTAGTTGCACTAAACAGGCAGCTGCTGTTCACTGAGCTGTGATTAATTAGCAGAGAGCAGCGCTTAAGGACAGCAAATTATTTGAGTCCTCACAATAACGAGGCGAAACTCTGAACTTGTGTGTCGTTTTGCCCCATAATGTGTTGGCAGCCAGTTGAGTTATGAAGATGTAATCAGCGCTCGAGCCTGGCCAAGTTGTGTTTGCTGTATAAGCCACTTTGCATAGCTCAATTCTTATTTATCCAGGATTCAGCCAAGAATCTAGGCAATTAACTTGGCATGTCCTTTTGCCAATATCCTGTGCCAATCCCCATGGCCAACACAAAAACTTTGACACGATTTCAAGTTTAAAATCCAATCGTAGAGGGACTGGGTGGTGTTGTGGGGCAGCAGCAGCTAGATTATGTACCAAATAATACTTATGAACTTATTATCTTGTTTGTGCTTCATGCCACGCCCCCTACCCGTCCATAATCCAGCTGCTGCTGTTTAGCATGCACACCACGAAGCAACTTGCACTGGGGATAGAAATTTAGAAGCATAACTTGGCGTTGTGCTTAGGTCCGATATTGGTCTTGGCTCCGGCTTTGGCTCTATTCATTTGTTGTTATTGTTGTTGCCGCCATTTGCCATTTGCCATTTGCCGCTTGCCACTTTCCATTGTTGGCAACTTCAATGTTGATTCTGGGTGGCATAAACTCTGTAAATAAATTTCAACAAAATTGTATAACAATACGGCAAAACACAGGCCTCCGGGGTAAAGGCGAACGTTGCTTTTATATATATTATATATATATAATTTTTGGTTTATTCTTGGCCATCTAAGAATAAATACTACTAGGAACTTGACATGTCTATAACAATGAAAATAACAAGTAAGAACAGATATTATTGAGAGAATGAAGATTAGATGCTTCATTTAAAATGTAGTTATGAATTTAAAAAAATGCACAAATATAACAACGGAAAGACCATCAAATTGTTAATCTTTTTTTGATGGTAAATGTCAATATTTAGTGAACATATATATGACATATATATATATATAATATTTTTTATGACAGGTAAATGATTTACTTGTTTAACAACTGTGATTTATTTACTGTTCAAGGCAAGTATCCAATTGAGCTAAAGTTAAATTTAGATATTTGGAACCTGAGAATTGGCTAAGCACACAGCCAAACAGAATTCGAGTACCCTCGGCAAGTGTGTTCAAAGATCGCTCACTGTAAACGGTATCTAAGCCAAGCAAATACAAATTCTGGCAACGCTAGGCTAGCTTTAAAGGTATTTCTGACGGTTGGTTGAGTCCCGTCATCCTGAATGCCAAAGAAATTATAAAAGTGCCGCTGGTAATTGTGTGTTGAGAGATCTGAAACGCTTTTCGGTTGCTCTCGTGCTCTACCATCCTCAATCTCATTTCCACTGTGTACCCTGTACCTAATCCAATAAGCCAACAACAGTTTTCTTAAGTAATTTGCAACCCCTTTTGCACGTTGCACCCCACACAAGCACCCACACACCCCACATACCTCCCTTGTATGCTACGCTGTTGCTTTGCTTTGTTATGCCGTTTAGTCTCGTAAATGGCGAACAATGTTGCCCGAAACAGTTATACAAGAGGGGGGTGGTGGGGAGGGGAGGAAGGGGCATCACTCTTTGTTACGTTCAGCTCGCAACATGCTCGGCATAGTTGCTTCAAGTATTTTGTAGCTTTTGTTTGGCTTTCAGGCTGTTGGCGATTCTTGCCTTGAGCTCGCTCGCTTTTTTTATTTTCGATTGCCACGCCCCACTTAACCGCAGCTTGTTCGTCTGCCAGCAGCACTGTGTTTTGTGTTTAATTTGAAGTGAATCAATCAAACGTCTGCTTCAATAATCAAAATTTTTAATTAGTAAAGCAGCACCAGCAGCATTAGCAGCAGCAGAAGCAGCAACATAAACTAAAAATAGAAAAGTTTTCGCAGATGCGCGAGACACGTTGTTTCCTTCGGGCACATTATCAATTTGCTGGCCATTAAGAAAATTATTTGATTCTTTCTTTTCGCTTTCAATTTTGGAAAATAGAAAAACAGAAACAGTAAGCGAAAAACATGCGCATAAAAGTTAAGAGTCTGGTCCAAGACTACAAATTGTTTTCAGTTATCAGGAGGTGGTGGGAGGTGGGTGAGCGGGTGAGTGAGTGAGGGGATGAGTGGAACTCAGCCTCGACGTTGGCTTTTATTATTGCTTTTTTATTGCGTATTAATTTTGTGTGCTTAATTTGCCGCTGCTCTGTGTGGCAACAGGGCGGGGAGGATGGTGGGAGGGCGTGGCCATGCCCCATTTGCTGCTGCTGCTGTTCTTGTTAGTGTTGTTGTGCTTGTTTGCTGTGGGTTTCCGGTGCGAAGGGTTTTCGCTTGTAATTGACGCTGTTGCTGCCGTTGCTATTGCTGTTGTCGCTGCTCATTTTAATGGCAAGAAATTGAATTTTAATTAGTAACGAGGAATCTGTTACGCATCAGTTTGTATTTAATTTAATTTCTTAATTAAAATGCGTGGGCATGTCGGCATAAAATCCAACGACCGGCCAAGCCCATCCAACTAAAGCCAAGCCAAACCAAGCCAACCAACCAAGCCAACCAGTCAACCAAACGACTCTGTTCTTTAACATCATCAAAGAGGGAACGCGTAAAAAATGAAATGCATAAGGCCAGAAGGAGAAAGTATAGTTCATCTTGAGCTGGACGAAGATTAAATACCTTTCCATGCAAATTAAGACAGATTTCCCACAAATTGTTCTCACAAGTCGAAGGACTGGCATGGTACACGGTAATGAAACATTATGCTTAGCACTTATTGCTAATTCATAATTTTGTAAATGCATAATTCATTTAATTTGCTGTGCATGAATCTTAATCAACATAATGAATTTCAGACCTAAGTTATTATTATAAATTAAATAAAGAGTTGGTCAAAGTCGGTTTGAAAATTTGAACAAAATAAAACAGATATTGAAAAGCCCGATAACTGAATGGTCATCTATGGCCTGTTATATCCGAAAAGAATTAGTCTTATGATATCCTAATCAACAAAATGCGCCAAATTATATTTTCTGTTTATTAGAAAAATGAGATGATTTTGTATTTAAAACCGTAGAAGATTTATTGCTAAATTCATAAGCTGGAACTTTGTATAAATATAGGTCGTTAACCTGCTCAGACTAAGCAATCGCTTTAATATGCCTCACACATATCGTGACCTTATATAAATGCCCTCTGCACGAGTACTTACTTAACCGAAATACCAAAAAAATTATGGCCAAATAATAATATTGTTTTTGTTTTTGAATACAGGCTTGGCATAAGCTTTAAGCAGGCTCTTAACTCAACGACCAGCCCACAGTTTGAATTTCTGACCTGTTTAGTTGTTGGCATATTTCACTCAGCTTTTGTTTGCGCTGCTTTGTGCCTTGGTTGCTGTGGCTTAAACTGTGGCAAATATCAATGGGGAAAAGCTGTGCACGTGTCGCTACTCGTAAGATGTGTCATGCCACCACAGCACCGTCGCACCCTTTGACCTGGCTTGGGTTGGTCTCCTGGGTTGCTCATGGCTACAATTTTGTCTTTAACCTTTTTGCGTTGCCTACTTTTTGGGGCACCGATTGTACATGCAACTTAAACAAGACTGAGCGAGCGAGAGAGAGGGAGAGAGAAAGTGCAGCCAGCGTTGCCATATCGCAGGCCAAATTCAAGTACGTATGATTGTGTGTGTGTGTGTGTGTGTGACGAGTCCTTGGCGGCCTCTGCAGCTGCAGCAGCAGCTAGTGAGAGGAAAAAATAGACATGCATAATACAAGTGCATTAGTGTCTGGCACAGCACATTTCTTTATGCGGTGTCCATAAATTGCCGTATTTATATAACGTTTATATGGCACCGCACCCCACATACCTCGTTCCACAGACACACCGACCCTTGTGACAGTTGAACAATTTTTGTTCGGTCTAATTCCGCGGCTGCATTTTTGTGGAACTTAAAGCGACTTGCTACGCAAATGAAGTTTAATTAAGTCGGCATGGCGGAAATCGGGTTTGCTTTTTAGCCAAAAACTCGACGTGCAGCAAAAAAACATGTGGCACGGTCTGTTTGTTGCTGTCGTTGTTGCAAGATACTAGGCCACTAATTTCAGGGAGGAGGGGCAGCTGAAAGTTGTGGTGGGGGGCCTGCAACACGACTGCAGTGTGCTGCAGTTACAGCTCTGTGACGCCAACTTTGCTTGCCAAACTTTTTATTGGCACATATCCTGCAGTTGTTTGCGTTACTGCCGCTGCTGCCACCGATGCCGGTTTGTTGGCAGTGCCCGTGTTTTGTGGCAACAAACTCGACTTAAATTAAAATGTGCATTGTTTTGTGCCCAAAGCGCGCTCACGAACAGTTTTCAAAATGGCATTTGCATATTTTGTGTGTGCGATCACAGTGTGTGTGTGTGTGTGTGTGTGTGTGTGTGCATGTGTCTGTGTGTGTGTGTGTGTATGTGTGTGCGCTTAAAGCCGTGCCCTGCTTGAGTACTTTATGCGCCAGCAAGTGCAGCAACTTGCTGTCATCGAGCCAGGACAAACAGCCAGCCCGTCAGCCACTCTGCCTGGCAGCTGGCCTGGTTGCTTGGCATGCGGTTGCAAATATCCTTGCACGCATCAAAGGTCATAGACGGGTCGATATAAGAGCCTCTGGCATCAGGCTGCAGACTTCATCTTGTTTGCTGCTGCCTCTCGACTTTTGGGCAATTTGTGCGCACATTAGTCGCGTACGGTGCTGCCTTGAATTATACTCTTGAGCATCATTTAACAGAGAAAACAATAAATTAAATTATCCGGACCTACAACAAATTTGGCTTTTCCTTGAGCTTCCTTTTGCCTTCCTTTCGTTACGTTTTCTTTGGCATTTCCATTGCTTGCCTTTCCGGCTTTTGGCCTGGCTGCTAAACTCATAAGTAAGATCTACACACTTGATAAGCGTTTGAACTCCACATCCGAGTCGAATTTCTAAAACACTAACTCACACAAATAGACACGTACTTGCCACACCACATACTAACCACCCACACACACACGTGCTGGCACACACACTCGCACACACACACACACACACAAGCATAGTATCACAGTATCCGGTAGCATATCCGCTTTATTTTGGCAGCCAACGTATTCCAATTCATTTGTTTTCGATGTGCCTCTTAAGTCTGCACGCACACACACACACACACACACGCACACAGCACAGCCACTTGGCATATAAAGCAGAAACAGCAGCAGAAAGAGCAGCAGCAGCAGCAGTCGACCCGGCATCAAAAATTTATAACATCGATTATTTCCTTTTCCACACTAAATACTAATAAATTAAATTGTTTTTTATTTCCCAATAAATTTTTATTATTCTGCTACTTTTATACTTCATTTCGCTTTTGCTATCGCACTAGGTGTCGATTTAATGGTCCCAGACCCACAAAACCCAAACTGTTCCCTTCTGCTCTGCCAATGCCTGCCGCCTGACCACTTTTCACTACCCCTTGCCACTTCCACTATACCAATCGCTATTGCCTTTGGAGCGCTGCTCATTCAGCATTCGGGCTTAAGGTCAATTTTTGATTTCCGTTTTCAAATTGCTCAACGCACACGCATCCGTTTCCGACAGTATTTACACCTCTCTCTCTGTCTCTCTCTTTCTCTCATCTTTTCTCCAAACTCTCTCTCTCTCTCTCTCTCTCTCTCTAGGTTGCTACTTGTGTTTATGTGTATCTGCCACTTTGATTTGTTTTTCGTGCTTCATTTGATTCGAGTTGGGTCCTGCGTAGTTTCAGACAGCCATTTAATGAGTTGACGCTTTGAATATGAAAAGTTTTCGCTTTTAGTCCAATTTATAGCATTCATTCCCCTGTCCCTCATTCCTCTCTCCATCTCTGTCTCTCTCCCTCTCTCTCTCTCTCTAGATCTCTCTCTCTCTCTCTCTCTCTCTCTGTCCCTGCTCAGTTTTAGTGTGATTGCTAATTTGTAATTTACGCAGTCGACCCACGGCCGATTTTTGTTTTGTGTTTTTTTTTGTTTTTTTTTTCTGTTTTACTACTCGAAACGCATTGCCAGACATTTCCGAATTGTTGTTGTTGTTTTCTGCGTATAGCTGCCAAATGACCGTAAGTGATTCATTTTGCTGCTTGGCCACTATTTAGGCTCTTGAGTTATATTTTATTTTTGTATGTACGCTTTTTTTTCCTCGTTTTTTTCTCATTTTTGTATAGCGCCCTTTTGCACGTAGGTCATCAGCAAATAATAAACATAAACAGTTTATTGTCGAGCGCTGCTAATAAAAGCGAAAAGCGCCTCATAAAATGACGCACTCAAGTGCAGAGCATAAAATACACATCCCAACAGAGTAGACCCACCTACACCCGCCCCATTTTACACCCATCTCCCCATCACTGTTTTAACAGGTTGTAGCCAGCTCTTATAGTTGACCGGTGCTTAACTTTGAATTGCTGACCAATTGACACAGCCAAGCTGCTCTCTCTCTCTCTCTCTCTCTCTCTCTCTCTCTTTCTTTCACTCTCTCTTTCCCTCTGCTTGCCTCAAACAGTCAATGGGGACCATCAGGTATTTTCATGCTATTTTTCGTTCAAGATTAGCATAAATCGAGCGCAGTAGAGTCCCTTGACTTTACATGAATTTTTATATACATTTTCATTTTTTTTTGCAATGCTTGCAACAACATTTTACGCTATTTAAACACCGAAGTGTGCATAAAATTGACGCTTATGCACAAGTTGACAGCGCATTTCTCCCCAATTCCCACACTTTTCTCCATTTGCAGACCTGGCTTAAAATGTCGTAAAAATGCACAACTAACAGATTTATTTATATGCGGCATAAAAATGCACAACACCAACAACAGCAACAACTACAACAACAATGACAACAACAGCATCCAACAACACAAAAGGCAACGAAACGCGCGGGTATAATAAAATTGGCTGTGAAAGTGTTTCCAGGATACAAGGATAAAAACGTAATCCCGCGTGCTGCTACCCAAATGACTGAGAGAAGCTCAAAAGCAGGGCTCGTCAAGGGGGTGCCGAGTGTGAGCGGTTGTTGTGGGCAGGACATGTGCCCTCCCCATTTTTTGTTCGTCGTTCGGTGTTCGCCTGTCACTTGACTGCAAAAATCTTAAACTGACTTAAAAAGCATAAAAGCCAGCGACAACGAACATTTGTGAAACTGCCTGGCAGCAGTTTAAAGCCAGCTAAAAATTGTCAAATTCACTCTGCATACACACAGCACACACACACACACACACACACACACACACAGCTTAGCTTAATGGTGACAAGTGTCAAAGCAGCCTCGACACGTACAGAAGCAGCCGTGGCAGCAACCCTTGTCTCTAAATGCGCCCACTGCTGCTGTTGCTGCTGTTGCTGCTGCTCCTGCTGCTTCCAGTTGTTGGCACATTGAGTAAATCGCCTCAAATCGCACATTTCAATCTTTTTTAACGAACTTTATCGATATTGCCAAATAGGCGCCCGCCACGCAATATGCTAATGAGACAACGTCCTGGACGCCCGCTCTCCCACTCTGCCTGCCCCTTGTGTAGCGGAGTCCCCTCATTGTTGTGTTATTGTTAATGGATTTTTGCATGTGGTGAAATACAAGGACCACAAATATATAAATATACACACAAATATATATATAAATATACATATATCATATATACATATATATATGAGTGTGTATTATTACATTTTGCATATATGTATGTGTACATGTGCAGAACATAGATCATCTCGCCCAGTGTGCATAAACTATAAAATATCATGAAATTTGTATGTCGCATGTTGATTTTTCATGTTGCTCCTGCAAACACGAACACATGACGCCCATTGAATGTCCTTGCCGCAACTAAATTTTTTACTAGCACATATTTACGGCAGCAAGCAAACAATTCGCTAAATGAAATTTCCACAAAAGTAGAGAAAACTTACACACACAGGCTGATAAAAAATAAAATTGGAAAAGGCATATGGCACATGCACTCACCAATAAATAAGTGAAAATGCGATTTCTGATGCGTATTTCATCGAGCAGATACTCAGTATGTAAATTTAGAATAGCTAGAATTTTTAAACAGCCATAAAAACACTGTCATTTTTTTTACTACTTTTTATACATATTCAAATAGCATGATATATACATATTGCTAGAGTTTGGCCAAACTAGAAGCTTAATTATTATATAACCCAACCAAAAAAAATTACTTATTGTAAGGCAATATTTTCAATTGTGAAATCTATATTCACATATACATTTCATGGTTCCGTCTTTTTTGGCAGACTAAGTATACAAAATAGTTTTTTGGACACGCATCTGCCAGTTATTGCCTGGTTTTTTAACATACCCATTTTCAACTATTTTTATAGCTGCAGGGTATAGGAAAAAAATATCTGACAGCTGTTATTGTAATTTATTCATATTTTTATAAATTATTCTTTGGGCTCGTTACAAATTGAAACGGAACAATTTTTGCCACGCATTAAACGAGAAGCTCTATAAAAATATATCACATTCTATATTTGCATTACTTACCATATCTGTTGTATTAAGTGAGCATACCGCAACTACACTGAAAAATATAAAAGTGCCCCTCAAACTAATTGAGCATCAGACTATAAAGAAGGGAAGTTCGCTTAGCGGGCCGAAAGGGTGGAAGCGGTGGTCCATTAGGTGCAGCTGCAGGCTAGCCGACTACCTGCCATCCATTAAATGAGCAGTAAGAGCAACGACAACAGCAACAGCAACAGCAGCAGCAACTATTGGCCATCATCTTGGCCATAATAGTAAGCGTCATTACCATTGTCAGCCACCCATATCCATATCCATATCCGTATATATATAGAGAGCAATACGATTCTCCCATATGGAAGCAGTTCTTTGCCTCTTGGGCACGGGTTTTCTGCGGCTTGTTGACTGCCACGTCGTCTGTCCTGCGTCCTCGTCATTCGCTTTGCCGGCAACTAATGAGACTTTGCTGTTCTGGCACGCGTACAGAGCAGAGAGCAAGAGCAGGGCAGGAAAGTTGTAGCCGGAGTGTGGAGGGAGGGTAAGTTTCCTTGTAATTGCCATATGTGGTAATGGTCGTAATTGGTTTTCCTTTTTGAGATTTAGTGACTTTTGTATTGGCCGCTGTTGCACACATATATGTGGGTGTGTCTGTGTGTGTCTGCGTTGGGTCTCTGTGTGGAGAGGGGGGTTGGGGGGAGTTGTTGTGGATCTCGGTGATGGTCTGGTTTTATGAAATCTTGGCTGAACTTAAATGTCACTTTGCAGCATACACCGAATACGTTTTAGGCATTAGCTAACAGGCAAACGCTAACAAGCGCCAAAGTCGCAAAATCTAACACGTGACTTCGTGTCATTTGCAGCATTTAACGTAAAGCTAGAACAGTGTTTAACAGCGCCCAAAAAAGTAGCCGGCAGCGCCGTTGGAGCAGACGTATAAAACAAGTGACAAAAATAAATACATGTCGCAAATAATGTGAGGTATTTGAGAGTTGCTTAACAGCTTAATAGCTGGAGCATTGTCGAGTCGCTTTAATCAGACAAATGTGCAAGAAATTCTATGAATTACGCTGGAATTATATTTGCAATTTATTTATCGTATTTATTTCGATGTGCTTTAATTTATGAACGTTATCTGGTCGTTATTGCTAAAAAGTAAATACAAATAAAAACTATCAGCTGTCAGATTTTCACCCGCTAAACACACTCATGCATATACTCACACAGCCATTCGCACACACACACACACTCCCATTAGGCGGAAGCAGAAATATTTGCATGCGCGCTAAAAAGTATGCAACAAAAATTGGAGATAAACAAAAAACGACAACTATTTTGGCTGGTGCCCTAAATTGTTGAATCGTTGAGTTTTTGGGTACATGTGTGCAACTTGAGTTTTAATCAGTTTATTGAGTATATACCCGGTGAGAGATGGTATTAATTGGCATCTCCTGGATGTCATTGCTTAACCAAATTAAATGCTTCAAATATGCACTCCTTTTTTTATCAACTTTCGGCAACAAATTAAATTATTATGGACTCACAAACATATATTTGCCGTATGGCCCAGGCTGAAGGGTGCCGGGTAAGCTTTCAAAAAATGTTCATGCCGCAATTTTGTTTAATTTTTCGGACGCAAAACCAAGTGTTTGAAACATCGGAGCGTTGTCCTTGTAGCCAGAGCCATTGTCGACGCTTAGTCGAAACCTAATAACATTCTATAGAATTAATTTAATTTTTAATTTTTGCTGGCCAAAGTCAAGTGCAGGACTTCAGCTTCAGATACGTGCTTCAGACGAATATTTTTGTCTTGGCTCTCAAAGCAATACATTCAAAACAAAAGCTGGAAGCAGTTTATTTAACACACCGAACCCAGCATATTCTTATGGAAATATCCAAGTTATTTTGACAATGTTTGGCGCATAAAAAGTTTTGCTCACATCAATGTCAACAGTGACTAATTTAAAGTCTGTAAATTATTGAGGCACATTTTTTGACTGTTCTCTCGAAAATTTGTATTCGATTGAAATCATTTAAAATATTTAATCGGGTGTTTTGAAAATTGTATTGTTTCAAGAAATGAGTTAAATTTCAAACCAAGAAATCTTTTAAGCAGTATTGTTCACAACTCAAGCACATTTTAAATAAATTTGAATCTTTGCTTCGTAGATTTTAACCCGTTCAAAACATTATTCATATCATCAGAATTTACTAAAAGTTGAGAACAAAATGTTGCTTGTTGGATATATTCGAAATTTTATATTCAAATTTCTGGCGCTTAAAGTTTCACAGTTGCAAACTTCCTAACAAAGTTATGAAACTCAGCGCTAGAGTATAGCCGCAACATGCAAGTAATTTGCTGTGGCACACAAAAAGCTTTAGGCGCTTAGCAAAACAGAGGCATGCATAGACAATACGTATATACACATGTATCCAATCACCGTACCCCTTCCTCCAACGAACGGCTCCAGTCTCCCACGCTTCCCAAGAAGCGGAGACACATCTCAATGTGTGTGTGTGTGTCTGTGTGTGCGTGTGTTGGTGTGTGGATGAATGTGTATAGATTAAAGCGTTGTTGTCTGGTTGGCTTGGTTTCATACGGTTTGCATTGCTCTCGTATGTGAAAGTATGGCATACGGTTAGGTTGGTGTGGTTTGCTTCGGTTTTGTTATACGGGTTTTTGTTGGACAAAATGTAAAAGGCAAATTGAAAATTTAACCTCAGGTTAAACGCGTTAGCGACAGTTGAGTTAAACAGCATTAAGGCCGTGTTAAGCTGTCTGCGGCACACACACACACACACACACACACACACACACACACACACATACACATACATACAATATGAATGAGATTCAGGCAAAAGTCACGCCTTTGCCAAATGTGCGACGCCCTCGTTTGCGATTTGGTTGTGTCGCTACCCGGCGACAATGAATTTGCTCAGCAATTGTTTTTCTTGTTGTTGTACAAGCTTTTTTGCTGGGCTGGGTGCTGTATCTGCTTAAATGCTGAAATCATGTAGTTCATTACAAAGCCACACTGTTGTGTGGAGTATGAGACACAATACGCTATAAATTTTGAACAGCCATCAAGATGATTACTTCCTGCCATGTAGCGCAAACATAAAAATAAGTTGCAACTCGCAAAAGACGCACGCAAAATAAACAGCAAAAGCAGCAGCAACACCAACAACAACAACAACAAATACGCAGTATGGCTGTAAAAGTGGCTCATATCCTGAACGCATCCGGTACCCAGAACGCATATGAGTTTCAGACGCGAGCTGAAATTATCACATAAATCAGACACCAACAACACCAACAACAATAACAACAACAACAACAACAATAATAATAACAACAATAACAACAATGGCAACAGCATGAACATCATCGACTGGCAACAGGCAACAGCCAAAGAAAAACAATGAGCTGTCATGGCCGGGGAGTGGTAGGAATTGAGGATGGGGGAGGAGTTGTTTCTCGGCAGCAAGGCCAACTTACAAAAGAACAGCATTAAAACTTTTACAATCGCGTAATGAGAATCTGCTTTAAAACTTGCGACAGCGACAGCCGCCAACAACTACAGCTCTAACAGAGATTCAAGCTAGAGCAACCACAGCAACAACAAGACAACAGCAACAAGAACTGGAACAACTTCAGTGTCTGAGAGCTGGAACTTAATTGACATTAAAAATATACAAACTTACGCACGTATTACGTTGCAATTAAGGCTGGCTGGCAGTATGCCGTCGGCTGCCACGCCCACCTGACATGGCACGGCAGCTGCAACAACCGTTCAGCCTGGTTTGCACCTGCAAACAGATAAACTTTTATTCAGAACATTTCTGTTTCTCATTTTATATATTTATTTTTCTTTTTGCAATTTTACTGTCCACTTGTTGTGGGCGTGTTTAGTTTAGAAAAAAAGCTCTGCTTGGCATCGCTTAGCTGTCTGCATAAATGTGATAATTAAATGCAAAATATTTGATATTATTTTCAAGGCTTATGCAAATAAAGTCTTAAGCCCCAACAGCGAGATAATGAAAACTGCAGACGCTGTTGCTAATGCTAATGTTGCTGTTGCTGTTGCTGTTGCTCTTCCTATTACTCTGGCTTTTTCTTGAATAAATGTATTTGCATACATTTCCGGAGCAGCAGCATCAGCAGCAGCAGCATCAGCAGCAGCAGTAACAGCAATGTTGAGCTGAGTTTTGAGGCGCCGACAAAGTTAGCAGTTAACAGTTGATAAAAAGTATTAGTAAGTAGCTGAAAACCTTAGGGAGTGCAGAGTGTGTGTGTGTGCGTGAGTGGGTCTTAAAAAGCAAGCTGAAGCATCAATAAAAATCACACTCCTGGCAGCCTGAACGATAAATTCAAAGTGCCAATTCGATTCTTTAATCCCATGGACATACTCGTAATGTCCGCCTGATGACGACGTGATTTCATGCAAAGCATGTATCCGACTACGACTAGTCCTATCATGAGCCCAAGAGCTGTAAACAATTGCCCGGGTCATCTAAACAACAACGTCCCCATAGGATACACACATAGTAGAAAAGGGCCATCAAAATCGAAATAACAAGTCACTATGCCTATGCTGGGCATGACCAACTGGCAGATACCTTCTATGCGCAATTTAAACAAATAAATAATTTTATTTGTCTACATTTGTATTTTTAATGAAGTTAATATATATTATATATATATATATATATAATGTGCTGCTTATTATTTTTGTATTACGACAATGAAAAGTTTCCCTCATTTAGATTGTAAACATTAATCACTTGAGTGTTGTTTGATTTATTAAACATTTCTATTTTATTCAAAAATTGTCAAGTTTTTTTATTTTTCATTGTTATATTTTTTATCAGATTTAATTTGGAATACATAACTTAAAGTTAAACTAAAGTTTTATATCTCAGAAATTAATATAAGAGATTGTAAAAAAGGAAGTCTTTTTCAATCAAAACTATTTGTTAACTAGTTGATTTTGTAATATGAAGTTTGGTATATCTAATGCAGTATCTAGACACGGCTCGCTGGAATATTGGGCTTACAAATGTATGCATCTTTTGGATATATAAATTTCTTATACTTCTGGTACATAAATTTAAGCAACACTTTCATGCCCTCTCTCAAGAATTCTACAGGTCATTTGAGAAAAACTGTTAGGCCGTATGCTGAAACAAAAAAATGTGGCTCAATAAAATCAAACAACAAACGTGATGTCAACTTTGCTGAGTGTTGCCTTTGCCTATGCTAAGGACCCCGGCCAAGACAGAGAGTGAGGGAGAGAAGGAGAGTCCGGAGACCAAAGTCCGTGTTCTTTGGTTTATGCCGACGTGCGGGTAGCGGGAATCAATTGTGTGTTGACATTTTTATCAGTTTGAAACCCTTCAGAGAGTGGGGGCAGCATCACGCATAGGCATGTCGTAAGCTAAAATTTTAATAGAAAGAAATCAGTGCCAAGGCGGCCATCACAAAATGTTGACCCTTTTTTTTTTGCTTTCGATGCTGAGGAATGTGATCCGTTTGGGCCTTCGGGGCAAGGTGCGTTGTGCCAAATTAAATATGTTAACAACGAATGTTGCAACTGTTGTTGTTGATGTTGTTCTTTATGTTGCATTGCGTGGTTGGCAGTATGTTAATTCTCGGCGCACGTGCCATAATCGTATCGTAGTTCTTTTGTGTTGGCATACATATAATTGAACTGCTGCAAAAGCCGCTCACTTAATTAAATCCAGCGACTGCCTGTCAAAAGCTCTTTGATGGCTGTATAGCTGTTTGCTTATCGCATGTACTGCAATGGTCTCAATTAAAATTACCAATAAACTCACACAAAGTCATACACCTGAGCGACGATTACAACGACAACTACAATGAGATGTGTGTATGTGTGTGTGTGTGTGTGATGTGTGTGTGATATGTGTTTGTGCGGGATAAGGGTATTAGTGCCAAAGGCAAGCATTCGAAATGTCTATGGCAATATTTTCAGCGGTTGAGCGTTGACAACACCGATGGCAACTGTGGCAGAGTTAAGCGCCGCCGATTGCTACCGCTGCTGCGGTTGTCGTTAACTTAATAGTAAACAATTACAACGCACACACACACACATACACACCCAAAAGCACACAGACAACAATGTAGACACCGATAGGTGGCACAGCGAGAGAAACATGCGACAGCCGCAGGGTTTTTGCGGCTTTCATCTCTGTCGCTGGCTCAGTCGCAGACATTACAATTTTAAGCGTGTGTGGGTGTGTGCGTGTGTGTGTGTGCGAGTGTGTGTGTGAGTGTGTATCCATGTCTGTGCTTGTGTTGTCCTTGTAACACTTAAAATGTAACACCAAGGTTGCTTGCTTATCGCACTTTGCATCTCATCTCATCTCATCGCCCACATCCCCACATCCCCAAATCACATTTCTAGTTTCTCCCTATATCTGTATCTCTCTTTTACACCTCTCTCTATTCTGTTACATCCTTACAAATTATTATTATTATTATTTTTTTGTGGGGTGTGGCCTTACAAAGTTAATTTCAGCTTAATGTCAGCAGGTGTCTTAGTTACCTGGCCACTTGAATAGCTCCCAGACTTTGCATGACAATTCCACAATTTAGAATGTATTTTTCTTTCCAGACGTTTTTCCTTGTCCTTGCTGTCGCATTTTTCATAAATTTCACATTTTTTTCTGTCGCTCCTTAAGTATTTAATTGTTCGTATCTCCATGAAGTGTGCAAAATGCAGCTGCGACACAAATCAGGATGCGTGTCCCTCAGGCAAAAGGGTTGAGTGTCGACTTGCACGTATTTTTCTCTATTTTCAGTTTGCCCTCCTTTCCTTTTCATTCGTATTTAAAGCATATTAAATAATTTAAAACCAGACTGAACTAAATATTTGACTGTAAACGCTGTTTAATTATTCATATGCATTTCAGAACACTTTTCGGTGTGTACACGAAATAGGTTTATCATATTATTAATTGATGATTAAATTAAAGTATCTCTCAAATTATATTTAATTTGTGAAAACAGAATTTTTAATGAACTGCCTCAGCTGTTGGTCATAAGTTATAAGTCATAAGTTATAAGGGCTGTTGGTCCTAATAAGCTTAAAGGCAGGAATATTTATTGAAAATTAATTCAAAACTGCCAAAGTATAGTGCTGTGTGATATAAATTTGTTTTATTAAAGAGAATAAGTTGAGTTGCTATATTACAAATTTGTAGTTATGGCTATGAAACCAAAACAAAAGAAATGTTTAAGACATCAATTTAAAATTTAGCATGACATTTTCTAAAATTGACACAATTATTACGTAATTTTTTTTATTTTAAAAAACGTTTCGATCTTTAGTTTAATCAGTTTAATGATTCTGTCATTAATTCCCATGACGAGTTTAGCTCAGAGACAAGGCTGTAGCTTAATAATTCTACAACATCTGTAAATATATTCAATGCAAATTCTAATTAAATCAGGAGCCATCTGTGCCTACACTCAGGATATCAGCTACAAGGCATTATTATAATGCGTGCCTATATCTGAGTGGGTGTGTGTGTGTGTGGGTGTGTGTGCTGAAACATAACTCAATACACCATCTGATTTATTTGCCTCCTATGCGTTTTTCACGGCATTTTCAAGCTACAGTTGCACTCCAGTTGCCACAATGCACCCTCTCAAGAGGCGAGTTATTGTAATATTTCATGAAAGGCTGGGCGTGGCTAAATGCGCGTGGAATGCGGCCTCATATGAATCACTTGGTATTTGACTTAACCCATTTACAATCTATACGTGCGCCAAAAGGTATTCAACTGCACACAAAGTCGTCTAATTAACATGCCACATAACGCACTATGCCGCCAGCAATTCCCTTACTTCATTGCTCTGCAACAGAAGACCCATCTTACACTGCTCTCCCCTCTGTTGGGCATTTTCACGTATATCTGTCATTTGTATGGCATGGCCTTTGCCCTCGGCCCAACATGTTTCGGACACTGCAGTTTGCCGTTTTGAAAACTAGGCCAACCAAATGGGGATTTCGTCTGCCCAGTCCTCATATCCCTCTCTCGCATCCATTCCTTTCCTTTGCTTTATTTTTTTGACTTCACTTTCGTGTCGTGTGTGTGTAGAAAAAAGTGCAAACTATTTTTTCCAGTTCATGACTGCTACGGAAAATTTGCATATACGCATTTTGCGCTACCCTCCGCGAGCCGGAAAATTGTGTGTGTTAGTGTGTGAGCCCAAGTCCAGAATTTCTGCTACCAGGCTGCCAACAATTTTTCTGGATTTTTTCTACAACATTTATTTTGCAATTTCCCAGACTTGCACACAGCAAACGAGACAGAGCGATGGAGAAAGAAAAAGAGGCACACAGAGAGAGAGAGAGAGAGAGAGAGAGTGAGGAAGAGAGTGAGAAAATTTTCTTGGCCGGGCAAATTAGTTTGAAGTTGAATTTTTAACCTGGTTTTCTCTGGCAAATTGTGTAAATTACATTTGACGCTTGCTCAACAATTTCATTTGACACGCACAAATATTTAAGCAGCAGCAGAGAGTTGGAAAATAGACAATAATATCGTATTAAGCTTATTTTTCTTTCATTTTTGTACTCTGGCACATCCCATTTCCGATTGTCTGTTGCATAAGTGATCAGCGAGATTTTTATCATTTTGTTAAGCGAATTCAATTTCACTTTTTGTGTCCATTCTGACACCCAGATTGATGCCGCATGCTGGCGACACTCAATTATTGTCAATCACTGAGCATTTTGTTCTACTTTCTCTTTCGAATGCTCCATCTCTTTCTCTTACTGGTTGTGGGGACTCGCGTTTGGCTGACTTGCAGAAATTGTAGTCACAAATGTAAAACGTGTGCACATAACTCATACGCACCGTCGCACGTAGCGAACAAAATGTGAACTCTTAATAATGCAGCGGAACTAACATCAGAAACCCAACAAGAAATTTGCTCACTTTTATGACGCAATTGCTCAAAAAGTACATTTAAGTGATATATAAAACACAGCACAGTTCAGATTTAAAGCGCTATTGTGTGTCCCAGTTTTGCGCTTTGCTTGTGTTTGCTTTCGCTTTTATCGCAAAATTGAAATCATTGCCGTCATTTGGTAACCATTATGCATGATATATGCGCTAATCTGATATGCAGGCACCCACACGTATCCAGTGAATAAAAATGTCATCAAAAAAATAAACAAAAAAAAAAACAAAACGAAGAAAAAAGAACAGGCGGCAACAACAATCAAAATACAACACAAAAAGTACAATTTATACACAAGACAGTGCACAAAAGGCTGCCAAAAAGGAAACTAAATTCGCTGCCTAAAAGCACTTCACACACGCACACATAGGACACTCATGTGGCACGAAATACAGAAAAAAAGGGGCGCACTTGAACTGGCTGCCGTGTTGTATGCAACACATACGCTAAGCAGCTGGCTGACTCTGGGTGGTGGCGGGTTGCTTTGGTTGCTGTTTTTTCGTTGTGCGTGTGTGTGGGGGTAGAGGGGGCTCTGTGACGCGTGATACTGTGCAAAAGGTTGCCAGGCAATTGAGTGTGAAAAATGTTGTAGGCGTGAGGCAAGCAGGCATTCAGTGAGGCAGGCAGTTAGCAGGAAATCGCGTCCGCGTTCATAAGTATCGCGCCCAAAGTCAGCCAGGATAACCTTTGGGCTAATGCACGAGCACGCAGTCAAATGCCGTGGCCAGGAGAGAAAGAGATGTGTGTGTGTGTGTGTGTTTGTATGCAGAGGCCAAAGCAAGATGTCCTGACAACGATATGAAATGGGTCAAAGGGCGCACGGCGACGACAAGTCAATAAATATGCTCGGAGATATTCATGTGCTCGGCAGCTGAGTGGGCGTGGCCAACTGCCCAAAAGTCAATCAATTTGCGACAGTTAAGGGCCACTACTTGGCTGCCATATGCCATATAATAGAGGTGGTAAGAGAGGAGGGGGAGCAGATCTACAAACGGCATTGGCATTGATTTGTACAGCACGTTTCTAGGCAAACACGCCGAAAGCAGAACGAAACAAAAAACTTGGCGTCTCACTTATTTGGGGCTGCGGGCTGTAATACGCTTTTGATTTGCAGCAACTTCCATTTTTCACAATTTAATGCGCATCTCGCTACGTGTTGTCGACGTTGCTCGACAGCGTCTACAGTGCCTGTCCCGGTACGTGCCTGTTGCCCAGGCACAGCAACCTCAACTCCAGGCGGACATAAGCACACACGCACACACACACACACACACACCCACCCATCCACACATCTATCATTACATTTGTCACGTGAGGGACAACGTGATTTCATTTTCCTGTCGCCATAAAGGTGACACATTGCATTTGTGTATGCTCGTGTGTGTTTGTGTGTGTGTGTGTGTGTGTGTGTCGTCTGGCCATTTCCTTGTTGTCCATATAAATGTGTATGGGGTGTGTGTAAGTGAAGCTTGTTTGGTCTGCTCATCAGTGCGTATGCGTAACATGTTAAACGCTAGTCACGAGCAAAATAAACAAAAAAATAAATAGAAAATAAATATATATATACATATATGCTATATATATAAGCTGAAAAGTATATTACTGCATATGTTATGGAGAAGTCGATTGAAAATTGAGATTTTTTCGTTCCGCTTCTGTCTTTAAATTGTGAATCATTTTCCTTTTTAAGGGATTGAATTGTTTACTTGGTGGGTTGCACACTTAATTAATTCTATTATAGGGTTGGTTTTTGTAATGTTTGTGCAGTAAAACTTAAAAATACAAAATTGAATAACTCTTACATGCATTTTGTTATATTTCTGTTCTATTTATTTTGACAACTTATTTATTTATGCATAGCACAAAAATTGAAGTTTATAAAAGTCGATTAATAAAAGTGAACAACAACAGAAGCTTAAGCAAAATGTGTTTAAAAGCACGAATTTTAAATTAAAAATAATCATAATTTTTGCTTACCGATTTTCCCATTATTAACTTTTGACGTCATACAATTTTAGTATTTTTTTGTACACTTCGAAAGCTTATCTAAACTTATCATATCTGTGTAGAAAACTCTTATAACAAAAATTATTAAAAGTTCATGAAAATTAAAAGAGAATTAGATTTTGTCTATAATGAATTTTCACATTTCCAAACGAGCAAGTTGTTTTAATGAATAAATACATATGCATAAAAAACATACTGTTAAATTTGTGCAAAGCAAAAAAAGCCCGCACACGAACCAAAAACTTGTATTGATTTTCAGATTTGCAAGTTTGCACATTGTTTGAGAACCAGCAGCCGAACAAAGGGAGCAGGAATTGAAAACACTGTGTTTTCCAACCACAGCCGAGGTTGTTAAAGGAATTTTCTGACAGTTGCCGCCGCCGCCGATTTTGCCGCTGCTGCTGCTAGCCAACAGTTTTCGGCATAAACTAAGATTTTATGGGCCACATGTGAGCGAGTGTTATGGGCTCTGGCTACAAGTCAGTTTACTATCAATTTGCCAGATAGCGCATTTTGCTTTTAACAGTTGTTCGTGTTGTTGTTTTTGTCGCTCGAGCAGCAAAATTAGCGATTCGCTTTTTAAACCGCATTCTTTTCAGTTTTACCCTGCACTTGGCAATGGTAAGCACACTAACACCTTTAAGTTGCAATAGCGTTTTCTACGGGTCGCCAAGTTGCAAGTTGCCCGTTGCCAGTTTACGAGTTGCGAGCTGCAAGTTGCAAGTTGCAAGTTGCGAGTCTAAAGTCTGAAGTACTACACCTCATGAATATTTCACTTGCAATCACATTGTTTTCCCGCTAACTTTTAAGATTGTTTTAGCATGTGGCGGAAATGGGCGTGGGCGTGGCATTGTCGGTTTTAGTGGGCGGTTGCGGTATCGTTTGGTCGCTTACTGCTGCTGCTGCTCCACGTACAGTTGCAACAACAAACTTTGGCTTTCACTCAATTTCGCTGGCACGAAAACCAGTTTGAAAGCATGCACAGCTTTGTGAGTGTAAGTGAATGTGTGTGTTTGTGTTTGTGTGTGTGTGTACTTGTGCACTATAGGTAATCCTTGATTCCGCTGCATTTGGTGCCTCATTTTAGCTGTCTTTCGGCTCGCTTGCTCCGGCTGCCTGCTCTAATTCTTAATATGCCGTTTTCTCTTTCTAGTCGAGCTTGACTTCGACTACTCGAATTATGGGAGATTTATGCAGCCGTCTGGTACATGGCCATTGCCCAAGCCAACTAGTCAAGAAGTAGCTGCAGATAATCACGGGAGTGCGAGAGAGAGAGAGAGAGAGAGAGAGAGAAAGGTAGCGAGTGAGAGCGAGGGAGTAAGATAAGTGGCCACTCAAAGAAAATTACGTGTTGGTTTTGCAAGTGCCACGAGATAAACTTCCACTGCACTTTTTCTCAGCCATATTTTCTTTCATAGCATACTTTTTCGGGCCGTTATTTTGGTCGCCGACAGCATTGCGAGCGTCTTTCGCAAACGTGCGTGGATTAAAGTTTGCCATGCTTTTACTTACTCCTTCTGCTTAACTATTTTTTTGTTTGCTCTGTTTTCTCCATTTTTTGCTCAACTCGGTGCGGTGTTTAATGAAATTTTTGTGCTACCTTGCAGCGTCGAATCCAAAGTCCATTCCCCGAACCCATTCCCAGGTGCACCGCAAGGCAAATGCTCAGCCAGGTTGTTTTCGTATTCATTTTCCCTTCACATTTAATAGGGCACACACACACACAGTGGTAGTGGCACAGCGGCAGCCCAACTGAGCCCAGCCGTGCTTGCTGCAACTGCAATTGCAACCATTTTCATATTTTATTTACTTTGCGTGCTTAAAAATGTTTCAATTTCTGCACTGCCCTGAGCTTTTGGTGGGCGGGACCCACTTTTTCCACTTTTCATGAAGGTCAGAGGGCAAGCCAAATCGAGTAACTGCCGAACTGAATAAAGAAAAAAAGTACACAAAAATAAAAGAAAAAACGAACTTGCTTGATAATTTTCGACTCAAATTGAATATTTGCAAATGTGGATGCGTGTGTGCTTGTGAGTGAGTAAGCCAAACTTTTCTTATTCTCTGCAAATAACTTTAATGGAAAAACTTTGAATATAAAACCGCAAAAAACAAAAAGCTCGTCCAGCACCAAAAAAACCTAAACTCCGTCTGGAAATCATATTGAAAATTAAAATTGAATAGTTTTCCCCCAGAGCGACGTTCACAAGCCGGACCCAGTCCAATTCAAAAATGTAAAGGAAACTTGATTTGTGAATTACGTCAATACATCAATAAAGTACAACAAACCAACCACATACCACAAGGGGCGGTATTCGTTTCTGAGGTTTCTGAAGCCTAGTTTTGAACAGCAATGTAAATTGTGTAGGCAATTTCTATTTATTTTGGCAAGTGTCGTGTTATAAAGAAAGTTAATCAAGAACTAAAAGTTCAAGCTGCTTTCAAATTTTGTACGTTTTGAGAAAATTTGAGAAGGAGCTTTCAATATGTAGCATTAATCTATAACCAAAAATAAATATTTCATTTGCAGAAAAGAATTAAATGAAATATGTCGATTAAATGGCTAGGTCAAGCGGAAACCCAAATGATATTCTTTTTGTAATTCGATTTAGTCTTTGTGAAGTTGTTGTATTGAACAAATATGGCTAGATGAACACGAATGCCACCACTAAGGGCATGTAGATACAGCTGTCTCCGACATACGCCTTAATTTTCATTCAGAGGAGAAAAGACCGACACTGAGGTCCTCGTGCAGCAGTCCAATTAGTGGGTCCCTGTTGGATGAGGACACGTTTTGTCAGCTGCTGCTGCTGCTGTTCCGTCCTACACATTTAACGTGTATCAGTGCCCAAGTGTCAGAAAGTCATTTGGGTTATTAGCAGTCGAGTGTCGGAGCGGAGCCCAGAGAGTTCCAGTGAGAAAGAGAGTGAGAGGGAGAGTGAGAGAGATAGCTAGCCGGAAACCCTTCTAAGACGAACTTCAAAAGGAAAATGCCATAAGAAATAAGTTTCTTCAGCTAACATTATTTCGTTATTATCCGCATCAAGGATTCGATTGACAAGCTGACTGCGACAGGGCACAGGCACGTGCTGCCAACGCCTTTATCCTTGCGAAAATATTGTCAGAAGCAAGCAGCAGGAGCAACAGCAGCAAGGACAACAACTGACAGCCGCACTGAGGCACAGATACAAAAGAAATTATATTTACCATTGGGCAGGGGGCAAGCGAAGCGAAAACAAAACACACACACACAAAAATAGGCAAGAGCCAGGAACTGCTTGCGAAATCAAATGAAATTCCGGAAATGTGACATCAAGGGAGAAGATGTTCGTGGAGTATGAATCAATGTCCTCCCATTTTGGCGACCACTTTTGCTTACCTACTTCTTCTTATTTTTTTTTTTTTTTACACGCACTCACTCACTCACCCACTGAGTGTATTCACAAATGTTCTCGCAGCAGATAAATACAACATTTGACACTTCATTATTGTGCCCACAGCGTAATCGAATCAATTCCAGCTCCGAGCTGCGCCTCCACACACCCCCGCCCCCTTTGATCGGCCGCTTCACCTCGCAAGTCTTGTCACGGTGTCAAAAGTGCTTGGCCATTCGTCGTCTGCTTTTGGCCTTGGTCCGTGGCTCATGGCCCCGAGGCTCAAGCCAGCTTGGCCTGTTGACACATTCGCTTAAACGTATTAAATTGTTTGCCATCGCTTCTTGCTATTGTTGTAGTTGTTGTTGTTCGTACTGGCCAGCAAGCAAGGCCTGCCATTTTATTTATACGCACTTTTGTCGCTGTCTGCTCCTCGGGAACCTGATGTCTGATGGTTTTTTTTCCTGTTTTTGTTTTTCTTTGTTTGCGTTCGGAAGTGCGACCATTTTTTGTTTTGGTTTTTGCTTTTTTTTGTGCATTGTCACACTGAAAGTAATCGATTACAGCCGTGGCGACCTGGTAACCGGATATGTTCGCTTCCGTTTGGAGGACCTTTGAAATGGAAAGCGGTACAAATGATGCAAGCGACAAATAATTGCTAGCCCCTTCCAAGTGGTATACATAATAATTGTGTCCAACTCACCGCGTACGCTGAGCGCATAAATATGCAAATTTGCATCTGTATATAATCCCATAAAATTGTTGAATAAAATTAATGCAAATCTCCGAAGAGTGCCGCATGCAATATAAAAAGTTTTAGTATTTAAGTGAATTTGAACACTTTTGCTCAAAGCTTTCAGTGCTAAGCTCATACATTTTATTAGCACATATGCACACACTTACATACATATATATGCTAATATATATGTATATAAAATTGATTCGCAAATCAACAGCAAATGGACTAAAATATTTTCAATCTGCAGCCAGGACATGCAGGATAAGCAAGCTCAAAATGACAACGCATGTATCTGACAAATTCTGACAAGTTTCATTAGCTCGGGCATAATAAAATGCACTTTATGAACTTTTGCGACATTTGACAAATTTTCTCAAAATGACCTAAACCAATTAGGCACACACGCACACCGCACACACACGTGGCCTGATGATGTTGGCTTATGTTTCGGTTGTTGGTCATAAGCGTAAAGTGCTTGACATGTTACGTAAGTGCGTTAGGCTAATAACATTTAGAGTAATTTAGTTGATATTTTAAACTGAGTCAGGAATTTCGTATTACATATTTAATATTTGAATTCCTTTCGTTTGCAGCCAGCGCCCAAGGACTGATGTCCAAGCATGAGCCCATGTTCATATCACGTTCCGAGACATTCAAATTCATCGCCGGGGATATAATAGTGCTGCCCTGCGAAGTGGCCAATACGGGTGAGTAGCTGAAATGAGTGTGTGTACGTGCATGAGTATGACTAAGAATACACTCAGAAAAAAGTATAACTTTCTCTTTATTGAAATAATTGGCTCGAGATCGAAGTTTTTAGCTGAAATGAGTTTAGGTGTGTGTATATGTGCATGACTATAAATAGCGGTACACTCAGAAAAAGTGTAGATTTTTTTAATTGAAAGAACTTATTATATGTATAAATTTCGGTTGGCTCACGGAAGAAAAATAATATCCTGATATGGACGTTTTATTTATAAGAGTTAGCAGATTTAATTACGATACAGACTCTTATCACTTATTTTAAATAAAAAAGTTTTGAATAAGAATTATTACTTTATTGAACAAATTTGTTACTTTATTCAGATGGTTTTGAAAATCAAAACGATTGTATGTTCATTGGAACTTGAATTCAGAACAGCATTATTCTCTGAGTGTAAGTGGAAGGAGTAGTATATGTGTGTGTGTGTGTGTGTGTTTTTGGGTCTCCTTAACTCAGTTGTCATTGAAATGTTGCGGTCAGCATTCTCATAAATATGTATGCATGCATATGTATAATTAACCCTACACCATATGAAGCCTGCCAACTGACCGCAACAATGCATTAATCCTGGATCTCGCCAGGAGCCACAAGCACTAAGCAGAAGGATGAGCCGTTGACGAACATCTGACCAAAATACCTTCAAGTAATGGATGGATGTCTCTATGTGGATGTCCTTGTGTGAAAGCATGCCGAGGGGTGTGGGCTAGTTTATACTTGTTTTTGTTTCCGGTTTCGGTTACGGGTTTCGGACCCACTGAAAATGGTAGTTGCACCGCTGGCATGTGCCGTGTACGTTTTTCAATTTAAATGCGGTCGTGTGTGCGAGATTATTTGTACATAACAAAGATTTAGCGTAAGCATCAGAACATGCAGGCATACATATATAAATATGTATATATATGTATATATGTATATAGATATGTATTTGTATATACAAATGTATCACACTCGTAAGGTTAAGGCTAGAAGCTTTTGTCGTTGTCTGGACATCTTGGCCAAGTTTTGTATACAAAGTGCTGCATAAAAACTCGGACCCAAAAACACTTGGCATACATTATTATATGGTGTATGTACACTTGTATAGGCAACTGTCATGGTCTTAACAAATATATGTATATATATATACATATATTTATGTATATGTGTGTGTATATGTGTGGTTGTGGTCATTTCAACCGTTTATTAGAGCCAGCATAGAGAACAAAGAGCCTGGCATTTTCTTTGGCATATCTCATGCACTTCATTGCCCCTCAACGAAAAGCAAAAAAAGCAAAAAAAATAAGTAAATTGAGGGAGACGGAAGTAACAACGTAGACGATACAAGGATAGAACAGTTCTGCACAAGCCGGAATTATAGCCACAGGCATTTGGGTAATAATAAAAAAGGAAACGAACGAAGAAAGTAAAATGAAAGAAAGCAGCGCCTGAAAAAATAAAAGAAAATTATAGATGCTCTGCTCCCGTGCAGCAGTCCTGTGCAGTCCTGTGATAGCAGTCTATGCTAATAAAGTGCCACCATACGACACTTTAATTAGAGACATTTCTCAGCGCACACAGGCCTTGTCGCAGCTCAGTTTGGCTCTTAAGTGCAATAATTAAAATCAAACCCGTGACGAATTTTCATAAGGTTCGGTTTATGGATCTTTGGCAAATATGTTAAGACTGGCAGCTGCTGCTGCGGCTTTTGGGCGTTTTTTTTATGTCTTAGCCATAAAGTTAAAAATGTAATTGATAGAATTCTTAAAACCCCCACTAAACAAAAGACACTGAGCATCATATCCTGCTGCTCCAGCTACGTCTCGTTCTTCGGCTCCTCTTCAGTTTCGCTTTGTATTTGGAGTGATGATGAGCGAAAATGCAAAATTTATGCACATTTCTGTTGAATTTTATGACGAAAGCCCATAAAATTCGAAAGAAAATCACATGAAAATGAGCCAAAGTGATGAGTTCGTCTTCCTCACTTCCTCTCCGCCACTCTCTCTCTCTCTCTCTCTCTCTCTCTCTCTATCTCTCGCTCTCTCCATCTGCTATATCTGTGTCTCACTCTCTAGCTCTTTCTTTGGTAAGCATGTGACTGCTCATTTGCATATTATATGAAAATTCCTTTAAATACTTATTGCGGTGCTTCGCACTTTTACAAAAGTAATCTTATATCTTGGTAAATAAGAAATATAGCACACACTCTCTCACACACTCTCTCACACACTCTCTCACACACTCTCTCACACACTCTCTCACACACGCACATACTCATCCACATGCAAGAGCTTGTCTAAATAAACATTGAAGCATTTCATCATTATCATTTTATCATGTTATTTGAATTTTTTGCACACATGTGCATGGGGCGATTTGAGGTGCACGCTAGCAAGCGCCGCTAAGCCCCCTGGTAATATTCGCCCCCTTTTCTAACCATGCTCTGTCGCCTTTGTTTGTGTGCTAGTCAGCACTTGTGCCTGGGGTTATGCAATGCAAAAGTAATTCCGCTAAGACAAACACACGCAAGGACATCGCACTCAGGCTTAAACAAATAACCACACAAATGATATCCTGTAGTCGACAGAACTTATGGAAAAATATGAGAATGCGTAGCTAGAACTTTAATTTATCTTGTTATATTTGCTTATTTATTTATAAATTTATTGTGACTAAAAAAGTCTGCAATTTTACATAAGGGCTTAACAAAAACCCAAATTGAAATTAAAGCTACAAAATGAATTCTATAAAATTAAAAATTCTATAAAACTAATTCAAAACACAACAAATGGTCCATTTATTGCAAGGATTAGGAAGACACAGCAAACACTCAATCAGATCAAAAATATATTCAACTACTTTCATTCTATATTATCAATATTGTCTACGTTTCTTTGTAAGCTTTTTAATTTAAAAGTCGACTAAACATTTTTAAGACTTCTTATTTTAAATATTTCAAACTCTTAACTAAATCAAATCATTTCATAAAAAAGCACACAACAGGAATAAGTATTAAAGATGCTTCAGAAACTTCTCTAATTACTCCACCAAATTTTTGATATCAAAAATTCTTGACTGTATCAGATGAAATACAGATAACAAGGCTCTTAGCTACTCAGGACCTTAGATTTGCTTAAGCAAATTGGGTTTTGTTCTTGCATTTTCTTTAATTATTTTGTTTGTAATGAATTTATAAAGTACTCATACATTTACTCAAAGGCTTATAGTCAACTTGTACTTTATTTTATTTAACACAAAATTCCTTAGGCAGATTTGTATATTTGCGCACTCATCAAATTTGCTAAATAAATGGAAAGTGCTGCTTGTTGAAAGACGTTGGTTTGTTGTCAAGTGCGTGGTTGTTTATGAACATTACCCTGTACTTTTGAAGACAATAAGGGGTATATGAGGGTTGAATGACTGTTTGATGTTGGGATGTGGGAGCGTAAAGGATTTTAAGACATCTAATTGACTCTTACGGCTTGAATCAAACAAGTTGTAATACTCAAATATTATGCGTTTATATATTAATTATCTTTACATGCTTTCATTATTTTCTGCATGGTTCATAAAAAATTTGTTTAAAGTCCAAAACCAATTTGAGTAAAATCTTGCAGCAGGGTAGCTTACAGCTTAAGTCTTCCAACAATAAGTATTGGGACTCAATTTAATGTTTTTCTTTGATATTTCGCACACATAAAATCAACAATTCCTTATCCCATTGCAAATGTCAGGAAGCATATCACGAATTCAGTAAGAGGCTCTGGAGTTTTGTGCTTGAGCTCAAAGGCAATTGCTTAATATTAATTCAATGCCATTAAACAATTGCATATCAAATATGCGAATGCATCGAAAATGTTTGCGGTTATGGTTGGGGTTTTAATTTTCATTTGCAAAAAAAGCCAGAATGGATTCAAAAAATTAATTGCTGTTGAAGTTGTGTTACCAAAGGCCGGTGCTTAACTTGTCAGCACGCATAAGACCTTTTCCTGTTGATGGTTTTGACCGCAACAACAACAAAAACAGCAACAACAAGAATAAACACCAGCAGCAACAAAAAGCCAGCAAAAAGTAGCAACTGGCTGCAAACTTGAATGCAATAAAATGCAAAAAAAAGGTACAAAAACCTCAGTTACGACGGCCACAGAGAAAACGCTCATTACGCTTTGATGGAGCGCTGGAGTTGCAGCTGGAGGAGGGGGATAGATAGGGGAATAGGGAGGGAAATGAGGAGAGGGAAGCAGAAACGTGGAGTCAGAGCTAACGCTTAAAACTATTACAGAGAAGCGGAAATGGAATCGTGCCGCAAAAGTTGAAGTTGTGCAAACAGCAGGACAGCGACTGAGCGGAGAGAGAAGGAAAAGGGATGGGGAGAGAGTAGAGAGAGAGAGAGAGAGAACGGAGAGACATGAGTGGCAGGGTGATAACTGGGCATGTGGTAAGGCAGCAGCAACAAAGTTTCAATATTAATGCCATTTGCAGTTCTAATTTCGCTTTTTACGTATTCGCACAACACTTAATACACACACACGCACACACATTAAAACTCGTACAAGAAGTTGCAGAATAATGCCAAATTGAGGCAAACTCCCCACCTCCCTCTGCCCACCCCCCTACCTACATGTGTACATGGGTCGGCTTAGCCGCAAAATCGTTTATCTTCGGGGGTCATCATCTTATAATATTGGCCTTTCCGACATGCAATAAATTGCGCTCAGACAAACAACATGTCGGTCCTGGACTTTCTCTCTCTCTCTCTCTCTCTTCCCCTTTCTATCTCGCTGGCTCTGTCTGAATGCTCCTTGCTGCAAGTCCTTAAGTATTATATGCCTCGGCTCGAACAGCAAATTGCGCATACGCACCGTGTGCCCAGTGCAAACAAACAGAGCGCCGACAACAAAAGCGAATGTCGGCCATATTTGAATAGCCTGTGTGTGTGTGTGTATGACTATCTGCCTGTTTGTAAGTCTGTCTGTTTGAGTCTGAAGTGTAGAAAACTAAAATTTGTCTGTGCCCCTAAATAAGGCAAACACATGCAGACATACTTACATACACACATACATACATACACACATACATACATAGATAGATAGATTGAGCGCACAACATGCGGCTGGTTGTGGGCAACAATTTGTCCAGTTGCATGGAGTTGTGTTCATGACTAGCAAGCAGTGCTCATGCGAGGCTGACATACAAGAGCCGAAATGCTTTTACTCCGGTTTCCGCCTTAACGGATAGCCTTATCCTGCACAGCAGTCCCACATTAGTAGGTGTGTGTGTGTGTGTTTCTATTTAGTTTAGAACACTTTAAGCGGAAATTGAGGCGTTGTGTGTTTTGCTTGTTTTCGTTAGTTTGTTGTTATTTTAGTTAACAATTTATTTAGCTGCGTCCAGCACTAACCCACACACAACCAACAAACAATCTATATAAAGACAGTAGCAATTTATATGGTCGTGTGCATTATTTGTGATGAGTGCACATTGTACAAGTGACCAACCACACTTTAAGTGCAACTGCAATACTAGATATACCATTTACTCCAAGTTTGAGCAAACGGCCCTTTTTCACTGACCCGCCCGCTCTCCAAGTCGTATTCATTTTTCTTATTCTCACTAAACATACATGTATATAACAATATGACATAGTCGCAGCTCAGTTCTATTCAGCTAAGCAAACTCTTCCTTGTGCGTAAGCAACTTACATCATTTGTTATTATTATAGTTTCTGCCAAACAATTTACTTAATTAAATCCTTAGAATCGACTTTAATAACCGAGTATCAATGAAATAATTACATTACAATGAAACATTACATTGTTGTAATAGCGATACGACTAAACAGTATTTCCGCCCAAGCGGAAATTGATAAATAATAATTAAATAATACGGAATAACTAGAAATGTTTTCACTTAGAGATACTTTCAGAAAGAGGCTGTAAACTGAAGATATTTTCCTTGGAAAATTTAAATGCATTATTTTCTAACATTTCTAATTAATTTTCCATTTACAATTTTCTATGATTAATTGCAATCACAAATAAATTCTAAGGAATTTAAAGTGAAATAATATGAGATAAATAAAATGCAAGCTTAATTACTGTTTTAGTACAACTTATTTAAAACTTATTAAATAAATAAATGATATTAAACAATCCAACAATTTTAAATTTAACATAATATTTAAAAAAAAATTAGGTTGATTTCGTAAAAAACTCCAAAACTTGAGTTAGTTCAGCAATTTGGTATAGTTTTTTTTTAGTATTATCATTAACATAATTACGAATTCGCTGCAACGGATGCTCGTAAGACTGACTGTCTAAAATGCTGGTTGCCACTGTCTGCCCTGCCGTTAGGTAACTGGCAGACCAAAAGAAGCTAAGCTACTCAAAAGTTGGTAAAACACTAGCCAACTCCTCTCCCATTCCCCTCACCCATAGCTCAGCAATACCACAAATTATGCTTTCCGCTCTGAAGGCAGCTGCTTCGGATTTAGTTTTAGTTGCAAGAGCAGCACAGTTTTCGTAGTGCATGCAAACGACAGCAGGTGGCGCTAGTTTATTTATTCGCTGCTTAGTGCATGTGAATGTGAATGCGAATGTGAATGTGAATGTGAATCTGATTGTGTGTGCTGGCTGCGTCGCTCTCTGCCCGATCCTCTACCCCCATCATGCTCAACAGTGCCTGGCCTGCCTGCCTGCTTCGTAGGTTGGTTGGCTGGTTGGCTGGTTGGCTGGCTTGTTGATGTTGTTGAACTCATTGCAAATAAATACGCTTTTTGAATGCGCATGTAAATGACTTCATAAGCATTTTATTACCACCAAGTTTCACAGAGTCTTTGCAAACACACACACTCACCCACACTCCCACACACACACACACACACACATGTAAAAGGCTCATGTGCGTGTTGAAATCAAATTCGCCCCATCTCACTTTCTATATCTTTTGCTCTGTCTGTTTGCCTCATTTAACATGGCATACGCCCGTCGATAATGAACATTGGAGCCTATATTTTCAACGCTCTTTTCGGCTAAAAATACTTGAAGTACATTCACATGAAATAGTCAATTCCCGAGTGTATCGAAAATGCTGTTTTAATTTTTAATGAGCACCATTCGCGGAAGTCATTCATCATTAGTAGCAAATCCGGACGACTTCAATTTATATGTATGTATGCATGAATGCTGATGGGAGGTGACTTCAACCCCCTGTTGCTGCATCCGTGGCACGTGATGCGCGACTCGCGACTTGCGACACGATTCGAACAACACGTAAATTGAAAAAGGAATCACAATTAATGAGTTCGATGAATGCGCCATGTGGAGTGTGTCTGTCTCACTGTCCCTCGGTCCCTCTGCCTGTCAGTGTGACGGGCAACCTGACATCCTGTGAATATGGATGCGAATTCCAACACTCGGCGAAAAACTATATGCTGAACTAATGTGCAAAAACGGGGAGGCACTGAACAGTCTCAACTTAAATTATGCTGAATCAATAATATAAAAAAAGAAAATAATTAAAAGATAAATTCAACCAAATTTTTGCGATTAAGGAACTTCATATTTTGATTCCAGCCAGAATAGCTTTGGTTTAAGATCATATAAGCATTGATTTAAGATCTTGATTACCTAATCTGAGCAATCTGATTGACGTCCCTCGAGTAGCTTTGCTTATGATTTTAAGTTCTAAACTAAGAGTAATGAAATTCCAAATTTTACTAATTGTGGTTCTTTAATAATAATTTAATAGTCCAGTATTAAACTTTCAACGTTGGCTTCAATTCAATAATGTTTATTTCATGTTCAAAACTCTGCCATTTGTTTGAGTGTATCAATTTCCAATGGCTTGCTCCCTTCGCTTTCGCTTTGCACATTCCCTATTACCATATCGAGTGCCTAGCATATGATTGCAAATGCCGCACATTAGCGGATATCAAGTGGGTGTTACTGAGTGAGTCTGTCACCACACACACACACACACACACACACACACACACACACACACTGAAACACATACTCACGCAGAGGTCCTTTACCATTTTCCCCTCCATGTGTCTGTGACTGTCTGCCTGCCTGCTTGCCCCGTTGTGGTTGTTGTGTCTCATGTTGTGCGCGAGTCCATGCCAAATTGAATTTCTAGCCTTTTAGATCTTTTGAAATGCCTTGTAATTGAGTCATTTGAATTCTGACTTTTCAATTTATATTGCAAGTACTTATACTTATTATGCGTATATATATATATAGAGGACTCCAGTATGTTTGTGTGTATCTGATTCAATCTATTCAGCGTAATTTTAGTGATTGCCCTGTCGCATTCACCAATTAACTTGAATCAGACAAGACGTGATTATAAAACGCGCAATTTTTCGTACTCATCCTCAATTCAATTCACTTGTCTTCATTTTGCAGAACCTTATGTGGTTGCCTGGAAACGGGGCATTGCCATTTTGACTGCTGGATCCGTCAAGGTAACGCCCGATCCGCGCGTGAATCTGGTTAGCGGCTTCAATCTACAGATACGTGATGCTGTGCCCCAGGATGCCGGCGATTATATATGCCAAATTGCCACAATGGAGCCACGCGAAATAACCCACACCGTTGAGATACTAGGTAAGTAGGCCGCCAGACACAATTTGCAATGGCTCTCATATATATATTTATATATATATATATATATATTTAGCAGAATTTACTTCCACTTTCTTTTTTGATGTTCATATTTTTTTCATTTTTTGGTGCATTGTTATGCAAAATTTTACGGCTGAGAAATTGAGGTTATGTGGCTTCTAAGGATTTTTATGGGCAAATTTATGCCGGCTCTCGCACAAATCACTTGGGTCCATTGTTGACTGGGCTACATCATTTAGACACCTCTCCGATGAGCGTGTGTGTGTGTCTCAAATTAACATATCCTTAGATCCTAGCGCCTGGCCCACTCAAATATGCTAAGTAGCTGAGTGCTGCAATTTGGCGGCTTTATGGCCACAGATTCAATAGGGAAATTTTCCGGCCAGCGGAAAAATCAAAACTAATCTGCCATTTGCCCGTCCCCGCAGCAGCGCTGAAGTCCTAGCGGATGCAAATTTCCCAATGCCCTTTTGCACAAGTTATCTGCCCCACACACACACACACACACACACACACACACACACACACACACACACACACACACACATACACACACCCAAACACGCACACGCACTTTCCCAGGGCAGCAACGTGCTCTTGGTTCCTAACTACTTCCGTTGCCAAGAACGCATTGTGCCTAACAAGCGTGCGTTTCTCGCACTCTTCTCTCTCCGCTCTCTCCACACTCTTCTCTGTCTGCTCTCGCCTCTTGTTTCTGGCATTGTCTGTTTCGTCTCCCACGCCTTTCAATGCTTTTTGGTGGTGCGTCTTCTAATCAGCAATGATGAATAATTTGCATATATTTCCCACTCCACTCCCTCAATTACAATGTTGCCTTTTTATTTGCATTCGCTTCGCTACTGGGGCAATATCCCCCTTTCACCACCTCCCTTGCTCTTTGGCCCACGGCATTGTTAACACTTTTGCTGACTTTGGCTGTAGTTTCATCTCTGTGTATGTGTGTGTGTGTGTGTGCATGCAAATTGCGATACAATTCCCAAAATCTCCAAAGTGTAGTTGGTGCTCAACTCACACACAAGTCGGCGTTCAGTGCCAGTGAGCAATGCTGCTTACATAGTTGGTCAGCATGTCCTTTATGGGGCATGTCCTGATGCGCTTTAAAAAATTACCAGTCCACTTATTTGGCTAGCCTATAAAAAATGTGTATTTATTTAAGCAGCAAGCAAAAAAATCGCCGCAAACAACTTTTTTCATTTGTCATTGAAACTTGGTCCTGTTTCTGTGGGATGCTGATCCTGGCGTTGCCACAAACAAACATTAAACAATGACTGGGATGCTGGGCTGCTGTTTGAGGGAAAAAAGTCGATTATTGAAAAGTTTTGTTTATTTTATGTGTTTATTATGCGCTCCGTTTGCCAAATAATGATCATGGCCAGAAATATTTCGTTTATTGAACTTTAGCAGCGCACGTAAATTGTTGTCCCCCCCTACCACCTCTCATCCCATCCTCCCAACCCCTCCTCATAAAAAAGGAAAACTCTGCAGTAGCGCCTGGTTTTTTTTTTTTTTTTGGGTGGGGCAGGGGAGAGGGGACGGCTGCTTTCTGGTTCCAATTCTCGCATTGTTGTCAAAGGAGAAACAAGCAAAAATAATGCGCTGTCGAAGTTTTTATAGGCTCAACAGCAGACACCCAAAAAGCCAACCCCTGCACACCCCCCGTCGCACCCCCTGCTCAACATGTGCTGGAATATAAATTTCATAAAGTTTGACTCGCTCTGGCATTTTGGCTTGCCAGCTTTTACGAGCGTAAATTACTTTCAGTTTGGCCTCCACACTAAAGATGAAAAAATAATGTGCGCTTGGCAAACTTTTGCACTTGTCCTGGCTGCCTCGCATCCAGGCATCCTGGCATCCTGGCAAACGTACCGACTCCGCGACTCAAGCAACGCGCACTTACAAAGACATTAGCCCAACGATGGCTGGCCAAACTAGCCCAAGTGCAGACCAACCAGACCACAATAAACAGCGCTGCCCGAAGCCATCGAGAGTCCAAACTTTGTCAGTTGACAAATCTTTTAATACAGCCCCCAAAAAGTTGAATATAAATGTATATACATATATAAATATATATATGTATATATCTATGCGGACTACGGCGGCTGCCTTCTATATATTTACACTGTGTAACGTATTATATTGCAGGATTGTGTAGCATGCCACTCAGCTTGTGCATGCATTGACAGCTGCAGAGAATGAGTATCCTCAAATTAAAAGCAAAAAATTGGCATTCAATAGAAATCAGATTTTAGCTAGCTGGATCTATGTTAATGTGGGTTATACAAAAAATACAGATGTATATATATAAATTAAAGAAAATTCGATTTAATTGTTTTCGGTTTTATTTTATAATCAGTACAAAATGTATTTTATAGTTTCCATAAAGTATTATTCAGCTTGCAGGAAATTTAATTAAATTTGAAAATATATAATATATATATATATAAATATATGTGGAAATGCTTCCAAAGTTATTATAGAGTCTGCAATGCAGACCAAATTAGCATATTCACAGCAACAATGAAATTTAAAATTCAATTTGATGCACTTGTTGAAGGATTGGCAAAATTCTGAGAAGAGTTCTTTTAATTACAATTAATAATGCTTTGTTTTTGGTTAAGCTCAATTTATGTTGTGCATATGATATCAATATATGTTTATTTGTTTCGCAATGAATTTATTTTATATATAAATCTTTATACCAATAATTGATTTGTGCAAAAGTATGCAACAGGCAGAAAGAAGTATTTCCGACCGCGTAAAGTATATATCCTTGAACAGGATCAACAGCCATTTATAATACTCAGGGACTATAAGAACCACAAATTTCAAATTGATCGTATTTGATCGATAGCACCCCCTTTTTGTGTGAGAATCGATGTATATCGTTTTCGATATCTCTAAAAACCGTAATTTTAAAAGGAAACTCTTTCAAGATATATATATGTAATCGACTTGAAGAAATTCATCAAGATGAAATAAGAAATACTCAAGTTATATTACAATATCTATTGTTATATTGATCTCATTACTCTCAAACATTCGCTATATACACAAAAACTTTTTGAGAAACGGACAGCAAGGTAATCGAAGCCAATTTTATTCTGCCAGACTGCTTGAAAAAAGCTACTGAGTCAATATGTCTGTCTCTCTCACTCTGTAATTTAATCTAGTTTAATTGTGACTGTCAATTTCGTTCAAATAAATTGACAAAATGACGAATAAATGTGTCAACACATTTTTGCCAGAATATGCTTGCCTCGTCCTGCAGTTTTCAGTATGCACAATAATTTATTGCTTTTAAGTGGAGGCTTTTAGGCATTTAATGTATTTTTTGTGTTGACGTTATTCAAATGGCGAATTGCATTTAACCGATTTGACATTGACATCTGTCAGCCAAATGTCAATTAGCCCAACTGAAGTGCCTACCCGCCCACCGCCCCGCCACCTATTCTTTCCATAACAACCTTGCTGCTGACCTACCATGTCTGACGGAAAACGGACCGCAAACGAACCGCAAAACATTAAGTTATGTGGCAGCCGATGTGGGCATCGATTGTGGTCAATTGGGCATTTTTATTGTAATTGAGAGAGAAAGAGAGGGAGAGAGAGAAGGTTGGCAGTACGGGTAATGATGTAATGATTCCATTGATTACGAGTGTTACCACGATTTATAGTTGCAGCTTAAAGCTCACAGAGAAACCAACTTAAGGGTAAATTGGAATTGAAATGCAATGGTTGCCATGATTGCGTAATAAGCTGCTTAAAGCCTTTAAGCGGCACCTAATTAAGGCTTCGGTCCTGTCGCCTTTAGTCAGCCTATTCAATTGGAAAGCATAATTATTATCGTGGCAGCTGTGCAGGGAACATCGAGCCACATATTTGTTTGAATTATACGGCCAATATGCCAAAAACAATTGCATAATTTCATGGGTGCTGGGTTAGGGCGGTGCAGTGGTGCAGTAGAGCAGCTACCTATATAGACAGGCATGCTGCATTTAACTATGTGCAGCACAGACAATAACAACACAACAACAACAGCAATAATAACTGTGGAAAACGATAACAATAGAGACAAACACAAACAGAGTGATGGCGAAAGAGTACGACGATAGACAGCGAGAGAGAGAGAGAGAGAGAGAGAGAGAGCGAAGAGTTGGCCATTGTGGCACAATTTGATGCATGCCACAATATGCAATAAACAAAAGTCGAGACACACACCAAAGATGCTTTGGATACTTGAGACAAATTACGAACACAATGGCAGGGCAAATTGCAAGGATATGACCAGGATACAGCCAAGTCAACGAGCCGGGGTCCAGCCAGGATGTTGCAGCCTCAGCACCAGCTTCATCTTTAGATGCAAACGAACCAACAATTAAACGCAATGGCGAAATATATATATACATCTATACATATAGAAAGATTCTCCCAAGCACTTTGGCAAGCCGTTTAAGTTTTAGCACTCAACTTTTGCCAGCTAACTATGGATTTAAATTACTTAACAAACTGACCTCACCTTCCCCTGTCCCCCTCTTCCCAACAATCCTTTTCAAGCTCCCTGCCCACTGTGCTAAAAAAGAAACTTGTATGCCTGACGCCGACGTCCGAATCGAAATGTGTAACTTTAAAAGCCACACAATCCGAACGCTAAAGTTGCAGCAACTAGCGAAATAAGGCATAGAATCAATATACGTATAATCTTTGTTATATAAGTCAAAGTATACAAGAATGATATATATATATATATATATATATGTATCTGTATGTGTCTGTATCTGTGTGCCTTGTAAATGGCCGCAAGTTGCCCCAAAAGCTGGCGTTGCGGATATTGTGGCTATTGCGGCATCGTTTGCCTTGAAAGAGCTCGCTTATTAAAATCGTTGACTGCTGCTGCCACGCCCTCCACTACACCTCCCCCTCACCCCCATTAAAACCCATCGCTGCCCAATTCGCATTCACCCACTGTCACACAGCGATTGGCATCGCATTAGTCGTCATCTGCATGACATTACATGCCGCAATCCACGTATTACATGCCACACACACACGCACACACACACACACACGCATAGATGAGTCAAAATGAACTGCTCTATAAGTCGTCAACTGCCTTACAGTTATGAGTACTCATATGAGTATACTCATATTTATTGAATTCAATACGACGGCTGTCGGGCATAAAGTCTCACCAAAGCGTGAAATTATTGAAAACATGTATAGACGCACACACACACACATGTATACATATATAAATACATATAAATATAGATATCAATGAAGTAGAGCCCCTGGCGAAGACTCACACACACTCATAGATACGGTTAAGGATACAGATATGAAGCTGGAGCCACAGTCCTTTTGAGCAAATAGACGACTTCATTTTGAGCAGCAGTCTCCGTCTAAGTCTCTCTCCATTTCTCTGAAAGCAGTTGCTTTTATATTTTATTCTCCATATTTCTCTCTCTATCTCCCTCTCTCTCTCTCTCTCAATGGTTTTTTGTTTTTTCTTTTTGTTTTTTTAGTTTTGGCTGTGAGCCACACACAGTCCCATGATTTATTATAGTCGCATGCTGATTTTCCTGCATATCATTTCAATGTTTCTAAATATATATATATATGTATATATATATGTATATATGTATGTATACGTACATCTATATAGATGTCTCTGTTCATGTCTCTTTGTCGTTATTTGTGCGCCCTTCAGTGATCAATTGTAATTTTCTTTCAAATGCAAATACTGGCATCGCTCGCACTGCTTTTGGCCAGGAGGAACTTGCCTTTTGTGTCTGCTGTTTTCTATTTGTATTTGGCCAAAGCAATCCAGTATATGCATTGCAGGTCTGATACAAGTTCTACATGAAATTGCATCATTCAAATGCACTTTGTACGGCGTGCTTTTTATACCATTGCATTTTCATTTGTATGCAATTCAGTTCTAATAAACATCGAAATCACAAAACTAATGATCCAAAGTTATTTACGCCGTACAATTTTATAATGCAGGATAAAATGCTCCAGTCGAAAATTCCCGAATTGGAGTTATCCTTCAGCAATGGTTGAAAGCTGGCTTTTCTTCTACTTTATAAAAGCAAATTTATTTCATGAATGGTTCATTATGAAATTTTCTGAACTCCTAAATATTAGCATGCCAAATATCAACAGTATTTTTGTTATATATGAGAATTAAAAGATAGAAAACACTTTATTCTCGGCTCCATTATAAAGTTAAGAAATTTTCGGAATAATCAAACGCTATAACTCAATGTTAGCATATCAAATATTAATGATTATTTTGAACATTTCCTGATGACTATCGACTTTAAGCATTTTGAAAAATAAATTAAATTGAATTGGATATACAATTTTTCATATTTCTGAACTTATTCAAGCAGTTTTAACCCTTTAAAGGGATTTCCCTTCGTTTATTCAATATAATGCTACCCCATATATTCATTTGCTCGATAACTGGGTAACAGGGTGACAAATAAAATTTACCAAACTGAAAATCAAATCAAATCTAAAGACAAAGCCGCTTAGCTCTGGCTCCTAAAGCCACTTCCAGTGGTTTCCTTGGGGTGCAGCCTCCGAAAATGTGCGAATGCATGGGAAATGCTAATAAAATGTATCCTTGAATGCGATGGCACCGAGCAGAAATTGTCGTAATTTTTTCTAAACAGCTGTAAAATAATTTCGGCCACAAATACAAATAAATTCGAGTTGCAAATTAAATAAAATAGCCCAAAGCTGCTTGGACCAACAAAACCGACCACCAATTTGGTAGTTGCCTCAGTCGGAAACATTTTCGAAGTCTCAAGCTGGGGCATGTGGCTCGTTCCACATGCGTAAATGCCATTTTGCACTCATTCAATTTGCATTTGTGCGCATATTTATTCAAATTGTTTGGCGTCCTTGCGCCTTGATCCTCGGCCAGGGCAGCTGGGACTTTGCATATATTTCGCCTGGACACTGGGCACTCATTGTTTTTGCTCCATTGTAGTAGTAGTAGTAGTAGTAGTAGTAGATACAACATATACAACAACAACTGGCCATTTCTAATGTGTTTTCTTTTTTTTTTCTTTTGTTTTTTTTTTGCTTCCTTTCCTTTTTGTGTTTCTGTTTATTTGGTTGTTGTTTTTTGGTCTTTTGCAGTGCCACCGAGGATTCATCACATTAGCACCGGCGGACATTTGCAAGTCAAAAAAGGTTCATCAGTGCGCATTGAGTGCTCGGCCTCTGGTAATCCAACGCCAAATGTGACTTGGAGCCGCAAAAATAATATTTTGCCCAACGGTAAGATTTTGCATAAATAGGCAAGCAACGAACGAGCGAAAGGATCCCAACCAGCCAAGATGCCTGTCAGTCACCCATCCAGTCAGCCAGTCAGGCAGTCAACTGGCCAAAACGCGACGCAAATTAAAAGCATAAAGAATAACAAAAAACGGTTCAGAAAAAAAGTGCAAAAGTATATGAATATAAAAAACTTAAACAATTTCCATAAAAATGAAAAGTCAAAGAAATTATTTGCAGCGCAATGTCCTCGCATTCAGCGCCGTCCTTCGCGCCTCTCCTTTATTATTAAATATATACAATGCGCACTCTGAAGCCATTCGGGGTCCACATTGGTATTGCCTTGTCTGGCTGTTTGGGAGACGCAGGCTGAGATGTGACTGGAGCTTGAGCTGTGAGCTGAGGTCCTTGTAATTGCCTCTGTCATTGCTTCGATGGCCGCATTTCATTGACTCTTGCTCCTGTTTCACATTTCACATTTCACATTTCCCATTTCCCATTTCCCATTTCCCATTTCACATGCTCGATTTCTGGTTTTGCAGGCGAGGAGAAGCTCCACTCACACGTCCTTTCAATCGAGAATGTGGATCGTCATAAGGGCGGCGTCTACATTTGCACCGCCAACAATGGCGTCGGCCAGCCCGCATCCAGTCAGGTCGTTCTGCACGTCTTATGTAAGTATATATACCCATCACAGCCCCTTGGCTGTGTGTGTGTGTGTGTGTAAATGCCATTTTATTGACCGGTCGAATGAAAGCGAAACAAATTAATTTGAAGCCAGTTGGTAGCACCAATTGGCAAGACACTTTAATTTATTTGAAAACTGATTTTCAATGGCTATTGGCACTGACTGCAACGCAAAGCAACCACAACGTCTGCCACTACTTACGATTACTTCACCTTCTGCCTGGCACTGTGGCATTTACAGACTGTGGTACAGTGGAACCAGCATTACACAACTATAACAGCTACAACTACTTGGATTGCAATTATGAAAGTGCCTTCTCTGTGTATTTGTTGGACCGACATTTATTTAAAATTTATAAGCAATTTCGATGAATGTCTGCCGTGGGGCTGGATGAGGTGGGTGGATGGGGCTTACTAATAAAGGTGGTGCGCTGCCAGCAGTTAATTATATATGCCATCCGAGCCTCAACCACACTGGAAATGGGCTATTGATTTTTGTTTTTTGCTTCGTCGTGTTTTGTTTTTTTTTTCGTTACTTATAATATTTTTGTGCTTTCTGTTTGCTTTCCATAATGTTTACTAATTTTCTTAATATTTTCCAAACTCCATACAGACCCGCCGGAAATCTCTGTGGAGCGTCCCGTTGTCTTCTCGGGAGAGGGCCATGAGGCGATGCTGGTCTGCATCGTGCATGGCGAAACACAGCCTGAGGTATGTTTTAATTAATTTTAACGCATAAATTTTCATTTACTCGCTCTGCTGCTCTCACTTGGACATAAAACAGCAGCAGCAATGTACCAGAACCCATTAATATACATACTCTCGCCTACACATACTTTCAGACAGCATTGTAACTAACAAAAATCTGTATTTTAAAAACTGAAGCATACTTTTTGAGGCTTCAATTATTAAAATCGTTTGGCTTGCAACTATTGTCTATTGATTTTGGCATGCATTCATGCGAATTTCAAACGAAATTTTAAATCTAGATGAGAAGGAGTTGAAGTTATTTTACAGAGGTGCGGTTTGGGCGATGCTATCGGGCGACAACAGCTGCCAGCACAGTAATTAAAAATCTACAAAGGCAAATTGAAGTGACGGACAAAGCATAATTTTAATGAAACACAGAGAGAATATTTTAAACAATAGACCAACACGAAACAATACGAAGAGTAGAAACTAGAAAATCGGCTAAGCTCGGCGAGTCGAATTTGAGATACTCCGCAGTTGAAAAATGTATGCCATATGATGATGAGTTGAGCTGAATTCAAATTTGGCAAAGATAGATTACGGTGACAGCTAAGAAGTTAACATTTGCTCATCTTTCGATTTGTCTGATTGTCTTATTTGCTAGCAAACAAGACCTATTTTCATTATTGCTTAAGCTTTTATGAACAGAAAATGCGTTGAAAGTTTGTTAATATCCAGATTAAATACGATATTGTTATAATGATATGTGTGAAGCTATAAATATAACTAAAGGTATATACTCCTTAAAAAGGCACAAAATATAATCATCCAATGTAACCAGAGATTTTTAAACTTGCTTGATTTACAAATCGCTTTAAATAGTAATTCGATAAGTCAGCTTGCCACAGACACAAAGACTTTGTGATGCATTTCAACACAATTTTTATTTTGAACATGGCTTTAAAACTGGCCCACACACAAAACTTTTGTAAATCATATACATAGACATATGTACATCAAAGTGTATCACATTTCAGAAAATTATAATAAGATCCACTACAAGGTTTTTATAAAGAGACAACAATGTGCCTTTTGGTTGCACACACACACACACACATTTTTTCTGGGTATTTTTTTCTTATATAGGAGTATTAATTTTTATTTTTTTTAATGTTTCTTTTTGTGTGTGCTGTGTGCCTTTGCCGACATTTAAATGAATACGCTTGGCTATAATTCAAAGTAAAATTGCGGAAGTTGCCAAAGCGGAAGTGTGAAGCGACGAGCAGCCAAAAAGGAAAATAAGAAAAGAACTGCCAGCTACAAAAAAAAAGAAGAAAATTCCATCAAAAAACATGCACACACGCAGTAGGAGAGGGAGAGAGAGAGAGAAATGGAGAGAGAGCCGGAGATAGAGAGAAACGGAGAGAGTGGGTTAGTACGCCAAATAGTGACTGGAGACCGCAAATGTCAATGCTTAAAATTATACAGCGTCGGTTCAGTTCAGTTTGTTTGGACTCTGGCTGACTTTGAATGTTACTCGGCCCAGTGTATCCACACTTAGCCCCGGTTATCCCAGCACACAACCCATCATCTGAGCGAATTTTTGGGGCGTTGCATTACGTTTTTATGCTATTTAATTTTTCAAATTCTTTGCGCCGAGCACTTCGTGCGCTCGTTTTGTGGCCACAAAGAGTTGACTGGTATGTATTTTCCCAGGAAAAGTGCCAACTACATTTGAAATATTCTTTTATTTTCTTTTTGGTTGCTGTTGTTGTTGTTGTTGCATTATGTAGCCGGCTCGCTCAGCTGCTGCTCTTTGTTTGTTCTGCTGGACACATTTCATTATACGACAAGCTGCACGCCTTCCTTGCATTGTGCAATGCCCACTGCGTTGGGTTGGGGTTGGGTAATGGGCTGGGTAACGGGGCTGTTGGACGAAACGATTGCTCAGAGATTGGCATGGGATTTGTAGTCTTTGAGAATGGCATATCCGCATGCCATTTTTACCAGCTGCCACCCGGCGCCAACCTCCAACCGTCACCGTCATTTGCCGCTCTGCTGTTTTATGACTTCAGTTAAATATATACAATTCAGTACTGAGTTCTTGCTGCCTGATTATGCCATACGGCATAGCTAACATGCTAACGAGCTTGCAACTTACTATAGCTCACAGCGTGTGTCTTCTGCACTCCTTTGTATGCCTAATCGCCACTGTTGACCAACCGAATTAAGTTACTGCCCACTGCCATTCATTATTTTAGCTTTCTATACTGACTTGTATTGGAAGGAAATGCCGGGACATATAGCCAACAGAAGTATACATAACTGACTCTGAAGGGAATTATATAAATAAATATTATTTATCGACATTAACAACCGAGTCAACCAATTATCTGTGCATATGAATTTTTGCTATTTGATTTATTAAATCTAAAAGGCATGTTTAATTTACCTTTTATATATCTTTCAAATCTTAAAATCATCATTAAATGAATACTATTTTGGCAGGGGAATAAATTAATTTGGCAAATTCTGTGGAAGATTGGGGAGGTGGCCACGGCACTGCTTCATTCCTAAAAAAAAAAACACTCTGCCAAGTCAAGTCAAAGAGTCTGAAAATGCATGCAGCTTTTATTTGTTTAATGTATCGCTTATATTAAACATTGCATTCACTTGTAATTTGTGGACCACAAAAAGCAAATAAATGTCGAAAACTATTCAAATTAGCCGAAATATGCAGAAGACTTGTTAATTATCTGGAAATACTTGTTTAATTGCATTTAATGAACGACTGGCACAGATAGGTGATATAACAATCTGAGATATTTAAGCGGCTTGCATAACATATTAAATGCATAGACCGCAATGAGCAATGGGATATTGGATATTGTATTGATTGATAACTGGCTGCGGTTTGTAGCATTTTGTAATTGTAGGTGTTGTTGCTGTTGTTCGGTGCAACCTAGTTTTGCGGCAATGCGCATTTTTAATTATGCTTTGACACAATACATGCCACAATGATAAGCCAAATGCGGCAACTTGTAGAAAATCCACAAGCTCTAATATATGCCACAGAGGACTATTAATTATTAAGCAAGCGTTAAAATGACTGACACACACATACACATATACGTATACACCTGTGTTGTGTGTGGCATTCACACGGATTTACATGTGTGCATATTTGCATATTAATTAGGAATTGCGGCACATGGTCTGGCATATTCATAATGCCTTCATAGATATATAATGTTGATTTGTTGCGTAATGAATACCATAAATAGGCACTAAGTCACCATCCCACCGCATTACCACGCACCACCCAAGCGGCAGGCCATCAATGACAGGCGGCTGCAACGACGGCTGCAACATTGTCATTAGAGCAATTGTCATTAACATGAGCGACAGCAATGAGACAACATCATTATCAACGTCATCGTGGAGAGCCGTCCATTGTTATTGTTGTTGTTGCCGTTGTTGTTGGCAGCGCCATCGATGTCATTGATGTCGATGTCAGGCACATTAAACATGCAGCAGCATTTGACAGAGCTATCAACAGCTAACATCATTAATGAGTGTTGCCTGTACAGGCACAGCAGTATTTCCCCCCAACCCTCTCCTCCCCCCACCCACCGCAAACCCTTCACAACGGGTAGCTTGGTGGCTGCAACGTAATGTGCTGTCATCGCTTGTGGGCCGTGGCCATAGTCGTTGTCATTGCTTTCAATTATTTTGCAAATTAATTTCCAAATTGTTAATTTTCTTCACATTTTCACACAAATACACATACACGCACACACACTTGCATATAGCTAGTATAGGTTAGTCTTCGGGCCTAATGAGTTTTTATGCTCATGCCGGATTTGACTACTTGTTTGGCCTACTTACTCATATATTGTCATTTCAAATTGGGCATTTGCGCAGAGAGAGAGAGAGAGAGAGAGAGAAGATTAGTCTATGCTCTGAATTTCTGTGATTATATTAGCCCAAAACTACTCATTAAATATCTCTCAATGTCTATTCAATTTCGAGTCTAATTTGTCATTAATTTTCCAGCCGAAGGCATAATTTCAAATTGCTCTTCTACCTTCTAAAAATGACCTATAACATGAAGAGTAGCTAAATAAGTTACAGAGTCCAATGTGAAAATATTTTAACTAATTAAGCTTCATTTTGATATTTCATTAATAGATTATTAGTTATAATAATTTAAAATATCAAATGCTTATTAAATGTGTAAGCAAACAATAAATGTTAAATACAAATATTTGATTGTTTAATGAAAATTTCTCTAAAGAAATGGCTTCTTGATTTAAATAATTTTATAAATAAATAGATTAAAAACAAATAATTTAAAACAACAAATAACGACGTTAGATTTATTTCTAAGTTTGACACATCTCTTACTAAGTTACACAAAAATATCTCTATAATTAGAATGAACACGATGACAGACTTCATGACACAATTTTGAACTAGCAAGCAAATTAAAGTTGGGATTAACTTGAAATTCAGGCAAATCCGTAGTAAATCAAATGCTTTTGAGCGTTATCTACTTAATAAATGATTCTCAATTTATTTGCTGCAAAATATGCTCATAAATATTATTTATGTTTTATTATCCATCCGATTGATTGGTAATGATGTTGACGCTGTGCATTAATGCTGATGATGACTGTTCAAGAGCTGCTCTTCAAGTTAAATGAAGCGAATGCTTCACTCGCTGCGCTCGTTTGATTTTTAATTAGAGTCTCAACTCTTGGTGAAGAGCGGATGAAGAGCTTTGGTCGCGCATTATTGTTTGTTGGATAATGCGGAAATTGACAGACATTTCGAATGATTTGAGTTCAATTGTAAATTGCTGACGTGTAATTAATTACGACAAATTATTTATTAACCAATTTATATAAGAGTTTTCTAGCTGAATGGCAATGGGTGGGCGTGATCAGGTGGCGGTGGCAATCAGGCGGGGCCAGCAACTTTAGTCAATCGCTAGCTATTAGTGGCGACACTAGCAACACACACAACACAGATACAAACACGCAACACACGTAGGTATGTGCGTGTTGACGGAAGACGTTGCGTATGCGTAATTATTTGCTTTGTGCCTGACGGACAGCCAGAAGACAGACTGCCTAACGTAGGACAAAGGCGGCAAGCAGCAATCGACACGCAGCTACGTCAACGCCACACACACACACACACACACACACTGGCACACACACACATTCGCACACCTAACAACACTTTTCCGTTAACAATTTCCGCTTTGCCATCCAACTGGGGATTGCATCATTGAGTGGCAGTCAAAGGCGACGCTAAGAAGGTGCTGAGTGGCCCAAAAAGTAGAGGCAAGAGTACGCAAAGTTTCTGCTTCTTCTTCTTCTACGGCTTCTCCATTTTGGGGGCTGATTAGTGTTGATTGCCGTTTCTCGCTTTGCTACTCATCAATGCTAATTTTTTTGTGTTACTGCTGCGTCTGCTTCAATTGCCTGCCTGTTGTTGCCTTGCCTCGAATTTGTTTTTGCCAGCCGTACATTAGCTGCTTGCAAAGTTGGCCAACTTATTGCTGTTGTTGTTGCTGTTGCTGTTATGTGGCATGTAACCGTGCAACAAAAGCCGTTTGCAAATTAAGCACAAGTGCAAAAGATTGATAGACCCAACATTTTGCGTTGATATTTGATATATTGATGAAGTGCAATCAATCGCCTGTCCAATACTTTGGCTAACTTCATATTTTCACCCAATGAGTCACAATTTAATAAAACAAAAGTAATTAATGCGCTTAGCAAAGCTTGCGGAAAACACACATACAGAGAGTCAGGGAGAAAGCACATAGGAAAAAGTAAAATATGAAATGCAATAATTTTTCGGGAAATTTTTGTGCCATGTCAACACTTACGGCTCGTTACGCACGGCTGAGCGATCCAGAAACAGAGATCCCGAAAACCTGATGCGGATGCTGATGATGTTGGCCATGTTGGGCATGTTGTGCATGTTGGGCATGTTGGCTGATGAGCGTGGCTTAAATAAAGGGAAAAGCGTAAAATCAACAACAGCTACAACGAGGCAAGCAAAAGGCATGGAAAACGCAAACATCAACATTTTGCACAAATAATAACAAACATTTATGGCATGATGGCATAACTGTAACTACACACGTACAACAGCAATATCTATATGTGTACATGTGTGTATGAGTGTGTGCGTGTGTGTGTGTGTATGTGTGTGAAATATATGACAACACATGTGCAGCGTTGACAGCCATTTTAATGGAATATGCGCCAAAGCAACGCCAAAAATTGTATGGTCAAAGAGACAACCAGAAAATGTGTTTGCCACATGGTTGGACAGCAAATATATATTCCAAGGCAAATTACTATATACCAAAAAATGTAGAAGTTAATATTGTTTCGATTATAAAATTATTATGATTATATTAATTATTGTTGCGGCTATTTCCTTTCATAATCAATTTTTTTTTTGTGTTGCTGAAATTTAATTGCATTTGTAAAATAGAAATCGCTCATTCAAAAATTATTTGTTTACACAGTTTCTTGACAAGTCTTAAATTGTATTACCATTAAATATTATTAATGAATTTATATATATATACATATATTGTTCAGAGCATTAAGTTATCTAGCCCACTGTAGGGAATACATGTGGCTGGCATATTCTGTATTTGTTTTCCTTTCATTTGTTTTATATATATTTATACATATATATGTTTATTCTCTTATTTTTGCAATGTATTTTCTTGTTGAAGGTTCTGGTTTTTGCGAGCCCCTTGTTTTTTAGTATGTGAGTCATGCGTTGAGCACCTGCTGCTACCCGTTTTGTGTGTTGTGCGTATATGTATGTGTGTGTGTGTGTGTGTGTATGTGTGTGTTAATTCGTGCGTTGTGCTTTGGAGGCGCTGTCTACCCAGCGGTTGGCTGTCTGAAGCCTGTCAAAGCCGGCGGAATATCGCACATATGAACAAATAGAAGCCGGATTGCTGGCAACCAGTAAATTCAAACCTGCAACTGGCAACTGCCAACTGGCAGCTGGGAGACCCTGGCAACCAGCAGAGTCGGCAAAATTTTCTGGTCCTAAAGCACGATTCGTTGCTAAAACACGCACATGGCCTCCGTCTATTGTCTGTCGTCTGTCGTCTGTCGAGGCTGTCAGTTGAGCGCCATAATACTAGTTAGTCCTAGGCTGTAACTCCTCTGTTTGTTCAGGCTATGAGCGCACTTGACATACGAAACAAGCTCTTGAAATTTATATGTTCTCCAGTTGTCAAAATATTCGCAACAAAAAATATTAGGAAGCCAACAAATAGAATCACAACTTTCAGCCAATGTTTAATTTAAGCCACCGACTTCTAAATGATATGCGTAAATCTTTTAGAAACGCTTAACAAAGGTTTAATAAATGACAAGGGTTTTCACTCACCTCTCAATTATTATAAACAAAGTCTCTAAGAGATGTTTGGCTACAAGTCTATGCATTTTATTTACTAAAATATACAATTTAATAATAATGAATACTATAATAATACTACTATTACTAAAGAGTTCAAATTAAAAGTGATTTCAAATATTATTTGCTAATCGTAAATCAGCTTAGCTTAATAAGTAAGTTAACATTCAATTAATAAATGATTTGTTTATATTGGTCTAAATTAAAATTCAAATAAACACGATATTTTACTTTTCAATATTTACCAATTTGTTATTGGCGAAATCCTGATTTAAGCGCAAGGAAATTTAATGTACGATTCTTTGAGCTCAAGTAAAGTCGAAGTGGATGCAATGCGATATATTGGGAAAGTATTGGCTGTAAATCACTTGAACTTTCACACAGCTCATCCCCCACTCATACGTTCTTACTTACACACACACATACACTAACAGATATATATATATAAATATATATGTACACACCACCGCACAGGCAGTCAGACGCCAGATATGGCAATTTACAGCTACTCAGACACACTGACACTCATTGAGTTCGAATTTCGAATGTTCGGTCGAGTCGAGACTCGAGAGTGAAGAGTGGAGAGTGGATAGCTGGTAGCTGCCACTTACCAGTTGCAAGTTAGCAGTTGCCTGTTACCAGTTGCCGGTTGCCAGTTGCCGGATTGGTAGTTTGTAGTTTGACGAGCTTCGTGTTCGCTGCGATTGACCAAGTTTTCAATTATTTACAGGTAATTTGGTTCAAAGACACCATGCAATTGGATACCACCGAGCGCCACATCATGGAGAATCGCGGCTCACGTCACACGCTGATTATACGCAAAGTGCATCCGCAGGACTTTGGCAACTACTCCTGCGTGGCTGAGAATCAGCTTGGCAAGTCACGCAAAACTTTGCAACTGAGCGGAAAACCGAATGTTGCCGTTTTTAATTCACCGGCAATCAGTCAATACAAAGACAGGTGAGCCAAACTTCTACTACATATATATATTTGCCCCACCATGGCCGACACACGCGCGAAATCCGCTCCTATCCAATTCTACACTGTTCCGTTAGGTGCTCAATTGGCAGCCCAGCCCCAGAGACCAGACACGTGCCACTTACCGGTGCCACGTGCCACACACGGTTGGCCAGCGTTAGACAATTTGCGGTGTGCATGACTCCAGTTGAGTTAAGTTAACTACAGTTCGATTGCCAGCTGGCTAGCCAACTAGGCGCCTAATTAGCGCTGAGATTCATACGGCATATACGTTACATTACACACTTGGCATTACGTATACGTAATCGAGCATCTGATTCGAAAAATTTAAGGGACGATACAAAGCAAAAAAAAAAAAAAATTGAGAAATGTCAGTTTTTGGTGGGGCTTTATAAGATTAATTTCGTTGAATGACACACGACCAGTGGGACAAAGTGGACAGTCAGACAGAGAACTGGTCGTGTACGGAACAAATAAAACTTTTAATTGGATTAGCTGTCATCAGACGCACACACGAGAACAGACGACCAGACGGTCGAATGGATGGACAGAGGGACAGACGGACGGACTGACATACACACTCACACTCGGCTGAGAGAACAAGCAGCCAACCGACAAACAAGCTCACATCTCACTGTGACACACACACACACACACACATGTAACACACACACATGTAACACACATACGCCAGACAGACGAACAAACTGTGCGACAGACGTAGACATAGACAGACATTCAGTTACATAGCTTTTAGACCTAACAAGCTGCCGGTGAGTGGCATTGGCACCTTTCAATAATTCAACTTGAATTAAGTTCAATAAACTAGAAAAAGAATAAATGAAAATATAAATAAATTGGAAATGTGAAAAATTGAAAATATTTGAAAAAGGTCGAGCATATTAAGTATATTTCATATGCCATCTATGCAACTCCGATGCCAATTTGCCAACTAATACAGTGAATACTGGCTAAGGCGTAACATTTCAATTTTATTGCATACAAAATTCTTACATATTCTATTTCGAACATATTGAGCAATTTTTATTTTCTGTAGAGAAGCATACAACATGTTGTTGTATAAATCACTAGCCATTGGTAAAGTATTACAGAAATCATTAAAAAAGAACCATTTGAATGAAATTTAAATATTTAAGCCGACCCTTAGAAAATCAGCTTTCAGTTTTTATATCGATATATCGAACAATTATTCAAATGTATTTAAATAATTATTTAAATTTACAACCAGCAATAAAAGTCACTGAATGAATATATTTAAATGTACAACAAAGGATATTACTTACATACCCAAATGTCACTTTTAATCTTGTCATTTTTTTTTAATACAATTATAATAGTTTTTTCACTATCCTATAAATCATTCTCAGAAGTAATTAATAATTAAATGGCTTTACGGGAATCAATTATAAAGCATCATTTAACTTGAATCGCAAACAGATAATTTAATCAATCTTTTTGAAAACAGTTTTTTGTTTAGTTTTGTCTTTGTTTTGTTTGCTTTTGAATCGCTCCAGAAGTCAATTACTGCAAAGAATATTACTTACTGATTTCGAAATCTGTCCTTTAACGCATTAAAGCGTTCGCTTTCAATTTTATCACTAGTTTAAAGGCAATTTTATTGTTTATTTTTTCACTGTCCTATAAATCGTTCTCTTCGTCGAGTGTCGATTTCAATTCCACTGTGAAACAGCCGCGTTGCGTTGCTCGAAATGGCGAAACTTTTAGCAGACAAATACTAACATTGGCATTGGCAATGGGACTTTGATAGGGATACGGAATGGGATTCAGTTTGACTATTGGGCGATGTCAACGCCGGGCTGCTGATTTCATTTGGTGGCTGTGCCGGAAACTGCTGCCGGCAATTAAGGCCAGCAAATTGTTGGGCCACGGAGCCACTGTGGTGCTACGGTCGCGTTTCAGTGGCGCCTGGCGCCAGTCGCCGCCTCTTCAATTGTTCATAATCATTTTTATTGCTCGTTTTACTTTGATGCTATATGCGAAAAGTTCGCTCTGATTGGCGTTTTATGTTTTTATTGTGCGCAGGACTTCAGGTTATTAGTTCATATGGCTCAATAAGCATGCAAAAATAACAAAAATAACAAAAATAATAATAATAATAATAAAATTACCAACATTGAATCCAAAATAAATGCCAAGCACAAACAAACTTACAAGTATAAGCATTCCAGCACTTGTCATTTGTATAAGTTGGCTTGTTTATGAGTCTGTGCCACCCACTCCTCCTCTCCAGCACCCACCTCATCATCTGCTTGTACAGCTGATTAGCATTCAAATTGTGTGCCGAGTTTATCGCAAAGCAATGAACTAGCGCCTTTGTAATGCGAATGCGAATACGAATGTTGATGGCACATGGAGCCAGCAAGGACAACAAGGACGAAACGCTTTCTTGTAATTAGTTGTTTACTTGAACTGCTGCTCGAATAGTTTCGCCTCTCGATTACCGCTATAAATACTACCAAATCGTCCAACCCCTCAACCCCATTGCTATTGCCATTAATATTAATACGTTTTGTTAATGAGCCGAAACGCACGGAGTTTCGCTTAAAGCAATCGTCAGCTTAAAGCTGAGGCCAATGGCCCATGCTGCATTTTGGGGCAGGGCGACTGTGGCAAGCTGTTGGCTTTTCGGTTGAATGAACGAAACGCATTGTGTATTGTGCGTTGGCCAGCTGCTCAGGCGAAGGGCAAACAAAGGGCCAATAACAAAAGCAGCAGCAACAACACTGCAGCACTGGGATTGAACTTTGTACTCGTATGGTTGATCTTAAATCCAGCCATTGTCGACGTGCGACGTCAGCATTGATTATTATGTTGCAGTGTTGTCGCAGCAGCGATTGCTGTTGATGTTTTTGTTGCGTGCTTCTTGGCTGAGTGCAGCACATGGCTTTATATCAAATTTAACAATTACATATTGATTGAGTTCGACTAGAAAATAAAGGCAACACCAACTGTTGCACGCAACTAACTTATACAACCACCCACACTTTCTCTCTCTTTCTATTTCTATTTTTGCTGGTGCTGCAACTCGTTAGATATAACATCTCGTGGGCGGTGGACTCGCATACACCCATCGAGGAATACAAGTTGTCCTTCCGCAAGCTGCCGCAAGGACATGAGGTCGTTGACAATGCCATTGACTCGCAATCCTCGTTGTCATCCTCCTCATCGTCGTCGTCGTCGTCGTCGTCGTCGTCACTCTCCTCTGGCTCCTCCTCACCCTATGGCGTTGTCAGCCACAATCATCGCATTGGCAGCAACTTGGCCAACTATGGCGGCTATGGCAATCTGATGCACTGGGGCCACAACGATTGGCGCGATGTTGTCCTGCCCGCCGTTCCCGTCTCCCACCACTATTCGCAGGGCATGAGCTACATGGTTCGCGGACTGAATCCCGATCAACAATACGAGGCCACAGTGCAATCCCGGTAAGTAGAGCATTAATGCATAAATATATATATTACAATACAATGCAATGCCATTTTTCAGCAACGAAACATAATTATTTGACAGATAATTTCAAAAATATTATAATTATTATTTTTAAGCAACAATTATGATCATCTCATCTCATGTATTACTTAATTCATAATGATTCCTTCTTATTAACATTATAATGAATATCTTTATTTTTATTACTATAATATTCTCATAATTAAATAATTGTTAATAATAATAATTAATATCACATAAAGTGTGCTAATTCTAGCCAGAATTTAATTTTCTTCGTGTGGCTATTAAAACTATGTGGGACATAATTAGTTAGTATGGCTCATTGGCTGGCAATTAGCATTTCCACAATCGCATATTTGCATATTAATGCCACACAATTAGTTGTTGCCAAACATTAATACGTCTGAAATTGTTCTTGTACACATTCGCAGGAATCGCTACGGCTGGAGTGACTTGACCAACAGCTTCTACTTCTCCACATCATCAAATGGTGAGTGAAACGACAGCTCTGCGATTTTACAATATAAACACACATATACATACATATATATATGTATATATATATATATATATATACATATATATATATATATATATACATGTATAGTACACAGAAAGTACATAAATAATGCATAAGTACATATTTAAATGGCATATCAATTTTTAAACCTGGCTCATATGTGTGTGTGCGTGTGTGTGTCTGTGTGTGCGAGTGTATGTAAATGGCATAAGCTGCTCACACACATATACACACACACGGCTGACAGATACATGCTTATGCATGCGCCTGGCGCTTATGCTATATTTTTTGCCAATCTTCTGTTCTGATTTTCATTTTATATATATATATTTTTTTTTGTTGCTGACTGCATGCATAATAATTTGGTATTAAGTGCTACTTGCGCTGATAATCCAGAAAAATCACAGTGCAGCGTCATGAAAATCGCTTTACATCTCAGTGTAACCAACCCCAACCCACAAAATAAACGGCAATTTGTTGCAATTTAATGCATTCAAATAAATATGTGCAAAATATAAGAAAAAAATAACATATTCGTAAAGCTCAATTTATAAATTGAGGCATTAAATTAAGGCGCACACACACACACATATAGTTGCAGGCATGCGAAATAATATTCACAAATATCAAGCATACGCACTGTATTACTGTATTCTGTCTCTGGGCGCACATTTCGATTTGACACAAAATAGTGGACTAATTGCAAAGCTGCTGCTGCTCCTAATAGACTTGACTCGCTGCATAATGAGCGTGAAAAATTAAATAAGCACACACACGCATATACACAACACTAATTGGATGCACACCTACACACACACACACACACACAGACGCACAGAGACTTATTTCTTTAAGAGTTGTCGTGGATATATAAATAAACAAAGATGCCGGGCGTCGATTGGGCTTTGCATTTGCCAGGTGGCATGTGGCATGTGGCATGTGGCTGGGGATGCAAGGTGGGATTGCATTTAAATTCGCAAACGAAAACCATTTATATGCAAAACTATTGTTGCATTGCACGCTGAATAAATGCCGCAACGGGGCAAGTCGTCGTCGTGTGGCAGTCACATAAAATGTAGCGCGCTCTTGCGCTTCGCCAACCGTTTTAACCCAATGCAAATGACGCATATTTGCCAGTGGCACGCCTCACACTCCACTCAACCGCCCCCTTTGAGTCATCTACATCTTTTGACTGCTGTGCGAAATGCATGCAAATGCGAGCAACGAGCAGCGAACGCTGTTCAATGCCACCGACTGTGGCAAACAAACGGATAAATATCCAGACAGACCCAGAGAAATGCGCAATAAACACGCACACACACAGGCAATGTGTGTGTGTGCGTGTGTCTGTGTATGAAAGATAGAGAGAGAGAGAGCGAGAGAGAGAGAGAGCGAGAGAGGGATATGCACAGACCGAGATACGATGAAATTAAATCAAGTAAAACGTGCATGCCACACAGCCTGCAGTATCGATGTCATTTCTGCAAGACATTTGTGCCTTTGACAGGTGCACACACATACACATAAGCACACACACACACACACACACGTACGCAGACCGATGCACGACTTCATTAAGCGGTATTGTAAGGCGCATAGTTCTGGGCAAGCAGCTGCAATGCAACGGCAGCAAAAGCAGCAGCGCTTTGTAGCACAGTCATCATCAGTGGCGTGCATTGTGCTAATGGAAATGACTTCATTATATTTTCGAAACGTAAACAATTTACGCAATTAACAGCAGGACATGCAATGCAGCAGCAACAGCAGCAGTAGCAGCACCAATCCTTGCCACCTGGCAAACGTGGCAAGCGCCAACTAATGAGCCCAGACTGTCATAACTATAACAGCAGTAACAACAAGAACAACAACAACAACAACAACAGAGTGCTTATCACCACAATGTCAACAACAATGCCAACCATGGCTGGCAACAGCACTAACACCAAGGCACAACAAGCACCACTCGAGCACACAATGTAGCAAGAATTTATCCACACACGCACACACCCAGATATTAGCAGTTCATTTACCTGGACTACGTGCTTGGCAAGTCGACCAGTTTGGACAACCATCGACCAATGAGCAACAGTAAAAGCAACCAGCAACAGCACTTGCTTGCTGCTACTGCTGCTGCCACTCAGCCCGTGGCATGCCACTAAAAGAAAACGCCAATTGAGTGTCGCTGCAGACAAAAAACATCAACAGTTCACATATGCACTTGAGTGGAGTCACAAACACACACACACACACACACACACACACACACATATATTTACATAGAATCTAAGGATAACTGTACGTGTGTGTGTGTGTGTGTGTGTGTGTTGTGCGTGTAAACTCTCTTTGGGAATAAAGCAATTGCGAATTACATTTCAGTAAACCCCAAAAATGGGGTTTGCGGTGCGCCAGATCAGCATTTTGGCCAACAGCAAATTGCCAGCATCACGTTAAATGACTGAACTTTTGGATTTGTTTGTTAACCCCAGAAGAATGTTTATTTTTTACACGAACACGTATTTTATTTATTCAAGCAGTCAAACTTAACAGGAAACTGTGATAAAAAAAAATTACAATTTAAACGTCGAATATCTCTAAATCGAAATGATCATGTTTTACAGCGAACAATTCAATATAATTGATAATAGTAGTAAAATTCGTTTTTCAATAGCTTTGTGTTATTTTATTTCTTCATTTGATACACTCTGAACAATCACTAAATATTATTCATAGATAGAGACCAAAAATAAAAGAAAGAAATAATTATAATAATTTGCATAGAAAAAAAATAATAATACAAAACTATAGCAAACCAATGAATAAAAAATTACATCTCACTTACGGCTCTATAAATTCATTAAAGCATTCGTCTGGAATAGTTTCGAATAAAAGTCCTTGTGAATGAAAGAGTTAAGAAAAATAGTTATTATAATTTCCAGAAATATTTATATAAAAAAAAAAACTTAAAAGACAACCACAAATCAAAGTATTTTTTAAACATATTTTAATTACATATTATTTTGAACAGCACCAAGATAACAAATTAAATGTATCCTCATCAACTATATATATATTCTATATAGGACTCCCAAATTTCTATATGTTCTTATAAAATGCTTACTTAAAATTTATTCCAAAAAAAGCACTTGATAATTATAGCTACAACTTCTAATTCGATTATATATTTTAGATAAAACAACCAAACGTGTATTCTAATCTGCAATTGAGTTGCTGCAAAAGCACATATTCATATCGCGTATATGTAGTTTGTATAATATGGGTCCCCATATGGCATATTCACTTCGATTTGCAGGCAGACATGTTGCCTGCCTTCAGCAAGCCCTTTAAGGGCATTTAATTTTTATGACACTTTTTTAATGTACTCACAGAGCTCGACTATTTTCATAGCTATAACTATTGTGGCTGTTGTTGGTGTTATTGTGGTTGCTGTCAACATTTCGCTTCGTAGCGTGTAAGAGAGACAGCAATTGAGTAGACTGAGGTATGCAACTAGTTACATCATACACACACACACACATTGACATGAAGTTAACGTTAACGTTAGAAACTCACGCTTAGCCTGGCTTAACGCTATAGCTCTATAAGGGGGGTCAGAAGCAGTCTTAGTGAGGGGTAGGGCGGTAAGGGGGTCAACACTCCTAACAGCACATGGAGACATAAAAAATAATGCATTTTGTGCACGCGAAAAAATACTCGACATAAAGCAAAAAAAAAACAAAATAAAAAAACAAGAAAAAGAAAAAGAAAAAGCAGAGAAAAAAGCGAAGTTAAATAAAATTACAGCATAAAGCAACGAGTATTGCGTGTGTGTGAATGTGTGTGTCTGCAATGGAGATGGAATCTAAGAAGGGGGCTGGTAGGTGGTAGGTAGCGCCAAGCAGTTAGTGAATGCTAGAAGAAATATCCGAAAATGAAAGACTCGTTGAAAGTTGCGTAAAACTTGCTGAAACTGCCAACGGAGGACCAGTCAGCAAAAGCAATAGCAATAGCAATACCAACACGAGCAACAACAATAACAATAACAAGAACGCGACGCATTCAAAGGATGACAAAGTGGACCCTTACACGGGCATTGGAGGAGCAGCGGCGGCAACGTCAGCTCAGTGCAGCTCAAACTTTCAATTTACTTGTCCATCTTGTCGAGCTATCTCTGTTACTCGCTCCCCAGCTAGCCCTCGACTATCTACCCAGTCCCCTTCTCCCTTCCCCATCGGCCACCCATTCACAGTCGCTGCCTCATTCGGCGAGTGTGTGTGCGTTCCAAGCTTTTGTGTTGCCGCTGGGAATGCTTTACCAAAGGCCCCAAACAACTGCAGCAACAACATTTTTTTGCTTGCATGTAAGTTGCAAAGTTTGCTAACGCACACACACACACACACACACACACACACACTCGCACGCACACACACAGTGCGCGAAAGTTTTGTAGTGGCACCATAATAAGCACGGGCTGCAAGAAATAATATAGAAAAATATACAGAAAAAATATACACTTTATAATATAAGTACGGAGCAGATGTGTGTGTGTGTATTTGTGTATTTGTTGCAGCACGCGCTGCTGCAAGATGTGTAATGTGAATTCTCAACGTGAATGTTATGTTTATGTAAAGTGCTGGTCCCACAATGCTTGCGGTGGTGGGGGAGAGAGGGAGCTGGATGAGGGTGTTGCTGTGGAGGCTGTGGAGCCACGTGACGTTGTTGCTAAAGTTTTGCCGCAAGTGCTATGCGAATATACAAAAGAGAAGAAACTGCATTATTAAAAGCATTATACACACACATACTTGTAAATACATTAGAATATATTGTATATTGTACATATCTTTATATACACATATATACGCTTGATTCCCAGCTGGCCAAGTGCGAGCTGCGCTTTAAGCTTGGCTTTAAGTGGCCGCCAGCATTGCCGTTAGATACATGCAACCAGATTGACTCCAAGTTTATTGCAATTTCGCTGTGCGTTTGGCACAATCCAAAAAAAAAAAAAAAAACAAAAAAAAACGTCACAACAGCAACAAAAACAATAGCAACAATTCTAACAACAATAGTAACAACAGCAGCTATTGCGGTGCCAAACAGTTGTCTATAACAATGCAGTGCAAATCCGCATTTAGCAGCGCCAAAAACGCTCAAAATCCGTGCAACCAGTGTGCACCAGCCACAAAGAAATTGCCAACTATTCGAGTACTCACATTTCACATACATTCTCATGTGTGTGGGTGTGTGTGTGTGTGTGTGTGTGTGTTGGTGTGTTGCTGTTGGTGTCTATTTGTGTGTGTTTTGCTATAATGCTCAAAATATTTGGCAAGGCTAGCGAGTTGCACTTGAAAAAGACATATGCAAATATTTTGAGTAAATTCTGGTATTTTGGCCATGCTCAATGCTTCAGTATTTATTTTTTAAATAGTACAAAAAATAAGACAAACAAATCCATGTATAAATTTTGTTTATTTTACATTTATTCTATGGCTCTAAAAAAGAAAAGCTGATTATAATTATTGTTATTAGTCAATTATCAAACAGCAATCAAGCCATTTAAAAAACTATAAAACATATTCAAAATTAATCTGTTCAGAGAATTCGCGCAATTGTTAAAGCGTAGCTATAAAGACATTTTAATCATCTGTGCACTAAAAATGCATAGCTCACATTATACATATGGCAAGCAGTCTCATTAAAAGCGTGGAAATATATAAATATTATTTCAAGTGCAGCTACAAGATCTCGGTTAAATGTTGCACATTTTTGTTTTTTTTACACATAAACGAATTTATCGCCGCTAAATATCAAGCCTGATTTAATTCTGAGATGTGCATTAATTGTGTATATGACTTGTCATAACAAAATATTATTTGATGCACCGCTGCCCATTTATATTTTAAAATATGCACAAAGCATCCAAAAGTAACTAGTTTTCGTGCGGTGTAAGCGAAAAAGCCGCTGACTGATTTATCTGGCGATGGAAAATGCTGTCCGTTTCCGGTCCGTCCACTATGCTGTGTGTCCGTGCTGTGTTCGTTTTATGCAGTAAGCTCCTTGTTGCTGTTGCTCCTGGCATTGGAAATGCAAATGCGTATTGCCCCCCCTCCTAACCCAACTTACCCCACCATTCCCACACTAAAAAAAAGACACAAATTTGGGGAAAAAAAATGTTGCGCTTAAGAATCGGATTTAGCTGATGCAACTATCAGCACATACAAATGTAAATGTGTGTGCATTTGTGTGTGTATGTGTGTGTGTGTGTGTGTGTATTTGGCGCCGGACCGCAATGCTATTATGGGAACAGTGCGTTGTGTCCGGTGCCGGCACAAAAACCTATTTTACAACACAATCGAGGCGTAGCAAGAGCGAAATTCCCCCCTGTCCAGGTGATGAAAGGTGGTCAGTGCGGTAAATGCCACAGCGTTGCATGTTGCCTGTGTCGTCTATATTGCCGCTGTGCTGCATGCGCAGCTATGAACAAAATGCGAACCGTAAAACACGAAATCACAAGTAAGGTTATGGTTTTGTGCCACCAAACCGCAGGCAATAAAAGACGCAATGACAGTCGATGGCAATGCAACAGCAGCAGCAACATTAGCCTCACTGGGATGCACTGGACACACACACACAATTACGTATTTAATACATACAGAAAATATAGATGAATTACGGTTGTCAACATCTAACTAATATATGTATAAAACTCTACATTCTTCTTCAAAGGCATTTTAAAACAAAATAATATTTCATTGTAAGAAAAGTAATTTTTAATTCATATAAAACTAGTTGTGTTCTTAGAAACCAGTTGCTTTTTAATTCGAGAACTTTATTGTTTGGAGTTAGATATTGAATTGTTTCATATTAATCGTGATATCATTTCAAAATAAATAATATTAAACTATACTAAAAAGAATTATTTTCATACTGATATAATTTTAAAATACAACTAAACTAAGAAAATCATGCAAATGTCATATAAATAATTTGATTATTTTTGTATATAATTCACACAATTCTAGCAATTCATAAATCATCAAATGTTCCAAAATTATTATGAACAAACTTTACTGGAAATGAAAAGAACTAAAGTTTGAAAGATATGCACCGCTTGTATTTGCATTTAGAAGCAGTTTTTCTCTGAGTGCATAAGCACACACACACACTAACACATTGGCGGCTGCGTTTATTTTCATTACAAAATTGTTGGCGTTTTGCTGGCGACGCAATTGTCAATTCGCCTGTAGTTTATGTGGACAGTATGCGAATTTATATGGTAATTCGATGCGTTTGCCATTTTTGCAAGTCTGCTTAGCTAAACTAAGCGGGCCCAGTGAATGAGTGCCGAACGGAGGGTCTATGGCGGGGTAGTGGATTTATAGGATGTGCAGCAGAATTTTCTAAATTGAACGTGTCGTGTTTTGATGCGCTGGCAACACAGATGCCTCAATAGATTAGCTGTCCAGTGTGAGTGTGTGCGTGTGTGTAGCATGCAACAAACAGAGCAGCATACAACATACCATGTCCGGTCCACTGTCCAATGTTGTCTGTCTATTAAAAGTGTAAGCAATGACTTGAACATGAGCGCAAAAGCAGCTGTAGCTGCAGAAACAGCAAATGAGAACATGTCAAGGATGTCAGTAGTTGCCTGTGCTATGGACTGCTTCGAGCAACTCCTGTTCATGGAGGGATACTTGACGCCGCCTCCACTTTTGACAGCCGCATTCAATTCGCATATGAGATTTGTATGTTTTAGATAATGTCGAACTAGCTGCCAGGCAGCCAGGCAAGGCAGGCAGTCAGGCAGACAGCCAGCCAAATATCAAATATGTATAAGTTTTTGAGCGCCCATCTCTCGTTCCCATTGACAGCTGTCGTGAAACAGTTTTGCAATAAGCAAACACACACAAACACGCACACACACACACACACACACACAGATATACACACATTTCAACTTGCTTGAAGCAGGCCCCAGTTGCCTTGGCTCTGCATCTGAGCGCATTCATTTAACCTGGTTGCCTCCGCTGCCTGCAGTCGACATTATCGCTGGGTTTCTTTTACTTCTGCCAAGCCGGTCAGCCAACGCTGGCCAGGAATCGCAACTGGAATTGCAATTGCCATCAACTTTGGCCCGGCTGCTGAGCTTAATGGCGAAATGTTCATTTGTCATTATTGACAGATGTCGCACGTTTGCCATTTTAATTGGCGGCTTACACAAAATGAGCTGCACACAGACTCAGGCATATGACCTGGCTGTCCATCCCGGCCAACCACCCCGGCCATCCACCTGGCCTGCTGTCATTTCATCCACCTGCGCTTCAGCGAGCAAAGTAAACTTCTCCCTGATTGCGCATTTGCAGTTAAAGCGTTAATGATTTATTTGCGGCCATGGATTTGATTTAAATGTCAATTCATGCCAATGCAATTAAAACCTATTTTTTTTCGTCCATCCATTCGTTTGTACACATATTTATGGCACTATATATCTCAACTATCGCTGTCGCTGTCGCTATCGCTATCGCAACTATCGCTATCTGTACTATCGTCATTATTTTTCTGAAAATGACTGATCACACATATCAATTTGCAGATGTGCTTGTCGATCTGTCCACATTCTTAAATCACGGTCAGTCAGGTTAGTTTGCGAGTTAACTATGCCTGTCTCTATTTTTCCACCTCTCTCTCTCTCTCTGCTTAACTCTCACATTCTCTCTCTCTCTCTCTCTCTGTCTATCTTTTTCACTTTTCATTTTCATTTGCATGGTTTATATCTGCATGTTTGTTTTAAATAAAAATCGCCATATTTGTGTTAAGCCCATATCTCCTAGAAAATAAATAAATCAATAAAAAAAAAGCTCTTTAAAATTGCACAAGTGTTTGTATATGCATTGTGTACACGTGTGCAAATGTGTGTACGTATTTGCAGTTTACCAAGCGTTTTGCGGCAAGAATATATTTCTTTTTCTGTTCAATTTGCAATGAATAAAGAATAAAGCAACATCAAAAAATATCAAAAAGTGCTTTAAATGGATAACACGAATATTTCGTTTTATATATATATATATATAGATATTTGCGTATGCCTCTCTGAGTGTATTAGTGACTGAGTTTGTGTATGTGTGTGGTGTGTGTGTGTGCGTGTATGTTATTTTAAAAAACCCATTTGCAACATTTGAAACGTTGCAATCTGCATGCATCATGGCATTTCTGTTATAACTGCATATTGAAAATAAAAGATATACGCATATATATTCAATATACTCGTACTTACCTACGCAGATATATTAACATGTATGAAGAAATGATTGAATTCGCTTTGTCCATGAACTTATTGAAGTATATTTTTGGAATAAATTTAAAAATTTAAATGAAAATTCAGATCAATTTATGCTCAATTGTTTTCTTTGTTCTTATCTATCGATTTTATTGCAGATAACGAGATGCGGGATCTGAGTGTGACCTTCTATGGCAGCGGTGCGGTCAATCGACAGAAATTGAGTCTGGTCACATTGAGCGGCGTTACGCTAATGCTGAAGCTAATCTTGGCTTAGATCTCAACACACTTAGCTAAACAACTTTTTGGATTTAAGTAACGAATTTCACCGCCAATAGCATTAAAATTGAACGGGTTTTGTTTTCGAAAACAGTTATTAATGGCAAATAGAAGAAAACATTGGCAACAGGAATGGGGTGTGCCAGATAAAAGCAACTCTAGTTGTAACTAGCTTAAGACATGCAACATTCTCTCAAACTCAAACTCAAACGCAACTCAAAACTCAACTTTCAATTTTTGCAATTTCTCAGAACAAAACATTCCAAACATTATCGAAACCAAAAACAAAAAAAGAAATCGCATCAAATGGAACCATTTATAAGTATATACTACGATACAATCAATGTAATAGCATAATCAACTATGCATACTACAAAATACACTCACACACACACACACACCCACATACATAAACACATTACATAGATACATACAATATCTCAACATTTCAGCACTCGAATCTCCAGTGTAAATAGATTTTAATGCATACTTTCAGAAGTAGGTAAACAACTGCACCAAAGAAGTGAACGGGAAAACAAGTGGATGATAAACGATGAAACAAAAGGAAGCTTGTTGAATTATATTACAATGCAACAAACAATGGATTGCAAAAAAAAAGAGAAAAAGATAAAAACAAAAAATAAGAAGATACACACAAACAAAGTATTTAAAATGATGTCTTGTCATAATAGCATTGCTTTTGTGTGTGAATGTCAGCGATAAATTGTATCTAGTGTCTAGTATCTTGTATCTAGTATCTAGTAACTTGTATGTGTTAATTTGATTAACATTCCAGTGCATAGCCAATTATTCGTACACATACAAAATGAATTCATAAAATAAACAAATTAAAGCATCAAGTTGTGTATTCATTTGCGAACATTTTGAGATGGAATACCAAACACAAGATTGTATTTCAATTCCAAAAAAAAAAAAAATCAATAAATAAAAAGAAAAAAAATTGCTAAAGCAAATCGCAGTTTTTTCTAGCTTTTTGCTATTTTGATGTCTGTAGAACTTAAGTAGCATAAATACAAGCGAGTAATTAAATAAGCTTTGATTTCTACATGTAAATTACACAAATACACTCTCAAAACCACACACACACACACATACAACACAAGAGCCCACACATAGTCTATAACTTAAAGCTTTGTAATACATAAGTGTAAATAATTAGAATTGAAATTGGAGCTGTGCTGCTTTAAAGGCCAGGCAATCCATACGATATGCATATATAATATATATGAATATATTATTATAGCAAATTTATAACATAAATTATGCATTCGAATTCAGCATCAAACAGGGTGCGACCAAGGTTGTTTTTCTTCCAGCATTTCTCAACATTTCTCTTTCTTTTGTACATAAGTTGCACCCAAGATAATTCCAATTATATACTGTATACAAATATCGGTATATATATATAAAAACAATGCAAAATGCTACACAAGCACCGGTTCTTTATTGGTTACTGACAAGTGGTAGCATCCTGTATTATAATTTTTAGTAAATTAAAAGCTAGGCAAAATATTCAACTAGTCAAATGCATAAGTATATAAATTATGATAAATTACAGCAGCTGTTGCTGCTATATATATATGAGGAAAAAAACAGATACAATTGTATGTAAGCAAGCAAATTGATTTAAAAATACAAAAAAAAGAACTAAAATAATATAATAACTAAAACAATTTACTCGAAACAGCTTTTAAACGATTTAATTAACAAGTCACTTGCATGGCCGAGGGACTGCCAATTATAATAGAAAAAAAAAAAAAAATTAATAAAAAAAAAAAAAATATTGAAGGTTTAATTCAAAACTCATGGCCAAATGCACAAAACGGCAAGGCAAACGTACTTATAATTAATATATTAAATCAGTGCGTCACACATACATATATATGCATACCTATATGTATATATAGTAAATAATACATATACACACAAAAAAAAATATGCAGAGTAAAAAAATGGAAAACAAGAAGTATTCAACCGACAACACTTTTTGCCACTAATTACAATATATGCGATTTTAGTTTACGAAAAACTAAAAGCCCGAACTGCCCAACCCCTCCCCACCCTTCCGCTCTAATTCCAGCCCACTCCAATTGCTTAGAGTCCAAACGATTAGTATATAAATGATATAATGATGATGTTCTAGTATGTATATGTATATGTGCGTTCGTATGTGTAATTTAACTATATATATATATATATATACATATATATATATTTAGTTATGTACTTAATTGTATTTAGTTAATGCAATGCAACAAAGAAAAACCAAAACAAAACAAAACAAAACAAAAAAACATGAAGAAATAAGAGTGTACAATTCTACTTTCTCGATCCACAGATCAGCACAGATCTTACAGTTACAAGCGATAAGTAAAGATAACCCACAAAAAAATGAAACATTTTCTGCATTCAATGTATATGTGACTAGATACGTACTCATATGTATATGTAATATGTATATTTGATTATTTTGTAAACATTTTTCAAACAACAACTACATATAAATAAAGTCTATATTAACATATAAATGTATATCACTTGTCTTTTTAAATAATTTAATTTCTTAACATTATTTGGATCCCTATATAGGTATGGAAAAAAAAAATATCAAGTATAGTCCACAATACTGACAGATCTTATATTCGTTAGGTCAATATTCACTTATTATATACACTGGACACGCTACAGTTCCTTTTATCTTTTCTATAGCATTCGCTTTAAGGTTTTGAATTTCTTTATGCATTAGTTGAATTCTCACATATTTGCAGATATTGGCCTAAAAGTTCTAGATGTCAGTCTCAGCAAAAGAACACTTGACATGCTCTGCAGACTGCTTTTACTTTTCTATAGCCTTCGTTTTAGGGTGTTGAATTTGCATGAATGCCAATCAGACGAACCTAGATAAAAAGTTACTTTCTTTATTCATCTTTATTTACACAGACTCTTTTAGTAGCTTTAGGCTTACCTTTCTATGAACTCGACCATTAAGAGAGAGTCAGACAGAGACACAGAGAGGCAAATTCGGGAGCTGAGGCGATATGGAAATGAAAATGGAAAAGTTTGTGTTCTGTTCTGAAATCTTGTGTACAGTGCGTCAAGTGTGGGGGGGAGGGGACAACTGTTTCGAGTGCCAGTGCAAAACTTTAAATGGAAAATTTGACAGGTGAATACAACGGTTATTTAAATACAAGCCCAAATGCCACATGCATGCATACATAGGTATCGGTAGGAGTTCTACACGCTGTTGACAATGGCAGCAGAAACTAGACGACAGCCAGCTGAAATATGTATTTGCATAACAAACAAACTCGCACACACACACACACACACGCAGAGACATACACGCATGCATACGAGTATGCCAGAAACTAAATACAGTTCTTGTTGGTTTGGCACCTGAAATTGAAAAGTTATGCCCCTTTTACGTTGTTGGTCGAACAAGTTGCAAACATCAAAATAAGGCACTGGCATGAAACGTATGAAATGGCCTCAACAAATTTTGTTGGCATAATATTATTGCCAGGCTAATTTGGCTTTGCTCTTGCCGGCTGTGGCTGGTGCAAGATGCAAATGGCATAAAATAGCTGTGGCCATAAAAAAAAAAAAAAAATACAAAAAATAGGCGACCCAAAACGAAACAACAAGTTGCACCTGAACTCGAACTCTGAACCGTGCCACCTGCCATTTGCAATCCGCTACGTGCTGCGGCGCGAGCAAAACATGCCGACGTCATGTTGCATGCGTGGATGCACGTGTGTGTGTGTGTGTACCTCATTTCCACGCATTGTTTTTGGGCTGGCAGCCAGTGTCCCCCCTTCCCTTTCTCGTTACCTTTGTTGTTTGCTGCTGTTGTGTTTTCGCTTTTGCATTATGAGCTACTTGTTGTCCTCCATGCGTTGCCAAAAACACACAAACATAAACACATTCACACACACATAGACACGCATATAAATTTGCTCCTTCCGATTGTGCACAGAGAAATAACATGTTTTACACAAATTAAGCTCAAGTAGTCAGTAATTATCACATCTTTTTTTTCTCTCGGTGCCTTCATTCCCAACTTCAAATATCGCCTTTAAAGCTTACTCGATCGTAATCATTTTCAACTTGGTTAACTCAGAAATTATACTAAGATCGGGATTGTGTATTTTAAGTTGGAAAAACTTGAGTTTGAACCCTGATTACCCCTGATTTCTCTCTGTGCATTTACAACGTAAAGTCATTTGTCGCTTCTAATGCATTATGGCAACACGAACACCACTCGAGAGCGGGTTTATGTGTTTGTGTGTGTGTATGTCTGTGTTGGTGTTGGTGACGCAATGAGCACAGGTTGAAATATCACGAGGTGCAATGCACAATACACACAAAGTGTGAGTGTGCAACCACTACATAAATATTTGCATATGAAATTTGTTATGCTAAAAATAAGCCACGATTTAAAAATGAGGTGAAATAGGGCATACTCAATGGCTGCAGCAGCAGCACCAGCAGCACAAGCAACATAATGAAACGCGACCCAAGTGCGGCAACAAATGTCATGACAACTCTCACACCTGGCCTCTCTTCGTCATCCCGCTACACAGCTACTGCTGCATTCACACCTCTGCAGCTGACGTCGTCACGAAAGCCTATTTTTGTGACATGGCAACCAGCGTCGTATTCGTCATCCTCATCATCGTCTTCCTTGCAATTCGGGTCTCTTTTGTGCTGCCGGAAGTGGGTCACATATGCAGACAAGTTCCAGCTGCAGACCAAGACAATGCCCAAGCCTGCCTTGTAATTAAGACCGCGACACAAAAATACCCCTCATGCCTTAAAGCGAAAATGGGCACAGCGTTTCCACAACTCGAGTGGCCTGTTCTCGTGCATTTGTGCTCATATTTGTCGGGTTCTTTGAGCTTTCTGTGTTTAAATTAACTAAAACTTTAAGCGGCTTTTCAGGGCGTAACAGCTAACAGCTAACAGCTTGAAGAACAGTTAAGAGCCTGCTGCCAGCTGTCAACTTGTTAAGTGATGGCTAAGACGCTCGTAATGCGTTTATCGAAGGCACAAAACATTTGCATGCTTTTAGGCGTGCCAACAAAACAAAGAAAGAAACAATATAAATGAAACAGCGACTAATCCAAGAGATACAAAACCTAGCTAAGTCAGCTCAACCAGGAGATACGCAATAAATAAAAATGAATGCATACGTTTACTCCTCTACTGGCTACCAGCTAAGTGAAACACTTAAGAAATGTGTTTTTTTCTTCAAACAGAATGCATATACTATATGCTTACCTAAATAGATAATAATAGTATAATATATTATTGACACTTACCTTTAGAATTTACTTAAGGTTATATCTTCTTCTTGGCTAACAAGAGGCGTAGGTGCAGGGGATGGCAGCAATTTTGTTATTCTGTGAATAGGCATAGCTATAAAATATTATTTTTGAGTGGTAATTTGCAAAAACACCAACAATAATTAAACTAGCTTTAAAAGTGATTAATACTCGGATAAAAAACCAAAATACTCTCCCATTGACAGATAAGCGTTTGAAAAAAGAAACAAAATCATTAAGGAATTGTTCGTTAAATAAATCAATCAAAAACAAAGAATGAGTCATTTTATCTGTGGGGCTTCTACTTATATAAAGCTATGTATTTAATCCATTTTAGAGGCGAGAAATAACAACAACAAACACAATATCGCTCTGGGGGTGGCCTGCCTCCAAGTTCGACTGTCTGCTTGCCCCTCCCGCAGGGCTTACTTACAGCCAGTGCGCGTAACAAGTGCCACTCAAACTGTACATACGCCCAGAGGCGATGAGGTGGAAAACAATGTAGGCAAAAAGCCACTTAATAGGCTGCCACAGCGACCATTTATACTCGCATGTCGGATACGTCCTCTGTCCTTGGTCCTTTATCCTTGTCGTTTGACGTTGCCTAGCAACGACTTTAATTCATAATGCAAGTCGGGGGTGGTATAAAGGGGAAGGCTTAACTGTTGAATGGATGGGCGAGAGTCAAGTGAACAGCCAGTGGCAAACTTTACCAAGACGCGACTTCAGCGACTCTGCGACCAACTGGCAGCTGTTGTCAACACAACACTTGTCGAGCTGATAAAATGATATATTGATATGTGGATAGCGCTGAGCAGCTTGACTGCTGCCTCATCCATCCAGCATATAGCTCACAAATTGTGTTCAACTCTTTTGCATCACATTCATTCTTACACTGTACACTCGAAATTCATTAGTGCATCCGGCTCCTTGTGCATTTTGTCCGCAATTTTGTTGAATGCAAGCATGTTAATTAAGCCAAGTAGCTAAGCAGATTAACCGAACTCAAAGCATAAGCTTAAATGTTCAAGGGACATCAAAGGCATGAACGCTCTTTGTATACAATCTGAAAAGAGGGTGTGGCTTGGGCGCAGGTTATTTGCAAATAATCAGAAACTTTAAGTAGCAACAGTTTCAAATACACTGAAAGTATTAATGACATAGTCTAATGTTTAAATCAAAAATGTATATTTTTTGTGCACCCACTTTATAGGCTTATATGTTATTAGTTAGTAAAACTGTGTCATTATAATTGGCAAATTTATGCAACAGGAAAAAGAAAAAGTTAATCACACATCCAGCCAATTTATCTATGTTTGACAAAATTATTTCAAACACTTAACTTTAACAGACATGCTGCACAAAATGTTTACAATCATAATAACGTAGTGGTTAACTTGATATGTTCAAATAATGTATATTTTGTGGTAAATATATACGGATTTATACACTTAAAATTTGTGTTTGTTTTTTTTTAAATGAATAACAATCTATAAACAAATGCCAAATAAAAAAATTTAAGCTTTGCTCTCATAAAAATATTATAATCATCTTAAGAATTAACCCATTCAGGAATATTCTTACCTAAGGGCAACATTGCCGTGACATGACACGACACAACAACAATTTGTCTTATGATTTATTGAATTATTTATTTGACCTGATATATTTTTGAAGTCATTACATTTTCATTTTTTGTTAGTCATGTAGTGTTAAGAATAGCACGACATCAAATACTACTTAAAAAACCAAAAATTAATTCGTTCCTCGAATGGATAACCAAAAGCTTATCAAGATAAGAACGCTCAAAAGTGGAACGATCTGTCGTTAATCAAGTTATATGTGGATTTCTGTAAGCCCATTAAATACCCAACATTTTCACTAGTCAGCTTAGTTGTCTGCTTTCTCCAATTTTGTTCATGCTAATGGGCAGGGGGACTGCAGCTGTGCATCAAATGACGTTGCCAATTATTTGTATTGGTGTTGTTGTTGTTGTTTCTATCTTGACTGTGGCAAAGTATCTGGCTTCGTTTTACCTATTGTTTGGTTTTAAAATTGCAGCAACGTTACGTATACGTAATACGTAATCACATTTATAAATACGCCTCACAAGCGACTGACTGGATCTGGTCCGGGTGCTGTATACGTATACGTTATATGTATACATATTGATGTGCAGCTAATGCGACCCCAGAGAATGACCCACCAGCAGCCAGAAGCAGCAGTACGACCAGGAGCAGCAGCACTAGCAGCAGGGGCAAGGGAGGTATTCTAGCTATGAGCCAGCGGCGCTAACGAGCGGTGCCTTGGAGAGGCCGCCGCTTGGCTGCAATTGTTGCCAAAGCTGAATGCCAAAGCAAATAGCAGCAGAGGGACGTGGTTAACGGAGGGAAGATCTCTGTGCTGCTCCTGTTCCTTGGTCTGGGCAGACGAAAACTAAATGGAAATACACAAAAAGCAATGTACAGGAAGAAAAAAAGAAATGCACCAGCAACACACACAATGAAATAAAAACGACAACAACAACAACAACAAAAACAACAACAACAACAATGAACAGCAGCCAAATCACAAAATCCGATTTGCATGGATTTGTTGGTTTCTTTTGTTGCCATTGGATCCTTGTGCGAGCTGCCCGCCAATGTTGTTGCTATTACTATACAAATTGTTGTTGTTGTTGTTGCTCTTGTCGTTGTTGCTGGAGCTGTTGTTGATTTTGTTATTTTTTCTTAATGTCAGCTCAATAAAAAGTGCTGCCATCGTTTTCTATTCTACACTTTTTTTTACTATTTGCATTTTTTGTTTTTGTATATTTTTCTATTTGTTTGTGTGTCTTGTTGTTGTTTCTGCTAAATTGTGTTTTCCCTGTTCATTCATTCGTTGGTTTGAGTTTTGCACCTCGCACTCCTCAAGCCACCTCCCCTCTGTTTCTATGCCTCTATCTCGTTTGGCTGCCCCTTTTGGGTGCTACAAGAATTTTTCAGTGATTTTACATGTAAGCATCCTTGTGAGCTGCGGCATGTCCGCAATTGAGGCAGCCAATGGCACCCACCTCCCCACCCCTCACTAGTTGGCACTTGCAACTTGCCACTCGCCATGTTGAATGTTGTTTTTCTTTCGTTCTATACTTCAATGTATGTTTACTGGTTGATTTTTTATACGATTCTGTCATGCTGCTGCCCTCGAGCCATGAATCGAGCGTCAACGAAGTTGTCATTTTCGACTGCTACATGCTGCATGCCACATGCTACATGCCCCACATGCTAGATGCCCCACATGCTGCCACCAGAAATCACCCACACACAGATCTCCGCTTGCCAATTGTTCGATTTCATTGCACATTGTTGCGCATTTTTCGCTAAACTCTCCAGTGTTTTGCTCAACGTGTGTGAGTATGTGTGTGTGTGTGTGTGTGTGTGTATGTGTGTGTGTGCCTTACAAGAGTTTCTCATGTACAATAACGTAATCTACATAATTCTCTTTTCAGTTTGATTTCTCTCGTGTTTCTCATGTCAACATTCACCACAAAGTTTTGCCATTGTCCATTTCATTTCGGTCAGCATTTGACTTTGGATTTGAGCACGCCATCCTCCCCCACTATTCCCCACCACATCCCCATCCCCATCCCCTATCCCTAAAAACACATTTCGGCTGTGTTATTATACCCTGCGGCCGTTGCTAATTGTTAAAAGGGTATTGCTAACTCACTTTAGTTTTTATAATGATGCACGCTGCTCAAACATTAAATTGACACACCTATTTGATTCCCTTAGTGCTTTAAAAAAAATATATATAATTATGTATAATTGCAACTTTGCCGAAAGACCACAAAAAAAAAAATCAAAACTGTATATAGCACTGCTGGGAGCAGTTTTTAAGCTAAAAAAAAAATGCACTTACAAAATGTAAAACTTTTAATTAAATTACATTTAAATAAAATTTGTCAGATATTAAACTGAAGTTGCTGTTTATTTATATAAAATAAACGAATATTCACTTAAGCACTCCCATCATCTACATGTTTAATTTCATTCAAAATTTAGATTGCTGAAATGTTAAATATCTTTTGAGAAAATTACGCCAATGAATAAAATTTAAATTTACACTCACCCAGTTTTTTTCTTTTTTTTTAAATAATATTTTCAATGATATGCCAATAATATCTTAAGTAAATACAAGTACTAAGTTGAGTCATTGGACTTTCTTCGCATTTATCTTAATACATTTGTGGTTGTACTTCCGTACTGTGCATCCAATAAATGTTAATAAATGTAATGGGTCTAAGTACTTTTCTAACAATGGACAATGGTTTAATCCAATGTGATTGTTATTCGCTTGAGTTACTATATAACTTGGATGATTCCTTTTTAAATTTCAACTCTCATATAACAAAGCTACTTAAATTACTTGCAAGTACAACTCTGTACTCTAATTAATTCAGTTTCATGCTTCTTTTCCAAATCTCTTTACAGTTTTGATATTTTAGCTAAAGCCCAATCAGTTCGTCAGCCAATCAGTCAATGTTAATCTAAACTAATTTATATATGTAGTTCCCAGTTAACTAAAATTGTATGACAGCAAATTAAAGCCAAGTGCAGAGTATTTTTCAGCCGAGCACTCCCCACTAGCGGCTCTCTTGCTGAACGTTTCTGTTCTTGTCATTGCAGTCATTGTGCTTGTTCTGGCCGCCGACTACTCGCTTCACTCCACTTGTTGCTTGCTATCATTGCCGCCAAGTGGCCGCCGAAGCATAGCCACAACTTGTGTCCCATTCACATACACACACACACACATACACACGAACAGAGCCAAAAAACCGGAGGAGTCCTGCACAAGTCCACCTCAGCATGTGTTTGCCTTCCGGCTGCAGCCTGCGTTCAAGTGGGAGTCCAAGCTGGAGTCGGAGATGGAGTTGGAGTCGATGTTCTCGGGCGGACTTTTAAACGAGTTAATGCGTCTGTTTGGATTGCTGCAGCTGCTCTGTATGAATGGAAGGCAGCGGATTGTGGCGCCACTCTCTGGACATGGTATACGGATCGGATTCTGGCTGCTTGCTGTGTGGACTTTTGTCAGCAGGCAATCGCATTATTATTCACAGTGCTCTTGCATTATGTTCAACACTGAGTGCTCCACTCGGCTACTACTCATGCTCTCCTTCTCCTTCTCCTTATCCTTCTCCAACTCGAACTCCTCCTTCTCCGGTTCGCACTGAACTCGATTCGGTTCTGTTCTGTTCTGTTCTGATGCGGTATCAACGTGAACAAACTGCAAGCATGGCGCTTAACAATGCTTCGGTTTTGGCTTGGAGTAGCACGATAACGTTACCATAATCCATCATAAGTTAACTCCTTTACCGCCACCCCATGCTCGCTGCGCCTAGCTTGTGGCAGCCACAACCACTAGCAATTCCGGCCAGGCGATTGTTAAGTGCCTCAGTGCCACACATATGTGTGCACGTACACTCGAAATCAAAAGTGCCCCAAATCCAAATACAAACGTTAACAAAACTTTGCATAGCTTGAAAATCCTCGAGCAGGGAATTATTTACTTTTTTTTCCTTTATTTCAAGAAAATAAATATTGTTTTTTTGATGCTTGTACGATTTTTTCTCCCATTTTCTCTGAGTGCATGTGTGTAAGCCAATTGTTGAATGAAAATCCATTTCATTTTAACATGTTGGCCACAATTAGTGCACATCCAGCAGCGCTTACTTAGCCACAACTTTCCCTGCCCTGCCACCCCCTCACCATCTATACCTGTTCACCTCCCACCTCACCCCTCCATAATTCCCTTCTCCAACCTTCACCAACCCCCCTCGCTGTTAGTTGCCCGCAGGTCATTCAGCTGACTTTCTGCCTGGCTGTCAAGCGTTTTCCATTTTTTTTACATGACATACATGCAACATCCCCGTTGTCCACTCTCTCCATATCTTGCTCTGTCCCGCAGTATCTCTCTCTCTCTTTGTCGACTGCCTGGCTGTATCTAAGCGCTGTCAGGCAGCTGCCAGCTGAAGTGGCATTACGTTGCTGCTGCCTTGGCCTTTGCCAGTGCTTTTGCTTGGTGGCTCGTTGGCCGTTTGGCTGGCAGGACTTAAGTTGCTTTAGATTATTGCCGCTGCAAAGGATTTGATGCGCTTTAATTTGCCTGCATTCCAGCTTTCAACTTCCACTTCAACTACGCTTTGCTACAAATGGCTCAATTAAGCGGCTTTCAAAATTGCAGACTTGCCCCAAATAAGTATAAACAAAGTGCAACAATTTTCTAATTACATTGGGTATGCGTGCTTCAGTCTTTCATTCTCGCTCTCTCTCTCTCTCTCGCACTCTCTCTTTCTCCCTCTCTCTCTGGGTGTGCGTGTGCGTGCGTAGGTTGCTACGGTGCACGCAATCAAAATGGAGACGCCTCCACATTCCGCCCGCAACCCTTAGAAATATACGAAAAGCGCAAAACTGGTGCATTAAATTAATTAAAAGCGAGAAAAAAAAGAAAGAATTACTTTTTTAGGCACGCCAGAGATTAAATACCCTAACAACTTCCACCTGCTGCCTTCTAAAAGCTACTTTAAATTAAACAAGTGACCATAATAATCATATAATAACTCACTGGTTAGTTAGTGAGTTGGCATTTTTTAAACAGACTTGTTTTTCAATTAAGAACTTGTCTTTTGACCGATAGCTATAGGCTATAGTAGCCCGATCTCAATGATTAGTTTTTGTCGAAATATTAGAAGCATAATTACACATAACTGATGAGTTTGGGTTCGATAACTTGTTAAAAACAAGTGTTTTTCTTACAGGAACTCATCTTTGACAGCTATATGATATACTGATTCGATCCGGCTGGCTCCGACATATATATATATATACTGCCTGAAGCTAAAAGGCGAATGTATAAAAAGTTTTTATTTACATAGCTTTAAAATTAAGCTACTTGGCTTAATAGCAACAGTCAGACAGAGATGGTTACATCGACTCGCCTTTTGATGCTGATCATGGATATATATACATTATGGGCTGGAAGGCGTTTCCGTCAAGACGTTACAAACTTGACAGCAAAATTAGAATAACCCTTGAAAGTGTAAAATACATAAAGAAAATGTAAACAAGTAAATAAAAAGCGCAGGGGACACCGGGATCGTAGGGCGTTGGTGGCAAGATTCAGGTATCGTCTGGCGAGGGGTGGGAGGGTAGGGGTCGTGTCGTGTCGTGGCCAAAAACTGCAAATTAAGAAAATGCAGCACACGACAAAATCGAATAAACAGTAAACCCCAACGAGAAATCTGAACTCAACGGCGCACAGAACGCGAAAGTGCATGCAACTGCAAATTGAAACGATGGCAGAGCGTGCCTCGCCAAGCGGCAAGTATATGCCCCACCTTCCTCGTCAACCGTTAAGCACTCCAGCAGGCACGTGAGGTCAGGTCGCTCGTTCATTAATCAAAACAATTAACGAGGTCGCATTTGGGCGACATTTCCGTTTTTTGTGAAGTGCCTGCACGTAGTTCAAAAAATAAGGCAACTGTGAGTGCTTTGGTTGAGAGTGCTCGATGAGTAGATACTCTGTGTCCACTTCTAAAAAGCATACCAGCTCGATAAGAAGTACATTTCATCTTGAATCAAAATCCTGGTGAAAGGTTCGTGTGCACATATCCCTTGGCCAATCAGTGGCATACTCTTAAGCAGCTCACGGAAAGGAGATGCATTCATTGCTTATGATTATCTTAAGAATGGGTTTAACAAGTAATATTGGCTCATCTAAGAACCGAATCACCTGCAAATATTTAACGAGCTGCGCGATGGGAAATTATCCGAAAAATTAAAGAAATTGCTTTGTCCGAAATTACCAGGACACTTTGATGTTCTTTGGTCAGGTGATAGCCCTTTTCAAAACCAATTACTCGGAACTCAGCATCTTGTGAGTATTTTTCGTGTTTTCAAAAGAAATCGCTTATCTAAACAAACTGAAGGACTTTTGACCTTCTATTAATTAATTCTTAATTAAAATCGGCAAGCCAAAATGTTCGTTAGTTCAAAATATTCAGATAGTACTTTAAAGAGCCAAGCTAGGATCGATTTTAAACCTGAAAATCTTTAAATACCAATCAAAAATCATTATTCCAGTAAAATGTCTTTTCGAGATACTTAGAGACATGTCCGAGTTAGGGCTTGAAAAACGCATGTAATTTTTACCAAACAAAAAGCTCCAAATTAATATATGACAGGGGTCATCTAAACACTTTTTAACAATTGTGTGCTGAAATCAGAAAATGTCTTATTTAATTATTTCATGCCTATTCAAAAACTGTAAAATAATTTATTATTATTTTTATTTAGCATAAGTTAAGCCAAACATTATCAATCTTGGATGTCAAAGCAAACACGAGACAAAGCAAGACAATTTCTAAATCCGAACCGTGGATTGTGACATTGAATAGTTGATTAAAGACATTGCAGCAGTCTAGGGTACCACATTTAATGTGTATAGGGTAAAGAAATAATGAGACGACTTATTAAGCCGGGTGACGCCCTAAATCGCTGTGAAGCTGCAGCTGGGAGTTGGGGCTGCGATATGTCAGCCAAATGGAGGCGGGGCAGTGGGTTTGGGGGTGATGTGCGCATAAGAGGAGCGAGTGAGAACCCATAACAATAAGCAATTTGTCAAGCACATTGACCGCATCCAGTCAGTCGGATTCCGGATGAGGCGACGCGTCGCCACGCGGTGCCACTTATGCCAGGAAAACATAAATTGTGCGCCAAGCAACTAATGCTGAAGCGCTGCCATTTCGGAATGGTTGTGGCACATTCCGACCGTGAAGCGCACCCACGACGACAATTTTGGCGAGCCATGGGGGGTTCGGGCTGTCTCCCGGCCGAATGCGCATGAGTAATGACCGCCTGTCAGCTTGCAACTCCTTTTTTCTTTTAATTCTCTTATTGGTATTTTTTTTTTTTTTTTTGAGGGAGAAAGCTTCTGTGCGCTGGGAGACGCTTATGAGCTCTGAAAAGAATGACGCCAACAATGAGCTGCTTTGATTTTATGCACAAAAGAACACTGGCTACATGTACAAGTAACATGTAAGTGCCACGACCCAATCCCTCCCTCCCCGTCTGTCAAAATCCAGAGTATATATTGAATTCTGTATGCAACTAGGCAACAGATTGAATGCTGCATTTGCAGCTGTGACCTTTTTTGTGAGAGCATTTTTCTTTTGCCATTTTATTTGTTTAATGTATATTTTAGCTAGGAGTATCCCCATTTGTAGCAGAATCTGGTTATTGCCGAATTGCTCTTCAGTTGTTTAGGTGTCTGCCAAAAATCCAAGCTGTGTCTATCTCCAAATATGATTTAAACAATAAAGCAAATATTAAGTATCAAATAAAAAAATGAGTGATAAAATCAATTTGCTTATATCCTTCTGCTATACGCGTGGCGCATATATAAGTAGACATAATGGTATTTGTATCCACTATTGTTAGCTGATAATATCATAAGGAAGTAATAAAAAAAGTAATAAAATTGTCATAAAGTGATTGATCTCTAATAGGCCTATATGGACTGCTATTTATTTTATGTGCTTTGCTTCAATTTGCTATCAATTTGTCTTACTAATTGTGCTCATTTGGAGCTTTCGTTGTTATCACTTTTTTAAAGTACATTTTATAATTTTGTTGTTCTTTTTACTATTGCCAAACTGTTGTGAACATCTGAACATCTGAATGTACCGTTTAAACATGTCCTCAAATTTTTTGTTTGTTCGTTTTATTCATCCCAAACTTTGCCAATACATTTTGTTCAATGAAACAAAGATGACGTTGACTCTGTCAAAACTACTTTTAACCTGCAACATATAAGTGATAGGTAAATATATAAATTTTGACACACTGAAAGCAAACTATGAGTACAATCTTAGATCGCCTTTCAACCTGTTTTCTACAAGTAATAAATAAATGCATTAACAAACTGACAGCTAAATACAAAGACTATCTTAGATTGAGCCAACTGCAGATCAGCAGCATTCATATATATAGTCTTTACTTGCGTAAATCCATTCTTTTGAATTGTTTCCCCCAATTTATGGGCACGGTATATTGTGCATATAATAAACTATCCCAGTGAGCTTAATGTGTGTCGTGCTCCATAATCTGATTAAACTGCTATCCCTTTGCTCAGCACTTTGCCCGTCCGGATTGCAGCTGATAATCAAAGGAAGCACGAGGCTCGGCTCTGCACAGACAACTGCATTGTTTGTTTGTGTCCGTGTCCTGTTTTCCTGTGGTCCTTTCGATGTCCGCTTCGTTTATGCAACAATTAAAATTCGCAATGAGCGTGATTGTAAATTAAAAAGATAAAAAAGAAATATATATATTTATATATATGCATATGCATACGAGACATGTGTGTGTGGTTTATGTGTTTGGCTCCTTTATGACTGGAACGGCTTCTCAAATTTACAGCTAAAAATTTGCACTCGACTCTGTTATACTCTCACCGAACGGGCGAATCTTGGTAAATAAATGCATATTATTTTCATTATTATTATCTAAAAAGTACGATTACTAATGTAAGTTGATGCTTAAATGCGAATTCCCCTTCAACAAGTTGTTTAGTAAATTTCATTTAACTTTATACTTACTTAATTTAATTTATTTATTTATTTTCTTTTTGAAAATGAATTATTCTCCATTGTCAACGTGATACTCCCTTCTTTCTTCCCTCTTAACATTAAACTTTCCTCAGAACGTCTTTTAATTTAATTTGTACTTAATTTTGATTGTAAGCTTAGAAGGCTTTTAGATCTAAATATGTAACTTTTGAGGCACTTTTCAACTAGATTTGTGGCTCTACTAATTACTTTTCAAATACTTAGTTCACCTTTTATATACCCCATTGCATGCGGGTATAAATCTGGCGGAGGCATTGCATGAAATATGCACAGAATTTTATTTATGATTTCCGTTGATAAATGCGCACAGCCCCAACTCCGTGTTAAAATAAAAACAAATACACGTAAGAAAGCACAAAGGAAAAAAGCTCGACTAAGCGATGCCCAGTGCGCAGAGCCAAACCAAAAAAATTACAATTTGCAGATATTCGTTTTGCTATAAAAATTACTTTAACATAATACAAGTTGTATTTTGTAATTTGCCGGCTATGCGAAATTTTAAATTTTAAAGAACCAACTTGCCCTTTCTTGCTCCCATTTTTTGTGCGGGGTATTAAAACTTTATAGCGAAATCTTATCGAGAATATGTGCAACCTTATGGACGACATATATATATATATATATTGCTTGCAGCAATTGTTGCTGTTGTTGTTGTTGCTATGGTGAGGATTTTGAACTCAAAGTGCAGCCTTGACACCTGCCCGTTAAGAGCAAACTTTGCAATTAACTGCACCAATGCAGCTGGCAACTTTGTCCTCAACTGGCACTTAGTTGCCCCTTGGCCAAGAAGAATATGCTCCTGCTCATGCTGCTGCTGCTGCTGCTGCTGCTGCTCAAACTTCGCGTTTCGACTTGCAGCAGCTTCTTTAAGTTTAATTATTTTTCAAAAATGCGAAATACGAAAATTGCATTTGGATTCCGTCTACTATTTTATTTACACAGCGCCATCCAATCTCGGCTAGCAGCCTTGTAAATCAGTCAGACCAAAGTGAAGTGCCACGTTCGGTTGGGATAAGGTAGGGGGACGAAGGGAATATAGTATAGAGGGGGGCGTGCACGTTGCAAGGTAAGGTGTAAGGGTGAGCTGATTCTGTTGCCGTTACTCTGGCTCCGGCCAGCATATTTGTTTTGTTGTAAATCACAAGCAGCAGCAGCAGCACAGAAGAAGAACGCAAATGTTGGCCCTTGCTCGTTGCTTGTCGTTGCCACTGCAGCACCGCTGCAGCACCAGAGCTGCACCACTACACATGCCACTTTACACCCAGCGCAAACACGATTTTCATTTGTATTGCATACCAAGGGATCGGGGGCTGAAGCCTGAAGGGATTGGAGGGGAGTGAGGGTGTATTACACTCGCGTTATTTATGCACGCCCACACGCCAAACGCCTTCTTTAGCTGCCTGAGGGGTATGTGGATAGGGGAGATGGGTGGGGTTTGCTTTTACTTTTGCTTTTGCTGCATTTCCGTTGCCATCTTCTACTCCTTTTTGCGTTTTTTTTTTGTTGCTGTTACCATATTTTTTATTTTCTTTTGGCTGCTGCTGTTGCTGTTTAACAAAGCGCATAAATTCGCTTGCAACTGTTGTCCTCGGGGACTGCACACTGACCCCTTGTACCCCTTGTACCCCTTGCAGAGCTGCCCCTCACCACACCCCCTCGATACCCTTGGAAAAGTGTTCGTTTCGGCTTGCTGCGCTGCTCTCATCTGCTTTCGCCTGTTTTTCGTTTGGTTTGCCCTCGCTTTTCTCGTTTTTCTCTCAATTTTTTTCTGTTTTTTTTTGCTTTCTGTTTTGCTTGTTTGTTTTCGAGCTGGTCAAAACGATTTTGCCTTGGCTCCCTGGGCTATCCTGGCCAGCCCCTCCCCTCTCCGCCTCGCTCAGCACTCTGCTCTGCCTCGTGGCTGTAAGCATATGCAAAATGTTATATTTTGCGCCCTTATCGGAGCAGCTAGCGACAGGCAAACCCCCGAAACACCCCCCTTTCTCTACTCTCTCCACACGCGTTTCTCCATTCCCCAGCCCACTGTGCACCCGCGGTAAATATAATAAAAAGTAACGCTTGCAACTTAATCTCTGACAGCTCGTTACCCGTTTGCATGAGCACAATATTCATGAGCTGCTAAGCTCAAGTTACACTCACTTGGCCAACACACTCCTTGCACCTCCTACACCCCCAGGCACTCCCTAACCCCAGCCGCTCCCTACCCAATAATTCCAACCCATTGCAATTGTTTTACCTGACACTTTAAACAACAAAAGAAAAAAATGGAAGGAGGATATTTATGCATTCTCACAATTTTGCAGCTTTTGTTTCAGAACTCCGACATTTTGATTGAATTACCAACAGTGCTCTTTGAGTGCAGAAGTCTGTGTATGTGTTTGTGTGTGTATGTGTGTGTGTGTGTATAAATGTGTGTGGCATGTATTATTATGTATATAATTACAAATGCTGACCGCGCCAAGGGCTCAAATGTGGCCGATAAGCGAACTTCAGTTAAGTCCTGACCAGCGCACCGCGCTGATAAGCAGCTGCCACACACGCACACGCGCACACACACACACGCTCGCATACACAATTAGCCGGGACTAATGCCCACAGCAGAGTGTCACATACACACACACACGCACACACAGACACATTAAGCATTCATTGGTCAACTGGGACCATTGTGGCCGAAGCAGCTGCGTGCTGCCAAAACCAAATGAGCAATTGACTTGCTTGCCACACCCACCCATACACAGTACACACCCACTCACACACACACACACACACCCATATAGACATACTCGCATGTGGCATTATCTTTACGGTTTTAATGTATCGGTTTATAAATAAATTGCGATTGCAAACATAAATTATGCATTTTAATTTACATTTATTTACACAATTTTCAAGTCGATCCGCATCGCAGCTCATATTCCATTTTATAATTTTACCATTTTGTTCCATTTGCCATTTTCCACTGCTTTCCGCAAATTGATTTATTGTTTGTTTTTCGCTGCCAGGCAGCCGACATTAAATAATTGTCCAGTTATATGATTTAATTTGTGGCCAAGGGCAGCCAGGCGGCAAAACTGTGCCACGCACATTGACTAATTGCAAAATACTTGCCTCAGACTGGTAAATGCAACTGCCACACCCTTGTAATCCCCCCTGCCACACACCACACTCTTTGCCTAGCTTCCCGACGGAACAAGCCCCGCTCATATTGAGGTTACTAGGCTAGTGTGTATTTTCAGTTGGGTCAAACGCACCGGAAATCAACCAAAGCCAGAGACACACAACCAGAATGCAACAAGGATGTGGTGTGATGGGGGTAAGGGATGTGGGGTTGGGTGACACGATTGCCGTACGGCTATATAAATAGATGATGAATGTGTGACCGCACTGGCATATCCGTAGCTCCTCTCTCACTGTTTGTATATTTATACAGCTTACCCCAAAACGACACATCTGCCACATGTGTGTGTCCATGTGTGTGTGTGTGTGTGTGTGTATGTGGGAGTGTATGTGGGTGTGGTTGGTTAAGCGTTATAAATTATGTCAAATTTAATTTGAAATCTTGTTGAAATTGCCACATGTTTGGTTTCAATTTACCCTGTACATCGTTTCAAAGTTACAGTTGGATACCGGTCTTTACACTTCAAAGTAATTAAATCAAATTGCAATTATTGAATAGTTGTTCGGACAACTCAATTTTGTTTTCAATTAATTTGCGATAAACTCATCAATTGATAGACCATTGTCTGACCAAAAGTTTTGACTATATGAGATGATTCGATTTGTGATGAATGATTTCACGTATGAGTAAAACCAAATTGAAATAATTTCCGATTGAAGAGTGTCAATGTTACAATTCACTTTAACATTTTACAAATATTAAATCTGATTGCTTGACAAACAACTCAGATCAATCAAAGCTTTGAAATCATGACTCGTTTACAGTTTATTGCAATTTTTTTTATAGAAATCTTATTTTTAAAACGATTGCTGCCTTTTGTCATAGTACCCAAATATTGAATGCATATTTGATGAATTTGTCGTTTGCAATTGGCCGTAAATTTGTTAAACAAAATCTGATTGTACGATTGATAACTGCATTTTGTTATAATACAATATTATTGAATGAATATTTGTTGATTATAATAATAGTTGTAGGTAGAAATATTATATTCATTAATTATATTTATTGTATTTATGTTTTAATTGTATATTGCTTAACAAGCTATGGATTGTTAAGCACTAATTTGTTTAAATATTATGTGTTCGATGGAAACTTAATCCCATAACAGTGATTACTAAATATGACTACTCACCTTTAATTGCATTTCATTTAATTTGTAACTTTAGCCTTAATTTTATCCTATTTATCCTATTTTACAAGGTGTGGACTATTTTATAATATTGGATGTGGATTCAGTCAACGGAATATTAAGAATGATAATATGAAATTTACAGTTTGAATAGAATCTGACTAGTACTTATATCGGAGTCCTAAAGAAATGGTCTAACTGGAGTAGTCTCCAGGCTGCTGTAATGGACTGAGAGTCGTCTTGGGTATCTGGAGCCAAGTTGTGATAATTTCCCTGTTATGCATGAGACACCAAGCTTCTTACGTATTTTTCCCTTTATAATAAATAACAAAATAAATAAGTATTTCAAATTAAATAACCAATGACCATATGAAGGCCTCTATTTTTGAAAATTGATGTTGCATAAGTTCTAGCGCTACTCGCAAAGTATGTTTGGCTGGCAACCAAAGCATTTTCTCAACGTTGACCTGCTTGCAGAGAAAGCATTTAAGAAGCGTTTAGAGTTCGATCTCAGATGAGACTGCAGCTTATCCCAGTGATGCCCAATGGAGCGGGATATATGATGAGGATACGAAGAGTGGAAGAGTTGACGACGTGGAAAGAAATTGCCGCAGAAATGAAGCGAACTCAAGTGCAACTCAAGTCAACTGATGAAAGACGATCCAACTAAATGGCCAGAGAAGTCTACAAAATTACTTATAAGTGAAAAGTTGTACAAGTTCTTGCTTCAACATTCGCTTCCTCATTTCTTTTATTTTTTGTTTCTGTGCTGCTGCGGCTGCTGCACATGTAAGACATTTTGAGCTATGACAGAAAAGGCAAAAGTCGTTAAAACTTTATGAAAGTCAAACAGAAGAGACGAAAAAATAATATTAAAAAAAAAAAACAAGAACGCAACAAAAAAATAATATAAAAAAACAACGGAAAAATGATGGAAACAACTAAGGGCAACGAAACGTGGCGGCTGAACCGGCGGATGCGCTGGTCAACTGCCACAACTACCAGCCACTTCCAACTTATCCAACTATCCACCCTGATTATGTTTCTATACCCTACCAAAGAGTATTCCTATATTCTCAATCCATAGATCAATAATTGGCTTAATCGTGATTTATGTAATAAGCAATAACTAATAATAATAATAATAATATCAAATATATATAGATGCATGTGAAGTTGAAAACTTATCAAAAAGTAGCATACATTTTTTTTCAAATATGCTAAAATGTATATAAATATTTTATACGTTGAAGTCATTCGAATTATTCCTTAAATAGTGATTTATTTAATACGCTGTAACCGCTTAGGTGTTATTTATCTCACAAACTATGAACATAATCTTGTGGTAAAATGAATTGAAGTAGATATTTTGTTATTTTTTATAATTAATCATGGTTCAGGCAAACTTGGAGCGTACAGCAGAAAGTTGTCAAGCACAAAGTTTCTGAGAGAATTTATTATAATTTTTAAGCCTACACCTTCCTTTAAAAATATTCTAACAAATTATTTAGATTGCGAATAAATATAATACATTAAGAAAATAATATTTGTTTGGTAGAGTATATAATTTTCACTATAAATATATATTTTTTTTAACTTTCTGCTTTTCCCATCTTTTTGTTTGTTTTTTTTTTATGCAGTGTCTTTGGTTGCCTTGGTTTGTTGTGCATTATTTGGTTTTTGCATTGCATTTTGCAATTTTTATATTTCGCCATAAATGCTGCCAATGGCGGTCGCCAGCCACCGCAGCTAACAACAATGACGCCCTCTTTCAGCTTAGCTCCGCTTAGCCCCCTTGGACACAATCCAACACCCTGCCCCCCCTTCACATGCTCCATCTTGAGCTGCCACGCCTGTCAAGCGGTTTTTCCGCTTGCAAAATGATTTCGATGGCTGTGCATCCGCTCCAAGTGATGATGGATTCGAGGGGCCAGATGCAAAGATCGACGGGTTCCGCGCTGATTGCGCCACTTCTCCCGACGCCCTGCCGCCATGCATAACATAATCTTTCATATTGCACGCTGGCTGGCATGTTAAATTTTGTTGCATTAAGCGACAGTTTCGCCCAGTCGTGATGAGCTAGTGCAAGTCCTGGTCAGAGTCCTTTCCCGAGGAGCAGCAGCAGCCCTAACCCAGCGTTATCAATTTACTGTGCTATGAAGTTTTGTATTTAACTTTATACTTTCCACTTTTCTTTTCGCACTCCCGGTCACCTGGACGAACTGGGATGGGCTGGGGTGGGATGGACTGGGCTGGTTTTGACTTTGAATTGGGATGACACGCCTTGCGTCCACCCATTTTAATTTTAACTGTCAAAGCCGAGCGTTGAAATCATAAATTTTATTAAGCGCAACCAGGCGGCCATTTTGGAAATTGACCCAACTTCAGGACCTCTACAGCCTCTCAGTTCTATTAGCGCAGTTTAATAAAAAAGTTTCTGCCGGTCGCTTAAGTGCCGTCGCCGAGTGGGTGAGAAAAAGCAGAGCCAAGTGCCTTCAACAGAGCTGTGACCTGAGTGCAGAGAGAGAGAGAGAGAGAGAGAGAGAGAGAGCGAGAGCGAGGCCAGAGACAAGAGACTTGCGGTTAATATACAAGATATATATACATATCTGTATATATGTACTATATGCTTATATATAGGTGAGCATAAATATGCTTGCTAAACTTTTTTAATGCTCTGCCACTGGAGCAGTATTTTTATGATGTGCCTTCTTCTTGATTTTTTTTTTGGTTTCAGTTTTTGGGTTTTTGGGTTGGAGTTTGGGTTTGTGCTTCTAATAAAGTCATCATAATAACTTCATCATTATTGGCACATAAAACAAAATTTATTTATGTTCCGCTTTTATGCATTAGCCGAGAAAAGTACAAAGTAAAAGACAAAATAAATGCTTTTATGTGCCCAAAAACTGCCTCGGCAACCAGCTTATCAGAGGGCCAACATCATCGACGAGTTGGCCCACCCAACCATCTATCTGCCTTGTCCAGCCTATCGTACATATGTATAGATTTCAGGGGTTGGTGTGGGGCAGCAGGTTGAGCGTTTTTTATGCGTTTACGCATTTAATGAACTATGATGAGGGTTCGAGTCGGAGAATCGAACGGTTAACTTAACGTGCATTCCCCGGGCACACAGAAATCAGCACCCTTTTCCGATTTTTATTGAACTTTTTTATTAACTTTCGCATCAGACGAAATTTATTACCATTTATTACCAAGAGGCTATGAGCCACTCATAATTTTTAAATATTTTTTAAATATTTCAAAAGCTTTGTGGCAACTTGCCCCCTTCTGCTTCCTGTATTTATGTATATTTTATTAACGAACACATGCACACTGCGATGGAGAGACAGGTGTGGAGCAATGTCAAATAAATTGCGAAGCAAGATACCAACAACACCGGCAACAACAATTGGAACAAGGGCGGGTAAAAGCACTGTAGCCGAAAGATCTTGAGTCGAAGATACCCAGTCTTATCTAATACTCTTTTTCATTTGTTAAAAAAAATTACAAAATATTATATCCCATATACAATTGCTGCTTACAGCTCTTATGGGTTATAACCATCAAATCGATAATTATCGATATTTATTTCTAGCGAATAAAACATACATATAAATGTACATTCCGTCTGAAATTAGGTCAGCGATCTTCAACTTGCTTATTAAGAATATTTTTTGTAAATTGGTCAGTTCTCGATAGTAAATATGATGCATATAAGTCTACATTCGATCTGGAACTAATTTAGCTCTCTTGACTTAACTTGCTGATTAAGCATAAATTGATGTATATAATTAGCCATACGTGCAGCACTTCAAAATACCCATTGTCAGTAATTTGAATGGGTATAGAAACGCCCCAACGAGACAAACTTAACTAACTGTAAAATTTCTTATTGTGATTGCGTTTGTCATTGCATTAGTTTACAACTCTGCACACAGGTACCCACTGTGACACACACACACATCCCATTCCAACACACACACACACACACACACACACACACACACACTCACACACACACACACACGCATATGTCACGGCAACTTTGCGCTATTGTTCACAGTGCGAACATCTGAAAATCTAAGTTATGAAAATCTGTGCGAAATGCTTGCAGCTTTGCCTTTCTCTCTCTCTCCCTCTCTACCTTTCTCTCTCTCTCCCTCTCTTTCTCTCTCTCTGTCTTTGAGCCAGCTCGCTAGCTGAAGCGCATTGAACCGTGCAAATTGTGAGCAATTTAATTTTTACTCCCTTTATTGTAGTTTACTTCTTTTTTTTTTTGTTGCTGCTTATTTCATTTAAGAAATCAGCTGGTAGCCACGCAGCCGCCTCCACTGTGAATGGGGGAGAGAGAGGGAAAACTTTGCGTAGTAATACCAAAAAGTGCTCGCAGCACATTTCCGAGTGCAAACTTTATATTAGAGCTGAAGTGCCACAAACACTCACACACAGACACATGTACTGGCAAATAAGTAGAAAAGTGTAAGTACGTGGCTTGGCTTGGTTTGGTTTGGTTTTCCCCAATGGGGTCGAGTTCAGTTGCATTCACCTCTCAGTCGCGTTATTTATGAGTTGGTTGCGTTATAAGGAACTGCAGCAGTAGTTGCAGCAGTGGCAACTACAGCAGTGCCACAATGCATTGACAGTGCACAGTCCTTTCATGCAACGAGTCGTCGTCCTTTTGGGCAAAGTTCGTGCAACTCTCAACTCGCCAGCTCCCCCTCACTTGCCACTTGCTAGATACCAGCTAGCTCCCCTCCTGCAACTTCTGCTGCGATTTTTGCGTATTTTCATGTAATTTGAAAAATATCCTCTAAGCAGTCGCAAACGCATCGCTTACAAAAATAGCTTACGACAATTGCCGCGTACGAAACTGGGACAGAACAGTAACTGTAACCATCCCCTTCCGGCCTTCTCCACCTGTTCAAATACATATGTAACTCTGCTTTTACAGTTGGTAAGAATGCATTCCTTGCAGCTACTTCTGTAAATACACTCCGAAAAAAGGGGGAAATGTTTACAAATAATATAACAATGAGAAAGAATGGCTTTCTTAGACACGCCAAAGATAACACATTCTTGTGGATCGGATCTGCTCGTATTTGAATCTCACTTAGAGTTCAAAATATTATGATTTATTTTAATGTTTTTTAGCAAATTTCACTTACAGCAAATATTACATATCTTAGCTAGTCATGCTGTTTAAAAATATATACTCGTATACCATAAATATATAATAATATATCAGAAGAATATTTACCTCTCTTCAAAAGTAAACAAAGATTTAGGCGTTTGAAAACCAATTACTTTTATTTCCTTCTCTGTCTCTATCTGTCTGTCCTTTTCCACTTCTGCTTGTAGATCATGTTGCAGCTGTGTTCACACGCATCTTTTACGATGCCGCTAAATGAACACACTTGCTACTTGCAACTTTTTTTCATTACTGCCCCACACGCACAAAACATCCTACTCCAACCCCTTTCCATCCTCCTCCATCTGCTCTTGCACCATTATTGCCTGCAGGATGGCGCCAATTTAATTGCATAATTTCAGATTTATTATTAATTCAACTGGGAACCAGTTGGCTAGCAGCTGCAACTGTTAATTGTTGTTCTTATTGTTATTGTGGTTGTTGTTTTTGTTGCTGCCGTTGAGCTCAAAGCGTTTGCAAATCTCATATTCGCTGGCGGCGAGCTGCGAACAATTCAATAAAAATAAAAATAACTATAAAAATTATAATTTTGCAAATTGTGCGCACTTAATGAGTTTCATATGTGTTCACATCGCTGTTGTGCTTTTTTTTCATTAATACCAAAGCGCAATTTCCGCACTCAAACACACCCACACACACTTTAATTTGCACGTTTATCTAATTAGAAAAAAAAGAAGTCTCTATTAACGTTATCTGACTTTTAGCGAATATTTTTTATACCCCAGTTGTTAGTTGCTTTGCTGACTTTTTACTTCAGCAAAATATAGAGAGATGCGGATAGAATGCGAGTGTGAGAAAGATCACAATCAGTAATATTAGTCCTACAAGCAATTAAATAAAAGTTTGGGCTCCTAAATCGAAATATTCTTATGCATATCATGCATATTTATCAAACTGTCTACAAGAAATCCAAGCAATTGTTGTGTCATTATTAACCGATTGTTCATACAGATGCTTTTATAGTGAATTGTTATATTTGTTACTAGTAAAGGTGAGCTCTATAAATCAGAAAGGTATGCTGAGCACATAAGATGAGCCAGTGTATTTTCGCTCATGCTATACAATAGCATATAAAATAGGATAATTCAGCTTCCGGCTAAGCTTCCGCTATACATTTCCCAAGGCGCGCTATATGGCAAAGGTTGCAAAATCAAATCTAATTTAATCATGTTAATATAATAACAAAAATTAAGCCGTAATCATCACACACACACACACACATACACTGACATGCAGTGAGAGAGCGAGGGAGGGAGGCAGTCAGATAACACCTGGCAGCAACAAACGCTGAGCAAAACGACCCAAATTATTTTTAATTCCCCGCAGGATAAGAACACACGAAATGAGCAGGAGACGACGGCGCATATATATGGCAGCAGCTTTAACGCTGACTACTGTTTCTGCTTCCGATTACCCTCTCCACCCTTCCCCATACCTACACAACCCACGCGTTTGCTGCAATTCATTCCAAGCGCCTGGCAACGCGTCGCGTGCTGCGCATATTAACAAAATGATTATGAAATTCATAATTACAGCTCCGAGTATACATGTTTGTGTGTGTGTGTGTGTGTGTGTGTGTGTGTGCTTTGGCGTGTGTGTGTTGGGTCCATTGTGTATTGTGTAAAATGCGTCAACACATTTGCCATTCGACGCCTACGACAAGCCCCCGTACCACCCTTAAGCACAAGTTGTGCTTGTTTCCCAGCAGAGCCGGCTCCGAGGCAACTTTTGGGGCCACATGGCGCATACGCAATTTTCAATGCTGCTCAAATATTTGACGCTTACGGCACGTGATTAAATTAAATGCGCTGCCAAGCATTGCGACACAACTAATTAAAAACGCCCAACAATTCGACACAACACATGCCCCCTCAAATATCGTGCATCCCTGCTCCCAGCACACGTCTCCAGTTTCAGCTCTTCTTTGACCACCAGATTCAATCGATACGAAATTTTTCGTGCCAAATCCTAATCAAATTTTAGGCCAATGACCAATTGAACTGCACATGTGTGTGTGTGTGTGTGTTATAAACTCGATTTGGATTAGGCCGCATAATGCTGTTATTGTCTTTGGCATTAAATACATATGTGCGCTCAAACACACACATACGAGTATATATATAGATATCTATATATATGTATTCTGCATATAATCCCGTTTGGGGCTTATATACTTAATCCAATAAATTGCAACCGAATTGGTTGGCGCATTATGCGCTGTTAACCTGTGTCGTGGGGGCCTTTTGGCCAAATCAAATGCACTTAACTAAATGCTGCCAACGCTCAAATGTAGGCAACAAAACATAAAACACACACGGAATAAAAAAACACAAAAAGACCAAAATAAAACAAGCGCAAAAATGCTTGAGGAATAAAAATTGAGCTGAAGGCAAATTGTTGAAAAGGGGCGTCGCTCCCTTTGGGCCAACTCGAATGCTCGCATATATTTTAAGTTAATTGAAATGCGGCGAAAAGTGAAAGAAAATAAACGCAAGTGAAGTTGTCCAAGTCGATAAATAAATACACTACTAGAAATATTTATTACGATTATAATTATTTTATATAAATCAAAGCCATGTTAAAGTCTTGTCTAAAAAGATAACGTGGGTTGACATAATAAATACCACTTCTTAAACTCGATAATATTCATAGAACCATAAAATTTACGCATATTCAATTTAATTTAAAAACAAATGCGACATATTAAAAACATGAATTTAGTTTTTCAATCATTGTTCCTGTTGGACCCAAATGTAAACTGATTTTCTGACTGTACAAATTCAATTTATATGCAACCGTTTTAATCTAAATGATTTTGTAATCCGATCAGTTCCACTTCAAGGCATTGCACATAGCATAAGAAAAGCATAATACCCTCTGCAAGGGTGTGTAAAAAAAGGTTTTACCTTTTGGCTTGGGCTTCAGTTTTTCGGTTTCGACTTAGTTCGGCATGCTTGCGGTTCGGTTGCTCTTTCCTTCGATGATATTTATGATTGTGCGTAGGATGACTGAGGGTCGGCAGCAGCGGCGAACTTGTTGAATGACACATGTGTGTGTGTGTGTGTGTGTGTGGGGTTGAGATTGCAGGCGTTGGCCGTGCAATGCGCTTAAGCCTCATTTATTTTTCATGACTTGGCCAGCAAAAATTGTAATTTCATTACCAGCAAACCGACAGATAGATGGACAGAGAGATAGTCAGGCAGACAGTTGGACAGACAGTTGTACAGATCAGGTGAGGCAGACAGTCAAAAAAGAAAAAGAGGAAGAAAAATAAACACGAACAAAATTGAAACACACACTTGAAAAATGAAGCCAAGCCAGAGAACAGTTCCTGACTCCTGCTGTCCGCTGGCGGCAAAACAATTTTATGAATTTTTAAAATTGCTGCTGCTTTTAGCGGCTGCGGCGCTGATTTCGCAGTCATGGGCCGAGTGCTGTTGCTGTTGGACGTGTGCCCCAAGTAGACCCAAATGCTTGGCCACTTGTTACCTATTTTACGTGGCCACAAAACGGCGTCGACCAAAACGGTTTCTCCCTCGGTGTTTGTGTGTGTGAGGCTCTGTGGCCAAGGTACTTAAGTTAAATGGCATACACTTGGCCAAGTCTTACCTTACCTTACCTTACCAGAATTCTACAGTGGCTTTGGCTTTTCGGCCAGTCGACATCAATTTAAATTGAATTTTCACTTACCACATTTTGGTATGCAGCGCAGCTGGTCGGCAATTTGTTGCTTGAATTAACCTAATGTAAAATTAAAGCCAATACCAACAGAACTTGCCATATAGCCACTGGCTGCCTAAAACGTCGGAAAATCTTAATTGATTAGATGCCACATTTAATTAGCGGCGGATCGTGGCTGAAACCGAACCAACTTTCGGCTCATAAGAGCACATTCAAATTTGGCGGTTGACAGCGGGCTGTTGGGTCGTATCACCAATTATGCTAATTAAACGGTACCAGTATCCAGCAAGAGCAACAGCAACAGCAACAACAACAACAAAGCGACAGCGACAAACCAACGAAAGGTGCACAAGTTCATCAATGCGCGCAAAATGAGAGGGTATTTTTGGAACAAGGTCCAAAAGGGATAACTACGGCTTAGTGAAAAATACAGGAAAAAAATAAATAAAAGGAAAAGTCGGGTGGACAATTGACAACCCAAGCGTAATTATCAGAATTTAGCAGCCAGTTTAGATAGAGCTCGCGGGGAGTGGAGAGGGGGGTTTAGCAGTTGCAATTGACAAATTAACATAAGAATTGGGCTTTGACGGGTTTCCGAAGAGGCGTAACCTGAAAAGCAGCTAAGGGTTGGCGAGATATTTCAAAATATTTCACAGTACATTACCAAAAACACTTCAAATATATCCAAAATTACATATTTCACATTTTAAATAATAAATAAAAAAAAATAACCTTGTTGATGGAGACGTCAGCCTTTTGGTGATTATAAAAACAAAAGAGTCCGAATAAAAAAAATACCTGATTATTCACGAGCAGCTTCCTGAATGTAAATAAAAAAGATGTGCATATGTTTTGACAAAAACCACATAATTTCCATCAAAGCACATCTATTTTCTAGAATCTGCAGCAGTGTCAGCTTCTGCCGAAGTGAAAGCTGATTTCGGACTTACTCTTTTCTTATCCCAACTCTCGCCACATTGTCGACGTCCCTGGTTGCCAGCTAAATGTTATTCGCATGCTAACGAACCTGTTGATGAGTCTCAAGCACAAATATTCAAATTTGACAGACTAGTAGATAGATGGGCGTGGCCTTGCATTGTCTGCTTAACGCTAGCTGCACTAATTCAATTAAATATTTGTCTTTGTAGTTGCCCGAAAAAGAGGGAAGAACCCAAAACAAAGGCAAAAACCAAACGAGCGTATGACAAAGACAAGGAACGGGGAATACAAAGACAAAGCATGCCAGTCTAAGGATAAACAGAGCGTCCTGCCATCCAGCGAGACAGCCAGCCATCCAGTCAGTCAGCCCGGTCTGTAAGCTGTAATGCAAATATTGTATAAAGTAAGCACTATATAAGGTTCTCTGCAAAATAAAAGTGAGAGCAGACAGCCAGGACTATCGTCCTGGTCGTGATCGTGGATGCTGCTTGTGCAGCAAGCAATAAATTTATTGCTTTTGGGAATTTTCCACTTGATGGCATTTAATGCGATTTAGTATTTAAATGAAGCAGCCCACGGGCAACGGCCAACGGGCACAGCTTCAGCTTCCCGACCGCATGACGACGACAACAAAGACGATAAAGTCAGTGGAGCGCATTAAAATAATCTTAGCCAAGGCCAGTTATACACATACAAAAATTATTTGCTAACTAAGCCTCATAATTTCAGCCATGTCCGCTGTAATGAGCATCATACCATTTCGCATCGCTTAGCTCCAAGCTCGGATCAAACTATCAATCCACATAGTACATATATGTATATACATATATATGCATATATACATATACTATGTTTGTTTTAGCTTAGCATCCTCTTTGCATTCAGTGGAAATTCCATTTCCATTTCTTAGCTGTTAGCGCAGATATCATTGAAAATAGTTGATTGAAAATGCGCTGCCTGCAGCAGAATCGTCTCTGGCAACGGTCACACACGAGTGCAATGCCCCGCACCGACTGACAAGGCAATCTAAAAAGCTTTTTGCGGCAAGTCAACTATATCGAGGGTTGGTCCGAAAATATGTGTACAGCGTATATAGGTATTCAATATAAATTCAGCTTATTATGTTAAAATTTTGTATGCATTCCATCTATCCTGCTTGTGAAGTTAGCCAATTAAATTGTACTTCATTAATTTGTTAAGTTACGACAATTTGTTGAAATTGATAAATAAAAAAAAACAGTACCTCCATCTCGGTATTAGCCCGGTGTATTTTGTATTGTTGATTAAATAAAGTAAATTCAATTATTTGATCATTTATTTTTTACTTTGTACGGTTTCCGTTTTATTTATAAGTTAATACAATTTTTATAAAATTAATTTAAGAAATAATAAATAAAATAAACACTTAAAAAAAACAGTTTTAAACAAATCTGCATTACGAAAGTATACAAAAAAATTGGCTGAAGTACGACAAAATAAAGCCGTAAAGACAATAACAATAATTATGCATAAGTCAGTTGAAGCGATTAACTGCAATGCGCTCAAAATATAAGCCGACTTAAGCTATAGTATCTGCCGCATTACGTAACAGTCCTTAACAAGCACTTATTTGCCAACCCGTACAAATTACCACACTTGACAATAAAAATCGAACCATTTAAGTGGGCCATTTAAATTCGTAAGATGCTTTAAATACGATTCAAGCATATTTTGTAGTCATGAATATTGCTATTTCATTTAATAATTATAATAGATTAATGTATGATAGAATGAAATATTTCAATTTGAATTATTCAATTTAACTCACCTCTCGTGTAAAATTTAATTTTCAGTTTAGCAGTTGTGTTTTGGAGTAAATTTTATTTGGAAAATATTATTTGATCATGACAATATGTTAGTTGAATAAATAAATAAATAGTTGGCATAGCAATAGGTATGCGCACACAATAGTTAATATACAAATAAACAAAATGAACGTAAATCGTATACAAAATAAACGCAAAAGCGCACAAATGGTAATCTAATTATACGTATATCTATGTTCGTATATTTATATCTATATCTATATCTACGCATATGCAAATTTGCATTTATTCTCAATGTTTGTATTAATTTTATAATGCATTCGATAATAATGTGATAAAAATTACAAACAACAAATAAGCCAAGCCGCAAGTCACGCAAATTGTAAAATGCAAATTTTTTGAAATACAAAACTTAATTAATTGGGGGCATAGCAATTGACTCTTGTTTTAAAATTACGCAAAAATAAATAATAATAAAATTATCTAGTTGAGACAAACAGACAAAACACACACGCATACATTCATAAATTTAACCCACACCATATGAACTTATATAAATATAAATTATTTGAATAATTGCGAAATGTGCCGAAAAATTTAGTCGAAAATTTTTTAACTTTTCATTTGGAGAAGAGAAAAAATTTTCAAGGATAATTATAGCTAATTAAATGGGTCATATTAAATGTGCGTCTTATTTTAAGTAAGTTTGTAAATATATATTCGTATTCATAATCATATAATGTATTCATATACGTATTCGTTGTACAAATTGTTCGTTTATTTTGTTGTTCATAGAACTTACTTTTGATATATCATAGATATATGGTTCCTAAAATTACCGCAACACCTTCAGCTGCTGCTGCCAGCGCTTGCTGCCCAGTGCCTCCACCTTTGCAGGACACCCTCCCTTGAGTGCCTTCCACTTCTGTTGATTTTGCAGTTGTTTTTTTATCTTACGCTGACTACTTGTGTGTCCGTGTCCTCCACGTTCGCTAAGTGCCACCGGCTACTAATGGAAGAGAGCAACACAACACAACGTCAACATAAGCAACAAAATGCAAGAACAGTACAGAGCGGCAAGGACTCGGGAGTTTGCAAGGACACAGTAGGGCGCAACGCTCGAACAGTCAGCATTTGAATAAAGATGTCGCCGGTAAGTCAAACATATGCGTTTTGGTGGGGGCAATTGTTAAATGCCACGCCCACACTTGCAACACAAAGCTGATTGCTTGCTTGAAAAGTAACTTAAAGCTGCGACAGGACGAACTTACCTTCGTCAACTGCCAACGGCTTTATCCTAAACAACTCAGGCCAAGAACTCCGGACGAGTCTCAAAAACCAACAAGTTGAACTAATGCACGAACTTACCTTCGTGCCTATGGATTATGTATATATATATATATATATATATATAAATAGTTTATATATTATATATATATATATATATATATATATAGAAATTTATATAGTATTATATATGTACAAGCACTAAGACTCGCTAGATCCTTGGGTCTAGTCGAGCATAGTTGCGGGGCGAAGTTGGTGGGTGGTTGGTTGGTTGGTTGGGTGGTTGAATGTTGGGCTTAGAACTACCAAATAAATTAAATAACTTAGAACTAGTCAACCAGCTGGGTCCAGAGCATCTGCCTCACTGATGATAGGGCTGACAGAACTGGTAGACGAGACGCTGTGATCTCTCCGTCTTCTTCATGATGCCCTTCTTGTAATATTGCCTGATCGAACGCGACAACTTGTCATAGTTCATTGCCGGGCGATTCTTGCGTCTGCCCCACAATTTGGCCACCCGCACAGAATCCTCGATCTTGAAAATGCCCTTGCTGCGATCAATCCAACGTATGGCCGTGCCATTCGCCTGCGGCGTTGAAAGCAACTCCTTAAGAAACTGCCACAAGTGGATGTGGGAGCCGCCGCCATTGCGAGTGCCTCCAGGGCGTTTAGGTGTGGGCGTTGATGTTGTCGGTGTGGGCGTGGCAATGACAGGCAGCACAGCTGGTGGTGCAATAACCTCCATATCCTCTTCATCTGTAAATTGATTAATAATTGATTAGAATTTGCAGAAATATTTGCAATTTATTGCATTTATTTATTTATTACAAAAATGTTTGTAGCTCTCTAACTCTATACATTTCTATCTCTTTCTTAGTCTTAAAAAGTAAATTTCTTGAAATTAGAAAATCAATTAAATAATATTAGGTGCTCTCTTTCTCTTTGTATTTCCATCTCTTACGCTCTTGGAAATTTATTAATTATTGATTAAAAATCAAAGAAATATTTTCGACTTTATTTGAGTACATGTTTGGAATCAGCATATCAATAAAATAATGTTAATATCTCTTTATTTTACTCACTCTCTCTCTCTCTCTCTCGTTCTTAAAAATGTATATTTTACCATATATCTTTCACTTCAGATTTCTATTTCTCTCGCTCTTAAAAATGTATTTATTATTGACCAAACAATTTAAGAAATATTTGAGTATTATTTAAGTAAATTGTTTGAATTAGCAAATCAATAAAATAATATTAGTTTCTCTCTCTCTCTCTCTCTCCTTACATTTCCCTCTCGCTCTACGCACCTTCGCTTTCCTCATGATTGACATTCGACGACTGATATGCAACCGTTGGCGTCCAGAGCAAATCATTTGCCGGCTGCGCAGCTTCCATTTGATTGCCCGACTGATCGGCATAGGACATCTTCCATATCTCCAACTGGGCATGCAATGTGCTGCCGCTCTGCAAAAAAAAGGAGAGAAATGGAAGAAAGCGATCGTATAAGTATATAAATTGCAATTGAGCCCAAGTAAATCTCGCATAAATCTTAATCTTCGCCAACTGCCCAATCTAGACAGCATATCAATTCAAATTCTAACTGCTAAATGCGCGCATAAATTATTCGTACCCAAGCGCTGTCTGCAGTTGCAACAGCGGCTGGCTGACCAACAACAAAAGCAACAAAAACAACAAAAACAACAATAGCAACAACCACCACAACAACGACAGCGACTTACTTTCACCTTGCAATGTCGTTGCTGGTCGTTGGCTCAATTCAAGTGCCGACGTCTTCGTTGTTGCTGTTGTTGTAGTCGCTGTGGTTGTTGTTGTTGCCGCTGTCATCTGAGCTGTGGATGTTGCTTTTGTGGCTGCAGATGGCGTTGGAGCTTAAGATGTAGCTATGCACAGTGGGTGAAGTTCCCAAGCTCACGGCTTATGTAGCACACTTAATAAATTCGATTTGTAATTGAGAAGTGAAAAAGTTACTTACAGAAGAATTCTTGAATGCCTAAACTAAACTACTTTTGTTGTTATATATTTCATATATCGAAGTCTGTAGGGATTTGTTTTCAGGGACAGATTCACTGCATTCGTCAACTGAAATTTAATTCGGGTTTCTTTCTGTTGACAGCATATTAATGGCTTTACAGCCAAACTTTTTTTTCTTACCGATTTTTTTATATTAAAATTTAAAGTTTTAATTAAATTTTGTTATGAAAATTCAAAATAAGAAACAGTAGTTCTTTAGCCAATTTCGGAATAAATATAACGAAAAGCCAACAAGCTTTAAATCAAATTGCTGAGATACTTGATTTATAATTTAGACATTTATTTTTTTAAAAATAAAATCTTAAATTTAGTTGCAATATAATTTAAAGAAAAAGTTGTATTTTACCCTGATCCATTTTCTCTGCTCCTATATAATATGGCCATTTAATCAAATCAAAGGCTCATCTGATATAGTAAATCTAACCATATACACTTTGCATATATTTAATGCTACCTAGATTACCGTTTCGGCCCACTGTGCATTGGATGTGATTGTGGATGTGTTTGTCGCTGTCGCTGGCTCGTAATCAACCAAGTGCTTGTGCAGTTTCACCAAACAACCTTCACACATTCTTTCACCTTTACAGCCATGACCACGGTTACTAATTTTTTGTGAGCTCGCTCGCCAGCTCGCTCGCTGGCTCTCCCATTTCATTTGCTCGATGCCTGCCCGTTTCGGTTTCAGTCGCGTTCGTTGCTTAAGTCTTTTGTTTTCATTTTATGTTGCACTCGCAACAACAACAACAACAAGCTTCATTTGATGCGTCGCACATTTCACCCAGTGGCAAATGTAATCATTCGTATATTTTTGGCAAAGTGCTGACTGGCACTTTATGGAGCTGAGGCTCGACTTTGAATTTTTGGATTTTTGTCTTTTGGGGGAGCGCATTTGGAGTAGTTTTTGGATGCCGCAAGCTTTTTGCCTAATTGTTGGCAACAGGTTTGCTTTCCGATTTGGTCGCGCCTGGTCTTTGGGCCATGACGTCAACGCCAGTTACGAAACTTGTTTTTTTTTCTGCTGCTGTTGTTGTTTCGGTTTTTATTTATTTGTATTATTTTTTTATTTTTAACCCCTCTCTTTCATTCTGTCTCTCTCTCTCTCTTTCTCTCTCTTCTCAACCCAACTTTAAGTTAGTTTTGTTTCGTTCATACGCGAAATTCAATTCAATTTAATTCAATCGCATCGATTGGTATTTTGTTTGGCTTCGTTTCGGCCGTTGCTTTCTGCCCGTTGCCTTTTGCTGTTGGCGTTTGCATTGTCTTCTCTTCTTGTATATTATGCTTATTAGTCTACCTTCGGTTTTGTAACACCCAATTGTATTGGCCAGGTTGAGTAAGTCACATGTTTGCATTTTTTTTTTAATTTTTCTTGTTTGGTTTTTAGCTCTTACCTCTGGCAATCGTCGTGTAAATTCCTCCTCGCTGAGTAATGCCAGTGCAGCCCCATCTTCGCTGAACTGCAGCTCCAGATTGGCAGCCGGCGGCAGCTTGAACTGTGCCAAGGTAGATCGTAGCCATGCGTGTACCTGTGCGGCCGTCCAAGCATTTGGATCTGCAAATGAAAACAACAACAATTAGAAAAAAAATCACAAAAAATAAAACAAAAACTTTAACTGCTTGTTTACTTTTTAAGTGATGTTTATCGCAGTAAATAATTCTATGGAATTGTATAAAAAGCAAAACTTTTTAAAACTGGTTCTTGTTCTTTCTGTTTTGTCGGTGGTCAAGCCATCAAAATGTAAAATAATAAGTATCACGAAAGAATGTATTTTAAATTAAATGTATTTCCAATTAATTGTTAAGCTTTATAGATAAAGCTTAACATATCAAACCAGAAAAAATATTTTTCTAAATTGATTTAAAAATTCTTTAATAAAAGTTAGTTGCAGCTATATAATCAAATGAAAGTTTGGCTGACTTTAGAAAAATATCTTTGAAATTTCTATCAAAGTATACTTTATTTTACTGAAACTATGTAAAACTTAGATTTGAAATAAATGTGGTATTATTATTTATAAGAAAAAAAGCGACAACCATAAGGAATTTAATATGACTGTACTTCATGCTAAAAATCATACAAAATACTAAGAAAACCTCTTTTAAAAATCTAAAACTACAATATAAAAATTAACATATTTAGTCAAAACTATTGACTAAGGCTGTGATTAAAAAAAACCCCCCAAAATAAAAAATAAATTGGCGAAAAGTGTAGAAGGAAGTGGTGCAAAAGCTTGTAAAATCTGTTCGAACATGCCGTTTTCAGAGACTAAAGATAATCAAGATTTTTTCATTTTCCGAACATCGATACAGCTCGCAATTCTAAATATATAGTCTTACAATTGATATATAATGCAATTAATTATTAATTTAATTAAAATCGGATAAGAAACTCCAATTTTGTTAACCGAAACAAATTGTCATATGAACAAAGAGATCTTCCAGTCGAGCTGTCTCGACTGAAATTGATTACTGTATTGTTTTGTTCGCGAAGAAAAATCCCAAATAAAAATAAATAATGACAAGCTATAATTTTTGAGAGTATGCCTTTCTACAAATAAACTTTTTGATAAATATAGTTTTTTTTTTGAGAATATAGGTTTTAGAAATTATATTGTGAGAAAATGATTATGTTTCTAGTTTAAAAAAGGTGCGCAAATTATACACACAAAAAAGATTCCAAATAAAAATTTGAAATTTTGGTTTGGACCACTAACAGTCAGGTGTGTGTGTTGTGTACACATTGTGTTTGTCTTGACTTACCCTGCGATATTTGCAGCTCCGCACAGATTGCATCCGCCTCCCGTTTGGCATGCTCCAGGGCCAGGGAAATGACCGGCTCAAAGTCACCGCGGACCTCAGCTAGGCCGCCAATGAAGGACTCCAGCGCCAGGGGCTTCAGGTTGTGCTTGCGCTGGAACGTTGTGTCCTCGAGGCACTCGCGCAGCACCTGATTATTCGGCTTGATGTCCACCTGTTGCTGCTGCTGCTGCTGGAGCAATAGTGTATTTAAATCAATGAAACTCTCCACGTCGGCATCCAGGGGTTCCGTTTTGATGCAGCCGCTGCTGCTGCTGCTGTCACTGCAGGCGGAGGAGCGGGGCGAGGGTGTCTCGCAGTTGGACTCCGGCGGGGACGGTGGCAATATGTGCAGCTCTTGCTTAATGCTTGTTGCGTCCAGCGAGGGGCACGGACTGCTCAGGCAATCGTAGCTGCCGTTATATTTGCCGTACGCAAACGTTGCAAACTCTGACTGCAACGGACTCGACTGCGGTGAGGGGTAGGCGCTGTGCGGATAAGCGGGCGGTGGCGGTATCAACTGCTGGCTGGAACCGGTATAAGCAGCACCAGAAGCGACTGCCTGCTCCTGTATATCACCGGCACACTCCCAAGCGCTCTCGATCTTGATCTGCGGTGAGTTGTACTGATAAACTGTTGTCGGTATTCCGGCATCCTCCGGCAGCAGCGACAAATCAAAACTATCCGCATAGGCATACGCCGCATACGTGTCTGGCTGGATTGTCGGGAAGGGTTCTGTGCTCAGCTTAAACTGTGTACTGCAGCTGTGCGGCATCTGCAAAAACAAATCAAGAACAAAAAAAAAACAAAAAAGAACATATATAAATTAATTAGGCGCCACATTCCACAAGAACTGCTAATTGGTTATCAGACTCCATCAAAAAAACGGAAAAAAATAAATTAATGAATTAAATTGGCCAACTTGAGCCACTGTTTAATTAGCACGCTTAAAGACAAGATTAAGCCTTTTATTTTCTTGTTTTTTTTTTTTTTGTTTTTTGTATCTTTTGCTACTGCCTTTCTAATTTGAGCTTGGCTGGCACCTACCTGCCCTAAATGTGGCAATGTTTGTTTTTGAATTTCGATTTGTTTTTGTTTTAATGTTTAACCTTAAGTTTCCAAGCGTTTCGCAGCGCTCACCGTGTTTGGCCAAGCCGCTGCCGTCAAAAGCAAAATTTGTACTAAGCTCAAAATCGTATAGATTTTCACATTTATCTACTTATTAATGCCGAGCCGAACCGAGCCGATCCATAAAAACTGTGACTTCACATCACGGCACAGGCTGTGTGTGACGTCACACGCGCTACTAAATGCAAACACAAAACACAGAAACAACAAAAAAAAACCCAAAGCCCAAATGAGCCACAGCACACAACACTAGTCAGGTCTCTCCAGCCTCAAGAGGGGTAGTTGAGTGTCAGCTCGTGGGTGGCGAAGGGGGAGTAGTATTGAGTAAGGGTATAAATTTAAACTAATAACAACAATGAGAGCCGTGTACTTTTTCAATATTTTTTTTCTTGTTATGAGCGGCAAACAATGACGCGAGATCCAAATCAAACCTATCTGATATAATATGCACAACAGCCCCCCAGCAATGTGAATTACTTTTAGTATGAACGAATAACACATTTTCTTTCTATGGAATTATTCCATTTTTAAATAGCTGTCACAGGAAATGGGAAAACCATTTTTCTGACAAACGCTAATGGCATGTACTAAAAATTTAAAATAATAAAGTTGCACAACTCAAGTCGATTCTAAATAAATATAAATAAATTCGGATCGGATAAATATTGATCAGATCATTTATCTCAGAGATCATAAGAGCTACAATCAACAATCAAATAGTTTTCATATTTCTGATAACACTTATAAAAGTATAAAAAATATAAAAATGACTAGAATTGCATTCACTTTGGTCACTTTTCAATCCAGAACAAAAAGGGAATCTTTCTACTTGAGAACATATCAATTAGTTCAATATACTCTATATATTTGCTCAATTCCTACCTGTTGTACTGCAATAAATATAAATATTTTGCTATCTGTGCAGCTGTGTCTTTTAAACTGTTTTTTTTATTTTATTTCTTTTTTTTTTGTTTTTTATTATCATCTACAATTTTTGTCTCTGAGTAAATGCTGAATGCGGATAAACTGGTTTTTCATTAAGCTCACAGCAGTGGCCCGCAGCCAAGCGGGTGGCAGGGTCTATGTGTGTGTGAGTGAGTGTGTGTGAGTGACTGTGTATTTGTGCTGTGTTGTGCGCTTATTATTAATTTAACAGCTCATTCTGGATTTTCCGATTTGCAGTCTCAGCTCGGAGCCAAAGAGATCGAGGACGTCGAGGGTTGCTACTCGATGGTTAGGCGGAAAGGGGGGCGTGACTCGTTATTGCCATGCAATTTCAATGGCCAAACCAAGATTGACGTCGTTTGTTTAGCTTTGCAGTTGCTGTTGTTATTTTTTTTTTTTAGCCAGTCACGATGTTAATACAATTTTTATGTTTTAATTGCTGGCGCACCGAGCGTATGAGTGATTTTCGTTGTTAGCTTTTCTCGTCTAGCTGTTAATTGCCAGTGCTAAGACTTAGTTTAAATATTATTTAGTTGCCATACTATTAAGTTCTGTGCTTTTTCCATATGCCCAAAAAGTGTACTTCACCGAAGCATCTATCAATTGAATTTGGGCCGCCAACTAGAAAAATTGTTCGAGTGATTCAACAGGCTCAAAAGCACACAGCTGTTCCTGGTGTAAGCCAGCAGTAAGTGACTCAATAAAAAAAACCCATTAAATCTTTTAAGAGCGCTAATCAAAGTGAATATATGGTAGATGCTGAGGTAGAGGCTGTGGGGTTCGCGGGTGCGTCAGTTAACCAATTGCTGGCTGCTATTTATAGACCATAAATACTCAACCTGCTTGCAACATTTTATGGCTAAGAGCATTTCCTTCTTCTTAACTGATATCATAAATTACATAAAAATCGAAAAAAAATGGAATGTCCCCAATTCATATTAAGGAAAACAGTTCATAAAAAAAGTTAAATTAAATTAAATGACACTGAAACAGTTTCTTTTACATTCATAAATAGCAAAAAAGAAAATAACATAACTATAAATATGCGACAACATTAAACTATTAAACATATTTTCTACTAAAGAAACTTAAAGAAGCTTTCGCTTAAGTGTGATTGGCTATTGAAACACAAAAATTTACCTAAGCACTCCAGCATTATTATTTTCATTTAAACAAAATTGACCATTCAAAAACAACAAATTTAAGATAAAATAAATGCTCTAATACACTGCCGTAAATTGTTTTTCTTTTTGAAAAAAGACTTATGAAAATTACAATAATCAAAAGACTAGGCATAAGAACTATTGTCACCAACAAAAAAAAAAACGAATTGCCTTTTAGAGAAAAGACCTCACACAACAAAGTCAAAAGCTAAAAATAAAAGCAAGGCAATTGATTTCATTTAAATGATATTACCAATTGCCCGAAATAAAATTGAAGCAAATAAAAACTGAAATTTATTTTCAATAAATATGTGGAATTTTTCAATTTGGTGAGTTGGCCAGTTTGCCAGTTAGCAAGACAATACCCACATCCTCAGAGCATTGATTGTTGTGGCAATTAGATCATTTGGGTTATTCCGTTTCACATTTCCTGCTGGTTTCACATTGCGCTCACAAAACTCCGTAAGTTTTAATTAAATCTTTCTGTACATAGCAGCAGCAGCAGTGCCAACAATAACAATTTGAGTCTAACAAGCTCAATATCTGACGGAGTTTCCAATAGCCTACAAATACGAATTTTATTACAATGTCTGGGAGCAAACAAAAGGCTTTTTTGTATGCCGCATTTAGCCAACTTCTGGACAGCAACAAAGATAACAACAACAACAACTACAATAAGATCAACAACTGGAACCATATTTCATTGGCAGCTCTGACATGAGACGCCTGTCAATAAAGCTATCAGTTCAGATTTAAATAAAGCCTGGCACACACACACACACACACACACACACGCATAGAGATACATGTATTAAATGGCATATCACCCACAATAAATAAACGTCACAAATTGGTAATTTAAAAAATAACATGATATGCTTGTTCTTATTGCTGTTGTTGGTGTTGCTTTTGCTGTTCCTGCTTGTTTCACTGTAAAAAACAGAAAGAAAAAAAACAACAAAAACAGAAAAAATTCACACAAACAAAAAAAAACAAAGTGCCGACAAATTCTAAACAGCCAGCGGCTTGGGTGTCAAAGTTGCCACAACAATAGGCCAACATGCACAACAATAAAACAACAACGCTGTTTTAACCACAAACAGTAATTGAGTTTGGGATTGGGAATTGAACTGGCAATATGACAGTCAGGTAATATTTTCGTAGACGCCCCAATGATATTTATAGAAAAAACCACAAGTTTTAATAGATCAATTTAAATGACAGGTCTATTTTTATAGCCATTCACAAAAGGTACAAAAATACACACAGAATTCCATATGCATACAAATAAATATTTGCGTTTGTGAATTGTAATTGTATTTGATGGCGATAGCTTAATAGCTGATAAGATTTTAAAGCTTCGCTCTTCAATATTCATATTGATATTCAACTATTTACGATTTCTGTAGTGCTTAATAAAAGTGATATTAAGACGCATATTTACTTCTCAGTAGCTCTTATAATCATCTTATAATCATTATATTGTTAAATAATGTTAATTTTTGAACAATTTAATAACAAAAAAACTACAGATTTCCAGAATCGTTTGCTTAACTAATGTAACTTTTAAACATCTTTAAATGCACAACAGCAACACATATATTTTATTAAAGTGTGAAGAGACCAGAGAGAGAATATTACAGATATTGCAGATATTATTCTACACAATCGTTTGGTTAACTAATGCAGTTTTCAAGCAGCATTAAATGTAATAAGAAAATATTTCCTTGATTTTATACAATTAATATAGGTCTTAAGCAACTTGTGAAATAAGTCTTATTCAATCAAAATTAAGTTGAAATTCCGTAAACGAATACCTAATCAAACGAATACCTACCAAACTTAACTCAATAATCATAAAACAGGTTTTAGCAAAGCATTGCATATCTAAATTGAATTTTTACACATATAAAATTAGCAACTGCATTAAAACTTCTCCGGTTGCTTCTTAAAAATAACTACTTAAGATAATGCCACTTATGAAATTATAGGCCACCAACAATTAATTCGTTTGCTTCGCTCATATCAAAAACATCATCATTTTATGAGCTCTGACGCTCACATGACGAGAATACGATGAATTATTTATCTTAAAGTGTGTGCTTTAAATCTTTCAGTTTAATGCTTCAGTTAGCTGATTAAAATCTTAAAGCTACCAAAACAAAGATGAAATCATAACTGAGTCATGTCAACAAACACACGCACACGCACACGCACACACACACATACACACACACACACACACACGCACAGAACAAGTGTGTAAGTTCGAACAAAAGAAAAACAGCATGAAATGTAAATAAAGCAGAAGCGTAGGCCACAAAATTCAGAGCATATCTCGAGTTGGTACAGACACAAATCACACTAACAACAACAACAACAACAACAATAAACAAAATATATGACTATAGCGAAAATTGTTGATTAAATTTTGAGTGTGTGAATTTAAGAGCTACGCCAATGAATAAAATGAAAAAATATGTCTTTGGAAATTAGCAACAATCATAATATTGAGCAATCTGTATAACAAAGTAAATTGAAATATATAGCCAATGGCCACAAAACAAGTTTAAACAATTTGTCTGACTTTGTTGCAAAGCTAATACAGCAAAATCAAAAAAATATAACAAAATTCATTAGAACAATTCTGAGACAAGAATGTTGTGCCACAAGTGTAGGTAACAGTCTGTGTGTGTGCGTGTCTCTCTCTGTGTGTATGTGTGTGTGTATGTGTGTCTATATGTATGTTTTTGCTATGCTTTTGCCTTATAATCAAATCAAGTTTACGTTTTTCAGAACGTTGCTTAAAGCAGCGACAAAAGCTTTATTAAAGCGACGATCAGATAAGAAGCTGTGTGGCCAAAAAGAAACCCGCCAAAAGCCAGATTTTATATAGTAGTAGTAGTTGTTGCTGAGTTGCTGTTTTGATTGTTGTTGCCTTAAGTTAATAATAAATGAAATGGCCAACGCCTAAGGCGAGCGCACGATCTATATAAATAAATTAAGTGCGGCTTTACAACGGGGCGCGCCCAGGCCTCGGACAAAGAAACCATTTGCCAACCTTGAGGCCATTTTAAGTGTATCAATGTGTGTGTGTGTGTGAGTGTGTATCAGTGTGTATGTGTGTGTGTGACAAAAGGTAGCCGTGCCCCCTGAACACTCCTGCTCCCCTCCTCACAGCTGGCCAGCCATACAAAGTGAAGGGTAGTTGCAATTGCAGCAGCCTTGAGTGTGGTTTGTGTTGTTATTTGTGTTGCTTTGCTTTAGCTGCCGTGACCAAGTTGATGTTGATGTTGAATAATGGCCAAGTGTTATTTAAATTAATTTATATTTATATTTTTGCTGTTTTGAACTAAATAAAACAAACTATGCAAATGTGCAAAAAGCCTCAGGTGCTCAATCAACCCACCAACTGACTAACTGACTAAATGGCTGACTGAGTGACTGAGTGACTGGCTGACGAGCCACAGCGACAATTGTCAGTTAATCTATTCTAATCGCATTATGACTATAGAAGAAACAGACATACTACTACAAACCTAAGCCCCCCACTTCGATAACTTCTGAAGTGTTGTCAACAGAAACAGCAACAGCAGCAGCAGCGAAACAGTCAAGAGTCAAGAACAAGCATGAGCATAAGTGCACAAATCCACGTATTTACACTTCCCGAAAAAATGATGGAGAAATAGAAGCATATATGTTGGAAGTTCCGTACTGAGTTCTTAGAAAAGAACTTCTTTTGTTATAAATATTTTGCACATTAAGAATCGACTTCTTAATAACAAATTCTAATTTCTTCGAATTTGGATGGTTCTCATTTATTAAGGGTTGACTTCTTCTAAAAATCTACATAAACAAATTACAGCTAAAATGTTAAGATCAATAACTTCTTCTCTTAAGGATGCATAAATTTCATATTATCTAAATCAAAGTATCCATTATCAAATCTGTTTAAATTTTATATTTTGGAAATTCTTAGTAGAGTAAGCAAATATAAATATAAATGTTTCTGTTCGCAATAAATTTGCTGTACTTTGTTCAATATTTATTTTTTCTATTTATGTAACATTAATGGTGGATTTTTAAATAACATGCATAGAACACAGTGCATTAATTCTGCGAGTGTATGTACACACTGTCAGATACACGTACTCACAGATACTCGTATGCGTGGGCTAAGCTGTCACAGCGACAAGACTTATTTCTGCTTATTTTTACATCGCTCGTTAATTATATTCTTAATTTTTTTTCAGTTTCATTTTTTTCTTGTTTTTTTGTTTTTTTTTTTGAGATTTATTTTGCTTAGGTTTTAGTAGCAGTAGTACAAATAGATCGCAGTTCGTGACGGCGCAATTTTGTGTTGTTCTGTAGCACGGTTCAGTGTTTTAGATTTGTCGTTTGCATTGCATTTAAATGTCGACATTTCATGCAACAATAAATTGTTCTGCGCCCCACAAGGTGAAATATTTGCCAGTTTTAGTCGCCAGGCAAAACACACATGGCAAACGGCAGCTTAAGTCGGAGATATACAAATTTAAATACATACAAATAGTATAAATAAATACATACTAATGATCTTTGCATTTCAATTATGATTTGAAGCTGGCCATAAGACTGCATCAGAGCATGGCTGAAAGCAACTCGTAGATAAGAACACAGAACGCTGTGTGCAAATAATGCCTGGATGTAAATGTGCAACTGTAGCAAAACTATAAATGTGTCAACTGTTCCGGGTCACCTTAAAGGTTGCATGCTAGCAATTGATTTCTTTAAATATGCAGAACATTTCTGCAGATACAACAACTCTTTGACACAAGCTTGTTATTATAATTAAAATAAACCATATTATAGACAAATACAAACTACTAACACCTTTACTTTTAACTCTATTCATAGATCATAGGATTTTATAAATTCTCTATGAGAAGTAAGTAGCAATAATTGCTTTAAATTTTCTGTTACTTTTTTTAGTATTAACTCTCGTAAAGACTTGTTTTTATTTCGATCTATGTGAAATCAATCTCGATTCAAGTTAAGAAAATAACTGATATATCAACAAGAAGTGTTAACTAAATTCAAGTTTAATCAGTCGAAGGAGGAAGGATCTGATGTACCCAGCACTTACTTCATATTTTTGCTGTATCCTCAGGTGTTTACAAATATTGTACAATATGATGAAAGTCTGCCTAATTATGGCACTAGCCCATTGCAGCTCCAACTTTAAGTGTAGTCTGATTTTGGCAAACACTGAATGTGGCCTACATCAACCATAAACTATAAACCAATCCCAAAGCAACTTAGACGCCCCAAGGAGTACACCACTTGTAGTTGCGGCATTGCTCTACACACTCTTCATACATCAGAGAGCAATGTAACCGCACTCACACCCATATGAACACACCCACACACACCCACAGTAACTGCCAGAGTTGTAGATGAGGAGACCATTCCCATTCCCATTCCAATGTCTAGGCACTGAACTCTAGCAGACAATGGAGCTGGTCTGGTCTGATGGCTTCAGTTGCTTCTACTGACTCTAGTTTACTGCTCATTATGCAATGCACGCATTGACAATTATTCTGTGGAAAAGACAGTCAGGTAACTCTTGGCCAACACATTTTAATTTGCATAAGAGCCACGCAACATTTACGCGATTTGCAACGCAACAATGATTACTGACTACCTATATATGTATATATATATTTATATATAATAATAACAATTTGCACAACCACACCCCAAGAAATGCCAAGTCAAGTCACAAGCTGATTACATTGTCTAACGAGTTTGATTGATTTGAAAGTATTATTAGAAAAATTGCCAAAAGGGCCAAGCCAATCTGAAGTCTGCAGTAGTCTGTAAGACAGCTAACAAACTCGGCGCAATTGTTTGATTCTGTGGTGAAAAGCGACGTGAAATATTTATGTCATGTCAGTTTTTGCTTTCTTATTTATCTATTTTTTTTTTTCTTTCCACTCATCTATTTTTGTATTTAGTTTTTCTTTGCTTTGCTGCTGCTGCTGCTGCTGCTGCGAAAGCGGCAAATGCGCTTGCATTTTTAATTGTTGACCAGTAGTATTTATTTTATTATGTCCATAAATATAATGAGGCATCTAGAGTGTTGACTGGCCAAATGGCCAATGGATCGCTTCAAAGTGCATTTCTAAACGCTTCTCTTGCGCTTCTTCTGCTGTCTGTGTCAACAGCAACAGCAGTAACAGCAGCAATTGGAAAACGCGAGAAGGCCGACAACAGCAAGTTGGCCAACAACGACGTGCAAAATCACTGCAGCAGACACATTTCCATCAAATCAATCAAAAATGGTAAATACAAGTTTTTTTTGCTGCTGCTGCGACTTCTGCTTCTGCTATTTGTTTTTTTTTTTTCTTTGGCATATATAGAGCTTAAGTAGGTCCAACAAAACTATCTGATGTGCGTCTGTCTGTCCGCTGTCTGACTGCCATCGGAATGCACTTTCCGAGTGAAATGCCAGCTTGACATTATTGTTGTTGCTGCTTGCTGCTTGTTGCTGTTATTGTTGCCATAGTTGACAATCATTTAGAATCACTTCTCGCAAAATGAAAGCATCTTTTGAAAGTTGCTTGATGCCTGCTGCTGCTGCTGCTTCTGCTACTGTTTGCTGTTGTTGTAATTAAAACGAAATGCCATAAGACAAATGGAAAATGTAACTAGCAAGTGTAGCAACATTAGCAGCAACAGCAACAACAACAGCAGCATCAGCAGCATCAGCAGCAGCAGCAACATTAACAATAGCAACAACAATGGCAGACAATGCGACGCAGTGCAGACTCTCACCTAGTGACACTCATTTGTGCCTGCTGCCGTCTAGTTAAGACACACACCCACCACCTACATACCAATTACATGTATATATACACACTCCCACACATATTGTATGTACACATTTCTATATACACATATCTGTATGCGTTTATTTTATTTACTAATTTAAAGTCAGATGATGATGGCTTTTATAACGTTAAAAAGCAACGCATATGGCTGCCAAAAACATTATCTGACATATTTATACATATACATATGCTGGCTGGCAATTGCGCAAATTATTTGAGCATACAAATAACAGCGCCCGATACAAATAAAAAAAATACACACACACACCCACATTTATAAATATGTTGATAAGCGCATGCGAAAAGGTTATCAGTCTGTTAAGCTTATAGTTATTAAATGAATGTGTATATATACCTCTAAAGGCACCCACTATCGACCCAGACTTAAGCATCTCTATACATGTATATTTATATATATATGTATGTATAAGTATGTATTTTACTTACATCAGCCGCATTTGTCATGAATATCATTTTCTCATACTCCATTTTAGTTAGCAGAGCAGCTCGCTGTTAATTAACCGTTTCTAATTCTGAGTAGCTTTTGTCGCTGTATCTGAGATATTGTTTCTTTTTTTTCTTGGCGTGTGCGTGCAAAATTTTAACGTTCGCTGCGAAAGTCTGGCACTGTCATTGGCTGTCTCGTTCTCGCACTCGACTAACACGCTCGCGCGCTCTCTTTCTCTTTTGATTTACTCGTATACAATATTCAAATGCTTAACTCTTTTCAGTTAGTATCGTTTGTGTTGCAACAGTTGTGTTTTCAATAATGTTTTTTTATTTTTATTTTTTTTGAATATTTTTGTGTGTTCTTTTTTTGTGCATAATTTGTTTTGATTTTGTTTTTTGTTTTTGTTGCCTTGAGGATGAGGCGAGTTTATTGTGTTTCACAGCATTTTATTGTTAAAATTTCCACTTGCAAACTTGTTGTTGCTCTCATTCACACGCACACACGCACACATTCTTTTTGCTCACACTGTCTCTCTCTCTCTCTCACTCGCTCTTTCTCTCACTTTTGTGATCTCTTTCTCTTTTTCTAGTTTTTTCACTTATTTTTTTATTTGTTTTCGTCCGCTGTGAACCGTTCACAATGTCTACACGCTCATTTCTGAGTGCAGCGTTCGCAACGATCGTGTTGCTTACCTCATGCGCCGCAAAGCTTTGAGCCGCAAACTGGTTTGAAAGCTTGCCCCGAAAGCTATTTCCCTTTAACGCTTTAAAAGCTGCAAAATCGATCAAGTTTTCAGCCATGCATTTAATTGTTGAGCTTCACATCGCACTTAACACTTAACAAACAACAACAATAATAATGGCAAATGCCATGCAAATTAGAGTTGCACTATTTAGTTCAATTCAGCAAGGTATTAATTTTGTAGTTAAAGAAAGAAATAATTATAAGAGATAAATTAGACTTAGACTTGGACTTCGCTGCATAATATATAGATTCAATTATAACAATTTTGTTTTTAGCTAGTGGATATACATATTCATTTAAATTAAATAATCTATTAATATATATATTAAGTCGTTCATTAAAAGAACCTGTGGCCGAATCAGATTGTTTGCTAACAAAATTGTGGTGCATGAGTGAAGCGCTGAAACGAACAGTTATAAAAACCACTAACGATTTGTTTTGGCTTTGCTTTGGTTTTAATAGTTTCTGGCTGAACGATTTTCAAAGATATTAATGATTAATTCAAACGAACTTAGTGCGAACGAGTCGCTGCAACTCTAACAACTGGAAAATGTCAAGACGCTCAGCAGTTGGTTCGGTTTCAGTTTACGGGACTTATGCGCCGCGGGGTTGACAGACCGCAAAACACCGACTCAAAGGCAACTTGCTTGCAGGCGTTTCTCTGTGTATGACGTATGTGGGTTATATATATGTATATGTTTATACCTACGTGTGTGTCTGTGTGTGTGTGTGTGTTTGTGTGTGGGTTGCATTATCGTTTCCGGTTCCGCTGCATAAGACTGTGGGCATCAACGTTGCCAGCGGAAGCAAACAAAACACATTTAAACAAAAAATAAGCGAAAAAAACCTCGTTGACATTTATATTTCATTGCACAATGACAATCCTGCAATTTTTCGACAAGTCATAAAATGCACATGACAACTGCAATGATGACAGCTCCAACTTTAGGCGCCAAACTCCAACCACAGCTACAACTCTGGCAACTTTTCGTTTGCCTCCCCCTCCTGGCAACACTGACAGACAGAGTGGACAATGACTTCAATGCCGTCTGCAGGACGTCTCGACGAATACATCGAAATTAAATTACGCTGCCACCCATTCTAAATGCCATCAAATTTTAAGCTGTTTTCTACTTTTGCCAACAGGCACGCAACGCTTGGGGAGCATCAGCATCAGCATCAGTGTCAGCTGCCGCAGGACAAGCAGCAGATACAGCGCATCCACCGACTGGTTGCCAATGCAACGGAAAATATGAACATTGATAAATATAGACAACAACTTTTAGCACTCCAAAACTATGTGCGCCAAAAAAAATAAATAAATAAATAAAAATAAACACTCTCAAAATCTGCTGCACTGCATACCTAATTGATATTTAAAAAACTTGCAAAAATTGTATACAAACTTGTGAATTTAATATCGAAGGTAACAAAGATAAAAAATAATATTATTTTCATCAACACAGCTATTAAAATAATGCATGAATGCACTTTATGTATTTATCCAGAGCACAGCTGAACTTAATGGAAATACATGAAAATACTTTCATATAATATACATAAATACAAAATTATATTTCATTTTAAATTGATCAGAACAAATTATGCTCTTCAATTCTCCAAAATAATTGATACTCTTAATATTTAATTAATAATTAATACACGTATATATAATCAGTTGAGCAATTAATCTCAAAGATGAACTGAATAAGTATTTATACATTTGACAATATTGAATTTCAAACAAAGACATTTTCATGTATTGTGTGAAATTCAATTATGGAAATTTAGAATCATTCAAAACTGATTAAGCATTATTAATCTCATATTATCCTTAAGCTGCTAGGTATCTTAATTTATCAGTTACGCCGAACAATAAACTACACTCAAAATTGTAGTTGGAAAGTTGTTCAGCTTAAGAAAGCTCTCCCGGATTAATAATAAGCTATCTCAGCTTATGTGCCTGGAGCCTGCAGGTGCCCAGCACTATGGTGCCTGATGATAGGCTCCAACCAGTGGACCAGCCTCATGCAGCTGCAAAGCCAGTAGGGGGTCCACATACAAAACAAAAGAAAGAAGAGCGCAGCACAAAAGATGCTGCGATTAAAACTGCAGCCTGCCTACCTTATAGCAATCATTATGCAGCACATTGCAGCAGATTGCAAGATAGACTGCTTCCCCGCTAAACTGCCTCAGTTCCAGTGCCACCTTCCCAACGTGGTCACATCAGGCAGCGGCACACCATGAGAGACAACCTGCTGGCTTAGTAATGAATAGCCGGAGTCGCTTATGGCCAGGGATGTCCTGCTGGGGCAGCCAGGGCCGGCAGAAGCAGCTCATCGTCGGCACGCCCACGTGCAGCATACGTGATAACGGGGCAGACGCACAAAGTCCGCGACAAACAGTGGCCGTCATGACGCCAGGTGGTGATGCCTCCCTAAACTCGGCAAGCTCCTGGTACCGATTGTTGCCTGGTGTGGGAGGAACGGGGATCACATTGGGCTGACATGAGCTTGGTCAGCGGACACAAAGATGAAAGGACACTGTCCAGCTCAACACACTGAAATGTGACAGGGATAAGCTCAATTCCTGTTGTAGTGGGCGATGTATATATTACATGCGAACCGAAAAACGGAAGCGCCTCGGACAAGGCCACACACACTCATTCACACACACACACACAGACTGCACCTCTCTTGTCTACTAGCCACTAAGCATCATTTAATCAGACTGATGCATGATAAATCAGGAGCCAATCATGGTCAGGTGAGCCCTGGCAATGCTCGTTGCAACTGGACGTGCCATCCACACAGCGACGGAAGCAAGCATCACACAAAATTGCTCCTAAATCAAGGCAAGGATTAATGCGTTTGTTTGGACACATGCTGACCACAGATGCATCGAATAGGAAAATCAAATCTTAGATCGAAAGATATCCTGTAGTCATCAAAAAACAAGGTATTTAAATTAATTTATGCATTTTGATGATTATATCGATATACATATATTGAAAACATATTTATTTTATGCGAACATGTTAAATTGGTTTTAGTTTATAATGTATAAAGCTCTGGATATCATCAGGGTTTGTCTATATTCTTATAATGAAATGATGCGGATTTTTCCCTTTAAAGACTTAAACTGAAAAACCATTATCAAACTGAACTAAACCATGATTTTTTTAATAACCTTCCAGGTGTACTCAAACAATAAATAATATTTTATAAATATAAAAACCTGTATAATAATTTTGTATTTAAGTATTTATACATAAAACATAAAACCCTATCGCATATATTATTATTGTGTATTTGTGTCTTTATAAATACAATATTTCTAAGAGATTTCCTTTTCGAACCACATTTAAATTCGAGATTATTTGTAAACTCGGATTTAAATGTACCCTGTGTATACAATCTAAGTGCGTACAGGGTATACAAAACTAGGCAGAGAGTGTGTGTGCCAATGTTTGTAGGGATGGACGAGCAATAGGCAGTCGATGGGCTGACCAGGGATGTGCATAGACTGCATAGAGGAACAGGAAGGTGGCGAAAGAAAACCGAGTGGCTCGTTCGATACTGATGCCGTGCAGTAAGTCGGCAATAACATGAGTTAAACAATTTGCCACACGTTGCAAGTGAAACACATGGACAGAGTCCAGCCCGGTCGGCAGCCAAAGACGTGAGGCGTGACAGCATACGCAACCGGATTGCCGGCCAACGAGGCACTTCCGGTGTAGAAGGCCACCCGTATTGATGCAGATGAATACCATAGCGCTTAAGCGATGCACAATGCCAGGCGCGCACTCCGGATGTGCCTCATCTACAGCTCCCAGTGTGAATACGACTGCTTCTCCCCCCTCGTCGTCCTTCTTCAGCTGAGCAAACTGTTGCACCCATCTCGCCCATTGAGTAATAAACGTCAGCCACAGGCTTATCCTTCTCACTCTCTCTCTCTCTCTCTGTCTCTCTGTGTTTGTTAACTCCACTTCAATTGGTTATCGCATGGCGCCCAATCCCAAATCCCAAGCAGTATAATTTTGGTGTCGAGTCGCAACAGTGTCACTTGACAGTCAGCTAGAAAGCCATTCACAAACGTAATCCGATGCCCGCTGCATGGATTAGCATGGAAATACACTGAAACACGCTGTCCCTGATCGGAGCACGGCCCAATGCCCAGAAGGGTATTTTGTGCCGATTTCATGTCGACCATGGTAATCAACAGAATGTTCCGGCCGCTGAAGGAGCAAATCGTCAATAGCATCATGTCAGGGAGGACATCATTGCTGACTGCTTAACGCTCAACGCTCAATGCCCAACTGCCCAATGAGCCGACTCCGTTGCGTTATTTTCAAATAAATAAAAATGTTAATTTTAAAATTCTCGTTGCAGGGCCGCCCCTTTCCCCCTTCCCCCCTCTCTCGCACTGGCTGTGACCCGTGTGCGTGTTGGCTGCCTGAAAATTACAGTTATTCGCTGTACGTGTTTAATTATTTTTAAATCACACGCAAAGCGGATGCCAGGCAAGTGGCAGCCAGGACTCGGTGCTCAACAACCAAGACTCTCTCTCTCTCTCACTCGCTCAGCTACAAGATTATTTTGGTAGTTCAGTCACGTGCCAATTGCCAGCTATTTTAACGGACTGCGTCCTCTACGCATTCAACGTCGTCGGCCTACCATAAAAAAAAAACAAAAAACAGAAAAAAATGGCAAAAAGTAAACTGCCCACTTAAAGTGCTATTTCCGTGGCAGCCCTCTTAATTACACAGCACACCGCAGTCTTAGCTCTCAACATCCCAACTAAAACTGATTCGACAAAATTATAAGCAACAACAACCGAAATTATGCACCAATCAAGTTGGATGGACAATCAATGATGTGAAAACTGTATCTAAATACTTTTGGGTCTACTAACAAAAATACAGACATAAACTATGTTTTCTAAAAAAGTTTAGAGCTACTTTTCATAATTATTATTTAGTTGATATTTATGATTAGAGATTAGATTCAGCGGTGCATACCAAAACCAATTCAAGAGCATCTGTATTTATTTATTTGTTTAAATGTAAATTCAAAATGAAATAGTTTATTTTGTGATTTTAATATTTTAAGAAGCTCAATAAGCTATATTGTTGATATATTAATAACATTTTCTTTGAGTTAAAGTGTCTGTCTTTGCCCAGCTGCCAACTTAAGTACATTACTTAATGTACAAAAAAGTTCTCCATTCAAAGTTCTGTTACAAATACTTAAAAAGCTCAACAAAATAGTCTCTGTGCTGCCCACTCAAAATTAGTCTTTTCTATTTTCACAAAGTCTTGTGCATAATTACGGATTTTCTTTGACGCCCTAGCATACACACACACACACACACACCCACTGGAAAATGAATTTTAGTACTCAATGCATAATAAATAAAGCAAATATTAATTTTTTGAGGTCTCCGCATTCATTTATGCTGTTTGCATAGCTCAGCATAAACATTGAAACTGGCGAGAAACTGAAGACCAGCGTCCACCGACCGTTTGCCTTAAGAACCAACGTTAAGTGAACGGTCGAAGGACTTACACACCCACACACACACACACACACACACACAAACACTCGAACCCACACACACACTGGCTCACACGAACGTTCACTGTTGATTTAAGATTTAAAATGTACATTTTATTAGATCGAAAAGCGTAGAGGGCAAGAACCGTTGGTGCTACATTTGACTTTATGCAAATTATTAATTCAGGGACCGTTTCCTATGTCCGATGTACTATCCCGTTCCGTCATATTGTCCCATTGTTATGTGTGCGATTCCGGCAATGTACAACAAAAGTTGATTAATTTGTTGCAATTCTTTGTTTTTGCTATTTGTATTTTCTGCGCGCCGCTTTCAAAACTCTTTGAAAAGTTTGTGTTTTTTTTTTCATTGCTATTGCTATGGCTATTCATATTATTGTTGCTGTTTTGGGCATTAATTAATTAAAAATATGGGAAAAGGGTCATAAGGCAAATTTAATTTATTTCGTTTGTTATTTGACCACACAACAGCCCATAATATGTAAATTTGACCATTCACGGAAACACAAATCCTGCCGCGAATCAAAGTTGGAGCATACCATTGAATTCAATACACAAATTAAATGCTGATACAGAAGATGTCTCTAAATTAGTCACTAGCATGCAAATTGCTTAAGGAAATACTGTATTGATATCAATATAACAATTTCAATATTGTTATTGATTTTTGATTAATTCAATTTTAGAATCGAGTATGCGACCTGACAACACTTATCGATAAAATAAAATAAAATAAAATTACATTTGAAATTTGCATTGCCAGACGGAATGACAATTTATAGAAAAAAGTGTTGCATATTTTGTCGTGCTTTGTTCAACGTACTCATTGAAGTAATTCCCAAATGGTTCTGGCTTCGAGCAGGTTATACGGGTCTATCTTTTTGTCTTTTTATCTGTCTTTTTTAACTTTTGTTTACAAGTATTATTATTGTTAATGTTTACTTTTGTTATTTGCATTTTTTTTTTGTATTTGTTGATATTTTTTCTTTCTATTATTGGAAATGCTAAATAAAACTTCTCAGTTGTGATGTCGCTCCTCGGCATTTCCGGGGTCAGACGATTATAGATTTGTATCTTTTTATCTAATTTTTTAAACTTTTGTTTACAAGTATTATTATTGTTTATGTTTACTTTTGTTATTTACATTTGTTATTTTTTCTTTCTATTATTGGGAATGGTAAATAAAGCTTCTCAGTTGTGATGTCGCTCCTCGGCATTTCCGGTGTCAGCTGATTATAGATTTGTATCTTTTTATCTATTTTTTTTAAACTTTTGTTTACAAGTATTATTATTGTTTATATTTACTTTTGTTATTTACAGCAACACTAGCCAAGTCGATATAGTCGATATACAGTGTCTCACAGTTCAAATGGAACAGCGCCTAGCAAAAAGTTTAATTGCCTGCCATAAACTAATTATCCAATATTTTTCAAAAATTCCAAAGGCCGATGGCAGGTACATATATTAACCACCATAATGAGTATATGATCCCAATAAACTGGGGTTTTCCCACCGGCTAGGCCGGGTTATGTAAAAAAGTACCGTAATTTATGGTCACATATTATTCGGAACAATGGCGTTATTGACACCTAGGTGCCATAAATCCCGGATTTTTTACGCCAGGTTGATTATTTTCTGTCTAAATAGACCAATCCTTCGTAGTCAGTTTAGTTATATCCTGCATCTCGGGTGCAACCAGCCAACAAGGACTATGGGCAAGAGGACTACCATTGAACAACGGAATCTCGTCCTGGAACACATCCAGATCGGATATTCACATCAACTGCGACTAATATCATTCGGCGCTTCGCCGACGAAAATCGGATAGAGGAACAAGGTGCTCAGAGACATCTCTGGTGCTCCACCATATGTGAACAACAGAACTCTGCACAACGACTTCGCATTACCGACAGTCAGTCAACAAATCAACAGACATACAAGTCGGTATAATGGCCGTTTGCACAACCACGTCAACCCTTTGGCCTGCACACTTGGGTCAAATACAACTCGCAGGAGGTTGAAGCGCCTCCACACCAGCGACCTCTGGACTGTAGGGTGTTAAATTAATGTGCCACAAATGTAATATTTGAAGTTATTTATTAACTGCTAAAACCTGTTCTATGTTTATGTTATAGATTGTAATTCACTGCTATTATTAATTCTGTTCCAAATCAATGTTTTATAGCCTTTGAATAGGTTGATTAATGTTTAAAATATAACTGTTATATAAAAAAAAAGAAGATATTTATGAGTTCGAAGTTGACTTTAAGTCAAAATCCTTTCTTTCACTTTTGTATGAAGACGAATGCGATTTAAAATTACAAATATATAACCCCTTTTAGTGTCACGAAGACAAGTCAAATAAGCAAATCAATCAAATTTAGTTGTTAAGATTGTTAACAATTTATTATATATTAATTCGTTTGGCACCATATGCAATAAAGAATACATTTTTGACTATAATAATAATTTATAAGTCTCAAGCTTAAAACACTCGCTTAAATAAATAAATAAATACATAAATATGTGGGTTTCATTGGCTTTTTACTTTCAGTTATATTTATTTACTGACAAATATTAAATTGTATTGAATTTGAAAGAGACCGACAATATGAAATGTATCAAAGAACCACTCTAGTTTCATAAATTCCTATTTGCTTATTAAAAATAGCTAGATATTCACATTATCGTAATTCTTAATCAGTTAATATTCCCCATGTCGAAAATAAATGTAGCGACATAAAGCCAATTTAATAGGAAGTCGGAAAAACAAGCTAAGCATATATCTGGCTCTCGCTTGTGGAAAGGGCAACAAATGCAATTCGATAAATGTTCATGATAACATTATGATTATGTGCGAATGCAGTGTCTTCAGCAAAATCATTTGACGATATGACAGCAAAAGCATCCATTGAGCAGCGATGACGTCAGCGAGGAGAGCACTCCACATAAAACGTAATAATGTAGAGCTCATTTGTCCCCAGTCTCAAGTGCAAGCCATCGAAAAAGGCTAACAGCAATGAAAGATGTATACATATGCATATAGTGTGTGTGTGTGAGTGTGGGGTTGTGTGTGTGGTTAAGGGTATATGTGTTGCAGGTGGTTGACTCCTGAAAGGGATGGATGGACATATATATGTATATATATATATATAATATTACCAAATATCAATTGAATTATGGCACACAAGGAAAGCAACAGAATAAGGAAGGGGTTCGAGTGCCGAGGAGAGGAGAGCCATTGCAAAGACAATTGAGCAGCAAATTGTGTAGCTCGACAAATGCCCAAAACGGAATGGCAAATACGGATGACTGCGTTGCTGCCAGCGACGGGCCACAAGAGTTGGCCCAAAGTTCTTACCAATGCAAGTGACAAAAGCTTATTGAATATCTTTCTTTTTTTTTGTGAATACTCTTGCAGAGGGTATTCAGGATCTGTCGTGTAATTAGTCAGTTATTGATTAAGATATCAATCTTTAAATTTAGTATGTATACAAACTTTATGATTATTATGGTTTCAAGCAAACAAAGCTTGAAAGTTTTACTCATAAAACTTTTCAGCATAGTCTCGAAATCTGTTAACTCTAAAAATTAGTCCTAGAAGAAATCTTTCATAAAAATAATTATAAATATTATTGTTTAAAAATAATAAGGTCGCTCTGAAGAGGATTAAATTTTCCACACATGATAATATGTTGTTATTGGAGGTCAAATTTATATTCTTAGACAAAGGAACTAAACAAAAACTAAAATAATTTCTTATTTTCCAAATGATCAAGCCCATTCTTAACAAGTGTTCCAATTCTCCAGGTTGGCACCATATAATTTAGTTACCAATCCAAAAATCTATCGATGTCGGAAACATAACAAAAAATAAATAATCAAATAGCTGAACTCTTTTCTATAAGGGTGTTCTAACTTTGGTGTGAAAACTATTTGCTATTTGTCCTGGCATTGCCTTTATCATTCCATAACGTGCTCTTCCTGCTGCCGGCTAACCTGTCTATGTGTGTGTGTGTGTGTGTGGTTGTGTGTGTATGTGGGAGTGTATGAGTATTTGCATTTGTGCACGGCATGCGCTTCATTGGGTCGCCCCAATCCTATGCACAATGCGAGTATTTTAAATCCTTTGTGCACTTACTCAATTGTCCTTGCGCAATATTTGTTTGATGTCTGATATCAAAATGCCTGATGCGATTATAAAAATTCATGGCTGATTGCACCTTTTGAAGGACGTCGACGCTTAAGGTCCTTTTTGCGACTTAAAGTCAGTCACAATTTGCTGATTAACTACGGCAGCAGGGTGTGCGTGCACTCCCGCGAATATCCTTTAGCCACAGTCAATTAAGCCAACAGCAGCAGCGCCCGCTGGCAAATAAAATGAAATCTAAATAAATCGCCAAAGTTGCAGCTTCAAATGAAACTAATACAAAAGAGTGTGCGCGTGCGTGCGTGTGTGTGTGTGTGTGTGGCACGCACGCTAGGGAATTGCTGCCCCTTGAAAAGGACTCCCGCCGCTGCTGCTGTTCTTGCTGCTGGCTCTGAGCTCCTTTTGCCAGCAGCTCTCCATGTCATTGCACGCGTTATCCTTCAAGCCAAGGAGCAACAGCAGCATCAGCAGCAGCTGCATGCACATAAGAAAATTAAATAGAAAAATTGTACATGGACAAGTTTTGCGGGTGAGTGCACTGAGAAAAACAGCTAAGTTCAACAAACCTGATTTTAAATATTTGCAATGGTTTTTAGTCATAAAAATTACATATTAATAATTGATTTTATTCAATTAAATTGTCAACATTAATTAAATAAATAAATATCTGGTAGAAGAGCATTTTTATTTATTTTTTTCCTTTCTCTTTTTAGGCTTGCAAATACTAAATTATTAAAAGTAATTCCGTATTGACTATAGTAGTTGTAATTTCGCAATGCGAAAATTAGTTTTGAAGTACATTAATTTTTCTTTCTGTGTATACTTGGCTGTCAGGATTGGTGCTAACGCTGCCCGACTGAGACTGCATCGAAGGTCCTTGCAAAGGCAAAGGGCCAATGCTCTGCGCATTGAACTATGGCTAAGTAGTTGCCCAACCAACCGACTGCCTCCTTGGAGGCGCCTCTTGAGTCGCTTGTCCGTTATGGAAAATAGCAAATGACAAATGCGCCGCCGTCTCTGCACTTATAATTAGAATATGCAAATGTTGTCAGCGTGGCATGCAGCAACGAGTGGCAGTTGTTGTGGTGTATGTTGTTGCCACCTAGTTGCCACATGTTTATATTTATGCGACCACGCGACTCCATTCCGTCTCCATAGCGCAACAATTTTATTGCCACAACTCGCATAATTTGCATGTAAACGCGCCATTTTTCTTATAGCTGCAGTTGTTATTGTTGCCCGTTTTAATTATTTTGTTTTTGCACAGCTCGCTATTTATGCAAATGCTTTCACATCAATTTTCAAGTCTGCGCTGCGCTTATTACCAGAGTAAGTTGCCAGTTGCCAGTTGCTAGCTCGCCAGTTACCAATTTACCAGCTAACTCAAGATTGTAATTGAGTTTGGCAAACTATTTTGACGCTCAATTGATTACGCATACGCAGCGTTGCCTGCCATAAATCTGTTTGTTTAATATCCTGCAATCATTAAATGTACCAACATGAGTATTATAAAGTAGGACAACAGAGTGCGCAGAAAGAGACAGAGAGACCCCTTTGAGCCTGCAAATCATTGTAGTCCAGTTGATTAAGCCATGTTCAGATATTATTTATTTACAAATTAATTATGAGGGCATATAATTTTAACTAACAAAAGCAGTATAAAATAATTATCAAAAATAAACTAAGATTACATTAATCATAATACTCTTGCTTACTAAATAAAACAATGACGAAATAATAATTAAAATTATAATTATAATAAAACTATAGTGAATCAACTCTATTGTCTTGATAGTCGATGGCTAGCAGCGACAATTTCGATAAATAGTTTTTGATTTTTCAGAATGAATTTAAGGGTAAAAAAAAAAAAATATAATATAATGAAAAACGGATTTTTTTTTTGATTTTGTAATTTGACAACAGGCTCATTAAGATACTAGTTCCAAAACATGAAAGTATAGAAAGTGAGAACATAACACAAATTATCGATGTTATTGATTTAACTAATTTGTTGCGCTGCACTTAAATAATATTTAATAATCACTTGAATCTTCATCTGAACATACAATACTATTAATAAAAGTAATTCTAATAATTACATTTATTGATAGTTTTTATTAAAAAATATCGAAATGATGGACATAATAAAAAAAAAGGGGTAATATTGATTAGAAATTTATCAAAGTATTTTTTTAAATTAAGTGGACATCATTGGGGTTTTATAGTCCATAACGCTGTCTTATACTTTAATACAGAGAGTACAAAAAATGATTGATTGTTTCCGATTAGCACGGTATAAATTAGTTGAGCAGTTTTATGTGTGACACATTTGTTTTTTTTTTTATACGTATTTTGTTAATAGGTTGACACACGCAATTGAATGGACTTCTGTTCTTTCCAGCGAATTTGCGTGTGTTTGCTTCTATGTGTGATTGTGTGGGGCGTGTAAATCAAATTACGAACTCCACATGTAAATTAACTTTTCCGTATTAATGGCTATTTAATTAATTAACCAGAAACATGAATATTTTCAATTCGTTTATTTTTTTCAGCTTCCTTCGCTATTTTTTATTTTTATGTCTGGTACACTTTGCAAGCCTGGTGCGGGTCGAAGTCGTTAAGGAAACGCAACGTAAAGCAGAGTACGAAAGAAAGAACAGAACGACAAACAAAAGGAATCAAAAAATAAAAATGCTATGTGCTCATCTTGAAAGCTGCGATGAAGATGCGGCCGGATGGATGCGGTCGCAAACACCTTTTGACTGGACGCGAGAGAGGCCAGCGGTACGTGAAAAGTAAATTACAATTAATTACATTTTAATGACGCTTGTTTAATTCAGCGTTTACAATTACATACACAATTATGGTGGCAACGAAAAGAGCAAAAGAGCGAGCCAGAAGCAGAACGATCTGATGCTCATTATGGTTCGGCCAAGGACACGCTGCACTTGGCGTTCTGCCCAGCAGTTTTATGCACTTTTCCAAGCGAAAATGACTTTAACAAATTTCACCTCACTTTCAACCATATTAATGGGCAACGGCAACAACTTTGGGCGTAATTAACTGGCTGCGCAACAGAATGTAGCAACCTCTTTCACACTCAACCGAGTCCCCCCCTGTCTCGCCGGGCTGCAGCTATCAAAGTGTAATTCAACAGAGACAAAAGCGAGAAGCGAACATTGTGCTGAAATAAATATAAGCTCATTAATTCGCAGAGAGAGAGAGAGAGAGAGAGAGAGAGAGAGAGAGAGACAGATGCTGGATAAAAATCAGGCAACTGGCAAATCGAGGTGCGAATCCATAAACACACAAGTGCGAGAAGCTATAAAACTGAAATGCCTGGCGCTGAAAAGTATAACTCGCCAATGAGGCGTATGCGCAATGCAGCAATGCTTGCTGCTGCTGTTGCTGCCACAATTCACGCTCTCAGAGCAGGAGCAGCAACAACAACTGGCATTGGTAAAGTGCCGGGTAGCAATAAATATGCTTCAACTATTTGGCAGCCGGCGTATTTAAGAGGTCTGCAACAAAAGTAGCAATAACACCAACAACAATAACAACAACAACAGCAACAACTAGCTAGCAAGCAGACATTAAATTGCAATTTATGCCAATGAGTTCTTAATGTACAAGCGACGGCAACAGAAACAACAACAACAATTGCTCAATGCCATCTAATGGACCCTCTAACGGCGGCGTCTGCCTTCAACTTGCTCTGTAATTTATTTGCAAATTATTATTAAAACTTTTGCCTGGACAGGCGGTGGGTGCTGCTCGCAGTTCTTGTTCAGCTCCTAAATGATTCGCACTTAGTTTGCTGTCAGCCACAACAACAATAATATCAACAAAAACAACAACAACAGCAACAATTGAAACAAAACATACAAAACGTGGCCGTAAAGTCGCGGCTATAAATCAAGTTGCTTCTGGTTTTTGGGGTCAGCTCTTCTGGGTTAATATCCCTAAATGTGAGTTTTCTTCTGCATGCCTCACGCATATTCGCAGCCAAAAGTCCTTGGCTTCCTTTTGCTGTCTTACGCCAGGATGTTTATAGACTCATGAATATATTTCTTTTTAATTTCTTGCTTACCAGTTGCAGACCAGTACACAGATCACCAATAGGCTTACTAATGGCGAGTGATTGGTGGGCATTCTACGATAAATATATATTACTCGTTTTTATATTTTTATATTTAAAATAATACTACAAGCTAAAAACTATTGGATTCGAGTTTTTTAATAGCAGTGATTAGAAAAGTATTCAGTCATAACCAACTGAAAAACTGAATTCACTTTTTAATTTTCATTTTGTAACTCTATCTAAGGCAGCATGATGAAAATTGCTTAGAGCTAATATACACTTATCAGAATTTAATAAAATAGCTTAAAAATTATCTTGAATTTTTCTAGTACATAGAACCAGTGGAATGATGATGTTCTCGTACTTATTATCTATACAAATTTTCTGCCAGCAATCGGAAATTTATGCCACTCGAGCAGCAATTTTTTGGTCAATATCCAGACCTAAAGCAAATTGTGTCTAAAAGCGATGAACGAAACGGAAGCAATCAATCGTTTAAAACAACTGACCCGCAGCCCATTTTCCACTCTCTAACTCAAACTCTCTGATCCTGTTGCCACTCGTTTAGACCGCCACATTTGGCAGTTTATATTAACTAGCTCTCAATTAGTTGCAAATTATTCAGTACACGATATATTCGGTGGATACGAGTACATGTATGATAAATGCATATATATGTAGGTGTGCATAGGATAATGTACTGCTGATATATGCGAATAGCTGGCGATGTGCTTATTCAATTAAATGCAATGCGCCAACTCAATTTCGCACAATCGCATTTATCAAGCCATTAGAGTCAAATAATCACGCACACACAGACACACAGTGCACCCACAGTCAGCATGCAAAGCAGGCTGCAAGAATAGATAGACGCAAAGGACGAGCCGCCTCACATTAAAAGCAGCCGCCGTTAGCTGATAACGGAATTTGCCTACCATTATATCTATATATATATATATATATATATGTATATATATAGATATATATAAGCACCAGTCAAGGAGCATTTGATGGTGGTGGTGCAGTGGTTGAAGTGCGAAGGAGAATCCACCGATGAGTGCACTTTGGGGCTGTAGACAAGTAGCGGGCTAGGTAGCATAAGATGATGACGACGATGATGATGACGGCAACGAGAACTAGAGCTTGGTGCTCGAATCAGGACGAGGCAGGACAGAAACCAACTCAATTGTTAACGGGGCAAACGTAATGCATGGCAGCAATCGCATTACAAATAGTTGAGAAATCAAAAAGATTATTGCAGTGCAGCTGCAGGAGCCGGCTGCTTCCTATATACCCAAACAGCACAATGGTAGTCGACTTGAATGAAAAAGAAAATCCTTACAATTTACATTGTATTTCGGAAAAAAGAAATGAAATGTATTCGCAATGTTGAAGATTGAAATCAATGCTGAAGAAGTATTAAAGTCACCAGGCAATGTATCAAGTTAAAAACCATAATTTTTATTGTTTTCTCTAAGTTTATTTTATTTGAATTTATAAAATTCAAGTTGGCATTCAAAAAATCGCTCACATATCATATTAGGCATTTTTCCGGCAAGAACTTTGAAAGCATTGAAATTATTATGCAATTCCATTGCTGAACTTATTTTGTCTATTTTAAAATTGTATTTGTAACATTTTGTAAATTACAAGAAACCTCTTTTTTCGATTTCATACAAATGTTTATTATGATTTGGCTTTTTAGAAGTTGTACTGATAAAACTATATTCTGATATTACAGATTCTTATTTCAATTTGACAAACTGATAAATATTCTTCCCTTCTTATCATTATCATTTAGTCTTCTGTATTGATAAAAATACGTTCAGACCTTGCATATTTTTATCTTAATTTGACAAGCTGCAAATTATTCTTCACTTCCAATAATTAATAACAGTATCCAATTTAACTGTTGCTTCTACAGTTAAGGGCACTTCTCATAATTGAGCCGTGATGTCATTATGCAATTTCATTCAAATCAGATTACAAACGTTTTACCACAAAATTGCATTCGCTGTCATTCGCTGTGTGGTGCCCCAAATTTACGCTGCTTCCCGTTCAAAGCATTCGTATTCCTATCGCCTAGCCGCCATTATGATAAATGTGCAGAAAATCAAATGAGGCTGAATGTTATTGCCATGCCTTGAGCGACCAAAGTAGAAAAAAAAACAGAGATAGGGAGAGAAAGACAGAGAGAGAGAGAGATAGGCGACATGGAGGCCAGCAGCTAGGCCAATTGAATGTCAGAAGAGGCTGGCTTCACTTTATGCCGCTGGCAGTACGAATTAGCGCCGTAAATCGCATTTAAATCGTAAAATTCTCACAGCCAGCCAGTCACTTTTCCATTGCATATAGAGTGTGGCAACAAGCCCGTCGACAATGTTATCGGCAAAGAGAAGAGGGCCGAAAGGGGAGGTGGGGGGCGTGGAATTTTGTTAGAGCGCCCGGGCATCATTGAGTCCCTTTAGAATGCTCAAAGATTTTGATCCTATCAACTAAATTGCATTTGACAGTTGGCGAAAAAACTTTTGCCTTGGCCGCCATAATTTCTCGTCGCCAAGAAAAATACAGAACTGAAGCTGAGAATGATATTCTCACTTGACATTTTAAATATGTATATATTATTGCTCGTATTATATTATTTTGTTAAATGTTCATTTTTCATTTGGTTGCAAACATTTTGTAAGCATGACGTTTCGGCGGCAGCTTAGAACTTTTTGTTGCCATTTAAAAATAATAACTGCCGTTATCAGCACCGATCTCAGCCGTTAGACGTCGCATATATGTTTGCCACATAGCGACCCGATAAAAAAGCGCCTCTTTAGCTCAGTGGTAGAGCGTTGGTCTCGTAAACCAAAGGCCGTGAGTTCAATCCTCACAGGGGGCAACTTTTATCAAATGACCTTTTAATATATATTTTTAAACTTGAATATTTGGAATGTGTATGTGTTATTTGTAAGTGTGTTGGTCTATTTTAGTCACATAATTATTGCATATTATGTTTATCGAATGCCTTTTAGTTTCTCTGGTATTTTAACTTTATTATTTTGTACTTATCGAGTGTCGTTGTGGAATTCAAATTTTAATATTTAGCATTGGTTTGTGTGTTTAAACAATTGATTCTGTATTACTTTAATTTTTAAGTTTATTATTACATATTATATTTATTGAACGGTGTTAATTATAATTGTTTTGTGAGTATGTATTCCAAAGATTAAATTGTTTTTCGAATGTTGTGTGTCCGGTATGTACGCGGCCCATTTTCATTTTGCAAACACTTTTATTTTGTTTTCCAATTGGGCTTTATTGTTTTTAATTTCATTTTTATTATATTGTTTGAGGATATATCTGTAGTGTGTGTGCGTGTGTTTGTGTGTTAAGCTGTTTGTTGAGAATTTTTACCAATTCATCGCCCACTGTGCCAACTGTCGGCTGCCATTTCCAATCGATTGCAGCCATGTTCTCACTTCAAGGGATAACGTGGAAGTTTTGCAATTTGCGGCATTGGAAACTTGGTCTTTACGGCTAACTGTGAATAGAGAGGGGGATGGGAGTAAGGCTACTGGGATTGAGCCACACAGCTAGTGTACCTCAAGATTTTTGTACTTTTTCAACTGTTTGCAAAGAGCGAGAGAGTGCATAGTTTGCTGTTGAGTTTTTTATATTTTGTTAGACTTTGCCAAAGATTTATGCGGCAAAGTCGCTCGCTGGCTGTTTTAAGTGTGCTTCCGCATGTTTCGATAATTTGCGTGATTTTTGCATTTTTAAACCGACCAGCAGCAACAGCAGCGGCAGGAACCAGCTCGCTTTCAATGTAGTAGTGCATGCGTAAGTGGCAACCGGCACTGCATCATTAAAACTTCCAAGCAGCCAACCCAGCCACTACAAAAAATGTGGGGCATGCAACCAGCCAGCCGTTACGCTGCCCTGAGTAACTATGCACTATATATGAATTCTGTAGATGTATTTCAAAATTTTATAATGATTTTGTATTTATTTTAGCTGGCAATTAAAAGCGGCTTTCGCATACATTATTTACTTGCAATTAGAGCAACAGCAGCAGCGACTACAGCTCAAGTGCAGCTCAGCTCAATGCTCAACTTTGGTTGCACAGAGGAAAAAACAAATATTTCTCACTTTTAGATTAAAAGTATTATAAGTGAGCATACTGGTTTTGATTCAATTAGAATTTTAGAAATCAAAGTATTTTACTAATGTTGGGAAGTTCAAAGATCGTATTAAATTAAGTTCAAGTGTTTCTTTTTTAATTTATTTTTAATTTGATTGAATTTACTATAAGCGAATATTCTGATCTTAATTCAAATACGATTTCATAATCAGTAGCTGTAAATATTTTACTAACTCTGTGAACTTTTTATTATTTATGAAATGGGAATAACTTTTTTACTCACAAATTTTGTTGATCATCTATTTACAATGAAGTTACCTTAAGTGAACATTCTTATTGCTTACCTTAAGTTTGTTTATTTCTATATTTTTTCTTACTGTGTATGTGGGGTGGGAATGTGTGAAATGCGGGTGGGTGCCTGGATGGTATGCTGGGTGTCTATGCGCCGTGACAGACACTAATTATGGATTTTACAATTTGCAAGACTTGTAGCTAACCGCAAGACATAAGATATGCCAGCGACATGGCATTCAGGACACTAGTGGAGAGACAACGACGAAGACATCGCTGCCACAGGACCTCGCCTCACCTCACCGCACCGCACCGCACCGCATCACGTTGCCATTTTGCGGTCTCCTTGGATACTCGAGTGCGAGAGTCGGGAATCAGCAAAGAAAGTTGCCTAACATCAAAATGCTGTGCGTAGCTAGGATGTGTGAGTTTGTCGCAACGATATCTGCAATGCCACTCACACACACACACACACACACACAAGCGTGCATACATGCATACATGTGTATATGTACGATTAGGGGGAGTGTAGGGGGGGTTTTGGGAGTAGCGCATTGAAATCGCCACCATTAATAAGAAAGTTTTGCCTGCTGCCTGCCTGCTGGTAATAAGCAAATTGAGATGACAAAGTTTATTGTTGATTTTATGCACACATTCACACACACTCAAATACACACGTCCACACACACACATACAGATGCATACCCAGACACAGACATTGACTCCGTTAGGGGATCAGGCGACCTAAATGAGTTATTTAAGTAGCACTCGCGCCCCAGTTTAAATGCGCTCGTAATTCGCCTTTGTGCCAAGCCAAGTTTTTGTGCCACAAATAAGAGTAACATGTGCGCGTGCACAGTCTAGCCTTCCTATAACGAACAAATTTGGCATATTTAATTGAAAAACGTTTTGCATGTAATCCAATGGCTTAGCTTGTCTTAGCCTTTTTACATGCCCATTTTTAACACCAGGGAACTTGCCATCTAAATCAATATTTTGTCGTACTGTGCAAAATGATAAATGTATGAACGTATTCGTATTCATCATGTATATATTCGGCATAATGAAAAAAGACAAATGAATTTGATGCCTCGGTTTCTCATAACTAACATTTTTTCCATTTTCAATTTCAAAATTAAATTTTATTAATTATTCAGAATCATTTGCGATGTAGACATAAATCGTCAGTGGACCACTTACTTTGGAGATGTTGTCAACTCAAAATACATTCATTTTGACAGATGGATTTTTGATATTTTACAAGGAAGTGATTGCAGGAGGAGCTTGTTTATCTGTTGGCTTATTGGCCATATGATGGTGCAAAATTTTATGTGATTTGAATTTTTGAGAAAACTTGAATATTTTGTGAATGGCATACATTCAAAAAATTTAGTTAATTATTCAAGGACAGTTTTAGCACACGTTTACTGTATTTGAGGCATATGTTGTTTATGCTATTAAGGCGCATATCCTGCTCCTGTTACGTTGCCTTCGAAGGATTCGTTGTGATGTCTTTGGATTCGTATGCTTCGTGGGGCACACTTTGTGTTGTGCCCCGAGAGTGTGCGTGTGTGTGTGTATGTATGTACTTTACTTGGCTAAGTACGTGATTTGATTAGCGCCAAAAAATCCCATTCGTGTTTGTGTCGCGCTTACGCCCTGTGCCGTATGCCACTTATCAAGCATACGCAACGTTGCACAATCAGAAAATTAAAAAAAAATACGAAAATAACAACAAGCAATTTTAAAACATCTTTAATGTGCTACGAATACGTATACATATAGATATATATATATGGATAGCAATCGCCTGTTGAGGTCAACCAATTATCACAAGCATTTTTCATTCGCAATTCGAGCTGTGGCCACAGCGCCCGGAATGTCAACAGCAAAATACGTGCACAAACATAGAAATGGCTGCCATTGACAAACTAGTAGAAAGCATATATATATTTATATTATATAACATATATATATATATATATATATATATATAATATATAATATGCAGTATGTGCACATGTGTGTATTCTAGCACGACGTAAACGAGACATTAATGCTATTATACGTGTGTGTTGGTTGGTGTGTGTGGGCGGCACTTGTGTAAAAAGCAACTAATGAAAACGGAAATAAAAACCGCTCGAGGAATGCTGATGACTCTCCAAGGATGGTATTTAATATATATATGTGTGCGGCTCGTGTGTAAAAGGCTCGACACTGCAGCGACTCCCAGCTAACGTACCGGTTCCCGTTCCTGCCCCCTGCCAGAGCCACTGACCCTTACTCCAGCTCAACCCATTTTGCACGCGCGCCCAAGCACTTAGCATCAATTTGGTGGCTCGTACATAAGCGACAAACAGAGACACCAATATAGCGGCCGACAGCGAGAGAAAGTGAGAGAGAGAGAAAGAGAGAGGTGATGGGAGCTGTAGCAAGACAACTAAGTAAAAGCATAAGTAATGCACATAAATCAAAAATTCAGTGGTGCCAGCCAAAGACCCCATCGCCTGCCAGCCTGCCAAGCCTGCCAAGCCTGCCAAGCCTGCCAAGCCTGCCAGCCAGCCTGTCAGAATGGCACGCACAAATACTCAGTCAGTTTCAGGCGCCAGTGGCCAGAAGCCAGCAGCGACAGGACCCTGGACGGACTATCGTGAAAATACCTAACAATGTGCAAGTCCAGTGCTTGGTAGCACAATTATCGCCAAGTGTCTGGGCCGCTCTACCAAAAGCCCAACAACACACAATCGAAAACTTAGAAAGCGTGAAATATTGAAGTTGCCGCTGCCGACTATATAGAAAGCAGCTGCATGGTTGTATATGCTACACTCAGAAAAATATGTACGTTCAAGCATGTAGAAAATCGAAGTAATCAAAGATTTTCCATTTCATTCCTAAATTTAAAAAAGCCACATCATAATTTATGGACAAACGTAGTTTGAAGAAAGTTGAATCCGTGTTGTTAGTTTTTATAAAGATCATATAGATGTTGTAGAAACTAGGTAGAACCCGTTCCAAAGCTGGCGAAGATTATTTCTTACTCTCAAAATAGTCTCCAATACTATTCATTATCGATAGAAAAATACTACACGCAAATATATATCTATAACCAAAGAATAAAAACACAAAAATGATGTAAAGTTTTAAAGCAAAAAACTCGTGCGTTTTTCAATTTTGGCTTGTTCTTTGCCTGACTCAAAAATCTTACTACCTTTTCAAGTGTAGCTTAGTGTGTTTTTTTTCGAGTGTATATGTACATATACTTATATCGTGTCCAGGGCTGGCATCGACATTGGCATCTTGCAGCGCGCGTCCGCTTTGGCAAATGGCACCTGCGGAATGCGCTGTTGGAATCTTTTGAAAAATATTTTCTATATTCCGGCGACGTCTATGCTTTTGACCCAAACCATAATTTGTAAGCCATATACTACTATTGGCTTACATGCATCTCTGTATATATATATATATCTGTATATGTATATAAATTTGCTGTGGCCAGACAGGTGTGTAATTTATTGATTATTCCGCTAGATATGCTTACACACACAAACGCCTACACACACACACACACACACACACACACACACACACACACAGACACACTCATAGGTTTGCTTGTTTAGACATTTTGTCATCTTCAATTTGTGGCTGTCATCCTGGCTGGCAGACAGGCACTCGCTTTGGCACTGCCTGCATTTCCAAAAGTGGATTACAAGCTGAAGGCACTTGTAATCGCTGCGTTAAACCAGCCAGCCAGCCAGCCAGCCAGGCAGCCAGCCAACCAGCCAGGCAGCTCAAGTATGGAGCATCGAGTCAGGAGCAGCCGGTGGCCTGCTATTGAACAGCAACCCCAGCCCCATAATTGTGACTTTGTCTTGGCATGGCTGGCATCTTCATTTTATTTGAGTTGGGCCTGATGAGTAGGTGCAGAGGCAGCAGGAGGTGGCGCGTTTATTGAGTTTTAATTGGATAAGTTATAGACGCTCAGCTCATGTTGCATAAATTCCACAAACATCTTTGTTTTCGCACCCACACTCGCATTCCAGCAGGAGGCAAAAGGTGTGCGGCACTTGCGGCAGCTGCAGTCCTTTTCGAGTTGCCGCAACGCATTCGTGCGGCAACTGCTTAAAAAACGTGCAGCTCATTGCCTGACCAGCTGAGACAGCTAAATATATATATGTATATATATATATATATATAAGTGAATCGCTTGTAGTCACGAACTAACTACTCAGTTCAGTACCAGTTATCAGCACAATCAATACGAAAGTTCATTAACGAACTGCGTTTAATTAACCTTCGTTTTGTTTGCCTAACAAACCAGACGATTCAGATATGTACCAAATTACGCACGAGAGTAATAATTTTGGAAATGTCTTCATGTTGTTCTTCCAAGTTCTTATAATTACACCCATAATATTATTATTATTATTGGTATGTTAAAATTGTTATGTTAACTGTTTCTTATCTACATTTATTATATGTAAAAAAAAAAACAAAAAGCATGTAATAATTGCAAGCTGTCAATTTGAGGCAAATTATTAAATGTTCCAACAAATATTTTGTATTAATAATAATAACTTTAGTACTTATAAATTAAAATAATACGACAATTAAGTAAGAGCATTTGCAACTATAGCTTCAGCTCTGCTAGAATAATAGTAATTTATGTGTCAATTCTTATTTATTGTATTTATTTATTTCTCCCTTACACTTAACCTGGGAGAATGCAAAGCACATATATAAATTATAATGAAATGAGGTCACCATACACAAAATAATCACTTTGAAAAATGTATATTTAAAATATTTGTATTTTACCGCGATTGAGCGTTTTTTAAATCTATCGTTCAAAATTAAATAACATTCAGAGATCACAACCAATGAATTCTTAAATCTCAGCCTGACTGAACGGAGGCTGTGAAATCCTCCCTTCAGTCAACTCCCGCGGGATTTTAAATAAATTGCAGTATATGAAAAATAAAAAAATTTAAAAACATTTTTATATTATAAAAGAAAAGTCAGCAAACAAAAAATAATTTACAATTTATATTCAAAATATACGCCCTTAAACAGAATTCCCAGGTTTTCAATATCATATATCAATTAATATACCACTTTGATCCAGGTTCAGTCTCCAGATTGCAGATATGCAGCATTATAGAAGCTACAATACTTTACCAAAAATAGCTAAAATTCCAAAAGTCATTTCGAATGCCCACATATATATAGAAATCTCCTGCTGGTCATTGCCTAATCGCAGTGGACATTGAGCCGTCTGCTGGCATTTGTCCTCTTTTTGTGCTGCACCAAGGAATGTTAGAGAGATAGACAGAGAAAGAGAGGTGGCTGGGGGACATCTTGAGCAGCATCATCAGTCATGGCTGCATAGTTCATTATTATCGCTGACATTGCGATGGTTGGCGCCCGCTTGCTGGCTTCCCTTTGCGCTTATAATTCATTTCTATTGTGCCACGCCTGAAAGTCCCTTTTGATCCAGCTGACTTATTTGTCTTAAAGGAAGCTCGCAGCAAAATTGCTTTTCCTACTACTACGCGCTCACTTCCTGTTCTTCGTCTTCCCCTTCCCGTTCCCGTTCCCGTTCCCCTCTTGCTGTTGTTGGTGCTGTTGTTGTTATTGGCGCTTGTTGCGCGTTTTGTCCTGCTCCTGGTTCTGCTGGTTCTCCAGCCCCTATCACTTGCAACTGGCTGACGCAAGTTTCGCTATTGTTTTGTCACCGCCTTTTGTAGTTCATAAAGTCTAGGGATCGGTGTTAATAGTCGCCTCTTCTGTTGTCTCCTGTTGTCTGCTCTCCGCTTGTCCTCACGTCCGCTTGTCTCCAGTCTGTTGCCTGTTGTCTGGTGGCTCTTCATTTGTCGCTTTGCGCTTATTGTCAAGTGCGCCCTGGCTTCATTTTCTTGTGATTAATGTCGTCATTAACTGCAATTAACTTCTTTTTTTTTTGTTGAGTTGGCGACCGCGACAAATCTTTGGATGGTTTTTGTGCTACAACTTTTGGCCCCGAAAACCACTTGACTGCCATGTTGAGCAATGCCAATTTGTGTGTGTCATCCTTGAGTGGATATATCCTTCAATAGACGCCATCGCTCATGTGAGTGTCGTTTCAGTTTTTTTTTTTTTTTGTCCTAATTATTTGTCAAGCAGTCAAGTCAGCTAATGGCCTGGGCTGACCTCCCTCGTCCTCTACTCCAAAAGTTATTTTTACACCACCCAGCTAAGTAGAAAATAAAACCACGACGTGTGTGTGCCACAATTTCAGTTGCACGTACGGCACGTTCCCATTTCAATTCCCTCAATCTTAAAACCACCTCACCCTTCATTGTCATCAGCTGCGCTCAGGAGACTGCAACATACAATTGCAAGTGGCATTTTCAACATTACCAACTTTAGTTGTAGTTGCACGCTTTTCTTTCCAGTATGCTAGAATTTTATTTTTTTTTTAATTTCTCACCCTAAACGTAAGCCAATGCCAAAATGCCATCGGTAAGTTTCACAAGCTCCGTGATGCCCTTGTTGAAAAGGGTGGTTTGGCTCTCTTATGCAATAGCATAGCTATTGAGAATCAACCATTTATAATATAAGCAACTCTTTTTACCAATTTCATTAGTTAATATTAACCCTATTCATATTTCAAATATAGTAATAATAATTCTTAAAAACAAATCACAACAACAAAAAATGGCAATCCAAATGTATGTTTCTTAATTATGTGAAATGAATGTAATTTATTTAAAAAGGGATTTAGTCAGACGCTGTATATTTATCTAATTGCAACAATGTTAACATTTTCAATCTGACATTATTATGCATAATTGAATTCTCTATTTAATTTTATAAATTAGATACAGCTTATTGAATGAGTTTTCCATTTAACTAGTTGAAAGTGAAATCAAAATGAAGAGATTTGGATTGTTAGTTGTTGTTTTTCTGCACTAAATTATCAAAATGCACGCTCGTTGGCAAGTTTTGGACATTTTTCAATTCCTTTTTCTTTCTCTACAAACTGTTGAACTTTTAAAGTTCTAATTAATTTGTTCACTAATAACCCCCAATTTGTGAGTAGATCATGCGAAGAGCATTTTAAGTTCGTCTCGCTTAACTGATTTTTTTCACGAGCATGTGTTGGCATTTTTACTTCTGTCATTTTTTTTAAGTGCCTCCCACTCACACACACACACACACACACACATATATATATATATATACAGTGGGCCATCTTCTTGTGGACTATTTGGCGGTGGCTTGCATTTCTGTGTTTTAACTTTCTTACAATAAAGTGATGTTATCTTGCGCCCAGCTACTTTGCGGCTTAGGCAACAGGCGAGCTCAGGTCGAGGGGGTCTGGAGGAGTATGTCTTGAAGCTGGGCAGATTTTTTTCGGGGAGGTTACCGGCGACAGGATCTACGGGAAATTACTCTCTGCTTTATCGAGCATATAAATCTATTTGCTCAGGTGTTTTTCGCTGCTAATATGTTTGTGATGACTTTATTTTGCGCTTACCGCCGGCTTTTCTCGCCGCTCTTGCTTGCCTACCCCCACCACCATCCACTGCCATATTCGGTTTTTTTTTTGTGTTCCTTTTCGGCACTGCCTTATTTATATATGTGTTGGTGTGGGGCGGGGCAGAGAGTGTAGGCGGCAGCAGCTTAACAGTTTTTTTTTTTTTGTGTTTTTTTCTGTTTGTGGTAGTAGCTCTAGAAAAGTTGTAAAAAGGTTTTGCAGCATGCCAGCTGGTCTGTTTGCTGAATTTGTCCTGTGGAGCAGGCAACACGCATTATTTTCAGTTTTCGCCTGCTTTAATATTTCAGCGTTGAGCCAGTGCGGCGTATGCGCAATTTGCTTAAATAAATACGTGAGGCGCCACCGAAAACTCCGCCCCCTTATGCCACTGACAGAAAGTGCAAATTAAAAGCCAAACCGTTAGGCTAAATGCTTTAAGCACTTAACTTGCACGCATGTGGCCCTTGTTGTTGTTGTTGTTGCTGTTATTGTCGCTGGTTAGCTGAAATATTCAGGAGCGAACATAAAGCGCGGCCCAAGGCACAGGACACACACAGGACATGCTGTACCCGAAATGAATGTCGGCAAGCTTTTAAGCCTTTTTTTAATGCCCTTAAGAACAATAACAACAACTAGACTGGATATACACTGTGTACTATCCACAAATACACACACTTATACACACTAACAAGCACAACAATGTCATCGCGACCACACACACATACACACACACACACACACCCACACAACATTTACTCAAGGGATTAACTGCAAAGATCTTAATGCCTCTATTTCGACGGTCTTAAGTATATTTGCGCCCCGGCCAGGTTGTCCAATGTGTGACAGGGACAAGTCAAGCAGCACTGACTTTCACCCAGCCACCTCACCCCTATAAGCACACACACTCTCCTACATTTTTCTAGCTGCCTCTTGTGTTGTGTGTTTTTGTTTGTATTTGGGGCTTTTGTTTGTATTTACCACTAGCCTTTGGGTTCCATGTTTCTCCTAGTTTTCTGCCCCGCGTGCCCTCAAGCGCCACTTGCCCGTGTTTTGTTTGCACTGTATGTGTGAGTGTGTGTGTTTGTGTTTGTGTGTGTGCGGTCTTTAGGATTGGGCCACATATGCACATTGTCATTGCCAAGTACCACTAATATTATTTACATTTCGTTAGGTTTTCCTGTTGAACAGCAACCCTAAAGAAACCCAACCAGAATCCCCAAAACCACTCGATACATCCGTATATACACTTAAACAAAATTTCTAATTCCAATAAATTCTATTGTACAAAATCAAGTAGGATTTACTCAATAACAAATACTTAACATTTGAATAAAAAAAAAAAGGTTGCATGCAATCACACATGACTTTTACTTGGACTTTTACCACTAATTATTAATTATGATTCCCTGTAATGATTAAATTAGAATTTATCAGGTAATCAATTCAGAGACCTATATTTTAAGCGTCTTGTCAGTGAAACAGTTTTGCATGCATTTGTTGGCATCTTAACTAATTCATTCTAGCTATTTTTTTGACTGATTGGGTTTTTTTTTTAGATTTCCCCAATCAGTGCAGTAGACCATTTGACCTTTGAGAAATCGTATAAATAAATATATATATATTTTTTTTTTTTCCTTAATTTAAAGGTTAAATTTTATTTTTAATTGAATTTATTTGGAACTTTTTATAACATTAAATAAATCGATCAACAGCGTTATCCTCTGAGTGTATATAATATACATATGAACGTATCTGGAAGGCAATTCACCAACCATTGTTATTCATCAGCTAGACACATGGTTGACTTCCTCCAGCCTCCCGCTTTCCATTGCCCGACGGAAACAATTATTGCGAATTACTGCGGCAATAAAAGCACAAAACTTTTGGACCGATTATTTTTTTGCTCTTCGCTTCGGCTTTTTGACAAATAGAATTTCACGCTGAAAAAAGTTTGTGTGCGTATCTTTAATGAAACTGAAATTACGCAACGATCAAATTGAAAAACCACACCATGCAAATACTTTTATAACAATAACAGCAACAGCAACAACAACGAGAACAAGAACAGCAGCAAGGAGCAGATGTTGCCTCCTGGCGCTCGTGGCAACAGCCGTTGCTCCGTGTAATTGAAAAATATGAAGTACAACGGCAATCTGATTAAAATTACATTAAAATAATAAGAAGAACAGCAACCCTATGGGGTTGTTACATAAGTATTATATAGCAGCAGCGGGCAACAACTGCAAAAGTTACAAACTTGCAATTTGTGAACATTTTATGGCTCCTGGTTAGCGGCAGAAGTTTTATTTAGCAAACTTTACAATTTTCCATGGCAATACTCTTCGATTGCTGGACGACGACAGACTTTAGAACTGTGTGCGAATGATAGATTTGGCAATACGTCAGTTTTATATAATTGCAAGTTAATCTTGAATACAGAGAAAAATTCAATTCAAAAAATAAAATTAGTATGATTTAAAATATAAGTTTAAAATATTAATATATTTCCAATACAATAAAAAAAAAAAAAAAATAGTATTTTAAATTTAAATTTAAATTTTGCTTTTGAAAACGGAGTCAACGTGTTGGCGAAATGCATTTAAATGCATAAATAAATAATAAAGAAAGATATTTATATATATATATGTATATTATATACAAGTATTTATTGCATAAGAGTCGATATTATATAATGATATAAGATACCAAAACATAGAACACTTTTTTAAAAATAATTAAGGAGATATTACCAATGCAAATTAAATATGTAAAATTGGCTGCGGAATGTTATTAAAATTATTTCAGCATTTTTGCTGCGTTCGATATCCTTCTATAATGAATGTTGACAGTCCTGCTTAGCAGGGCCATCGGCTCCCCATTGTCAAACCAAAAATTATGTACCATTTAATCAAATCAATCAGTTTGCGAAGCTGAAGATTGACTGCCAAATTAATCGCATCGGTTAACGTGTAAATCAAATCCCTTCGACCCAAGCTGGAAGTGCGATAATATCCGTTGCATAAATAAGCAGCTGAAGCGCATTATTGTGCACATGGATCAGGCACAGTTCAGCATGGTCATTGCCGTCAATGTGCTAAGCTCGTTGTCCATTGGAGAGGCGCTGTATAGCGCTTCCGAGCGGGGGCGTTCGAGTGCGCATCTTGTGGCGAACGGAGCTTTTGTGCACAATGCCGAGTTCCGGCGGATCTCAAGTGAGGCGGACTTGACGAAACACCATAAGATGTGCATCGGCCATGGGACACAGCGCCTGCTCAAAACCAACAACGACCATTTGCATGACCGGCTCGATGAACTTTGTAAATTTGGTTAGGGGCTGTCATGACTTATGCATAGCTACTGCATCAAAGATTGCCAGGCATTTGGATAGGGAACTCGAACGCATGTGGTTGAAATGCATATAATAATAAAAATACACAGGCAGCTATGCAATCGCTTTTGTTCTTTATTGTTCAATGTGCATTCACTTATATATATATATATATATATATATTTGTATAGTTTATAAATATTTTTTCGGTCTTAAGGCTCACTTAGGGGATACGTTTTGATTCTGTATGGACTGGGATCAAGTTGGGGATACATATTACAAATGTATGTATGATGCAATGAAATATATAAATATGTATAGACTGTGTACTAAATCCCAGTAAATCGTGACCGCTGCTCAACTGATCTTGTTGCGCAGATAGTACTTGATGAGCTGTATGCAAACCTCCGCATCCTCCGCACTGTCGTGGCCAGCCTCTGCAAAAGGGAAGATGATTATAACTTAGGTATGGAATAATATTAGTTTATTTAGTTACTCACCATTTTCCTGTATGATGCGCTTGAGGTTCTCAATACACAGCGTTTTCAGCGCACGCTTCTTTGGCGGACCCATTTTGTGGGGAAAGAGCACAGAGGTGTCTACTACCACATCGTGTATGAGCTTCAGTGCCTTCAAATCGCTCTCCAGACTGTGGCCCACCAGCACCGTCTTGGCATGAAACATGGACATAAGCACGGCCTGAACATCCCGCAGGGTGCGCGTTTCCTTCGCCAACATTGCCTCCGTTATGCCCGAATAGCTGCAAGAGAGAGCGATCAATAATAAATGGATTGGAGTTAGGTAGTGTATAAAAATGCCCGACTCTGAAGTGTTCTGTACATATTAACGTATATATTGTTTAGTCTATGTATAGTCTGGACTGGGCTGTTTATAATACGTACACGGTGTTATAGTCTACAATTTGATTGTCTGGCTTGACAAGAGCATCGTAGACGCTGCGCCCATTGATGTCCACAACCGTGACGCGGGTGAGTTCGATTCCATGCGTAGTGTAGCACATTTCACAGTCGAGTGCATAGATGTCCTTCTTGGTGGGCACATAGTCGTCCGAGCGCTCAATTGTCTTAATGAAACAGGTCAACTTATCCGGATCATAGTAGTCGCTGACATGATAGTTGGCATAGCTGCAGCCCGGTGTGCCCGCCGGCTGTTGGCAGCAGCGGTGCTGATTGTCGGTAAATCCACGTCGATAGCCGGTGCTCTTTGCATGATAGTTGCACATGTCAATGCACTTCGTATCGTAGATACTCAAATTGAACACCTTGCCACAGCGTGTGCAATAGCGTTCCGTCTCATTGGGTCGCCGATTTGGGCGGCAGGCGCGTATGACAGCTGTGCCACGCCCAGTACCCGGTCGCGGATAGCCATTCTCCACCAGTTGCTCATCAGTCAAATGCAGATCGTAGACCATTTCGTACGCCTTCTCCGCGCACAACGAGTCGAAGGGCTCTGCCGTGGAGCTCAATTTGCTTGAAAAAATAAGGTAAATATTAGCCAGATGTAGTTCAGAGTCTACTGATTCTATTTTCTCAGTGAATTTTAGCTGACAGTTGACAATATTTGAAAAGTTTTAGAAATATATTGGCAAGAATTCCACAATCTAAGTGGATTGATTAATAAATGATTTGTGAATATTTGAATTATTTTACATCATCGCCTGAATTAAATGAAAACGTTTAAGTTTAATATATTTTCGTATTTAAGCGGACAGAGGGAAAAACTGACAAACTTGCACGCCCTGTTTTCCATTTGAGAATTGAGTATCAGAAAAAGAAAAATTGTGTGCGTGTGTGTGTCGAACATACTCCTTCTTCTCCACGCTCCAGGATGTGGTAAGCGCCCGCTTGCCGCCGAGAATCATCTCGTGCGAGATTGTCTTGTTGGCGGAGCTGGGCTGATTACCCGCCTCGATGGCCTCCTTGCGCAGCTTGTTGATGGCCAGCATGCAGCTGTTCTTGTAGATGGACGGTGTGCTGCACTTCTTGAAGACTGCCAACTCCTCCACTTGCGCCCGTTCCCAGGCATCATTTAGCTGTGGATAGATGACGGTGCATTGCTTCACCATCATCTCGTAATACTGCATGCGTATATTATACGATATCTTTGAGCTTTGCGGCTCGAGCACCGGTGGCTTGGCGGCTGCGGCTGCCGTTGCTGGTGCCACTTTATCCAGTGCAGCTGTGGGAGTATGCGCTACACGATTGCCACCCTTAAACGATTGCGCTGTGGTAAACGCCGGCTTCTTTTCCAGCTGCAGCTCCTCGATCTTCTTCTTGGCCCGTGCAATCGCTATGACATTGGCCACGGGTGTAATCGTGCGAGCTGTGGGGAGTTAAAAAAGGATAAGTACCTGGCTATAAGTTTAAAGCGGAATCGAGCTCTTTTCTCAATGAAAAACTAATAATAATCATTCAAATTACTGCTCTGATTTTGAATACCACACAATATTCGCCTGTTAAAACGTCAGTATATTAATATAATAGGATATATAATAGATGTGAGCACCCCTAACATTGTATAGAATATAGACACGATTCAAATAATATTTATTGCAAGAGAAATGTTGCTCCAAATATAAATTATTCACAATTTTCGTAGATTACACAATATCTAAATGCAGTAGCATGAATGGTAAGTGCTTTGGAATTATTCTGATTAAATAAATATATAATGGCAGCTCTTTTTTGTAACCATTGTAAAATGAAGCTTAGAATTTTGATGCTCAAACAAGAACTCTGAGAGATCATAGGGTATATAATTTATATATTCCTGAAAAGCAAAAAAAAAAAAGACAATTTTATATATAGTTAAATGCTTGGTTCTATGCTGTGCAGTCTACGTTTTTTAGGAATCTGTCGAGTTTTCGGATATATACTCGTATACAACCATTCATCGAACTATGAGCTATAAACTCACTATGAACTTTGTTCTGATGCTCCTACTGGCACTAAGTCAGTCTCATAAGTAAGTAATACAATAAACATCTGACCTATTGGACTCTGTTTTAAACTTCGATGTGCTGCACAAAGCCATCATTTGCTTACAATACAAAAAATGAATAGCTACCTGTGCGGGTTGGTGGCGTTAGAGCCGCTCGTGATATGAGTGGTGTGAGTGTCTTGGCTCTCGCCTCCCGCAGCTCCTCTTGTGCGACACGCACACGCTCCTGGGCGAGGCGCAGCTGCTCGGCATCTGCATCGGCGCGTATTTTCTCCTGACGTCGCAGCTCGGCACGTCTATCAAAGATGCGCTGCATCGCGTTCCGAATGTGATTCGGTTTGTGGACTGTCGCCGGCACCAGGGTCTTGCATTTGTCCGCATTCTCGTGGGCGACGCGACGCTTCTGAAGCGCTGCTGTCGCCGCCTCGGTGTATGTATCGATGTCCGGCGAGGGTGCTTTACGCTTCAGCGCAAACTCTGTCGCTGCTGCTTCCACCGGCTTGTGCAGCTGGGCAAATTCCTGTTCCAGCTCATCGTATATCATTTCACACTGTCGCACAATTTCCGCTTCGGACGTGCTCACGTCTATGTCAAAGTCCATCTCGATGTCCTCGCTGGACTGCTGACTGGAGGCAGTTGGTTTCTCTGTTTCGGTTTTGGTTTTGCTACGGGTGGAGCTGGAGTTTGCGGAGGAGGAACTCTTTGATTTGGAGCTGCACGAGCTGCGCGATGTGGACTTGGAACTACTACTACTACTATGCTGGCGACTTCTGGAGGATGATGATGTGGATGCAGAAGTGCTGCTCTTGTCCTTGCTGCTGGAACTTCTTTCGCTACGATGCTTATCGCTGCTCGATGATTTTCTATGCGATGAAGATGATGAAGACGATGTTGAGGATTTGGGCTTGGTGGTGGAACGACGCTCCGAACGTTCCTTATCCCTATGTGTTGAGCTCTTGTGCTCCCTATGCTTATCACGCTCCCTGTTCGATCTGTGCTCTGATTTTCCAGAAACAGAAAATGATTTCTTTTCGCCATCACTTTTTGGAGTTTCTTCCGTGGGTAACAGCTGCTGCTCCTCCAGCTTTGGGTCGGGCAAATCTGGATTTTCCTCCACCTCCACCAGCAACTGTTCCTCCTCTTCGTCCACATCCTCCTCTTCTGTGTGTTGACCTTGCCAGGTGTCGCCGGCTGTGCCATTTGTGGCGACCAACTGTGAGGGCACATATTTGGGTACACCGCTCGCATCGCCAAGACCCTTTTTGGCCGGCGAGGCATTCAGTGCTGGCTTCTCTGGATGATACTCTAGATTGGATTTCTTCTTTTGCCTGATGGGCGCCGCAGTCAGCGTCAGCTCGGGCAGCGGCAGCGAGAGCAACTTGGGCACCGGCGCTGGCTTGTACTCCGGCACCGCTTGTTCCGCTGCCTCGACATCCTCTACAAGCACAGGCTCGAATTGAATTTAATTGAATGTGCCATTTATAATGAACTTACCCTTGCGTAAATGCTTAAAATGGCAGAAGGGACGCTTGCAGGTGGCGACGCTATTGTCTTTGCTGGCGCTGCCAGCGCTGTTGTAGTACGGACAGGCGAAGCTCTTGAAGAGGCCTGTCGATGGTAACATTTTCGACTCGTGTCTCTTCGATTTGTATTTGCAGCTAAATGAAGCAAGCGTTGTATAAAAAAAAAAGTAAATGTTCTATTTGTTTCGTGCTGTGTATTTTCTCATTTCATGAAACTGAAGCTGATGCCAGATGTTTTTGCGAATCGCGGGATACGGTGTTGCCAGAGTTTCTAAAAGTGTGGCAGCTCCGTCACAACAGCTGAGCGTATAAACAAAACAAGCCAGCCACCCAGTGGAAAATGTGACAGCAATCTGAAACATTCCTGCGAATTCTACGCATATCAAATTAAAAGCGTAATCTTAAGACACGCCTCATGACAAGCTTTTAGAGCTAAAAAAAAAAACAGAAAAGTGTTCATAATATTAACATTATTATTAATTATTTGCGCATACAATTCGCCAGCGGTCAGTACAAGCTTTGTTAATTGGGCAAATGATGCACATTTATCAATGAGAGGAAATCAGTTAGACAAATCCACACGTAATTAAATATGTAAGTGAAATTAGTATACTTAAGTGTGCTTATCAAGTGATATCAGTGTTTAAGTTCCAACTCTAACGATGATGGTGCATTAAATGAATAGGCTACTGTGTACAAGGTCCACTCTCTCTCTCTCTCTCTGGCACTCCCCCCTCTCTATCTCTCACTCTCTCTCTCTCTCGTACACAATTCATGCGTGTCGTCACATTTAAGTATTTTACGGTTTATTTTATATTTAATTCTCACTTTAATTGCAAAGCTGCTAATTAATTCAATATGCTTTGAGATTGCATTGCTAGATTGCACGCGTTCATTCAACTGCTCTTATCGAGCTCTTAACCCGTTCACGTTCTACGTCCAATTCCGCACCCATCGAATTTAGTTGAAGCTATCGTTATATTAAATTATCGCTGGGCGTTTATTTGTTTGGAGACACTTGAACGCTTCGGTTCGTCGCTAGTTACATTTTGGATATAAACAACAGGTTGTTTAATTTTTAAAATATATACACATATAATTGTGCATATCTGTGTGCGTTGTCATTGGCTGCACTTGAGTTTTGGTACTTTGGACCAAGCGTAAAATCGAACATTGTGGCTTGTTTTATTTGCTTAACGACCACAGGTACAACACCTACGCAGATTATATATTTGAGTACCGCGCCGCATATTAACTCAATGCTCACATTTTTAGCAATTATGGATCGTGCAAGTCTCTATTTCCGTGGCAAGGATGACAAGAGCACGTTCAGCTATGACGATGATCTTCCCCTGCTTCCGCTGCCCGAACTGCGGGATACCATGTCCCGTTACTACGACAGTCTGAAACCATTTGGCAGTGACGAGGAGCTAGCCAATTCACGGCGCATTATCGAGCAGTTTGAGCAGGGAGTTGGCGCTGAGTTGCAGGCAAAGCTCAAGGAACGGGCGGCGAATACGAAATATTGGCTGGGCAGCTATTGGGAGGATTACGGGTATCATCTATTGCGACTGCCGTTGCTGCCCTATCAGCTCATGCTGATGCCCAGCCAGATGGTGCATGTGGGTGTGCCAGAGACGCCCGCATATATGATGAAGGTGAGCATCACATACGAGGTGTGTTCAAAAAGTATCGCGAATTTTGTGTTTTTTCAGATATTATTTATTTATTCATGTATATCTATTTTGTCCCCTTCAAAGTAATCCCCATGAGATATTATACACTTGTGCCAACGGTTTTTCCAATCTTCGAAGCACTTCAAAAAATCTTTTTTTTTTATCTTGTTCAGTTATCTTGTTCCTCCTTCGATCCCGTCTTTATCTCGTCAAGCGTAGCGTAACGTCGTCCTTTCATGGGCCTCTTCAGTTTAGGGAACAAGAAAAAGTCACAGGGGGCCAGATCTGGGGAATACGGTGGCTGCGGCATCATTAGTGTGTTGTTTTTGGCCAAAAAGTCGCGCACAAGCAACGATGTGTGAGCAGGGGCGTTATCGTGGTGCAAAAGCCAATTTTTGTTCTTCCACAAATCCGGGCGTTTCTGGCGGATTGCTTCGCGCAAATTGCGCATAACTTGCAGGTAATATTCCTTATTGACCGTTCTACCCTGTGGCAAGAACTCACAATGCACCACGCCCCTGCAATCGAAGAAAACTGTCAGCAAAACTTTCACATTCGACCGAACTTGGCGCGCTTTTTTCGGTCTTGGTTCGTGCGGCAGCTTCCATTGAGATGATTGAGCTTTGGTTTCCACGTCGTAACCATAAACCCACGATTCGGCACCAGTTATGACCCTCTGGAGCAAATTTGGGTCGTCGCGGACAGAGTCCAACATCTCATTAGCAATGTTCATGCGATGCTGTTTTTGGTCGCAATTGAGCAATTTTGGTACGAATTTCGCGGCGACCCGTCTCATGCCCAAATCATTGATAAAAATCGAATGGCATGAGCCAATCGATATGTCTAGCTCCTCAGCAACTTCTCTAACGGTGATTCGACGATTGGCCAATACCATTTTCTCCACTCCATTAATTTTTTCGTCTGTTGTTGAAGTGCTCGGGCGTCCGGCACGCTCTTCGTCGTTCACATCTTCTCGGCCTTCTGAGAACATTTTGTACCACCGATAAACGTTGCTTCGGTCCAAGGTAGCTTCTCCGTATGCCACAATCAACATTCGGAATGCATCCGCGCACTTAATTTCGTTTTTCACACAAAATTTGATACAGGTTCTTTGATCCATTTTTTTGAATAGGTAAAAATCGAAGACGATCCAAAACACGTGCAAGCAAAGCAGCTGTCAACAATTAAGTGAACATTCAAAATGGCTGAGCTTGTCGGCATAAGTGAGAGACATGAGTACCAACATAACGCTACAAAAAAATCGAAATTCGATTATACGTAACCTGCGAAAATTCAAAATTCGCGATACTTTTTGAACACACCTCGTATATTTACTAATTATACTGAATTACCCATAACATAATTGGGTCTAGTAGATAGGACTTGTGTTACAGGGTATTTGTAAGTTGAGCTTCCTTGTTCGTTCTGGTTTTGATCTGAAATCTCTAATTCCAGGGGTACAAATCATTATTGAGGTTAGATAAATTTGGACTGCATGTCTTTAATTGATGAGACATTCAATTTCAGAGTCTCGCCCGTCACATTTACCACACGCTGGAGTTCTGGGACATCATACGCCATGAGGCGCTGAAGCCACTGTCCTCTAACGGTGGCAAGATCAAATACAATTCGGGATTGTACAAGCATTTCTTGTCCACGTCGCGGGTGCCGGGCTTGGAGCAGGATCACGTTGAGAAGCACTTCCGGACCAAGTCCGAGGGCAGGACACCCACGCATGTGACAATCAGCGGCAAGGGGCGTCAGTTTGCATTTAATGGTGTGCATGAGGATGACACCATTTTGACGGCCCCGGAGATTTTGGTCATACTGCAGCGATTGCGCAGCATCCTGGACTATGAGCCGATGGGCGATGGTGTGCCAGCGTTAACCAACGATGATCGCACCAGCTGGGCAAAGAATCGTAATCGGATCATCGAGATTTCCGAAGCCAACAAGGAGACTTTGAGGCTGGTGGAAAGCTCCTGCTTCGATGTCTGCTGGGATGAGAATATGCCGCAAGACACTGAGCAGTCCTCACAGATGGCCTTATACGGCGATTATCATTCACGCTGGGCGGATCGCAGCAGCTGCCTGCTGATGTTCAAGAACGGTTACCTTGTGTTTGCCGGGGAGCACAGTTGCTACGATGGCACCTTCAGTGCCAGCTTTGCCACGTTCATTCAACTGAGCTTCTTCGAAGTGCCCGAGCCCGACTGGAACGAGGCAGTAAGCTCCAAAGTCGTGGACATACAAGAGCTCAAGTTCGAGCTGGACGACAAATTGAGATCGGAGATCAAACGCGTTCTCCAAGAGGTAGAACAGCGGGTTAGTCGTCAAAATCAAATCCTGGCGTATGCCCAAAATTTAATAGTTTTATTCATTTGCTTAGGGCACCGATATCATTGCCACATTTGAAGTCTTCGATGAATATGGCAAGGATTTCATGAAGACCCAGAAATTGCATCCGGATTCCTTTATGCAAGTGCTCATGCAGTGGGCCTACTACCAGATGCACAATGAGTAAGTGGTGAGAACTAGAACGTGTATCGCTATATAGTTATACCCTCTGCTCATCTACAGGATTGCACCCACCTATGAGACGGCGCTGATGCGTCACTTCTACAATGGACGCACGGAGACACTGCGCTCCTGCACCAATGCCGTACATGACTTTCTTAAGGCATCATCCGATTCGAGCACCACCGATCAGCAGTTGGTGAAAGTCTTTTGCACAGCTGTCAAAGATCACAGACATCACATGGACGAGGCACGTAAAGGCCACGGTGTCGATAGACATCTATTTGGGTTGTGGTGCGCGGCGTACGAGAGCAATATGGAGATACCCGCTCTCTACGATGATCCGCTGTACGCCCTGAGCGGTGGTGGTGGCAATTTCGTAATATCCTCCAGCACACTGGGCTTTACGCCAAACGTGGGCTTTGTCGCACCTATGACCCTGGATGGCTATGGTGTCTTCTACGCAATTACATCCAATGCGTAAGCTGCAGCCGCTGTTGTAGATTTTAATTTGTTTTCATTGAATATTTATTTCTTCTTGTAGCATCTACGTCAATTCGACTTCCTATCGGGACAGCATCAAGACCAGCGCCCGCAAATACAATATCGTCTTCAGGGAATTATTCTGTCGCATTCAAAAACTCCTGGAGCAGCAGGACGATAAGTCAAATTTGTAAACAGCCGCAATTTGATCATTTATATAATGGTTAGCATTCTTTAGGCAGATAAGAAAACAGTTTTCAGTTTATATGCATTCCATGCAGAGTCAGCGGATAGAATATGTTTCTTTTTACTTAAGGCACATATCAAGCGACATCAACTTCTTGCAGTCCAAGCCATGAGTAGAGGTTTTTAGAGGGTACCAACAAATTAAATAAGCCTTGCAGAGTGTATTATGATTTTGACGGGATTTTTTTTTTTTTTTGACTCCGATTTACAAGGGTGTGTAATCTTTGGCGGGTCTAAGGTGAATGTTCTTTCTAGTTTTCTATATTGTAAAAAGCATAATTGTCCAAAAGATACCTGAAAATTCGATCCAAAACCATACAATTTTCTGCCCTATATGCAAATGAATTCCATTATTTAAATTCAAAATTTAGTGAATAAGTATTTGTTATCTGTAAGATTTGAAAGTGGTTTTAGTGGTTGCTCGGAAATGAGAACGTTTTAATTGCTGAGGTGATTGTTATTTGTAAATGATTTAGACAGAATTTGAATAAAAAGAAAGTTCAAATAAAACTCGAAAGTTATGAATATAGTTTCTTTTTAACGAACGATCACTGTTAATGTATGCCCCAATAATATACTAAACAATAATAATTGTGGAGTGTTCAATTTTTTGGGTTTTTCTTTTTTTCAGTGTTTTACAACGTTTATTGAAATTCAAATGTTCAATGGTTGATTACAATTCACGATAAATTCAACTTCAAAATGCGACTATAGTTGGTATCTCATATATTTTAAGCGCCGGAGACATGCCTCTGGTTAAAAATTCATCATAATTGCTAAATGAGCCACACGACTTGCACTCGATTACTAGATAGATATATGTTTGTATGTATATATATATGTATGTATGTAGTGTATATGGATATATATACGGATTATGTGAAAGCTGAAATCCGGAGCATGCGACTACGATTACTCTCGACTGCAGTTAGTTCGATTAAGTGCGTCTACTAGCTAATTACAAATGTGTGTGTGAGTCTGGGTTTATCTTAAATGTACATGTATAAAAAGAAGAGTTCAATTTTCGAGGGTCACAGACCCACCCTGGGGGGGGCAAAAGAAACAAAAAAAAAACTTGTGGCGAGATGCACGGGCGGATGCACTGCGTCTGCGCTTAGTGGGCGTGATAGTAGCCAACGCCAAGTGACGACAGCATTGCGTAATCATTGGACATGTGGTCGTGAGCTCGACTGCGTCCACGCTGCTGCTGTTGCCGCTGGTTGGCATAGAGTTCCACTCAATCCTGCCCAGGCACCGTCACAGCCTGATGATTCTGCTCGCTGCTGGCGACTGCAGCAGCTGCTGCTGCGGCTGCTCCTCCTCCGCCTCCTGCACTTGATGATGGTGCCGCAGCAATGGCCGCTGCTGGCTCTTCGCTCGTTGCTTTGGCTGGCGCTGGCGACAAATCGGTTCCAACAGGTGGCGGCTGAAATGCTGGCCGCTGCACAAACATGTTGTCAATGATGTGATCAATATTATCCCCACTACCACTGCTCGCTCCATCGTCCATTGTGCGGGCGGCACGCGTCTTGTGCTTTTCGGAGGGTGGCAGTATAGGAATCGCATTTGTGGGTCGACGTTGGGGTAGCGCGGCTGGCCGCGTGGTTGCCTGTGCCGGCGGCACAAAGTACGTGGTGCCACCAACTGTATTGTAATTTTGGTGATAGTTAAGCGACGGCGGTCCGGATTGAGCCGCCTGTACAGCCGATGGAGCAGCTTGCGGCGCAGACTGTGGCTGCTGCTGTTGTTGCTGCTGTTGTGTAACCACTGCCGACTGTGCTTGGGCGTAGGCCACGGCTGCAGGCGTGGGCGGCAAATAGCCAGCACTGGCCGAATTCACATACGGCGCCTGGGGCACAGCGACGGGCACAGAGACGGGCACAGTGACAGAAACGGGCACCGGCACCGGCTCTCCGCTAGTCACATAATAGGGCGCTGTGGGCGCCTGCGTGTAAGCTGTTGCCGCTTTGGGCTGTGGCACCGATGGCACCGCTGTCGGCGGCACTGCTGCACCCAATTGTAGGTTTTGCAGTTGCGCCTGCAACTCCTGTTGCTGATACGCAATTTGCATGAGCATGTGTGGATCCTGCAGCAGCAGCTGTGATTGCTGCTGCTGCTGTTGTTGCTGCTGCTGCAACTGCAACTGTTGCTGTATTTGCTGCTGCTCCGCCAAGTGATGTTGTTCTTGCTGCTGCTGTTGTTGTGTTGCCTCGTGTTGGGAGCGTCGCAAACTGGAATAACGTTTGGGTCCATTGCGTTGCTCCGTTGGCAACGTTTGTTGCTGCTGTGTCAGATGCAACTGTTGCTGCTGCTGTTGTTGTTGTTGTTGTTGCTGCTGCTGGTGCTGTTGTTGCTGCTGTTGCTGTTGGTTCTGCGAGGCCAGCGAGTGCATTTGAACGCTGCCAACATGGCTGGGATCGTTGCGCTGCTGCACCTGCTGTAAACGCGTTTGCACCTGCTGCAAACGCTGCGACAGATTCGAGGTAACCAAAGGTGGCTGTTGCTGCTGTTGCAGCTGCAACTGTTGCTGCTGCTGCTTCGACGGCTGCTGTTTCGACTGCTGCTGCTGTTGTGGTTGTCTCTGTTGCTGCTGTTGTTGTTGCTGCTGCTGCTGCTGTTGCTGCTGCTGTTGTTGCTGCTGCTGCTGTTGTTGGTGCGTTGGCAAATCAATGATTTGTTTGGCTGCGCCATTTGGTCTGCTCAGCTGATAATCCCGATCCGAGCGCTGATCCGCATAATTTCGATGCTCGCTGCGATTTGACTTTTGCTTGAACTCCATGGCATTTTGGCGAGCACCACCACCACCGCCACCGCTGCCCCTGCCATAGTTGCGATTCCTTGGCTCACGGTCGCGTGTCTCGTGGTTTTTACTCGAACTGCCAGCAGCAACATTGTTGCCCAGTTGCTGTTGCTGCTTCTCGGCGGCGGCCGCAGCAGCAGCCGCAGCGCGACGCTCGCCGCGATTCTCCTTCTCCTCGCGAGAGGCTGAGGTCCGGCGAGGACGACGATGGCTGTTGGTGGCGTTGCTGCTGCGCTCGTTGAGCGCAGGAAAATCCTGGGGACGTGGCGGCTGTTTACGCTCCTTGTTGCTGGCCTTGAGGTACGCCTGCTCGTCCTCCCAATTACGCAAATATTTGCTCGGACCGCGTGTATAGCGACGGCGTCGTCGTGCACGTGGCGCCGCATCCTCGTTGCGTATGTCATATCCATAAGATTGCATGAGTTCCGCACGCGTTTTAGGCGCCTGTTCGCTGGCCTCGAAGCGATCGTGCGACCAACGATCACCGCCCGACGCCGGTTGCCACTTCTTCATCGTTTTGGATGCCTGCGATATGGTCGGCGGTTGGCCGGCGGGTGAGGCGCCACTATCGCCATTGGTCACATCCGGAAAACTGGGCTCCAGCTGAGACTGGACGCCATCGTTGTCGCCATCATGATTGCCGGCCCCATCGCCCTCCGTTTCGGCGGTGCGATCATCATGCTCGTAGAAGGTGCCACGTTTGGGTATATACTGTGGATTGCTGCGATCCTCGTCCACTTTCTTTTGTGCCTCCGTCTCGGCTGCTGTTCGTTCCAACCCATTGCCACTCACCGTGCCGCTGCCGAGATCATCCTCATCGTCATCATCGTCCTCCGACTCACTTTGGCCATCGTCATCGTCGTCGGTTTCGGTTTCCTCATCGCTAGCACTCTCATCGTCATCGTAGTCACCGTCACCGCCCTCCAGATCGCTGGCCGTGTCATATTCGGAGTCGTGTGGATGCGAATTGCTTGAGGGCTCCTGGGTGGGCGAGGTTCCCAGCTCGATGCCGCCCGCTTCGCTCGCGTTCGGCGATGGGACGACGTTGGGTACCGGTATGTCAGTCGGTGGAGCTGCCGGCGCCGTTGTCATTTTTTCAACATCGGCCATCGCAAGATGCAAATTCGTCGATTCTTCGATTTTTTTTTTTTTTTTTGCTTCTGCTTTTTTGGTGTCGCTGCAAGGATTTTAATCAATCAATGTTTAAATCGTAGTTTGCCTACTCATTCACTCACACGTTATTTGTACGTCTTTCGCTTTAGATTTTTTACTTGGTAGGTTTTCGATTGTCGTTTAAGTTATATGCATAAATCTCTTATTTTCACCCAGTTTTCTTCAACAACAACGCAATCAGAAAATAGAAAGTGTCTAGAGTTGACATTAGGCACTGGGGTTATGGCAGAGTTGTCAGCTGGCCGGTATTGCTACACATTCACAATGAATAATACAATTGCAGTCCACTTAACAGTTTTACTTCTGCACTTAACAGTCAATTTATTAGCAGGTTAACAGACATTTGCACCAATCAAATAGATTCTTAAATCGTAAGGAATAAAATTAAAAGATATGATGGTGGCAATGGTGTATTTACTTATGTCAAATGTAAGTCAAAAACTATTTACTATTACCAACTATTACTTTTAACCAATATTAAATAAAATAACCCGTTAGCTGTATTTTAAACTACGTCTTCAGACCCACTTAACATAATGTTATCTCATTAAGCGAACTGCTCCACGCTTAACAGTCGTGAATTACTCAACGCCAAGTGTTCGTGTTCTCCGGTAACCCTGTCCGCAGATGATGAGACACCGAGCAGAGCACAGAACACGACAGAAGATAAATCAACTTTTCGTCTGCTAAACTAAATTCGTTTAACTGCTGTTTTTAAAATAAATTTAGTATAAATCAAACGAAAGCAATGTCCAAGCTGCTGGGTATACCGCTAAAGAAACCGTCCGAGGTGGACATTATAAAGCCACTAAACAATCTGATACAAAGCACCTACAATGGAGCCAGCGCCGAGGAGACGGCGCAATATGCGGAAGCAGTCAATGAATTTTCTAAGCAACGCAATACGGCTATTTGGAAGTTTTTTGAGAAATACGAAGCATCCCTGGAGGTCGTCTATGGGTAAGTCAATTTAAGCAAACTATTATTCGCAAGTGATCTTTGCGGATTTTCCATTATGACTCAGCGGTAGATAGCCGGACAAGCTATAATTAATCACTTGGGTGTGTGTGCAAGAGAGAGGCAGCCAGAAAGAGAGTTAGGAAGAGAAACAGAGAGAGGAAGAGAAGGGGCAGACATAAACATAAGAATGACGTAGTCTTTTAATTGATTTGGTTTCATTTCTTTTGTTATTATTATAGCTACTACGATCAAATATGCGCATTGGAAACAAAGATATCAGCCAACGAACTCCAAATACCGTTCAAATGGAAGGATGCCTTTGACAAAGGTTCAATTTTCGGTGGCAAAATCAGCCTGAGTAAGTTCAAAAACAAGTTGATTAAAATAAGTAACCGGTTTATACTTAACCACACCTCTATTTCCCACAGCTCATACCTCTCTGCTGTATGAGAAGGTGTGTGTGCTCTTCAATATTGCGGCACTGCAGAGCAGCGTCGCCTCCAGCCAGCAACTGGACACCGATGAGGGCCTCAAGCTGGCCATCAAACTGCTCCAGCAGAGCGCCGGCATATTCCAGTATTTAAAGGGTGCAACACCAGCAGCGGTGCCGTCGGAGCCAACGCCCGATTTGAGCCAGGACACGTTGATTGTGCTGCAGGCATTGATGGTCGCTCAGGCCCAGGAAGTTTTCATACTTAAGGCAATTAAAGGTCAATTAAATATAATTTTGTTAAGAATGTTAATGTATATTGAAGTGCTTTCAAACTATAATCTATAGCTATATTATCATTTAACTATAATTGAAGCAATTTATCATAAGTTGCTTTAAGTTTTTAATGATCTTAACCGCAATTACTCTCACACGTTCCACAGACAACATGAAGGACCAGATTATAGCGAAACTATGCTGTCAGGGTGAGGAGTTCTATGCGGATGTGCTGCGTGCCATGCAGCGGGAGTCGGTGCGCAGTCTGTGGGAGAAGGACTGGATACCCACTGTGGCTGGCAAGCAGGCGGGTTTTCATGCGCTGACGCAGCTATATCAGAGTCTTGTCTGTCGCTCTGCGAAGCGGATTGGCGAGGAAATTGCACGTCTGCGCAATGCGATCGATCTGTTCAAGGCGGCGCAGTCGCGTGGCGGCAACGAGACCTTTCTGGATGAGTATTTCAGTCGGGCGAAGCGCAATCTGGCCGAGTCCACCAAGGACAATGAGTTTATCTACAATGAGATGATACCGGAGTTGAGCACACTTGCCTCACCGGGCAAGGCGCAGCTGGCGAAGCCGTTGCCCATGGCCAGTCCAATGGCTGGCAACTTTAGGGACACCTTCAAGAATCTGGTGCCCGTTGAGTTGCATCGTGCGCTGACCGCTTCCGATATGCGCAAGAACGAGATTGTCAACGTGGAGATCATGAAGTTGCGCGACGCTACGCAAACCCTAAATGCCGTCCTGGCCAGCTTGAATCTGCCGGCCGCTGTCGAGTCCACGGACAGCAACAGTGGATTGCCGCCATCGCTGCTGGAGAAGGCGAAGGAGGTGCGCGAAAAGGGTGGCATCGAGGGTGTGCAGTCGCTGCTCAAAGATCTGCCCGAGCTGCTCAATCGCAACCGTGAGATCCTCGATGAAACGGAGCGTCTGCTGGACGAGGAACGCGATTCGGATAACCAGTTGCGTGCACAGTTCAAGGAGCGTTGGACACGCATCAGCTCGGACAAGTTGACCGAAATGTTTCGCACGAACTCGAAGAAGTATCGCGAGGTCATCACCAATGCCATCGAAGCCGATAAGGTGGTGCGCCAAAAGTTCGAGGCTAACCAGAAGGGCATTGAACTGCTCTCACTGCCACCGGAGCAAATCCATCAATCGTTGCCCTCGGCCAGCGGCAGTGTGGATCCCAATTGTTCCAGTGTGCAGCGTCTCAAGCAGTTGATGGAGGCCGTCGAAACGATTAAAGCGGAACGCGATACTGTCGAATCGGAGCTCAAGTCGGCCACGTTCGACATGAAGGATGAGTTTCTGCAGGCGCTGCAAAAGGATGGCGCCATCGATGAGCCCGCCCTGTCGTTGGCTCGCATCGGTCAGGCTTTGAATCCGCTGCAGCAGCAGGTCAAGGAGAGCGTTGAGCGACAGCAACCGCTTGTCGGCGACATTCAGAGCGCCCACAGCGCCTTCGTCTCGGAGACGGGAAGCTGCGGTGGATCGCGCGATAAGCTGTACCAGGAACTGGCCACTGCTTACGACAGTTACATTCAACTCTCTGGCAATCTGCAGGAGGGTACCAAGTTCTACAATGATCTGACCCAGTTGCTTGTCGTCTTTCAGAATAAGATCAGTGACTTTGTCTTTGCACGCAAAACCGAAAAGGAGGAGCTGCTCAAGGATCTGACCACAGAATCCAGTCGCCAGGCGCCACCAGCGACACCATCTCTACCATCACACTATGCATCCACATCGGGCAGTGGCAGTGGTAAGTTATATATATACATATATCCTAATTCAAAATCAACTCTATTTCTCTGTTCTGGTATATTTTGCATAGCAGCAAAGTTTGTCTTTTTATGGGGGTTTATATATATTCTTGATCAGCATCAAGAGGTGAGCTTATCTAGCCATGTGCGTATGTTCAGGGCCTATAAGAGTTAAAGACTTTAAGTGTGGAATGTAATAATTTCAAAGACAGATCCAGCTTGTTTTATTTTATATTGATAACTGATTCCGTTTCACAAATATCGATTAAAGGCAAGCTAATAAATACTTGCAGGCCTATAAATTCCTTAATTTTGTATACAATTATTTCTTAAGAACCATTTCGTAGTAGATGAAATTCAGTATTACTCACAACGCTTTCTAAAATGTAAATCCCCAAAATCTATATCTATAATGGTCTTAGTCACAACACTCATTTGATATCAAACAGACGTTTTTGATTGTCTTTCGCTTATCTTATCCGATTATCTCGTTATGTTCTTATCTCTTGCCAGATATTCCAAGTATGCCCCCTGCTGGTGCTCCAGCCGCAACAGCGGCCGCTACGGCTCCAGGAAATATGCCGTATCCGGCGCAGGTGCACATGCCGGTTCCATATGGCGCCTCACCGGGAGTGCCGTATCCGACTTATGTCCCACCACCCATGCCGCAGAGCTTCAATCCGTATGCCACCTTGCCATATCCGGGCAGTGAGTATCCCAAAAGTACTTCAACTAAAAGCAACACTAATTTATTGTCATTTTCATAGATTATCAATATAGTGGCTTCCCACAGGGTCCACCACCCGGCAGCTATGGCACCTATCCAGGCAGTTTTGCGCATCAACAGGGCGGCTATCCCAACCAGAAGCCACCCGGCTGGTAAAAAGTGCTCATCAGATTCCCTCACATAAATATATTACCCCCGCACTGTGTTTAGCCCGTGGCTCCATTTGCATAAATATAAAGGTATATATATATATATATATATATATACATATATATATATATATATTCTGTTCTTCGTGAATCTAGATTCAATGGCAACCAATCGTTGGTCAAGGCATTAAATGCAATGCATCCACATGTTGTGTTTCAAATTGTATCATATAAACATCGTATATTAAATTAAAGGCTTAATTGGATTTTAATCTCAAATACCAATCACAATAAACGTTACGTCTCACTCTGACCCAATCTCCGATAGAATTCTCGCTTGATCGTTGCAATGCAACGCGCAGAGCACATGCTATTAATCAACTGCTCCAACGTTGTGCTGAGCACCTGCTGCTCAGAGCTGGCATTGCTTCGCTTGGAATTGTTCTCCAGGAGCTGCGAGTATGCCTCCTTGGACATGACATCCACGGTGTGCAAACGCACTTCAACATTGTCGAGCAGTTGCTGGACTTTGCTCTGGCTGAGATAGTCACTTGTCCATAGTTTGCGCCCGCTGGCTGAGCTCTGCTGCTGCACTGCCCGCTCGAACTGGTCGAAGAGTGTGCTGGCCGAGGGCGCAATCTCATCAAGCTGATTGGGATTCAGCAGATATTGTTTCACTTCGTCGCTTTCGCCTTTGACAAAGCTTTCCACGATATGTTTTACCAACAGTTCGTCGAGTGTTAAATCCATGTCAGCCTTGAGCGGCACCCAATAGTTGACGCTGAGCGATGTCTCCGTCGCCTCTACGTAGTGCCACCAGTGACGTGGCACTATCAGCACATCGCCCGGGTGCAACAGGCAGTGATGAGCCTGCGGCTGAAACTGTTCATAGTGGCGCAGATTATGCGGCGCGGGTGCATAGAAGTTCTCCAGGCAGTAGACACTGGACTCCTCGTAAGGAATTCGCGTACTTTGCAGCGGCGTCTCGGATGGAAAGAGCAGCCAGGATTTGCAGCCAAAGGCCTGCACCACAATATTGATGCCATACGTGTCGTAGTGACACGGCGTATTGGCGCACGCCGATCCCAGCCACAAGCTGTAATCATTTTGATGCTCTGGGAAGCCAAAGCATTTGAAATCGATGCCTGTCAAACAGCTCGGAGGCAGTTCGTCAGCTCGCTTGTATTGATAGGCGGCCCATTCGGTGGGTGCCTCTTTGCCCACCCCTTCTGTGGCATACTTCTCCAGAAACTGTTGCATCGTCATCCGGACACGGGATCTCTTTCGCTCCCATTGTGGCGTGGCGCCATCCGCAATGGAAATTGCCTCAAATACAGGCAAACTGGAATCATTTGAAGATTTGCCATAGCGTGCGCACCACTCTTGCAGAGAGTCTTGAAAGCATTCCCAATGAATGGGGAAGTCCCGCAGAACTAGCGGCACATGTGTGTTGAGAATTATGTCGCGTAATTTAGAGGACATGGAATAAATTGTATTGTTTTGTTTTTGGCGAGTTTGCCGGGCTTAAGAATCAGCTGCGTGATAAGCGTTGCCAACTGTTATCGATGATGCAATGGCAGCCCTGTTCTGCTTAGCCAAAATGCAAATGCCAAATAGATGGCGCCAGCTAACGTCACTTAAATTTGAATTTAAGTTAAAATTTAAATTTAATATTATTAATTATTCCATTTTAGTAAAAGCATTTACAAAATATAATCAAATTTTTTCGCCTCATATAGGTTAATTGAATTATTCATTTTTATGTTATTCTCACCTATTGACATATATGCACGTGATCAAATTAAGAAACACTCTCACAAAACCAAATGTAAATACAATTAAGTGAAACGTTATTTTAATTAGTGCGCATTTCGAAATTACATAGTTGGAATCAAGATCGCGTGTAAAACAAGTTCTGCAGATCAAGTTGTACTTGTTGATGCCTCCTCGCACGCAAACCAAACCTGCCCCGTAACTGATTGCTTTTGCCTCTCTTGTTGTTGTTTTTGTTGCTGGTGGATTTTTTTTATTCTTTTTTTTATATCGTTGTCATAGTTCTTGGTACTTGACTCTAAGCAACACTTTGAGATAATTATTTTGATATGACAGGCGGAAATGGAATGGCGTTAACGTGTTGCATCTACTGCGGCAAGTGGTCCTTATCGTTTCGTATCAAGACTCAAAGCTTTACTTGTTTGTACTTGTTTCGCAGTTGGTATTAATTTACATTTATCGCAACGAATATTATCTGACTGCAATGTGGCATTTGATCGCTTGATATAACTGTTATCACCGGTGTGGACGGGAAGGAGATCGGAGGAGGATTGTGCGCTGCTTGGCAATTTGCATTCGTTCTGGCCATAAAAAATAATCAATGGATCTGCAGACCCCAAACAGACTCGACGCCACGCCCTGTCGAAAAGCTCATCAGCTGATGGCATTTGTCATAAATGTGATTTATGTTTCATTCTCTCTTTGCACTTTTTTTCCTCTTTTGTTGGCTACAAAAGAACAAGTCATTAAATCTACTTAAGATGGGCACTTAATGCGCCAGCTACAGATATTTGTACACTGTAAGAAAAATGCTAGTGAGTTATTTTCTTATCTGGTACGAATTTGCATAAAAATATAAACAGAATTTGATAGAAAATGATTTACCATGATTTATTTTTTAATTACAAAAAAATCGCAGAATAACAAGGGATAAATATTCTCATTTTTTCAAGTTCCATTTTCATGCTGACTTCATAAGTGATATATATTCTTGAACAGCATCAGTTGCAGATTCGATTTAGCAATGCCCGTCTGCCCGCCCATTCGACTGTCCGTCGATCTGTCTGCTCGATTTGTTTTGTTTCTATAAGCAAAACTCCTTCAGCTGAGAATATATTGATTAAACTTTGTATTTATACTTTTTTTTTTACTTCCATGAATTATGACGAGGTGATCGAACGGATCGAACCACTATATTAAATAGCTGTCTTCAGAAAAATTTGTCGAAGATTTGTTTGCGTATGAAACAATCCTATTTTACCAATATATCCAGAGAAAACTCACTGATTATTATTATATGCCTCTAATTTTCAAAGCTGCCATAGGAAAATCTATCGAAAGATGAGTCTTAAGTTGAGGGATCGGTATGGACGTTGGCTCTGATGTCCACTTTTCCGAGACAATAATACTCCAGAAATGTGGAATATTCAGTTCACAGCCAATGTTCATAATAGTATTTCAGCAGCTTAATTGCTAAGAGTATATGATTTTCGATGAGTCCAAGTTAATCGTTCATTCGTGTTCTGATTTAAAATCAACTAAATTTCCAGATCTTACACTCGAGCCGTTTATCTCAATTAATTTTAATCATTGTATTTCCAATCATACGTCGCAGTGTACACATGCTAAGTCGCTGGGTGAAAAGTTCAATGTACGTGACTCAGCAGCAGAGGCAGCAGCGATGGAAAATCGGCCAGGCAAGCCAAGAAAAAACAATTATGCGGCAAAAGTCGCGCGCAAAAAAAAAAGAAAAAAGTAAATAGAATAAAACAACGTTATTTATGCGCCAGTTTGGAGGTGCGGCTTCGGCTGTCTTATTTTTTGTCGCTTCCCGAATGAACATATTTTATATATGATTATTATCATTACGCGTGCGACTTAAAATCAAGCTTGCAGATACATATATACATATGTGTGTGTGTGTGTGTAAGCTTTTTTATCTGGTAAATGAGATACTGCGCATGCGCAAACTCGCTCGCCTCATTTCCGTTTCCAGGCGACTGACTGCCTCTTAATGCGGCGATCTAGCACAGGGCTCAGCCAGAGCACTCCCAGGCACGAGCACAGGGCGACAAGGCACACATCATATAATTAGCCAGCAAAATTCTTTACAAAATTGCTCACGTTACGCCACTTGAACAGCTTCGGGAGGAGTTGCCAAAAAAAAGCAACAACAAAAAAATATAATCAAGTTTTGCTCTCAGGCGCCATTGGGGCATTCTTTCGCATACTGTATCTGTATCTGGATCTCAGACTTGAGTGTCAATCTGCTCTTGGCTGTCAACCCTTTGTGTTGTTTTGTTTTGGGTTCTGTGTCAATAAACTGTGGGCAGCGCACTATATGCACTCAGCAAAAAAATTGACTACAATTGTTGTACAAATCTTGGCTTGATTTTTACTCTAATTTTCCACTCGAAACAAATAATATTTTTATGTAAACTTAGCAGTTATGTACGATTGTTCTTTATTTAAAGCAGTGGCGTCCTAAATTAAGAACATGATTACTTTAAGTAGATACATAAAAAAGTATTTATCTCGTTCCAAGTCAACTGTTTGTAACTGAGTCATTATCAGTGACTTTTTATTTCTTTGTGGGGTTTGAGATATTTAATGTTTTTTTAAGCAACTTTAATCAATTTGTTGTATAATTCACAGTAAATACTTTCCTTAAGTGTGCTAATATAAAAAAAAAAAAAATATTGTTTTAAATCAGTCGTCATATTTATTTACCAAAACAAAGTCGTACATGCACTTAAACATACGATTAGCTGATATAAGTATTATAAAATTTCCAGTTGATTGATAGTCACAGGTTTATATATAAAAATTATTTGATTTCATAAACAGAATACATCTCCACACTCCTAGTTTGATGTCAGGACGGAAATACTCGAAACTAAGACTGGAACTCTCAACTCGTAGTCGGTTATTCAACGAGTTGTAAACGAGTTGTATACATAAATAAAAAAGAGTATATATATATATATATAATTAGTAGATACCCACACCACACAGTCTTATAGATGGATACGAATTAAGTGAAAGTTAAACTTATGATATGATATTCTGATAGAACTGCGGTTTCGTCTGGTGCTCCTTGATCACATAGAAGCCCTTCGGTTTCCCATTGCCCGCAAAGTATTTGTGGAAACTTTGCTTGTTAACCGCTTGAGCGGGTGCATAATATGTGGGTGATTTTTGCTTCAATGATTTTCGATACTTGGATTTGCCGCTGCCCGTTGTGAAACTCTTCTCGATGGTGTCATTCTCCCAGGGTTTGCGCCACGTCGGTATGTTCTCAATATCCAGCAAGCGATTGCGATCCTCTTGCGATACGTGAGCAAAATGTGGTTTCTTGTGCAGCGCCTGCTTCAGAACGGGCAGATTCCAATGATAGATACGACCCGGCCGGCCATTCGAACTAAACGGAAACGAGACCTGAAAAACAAAAAGCATGCATTGCTTATTAATTGAATGAACTTGATAGCATTTCATTAAGTTGCGTACTAAGCATTTTAAGTAAGATTACAGTCGATCTTCGCTAAGTGGCACATTTTCTCATGCTACATTCTAAAATTATACACATTGCTTTTTATTACAATCGCAATGCGCACGAGAAATGTGGGGAAAATGACCTACAATCACTATTATCAATATTGATTCTTAATAATAATAATAATAAAAGATTACATACAATTTTTTTAGGTAAGGGATTACATTTTCTTCGTGTTGTGTGCCACAAATAATACTTAAGCTGAGCAAATGTCGCATTTTACTTTATGACTCTACTTGAGTTTTCCCAGTACTTTCAAATTTAAATTTTCATAGAAATTTTGTGTGTTTGCCAGGTTTGAGTTAGAGATGTTCGACTGTAACAGTAACTTACATCATTGACATTAGCCATATAAGTTAACATCTGTGTATATAACTAAGGCCTTGAAGCGCACCATAAATTAGTCAAAACTAATTGCATTTTTTAATTGAAGCATCGCTGGCTTGCTTAATGGTTAATGGGCTTCACTTGCATATTCATTTGCAGCGGACACCGTGAGAGAGTAATATTTCTTAGGCCTGCAGCATCCTTCCAGCAATCACATTGACACAACAAAAAAATAAAAAAAAAATAAAAAAAAATGGAATTTTCTGTGTATATAAATAGCTGAGACTGTGGCGAGCCTGTCAGTGGCGTTGCCACTGCCGACTGGCGACTACCAACTGCCGACTGTCGATTGCTGACTGCCAATGGCCGGCCAGTGGTGCAACTTGGCAACTGCCACAAGAGTGTCTGCTGGAAGCTGAAGGCTATGTCCGAAGTTGGTAAGTCGGTCGCAAGTTGGCCGGTTAGCCATTTGTTGTCTATATAGGTGAGCCATGAATGCAGCATTCGACGAAATGCATTTGGCCCAAATGGGTAATTCATTTTGCTGCTCTTTGTTCCCCCTTTTTCTGTTTGTTCCAGTGTTGGGTGCCGTGTTGTATCTCGTGACACGAGCACGCACATTGCAAAACGATATGTTCGTGTTGGAGATAAAAAAAGTGACAGATAAAACATTTTACTTTTAAAATTGAGAATTATCAGTATACCAAATAAGTCGGTTGATGAAAAAATTACACAATCCCTCGGACTGTATACAGCTATATAAATTATTAATAAAAGATAATGGGGCGTTTTTCATAATTAACCATATCTATCTCAATATTACCTTATTATTCAACAATTTATGATTTTAGAATCCGTGCTCTACAAAATTTTATTAACATTAAGAAGTAAGAATAATGAATGAACCTGGACTAAACGTGATTCATTCTAAAATCAACTATAAAAGTAAATTTAAAGATAAAACAGTTCTTATGATAATTTGCCATATCAATATCAACATTAGTTGATTATTATTTCTTAAAAAACCTTGATTTTAGAAAATGTTAACCTCAATTGAATCTCAAATTAGTTAAATGAAGTAAAATGGCAGCAAACTGAACTCTAATTTGTTCATTCCAGAAATGAAGTGACTCAGTCTGGGAATATACGAGTATTCTTTGCTTAAGCTGCACTCAAAATATATTCTTGATTGATGAGTCAGTCTGGGAATAGCTGGAAATATTTTGTTGGCTTAAGCTGTATTTGAGGTGCTTTTTTTAGCTGCGATACAGTTTCCAACGAGCGTTGTTTGGTTGTTGGACAAATCCGACACGCACCCATCACTTACACATGCATATGTATGTGTTGTGTGTTTACGTGTGTGTTTACGTGTGTGTCTTAAGTGTGTTTGTTCTGTTGTTTTTTGTTTTTTTGTTGCAATTTGTTTTGCTGCACATGCGCGCGCGATGTTTATCGCCAGTTTGCTGTTGGCGTGGCCAAGAATCGACCGGGCCAGGGCAGTTTTGGCTGGCTGGCTGGCTGGCTGACTGGCAAGAGATATTAGAGCCAGTTCTTTGGATTGTGTGTGTTTTTTTTTTCTTTCTTTCTGTTAGTTGCTGCTGTTGGTGTAAGACCTAATGGAATCCCGTTTACCTTTTTCCCGTTAGTTTTCAACGCCGACGCCTCCGTTGCCGCGACGGCCTCCGCTCCGGGCGCATTCGAAATCTTTTGTGCGTTGTTGGCCATCGGATGAGGCATTACCTTTGGGGCAGCAACAACATCCAATGCATTCCGTGAACTGCTGCTGCTGCTACTGCTGGGCGCTGTATAATAGTGCAGATTTGGCGGCAGTTTGATGATGAACATATGTGAATCATCCCGTGATGCGTGACGTCGTGATTCAACCGCCAACCGTTTCCGGTTATGGCTGTTGGGCGCCTTAACCTTCATGAATCCCATTTTGCTGCAAGTGCAACGCAACGAAAGAAATGTTAATGAAATGCAGAGAAATAGAGATGTATATATATAGATAGTCTTAGTTGGGGGTGGGGCGACAGCTCGTCTGTCTGGCGAGTTCTAAACGTTTACCCTTAATATTTCATAATATAATTTATGCCCGCATAGACACGCCAACAACAACCTCAGCAGCAGCACCAATCGTGGCATGCAACAGTTTTGCTGCTGTTCTTGTAGCTTAGCACTAGACACGTTGCATTAATTAAGCCCAAAATGAGGGGTGCGCCCCTTTTTCTCCTCTGCCAAACGATGCTTAGTTTCATTATACCCTTGCAGCGGTCACTCAAACTTGATCGTTTATTAAATAGCTGAAACTTTTAAGCTGCACTCTTTATTAGGCTGCTATAAAATGTTTATAACAAAGGAGTTTACTTTTTTTTTATTATACGACAGGTATTATAGGTGCTATATATAAGGTATACTTCTAATATTCTTTCTGCTACAACTCCAAAAAAATTATTTTAAAAAACACATAAACATAGGAAATATGCATAAGCTGATCTGCTTTTTTTTTTTGCTATATTTTATTTTACTACAATCCAATGTATCCTTTTTTTATTGAGTGTACGAGTACATCTCGAACGACACAGGCGACCAACTACAAATGGAGTCTTATGAATAAACGTTGTAAGTTTTTTAATATGTCTGCAAGGGTATTTAATCTGCGGCACGCATAAAGATAAATATATTTATCATGTTCAACACTCACTTGAGCAGCTTTTTGTTGAGTCCGTGTGCGCCTCTTGTCAGTGGTTTTTGTTGCTTTGCGCCAGTCAAAGGAGCTGCAACAGCATCGCCTAGGAGCTGCAGCTGCTGCTGCTGCTTCTGGTGCAACTGCAACTGCTGCTGCTGCTGTTGCTGTTGGTATTTGTCCTGCCTTTTGTATTTGTAGATGTGCGTCGCATCCTTGGGAATCGCTGGCGTTGGCCTTGCCATTGACTTTGGTGAAAAATTGCTGGCACCGCCAATCCCGCTACCGCTACCGCTCCCATTGCTGGCCTGAGCCACTGCAGCGAGGCAAAGGAAGCAGCATAAACTGCAAAATGAAACATTTTTTATGGTTGGCCCTTTTTATATGCCAGTATTTTTGGATTTTATATGCGAAACTCTATAAGGGATTAAGTCGCTTGCTGAGACAGGGGTTTCTGGTCAGCGTTCTGCATTCTGCTTGGGGCTTAGGTTCAGGGTCAATCAAACGACAGAGGCTTCCACATTCGATTGCCAAGTGTGCAGTTGGCCTGTAATCCAAGTCAAGTGCCAACTGAATGCAATTCGCGTTGAATTTGCGAGGCGGCCAAACCTTTGAAATTGTAAACCCAACGAACGTACAAATGACCGACCGACTGACAACTGGCCCTCCGGAGCATACTACAGTGGAGTAAAGCTACAGTGGTCGATTACACAAGTCATAAGAAAGAAAGCGCAAAGCAGCCGGCTAAAATGCAAATGAGCACGAACAAAAATACACACACACACAACCATACACACATACATTCAAACTAGTCAATTACAATGTAATATATGTGTGCAAAATGAAAAGTTGAGGAAACGATCATAGACGAAAGTCACATGCACTACACGATTCAGTGGAAATGAATGGATGAATGATGGAAGGATGGATGGATGGGCTGATGGATGACAAATGGGGTGTGGGAGAATTTTACTTAGTCGTAAGTAGAAGAAAAACGTATTGACAAGAAAGTGTGTACGGAAGTACGGACTGACAGAGTGCTCTAGAAAAGCATTGGGCTGCGCCAATCGATGTCGCTCAGCAAAAAGTTATTGACCGACTAAGTAGTTGACCACATCCACATGCCCACCAGGCCGAAAGCGACTCAATCAACAAATTATACTGGACACATTCTACACATATCAGAGTTCACATACATATGTAAGCATATTGACGAAGTTTTATGCATCGAATGTAACCGAAGGCGACCACAGAGGAGCGACGTGCCTGGCATTTGGCAGTGGGTCCCAAGACAAGACTCTCATCCCCAAGTAAAGTTTCTCACACACATAATGCATGCAATGTTCTATGCGAAATACAAAAAAAAAAAAAAACTTAAAAGAAAGCTGTCCTTCCTAGCGTGACGAACATTTAATACTCTAAGAAATTGTGATCAATTTTAAAAACATGCAACTATTTGATTTATTATTCGATCAGCTTCAAAATAATTAAAAAATTATTTTAAAAAACAGCAATATAGGTTGAAACGGCTGGCAAAATTTCGTTTGCTATAACTTATTTCAGAAACTCTAGAAATAGAAGTATTTTCCAAATTTTTATATTATGCAGAACTTAAATATTTAAGAATCTATCTTCAAGATATTTATAAATATATATAATAATAAGCTGATAAGAATACATGCCTAACATAAGCATTACAAAAACAACTTATAAATTCACATGCAATAAAAAATAAATGTCTGCTTAACATTAGAGACGAAACTATTGGGAACATGCCTAATATAAGCATTAGAAATAATGAGAAATTTACATGCAATAAAAAATATATGTGTGCTTATCAGTAAAGACCGTATAAAAAACTGTTGGGACAATGCATAATTTTCTGTGGAAAGTTCGAGACAAGGTTATATGAGCGATAGTGTAATTTTCACAGTGCTAAGGCATTTGCTAATTAGAGAAAATTAGCAACCACCGAAAACCTTGACAAAATGTGCAATGCTATCAGAACCTTAAATAAATTGTTATTGAAATTACTGTTAAAGACGTTACATTTGAATTTACATGGTCGTAATACACACTCTCTCTCTCTCTTTCTGCAAGAGTATACGCGTACTTTGATCCGAGCTCAGTCAAGACACAAAATCAATGCGCCCCCCAGGCGGAATTAGAAGCTGCCTATATTGCTGCTGCTGCTGCTGCTGCTGCTGCTGATGGATGCCTGAGCTTGGGCCAAGTCGAAGTCGAAGTCTTTTAGAGTCGTTGACTCTTAGCGTTTGGTCGCTGGGCATATGGCACAACGAATGCACTGCATTTGTATTGCAAAACAGGCAGTCAGATCAAAATCCATTTCAATCGACACGTATTTAGCATCGGCTACCAATTGTTGCCACCCCGCACTTTGGTAACTCGCTTCGTGTGCTGTGGTTTCGATTTTGGTTTGGGTTCAAGTTTGGTTTGAGTTCTTGTGGTCCAGCCGCGTATTGATAAATTGCAGAATAATCGAATGCAGCTCCTTTTTTGCGAGTGCGGCCTGCCGCCAGACAGCATATGTGGCATTTTTGAATTATTAATGCAACCAGCACAAAAGAAGCCCTCAGCAACAACGAGAACAACAGCGGCAACAACATCTACCAAAACCAAACAAGTAAGAGAACTCTAGGCTAGACAGGTCGACTATGAGTATACCCTGTAATAAATGTGCTTAAATAAATTCTCTACTTACAGATGTAAACGATCGGCGCAATTCCAAGTATAAGTTACGCTAAGAAAATAAAAGGGATTTCGCAGACAAACTTTTTTTGTAGTCCACAAACTGAATGAAAATGTTCTTCGAATTTGCTCAGGTAAAATATATATATATTTTTTTTATTTGACTAACCCTCAGATTGAGAATATTTTCCAAGAACGGAATGCAAATCAAAAAATGTAATTAAGATATAGTATTTATTCTGCCATGAACAATATATTACAAGCATTTTCAAATTGAGGTTTAGACTGAAGACATGTCTAGCTTGGCTAGTTCTGCTGACTCAGAATAATAATATTGTTTAATAATATATATGGTATTGAAGTTGTCTGCTGCTGTTCGTCACATACATTTCCACCATTTGATCATGCTCTTTTGCACACTCTTTCAATGTTTGCAGGGTATAACAAACAAGAACAACAAACTTCGCGTGCTTATAAAGACAAATTCAAAAAGGGCTGCGTGTCGAAATCGAACAGAACATTTGTGGCCAGACGCGAACACAGAAACAACTTCGCAGAATGGCTTTTTAAATATCAGAAACAACAGACAAAAAAAGTCGTTTGACTTTATAGATAGTTCATTTTGTGTATATATGCATACTGTATTTGTTTTTGCTGTTATTTGTTGTCGAAATTGAATGTTTTGTACTATAGAATTATTGTTGTCGTCTTTGGTTATAGCCATGTTTACCATAGATTTAAAAGCGTTAATACAACTCTCGAAATCCGGAGAGGGCAAGCTGCAACAACGTCAGCGCATTCGTTCTGGCAAAAGGAGGTAAGCCGAATGACAACTGATTTGAGGACAATATTACAACACAAATGCCAATCCATAGCTACATCCTGTGCTATGTGCTGCAAAATGGTCTGCTGACCATAAATCGAACGAAACGCATCAAGACCGGAAGTACTGAAAAGCGCTGGAGTCGCCTGCAAAGGCATCGCAAACGCTTCGTGCGTTGTCCTACCAAATCCTGCAGCAGCCAAACTAGCTTTGAGATATGTGAAACGCAAGCGCAAGAACAGGGCAGCCAAACGCCGCTCCTCATGCAGACTGATGCCGTTGTGCAGACACTGGATATCCAACAGATGATATCCCGACACCAGCAGACAAACAAACACCACCAACTGTCCATTGGCAGTCAGACGAGGCGCCTCATGGTGGACACACGCTTCACACAAATCGAGCAGCAGATGAAGGTGAAGTGGACACAAGCCGAGCATCAGCCCATCCTGACCAGCGTGAGCAGCACTCAGACGTTGGCCATTGAAAAATTGCCATGTAGAAATAGCTATGCGCAGACAACGATGGCCCAGGATGTGGATGAGCTGATGAAGCCGCATGAGAAGACGCATAACCTCCTCCTCGAGGCACTCAACAAGCAGAGCAATTGGCTCGAGCATGGCATCGAGTCCATTGATCACCTGGTCGAATTTAAGATACTCGAACTTGAAAAACAGCGCCATCAGGCATTATCGAAACTACAAACACAAAAACGGATCAAACAACTGTATATCAATCGGTAAGTTGACTCCCATATTGAGAACTTCAACAAATTCCAACACTCAGTGAAGAGAATTCCCAAATTTTTTATTTCGAAATTAATGGTTATGTTCCATAAATTCTTTATTTAAAAAAACCGTTTCATTTCAAAGTGGATAATTTATGTTGGGAAAATAATTCAAAATTACTGAATGGAGTTAATTATATACGTATATTAAGACAAATTTCCTCTTCTAGTTCTTCATTTAAATACATACATACTTTTGATGCAATCTTTAGTTTGATTTTAAGTTTACATCAGCACAGATTGAAGTGTACTTGACAGAAACTCAACATATCCTAATCCAAGTAAACATGTTAATTTCAAAATTATGTACATATGTTTTGGGAGCATAGTCTTTTTAAATGAGAATTGAATAAACTGTAATTTTGCAATTTACGGATTACATTAAACGTTCTTTCGATACGAACTTTGTTCTCTGGTCAGTAAATGTTCGACCCTTACTGAATCTTGACAACGCTTTACGCTACGAAAATCTCCATCGCTTTTGTAATGAATAGTTAAAATCTTTAAAAGTTTATTTAAAAATACTATTTTTTTTTCTTAATGAGATTAATTGCACTAAATCTATTCCGGAAAACTACAATAAATTTTTTTCAAATATAAACTTTGTGCTCTGGTGCACCTCTTTGTTTGACCTCTGATGCATTTTAACAACGTTTCTGACTAAAAAAAACCTATAACATTTTTGGAGTGAACAGTTAATGTCTTTAACACTACCTGCCTCTACCTGCTTCCAGTCGCAAGCATCGCAGATGCCTACAGATATATCGACGAAGGTTCAAGACTAAGGCCAAGCCAGCTCACAGCCCGGAGCAAAAGCAGACGCAGACAAAGGAAGCGATGCAAAAGCAGACAGAGCCCACGCCCACAGGGTAAGTCTTTGCACGCACTACAAAATGCTGCTTTAAATTGGCTTCCTTGTGGTATGCAGCTCAAACATGAAAAAAGTCAATTTAATATCGTAGCAGCTATTGATATTGATTCGAAAAAGTAGTAAATAAGATGAATATTGAATGTAAATATAAATTCGAATTTGGGGTAGACTTTAAAAAAGTCACCAAATTGTTTGTTAAAGCTTTCCATTGTTTTCTGTATTCCAACTTTTTTTTATGCAAACGAACGTCAATAAATCGATTTGCCATTTGGAACAATTAAAATTAGAGCTATAAAAAGTTAAAGTTTGGGAAATCACAACGTATAAGTTAAATAAAATTCGAATTAGGTCGAATAGGAGAAGTTTACATGTATTTGAATATATATTGGTATGGATGTAAAGTCGCTCAAAAGAATAAGAATAATTTTAATCTGAGCTTACAATTTATTCGATGCCATTCATTTTAAATTCATTATAAATTATAAAATGTGTAATGTATATATAAATGTATATAGCATGCATTATACATGTTATTGTATACATTTTAATGCTTTCAAAAACACCTTAGAATATGAACAGTTCAAATAAACTTTTAGTATAGAGATATGTTCTAATTTTAAATAAATTTTTCATTAAATAATTAATTCTGAAGAAAAAAACCCAGACTTGTAAGAAGACAATCACAAATCGTCACAAATCAATATTAGCTTTGTGAGTCATTTCTGCATATTTAAAGCTCGTGTTATTAAGAGTCATAGTGCATTCAATAATACCCAAATACCCTGCAACCAAATACAGATCGAATTGCATTCAAAATGAGAATTGTCCGGATACGAGGAACGTCAGTTTGTTGGATGCTGCCACTCAAACGGGGAGGACAAAAGGATTCTCTTGGCTGCGATTCTGAGCAGCTGCTCAACTTGGACAAATATTCGTTACTTACCACAGCCAGCGCCAGTTGGCAGCCCGTCTTGTTGTTATTGTTGTTAATGTTCTTGTTGCACTCATATTGATTAACATAAACTGAATTGTCGTTGCTGTTGTTGATGTTGTTGTTGTTGTTGTTGCTGCTGCTGTTGGCATTTGATTTAAATCAAATTGGTATGCTTAGTGCATTGTTTAGTGGCGCCAAAGTTGCAGGCATTCATTTAACTTGCCGAGTAGCTGTTTAACGCCTGTTATTCGCTGATTCTGTGAATCGGTGAATCTGTTGTGAATATACACACGTACTTAGCCAGCCGCAGACACGTCCGTACGCGATAAAATCTCGCCGAAGACTGAATGGAGCTGCTGGAACAAGGCTGGTGCCAAGTGGCCATCGCTTTTGGTATTGGTTCTGCTTTTGGTTTCGCTGCAACGTTTGGCGTTGGCTTTGGATTTGGCTTTGGCTTTGGCTTTGGCGACTTCGGTTTTTTGTTTACGTCGCGTCGGTCGCTCGTCGTTCTCATTGCTGTTGTTGTTGCTATACACTTGCCAAAAATGTAGTCTTAATTTTCTTGTGGAGTATGTAACAATTTGATGGAGATGATTCCGACTACGTAGAATATATTTATATGTCTGAATTTTTAATGAGTATATAAAGTGAACAAAATTTTGGATAAATGTCTGCACATTTTAATTAAAATCAAACAAAAATTAAAAATATGTTTTTACTTATTAACTTTTTTATTAATTTAACTTAATTAAACTAAATTAATCTTAGCAAACCGAATCTAAGTGTAAGTCACTTATTCAAACCGCGAAGCGAACTAGCTCAGCACAACTCTCAGACCTTTTTTGCTAGCTTCGTTCTAAAAGTGTATCCAAACTTCGTCATGGCTAAGACAGTTGTTTGTTTGTTGTTGTTGTTCCGTTGTCGGTATGCAAAAAGCCAACAAACAACAATAAGAAAGTCACGCTTAACGACTGTGACTGCGACTGCGACTGCGAGTGCAACTCTTAGCGATGGTCTAGGCTGGACAACGGAGAGTCCAAAAAAGTTAAAAAAAAAGGTTAAGCATACAGCAGCGGGGATGGATTGAAGTTGGTATACAAAAGAATAAAGCATGGCTGCCGAAAAGGCGTCTCTGCTTTGGCATTCGGTCGGGCGGGGTGTGAACCTGAGATAACTTTTGAAGGCACAGCCATGGAGACGGGGGAGGGTGTTGGAGTGTGAGAGTCCTGCTGGTGCTGCCGGTGCTGCTTGCTGCCACCTTTGCCACTCACGTGGTTGCTGATTGATTGTTATCCCGTATTCCCCTCCCACCTCAAAATATGTATACAAAGGGTTGCACTTTAATTGAGATTTATTTATGGGCTAGGCCAAAGCCGAAGACAAAGAGCGCTTCGACTTATAATGAGCCAACCACTCGTAGTGAGCCAATGGACCTCGACAATATTTGGACAGCCCGAGCAAGGCAATTGAAAAGTACAATTGTTGTGGTTGTTCCTTGTTTTTGTTGTTGTTGTTGCTATTATTGTTCTGTGGTGGCAGGCACTGACAAAAATTGGGCGGGCATTCGGCCAGCTCGTTATTGTCAAATTGTTAGCCAAGTGGCCGGGGAATTTTGGAGTGTGTGTGTGTGTGTTTGTGAACATGTTCGCAGTTTGCTGAGTACACTCAGCAAAAAAATGGAGTGATTAGGTGCCAGCCATTGTCATATTACGTGCAAAATCAAAACTAAAGCTACTTTTGTAATCACGAAAACGAAATACTCGTCCGTTGTTGAAATCAGCTTAGTGGTTTAAAAACCATTGTGCTAATCTTGTATTTTAAATTGGAAATTCTACGATTAATTATTTTTAATTCAAATATGTTTTTATGCCAGCTCCATTTCTATTTATTTTTTATATTCAGTCAGCTATGAATTTTAAGTTGGTTTCAACATAAAAATCAAGAGTTTTTAACTCAGATCGAGATCCATCTTCAATCAAGACTTTGCTCATTACAAATCTACAAAATTGAATCAAAATATATTTTCCAGATTTAGAGTTATTCTTTGATGCTTTTATATGCTTTACCAAAACATTTTAAAGCACTTGTAGAATAGTAACTTGAATAAGAACTCAATTAATCGAGCTAAAATGTATATTATATGATATATTCTAATAGCAATCCTGAGTTCATCTTAATATAAAATTTAATAAGCTCGCATCAAGAACATACATTCTTCTTTAAAGTTCAAAACTAACTGCATTAAGTTATTTGTTTCACTTGTAATCTTGCTAAAAACTGCCGATACTGAAATCAACAATGATCTGCAGATAGTATCTAGAATAGTCTCTCTTTTCACAATTTAAATTAGTTTTTCGCTGAGTGTATGCGGTGGGTGCCGCTATGCGCTGACTTTGACATGGCAACAACTTTGTCTGTGTTGCTGGTGGCCTGGAATGTACACTACAGCTGCATCAAGAGCAAATTGAATTGAATTGAATTGGGCCTAGGCCAGTCAGTGCCTATGTTAAGGTTAAGTGGCACTGTTGGCCAACTCAGTGCAACTCTATACTCTCCACAATTTGTTGCAGCATTCAAATTGCTTTGGCCTGGCCTCGCCTGGCCTGGCGCTCGGAACGTGAGCCACTGCCTCCGAGAATTGAACGCAGTCCGTCAGAAAGGCCAAGAGACCCGGGCAACTTTTACGCTAGTTATACGCTCAATTATATACAGCAAATTTTAGTGGCAGACACGAAATCAGTGTAAAACTTTCACTTTAACGCCGCACAATGACGCAGACATGAAAAATAAAATAAAATACAAAATGGTGCAGACAACACAACAGAGACCAAAAGTAAAAAAAAAACAGAAAAGAAAAAATAGAATGGCATCTGCATCCTTCCGTTCTTTGCGTTGAATGATTAAGTTTGACAGCCACAAAAGAAAAATTCTAGAAAATTTTTAAAATTGCATTCGTGTTGAGTAACGATATAAAGTAAAAAAAAAGGCTATTTGGTTAGTAAGTGCTTAGTTTTGCCAGAGAGGAGCATCATGCATTGTCATTAGCAAATAGTCATAAACAAGATATACAGAAAAAAACAAGAAAAAAACAAGAAATAAGAAATAAGAAAATACTAGTAAGAATGCTGAGCTCCTAATAGAATGCTCGACCAGAAGACACTCTGTGCACATGCCTTAGGGGAGAAATAATTGTTGATAATTGAAGAGCTTTCCATGAAAATTTTCCAAAATAAGTGAAAAATTTTTTCTATCAGAAAACTTGCTTAAAAGTAGTAAGGTTTCTATGAACATTTTACTTTTTTTTAAAATTATTTGTTGTGGATATAAATGATTCCCAGAATCAAAAAGTTGTATCTATGATTAATATATTTACTTAAGCAATATGTATAATATATTCTAATTATTCCTAAAACCTTTTGATCGTTTGTAAATAAGAACAATTTAACTATTTATTGTATATAGAAAACAAGTGTAAAATCAACAATTTTTTTTATATATTGACAACAAGCTTCATTTTAACATTTACTGTTTATTCACCGGCCTACTTTGTTGTACTTAATGGAATCCTTTCTTTCCCGATTGTTTACAGAGTATTTAAGGCATGCCACATTGAGTGGCATTACAAGTACGGGACGTTTAGTTGCAAATTTTAACAAGAGGCTGTAAATGATTAATGTCAATAAGCGCGCAAAGTCAACTGGAAAATGGTAGAAGTCATCTTGAAAGTAGGAAACGATGTGGCTAAGCCATGCTTTGCTGGATTGGGATCGAAGTATTTGGGTCGTGAACCCGCTCGTACCTAGCCTATCACATTATTGAGGACAGCCATCAGCCAGCAGTCAGTCACTGAGCTGATTCTCGAGCGTCTTCTGTGTTGCATCGGGCAACAGTTCAATTGGTGTCAGGGATGCTGTTCATGATAAGCAGCCATTTTGTATTTCTACATATTTATTTTATGTTTAGAGCAAATCTGCGGCACACCTACAAACGGGCACGTACAGCTCATTTGCCACACGCTTAAATGAGGCATTTAGAAAATCATTGCTTACACCTGGCAAAGTGACCAAAAGCAACGACAGATGACAAATCATTTTACATGTCACGCGCAAAAAAATGTTCAGCGCATTGTCAGCAATGCGCCACCTCATTTGCAAATACACTTTGAAAAAAATTATAGCTCTAAACTGAAGTTCGATTGAGCGCGAACTAAGTTTTCGAAAGTCTTGTAGAACTTACTTGATTATAGAACGATTTGCACAAATTTCAAATAAATAAATAAAAACACAAGCAGAGAAAATCTTTTATAATAATAGTGTTGAGTTAATAGAGATACTCAAATGGCCTATGTGTGTCAAGCCATCGCGTTGACAGCCGTTTAACCTAACCTAACCTAATAGAGATACTATTTTCAGACAATTCAAATTCCACTGGCAACATTCACTATATTTTAAAACTTTGCTTAAGTTAAAATATAAAATGGTAAGCTATGTTCAATAAATTTTTTTTTAGTAACAGAACTCAAACAATATTTTTAATCTAATAAATAATTTGAATTATTTTAAAATTTGTACTTGCTTAAATAGGAAATTGTAAATAATTATCAATAAATATTTAAATTATTGTAAATAATACCAACGCAAAACAATTTTGAAAGCTCAAACCTCCATTCAAATGACCATCAAAATTGCAAAAATGCGATTTAAAATCAATTAAAATTATAATTTATGTGTTTTGTACATTCTAACAATAAATAAATTAAATATTTTAAAAGATTTGGTAATTCCCTATTAATTTGAAGTTTGGACTATCAGAATTCCCGATTATTTTTCTTTGTGTATGCAATTGGCTATGCGATATTATTGCCACATCACTTAAGCTCGAATGCATGCGCAGCGAGTGTGACAGCCGATTGGGATGGGAAACAGCGGCGACGGGAAAAACCTTTGGCTTGGGAAAATGTCTGGAACATGCGCGCGTTTCTCTCTCTGCACACATCACATAGCAACGACAAAGGCGACTTTCCAGTGGGCACAACTGTCAGCATGCGAGGCAATTTGGCACATTCATGATACCCCCACATATATATATATATATATATATATATATATACAAAATATGCAGACATATACGCATGCGCACAGTAAAACTGGAACGAGCAACTGAACGGTTCCTAGCGCAGACAATTTAAACTAACGGCGAACGCTGTATTTAAGCCATATTTGGCGGGGATTCTGTCCAAATGTTTTGAAGAATGCAGTGCGCTTGAGTGACGCCTGCCAATCACAGATCACTCTGCTAGTTGGAGTGTTGGCGCATTGTCAAATTGCGTTTGGATATGAAGAAGAAATGCAATTAGCTGAAAAGACAACAAAAAAAAAAACAACTACAAGAAAATGCTTGAAATATATACAAACATAACTACTGCTTTTGGCCTTGCCAGATGCGCTACAGAAATAACAAATATCGCAAGCAGACACGACACGGGGATAGTATAAATCCATCGATAACACATTTTTCGATGGTAAACAAACACAAAGGCTATCGAATATATACGCAAAGTGGAGTGAAAATTGTGCGGCGACGAAAAATAAAAAATAAATAAAAATAAAAATAAAAGCACATATAAAAGTCGAGTATGGCGTCGCTAGAACCAACGCAAAATAAAACGTGGGATCTGTCACTATACGAGTTGCAGCGCAAGCCGCAGGAAATAATCACAGACAACACGGAAATTGCAGTTTCTCCGCGCAGTTTGCACAGCGAATTAATGTGCCCCATTTGCCTCGATATGCTCAAGAAGACGATGACGACCAAGGAGTGCCTGCATCGATTCTGCTCTGATTGCATTGTGACCGCTCTGCGCTCCGGCAACAAGGAGTGCCCCACATGCCGCAAGAAACTCGTCTCAAAACGTTCGCTGCGTGCCGATCCTAATTTTGATCTGCTAATCTCGAAAATCTATCCAAGCCGGGAGGAGTACGAGGCTCTCCAGGAGAAAGTGATGGCCAAATTCAATCAGACGCAATCGCAACAGGCTCTCGTCAATTCCATCAATGAGGGCATAAAGCTGCAATCACAAAATCGCCCACAACGTTTTCGCACCAACAAGGGTGGAAATGGAGGAGGTGGTGGCGGGGGTGGTGCCAGCTCTGGTGGCAATAATAGCACAGGGAGTGGTGCAGCCAGCACTCGTGCCGGCTCGAATGCGGTGCATGCCCACGATACCGCTTCCAATGACAGCAACAGTAATACAAATGGCACAGAAACTGCTGCTCCGACTGCGACTACAGCAGCCGCAACGGGCACAGGAGCAAGTGCAGCAGCAGCGTCAGCAGGAGCAAACGCAGCAACAGCAGCAACTGTGGGTGCTATACCAGGCGCTGGTACCTCGACGCCCGTCAGCAGCAGCTCCGGAACAATGCCAGCGGCCACATCGGCGGGCACATCTGGCGCCAGCACTTCCTCGAGCCGGATGCAGGCAGATGATGCCTCAAATCCGCCATCGGTGCGCAGCACTCCATCGCCGGTGCCCTCGAATTCGAGCAGCACGAAACCGAAGCGAGCAATGTCAGTGATGACCTCCGAACGTTCGGAGGAATCCGAGTCGGATTCACAGATGGATTGCCGCACCGAGGGTGACTCCAACATCGATACCGAGGGCGAGGGCAACGGTGAGCTGGGCATCAATGATGAAATTGAGCTCGTCTTCAAACCCCATCCTACCGAGATGTCTGCGGACAATCAACTGATTCGTGCCCTGAAGGACAATTGCATCAGGTACATTAAGACGACAGCGAATGCGACCGTGGATCATCTCAGCAAGTATCTAGCGATGCGTCTGACCCTTGACCTTGGCGATGATCTACCCGAAGCCTGTCGCCTGCTCAACTTTTGCATCTATGTGGCGCCGCAGCCTCAGCAGTTGGTCATCTTGAATGGCAACCAGACGCTGCACCAGGTCAATGATCGATTCTGGAAGGTTGGTATTTAATTTCTCATTTTTAATTAATTATATATGCAATAACATTTTACTATTTTTACTAAATTATAGGTCAACAAGCCGATGGAAATGTATTATTCGTGGAAGAAAACCTAAATCATTAAAAAACATTTCCTCAATCGAAAATTAATATATATATAAAAATCTGTATAGCTTTAACATTAATGTGCTTGACAAGATTATATTCTATATGTATACAAAAGCATCACATGAACTTATTTAGTTGTTTATTTTTACAACGTGTATATACGAGTATGTTATTTTTTCTATAATTCTTTAATAATTTGCATACTTGCAATTAAGATGACGACTTCGAATTTTAATTCCATCACAATTCTTTGATAACATTAAAATTACTTCAAATTACAGTTTTTATTTCAAGCCGGACTTTTATAATCATTAGCTCCAAACACGGCAAAGAAGTTCCTGCTCGTCCTAATTATCTGCAGACCCTTGACCGTTCCAATATCGGGCTTTCCATTCAGATCCCATTTGTTATTCATATTTTAAAAATCATTTTTTTGATTTAGAAATGTTGATTTATGTGCGTAACAAAAATATACATACAAATACAACAATCATTTAAGTTTTAGGAATACGTACTGAAAGGTAAGGAACTCTAAGAAATAAGTACAATTTAGACATTTATTCTACAGAAGCTAAGCGTTACGGCGGCATTTGTTACTAGAGCATTTAAAATATTTTTATTCCATTTATATATAAGTGTGAATAGGCGCTGGAATCTAATGATTTGAGGTTGCGTACGGTTAACCGGAAATAAATCACTTTGAAGTATCATTTAAAGTAGCAATTGCTTGCAGGTAGCTCTGTATCACTTGTGGGGTATACGTCGCAACTTGTCGAGTATGGCGTTCCTAAAGTCCTTGAAATCGCTGCTCGCCTCGATCTCATTGCGGCACACGCCCTGCACACGCAACAGGCCCGACTTGATCTCCATCGCTTGGCCATTACGCGTTCGGCGCGCCAAATCCTGTTCAAGGTGATAGGGCAAACCCAGATCGCAAAGCTTATCGATTTCATCCTGTGTAAATGTACGCTGTTCCTCCTGCAGGAACTCATCGCATTTCTCGTAGATGTCCAAAAACTGTTCCACTTCGCTCTTATCTATGGACCGTTGCAGCTCCAGATAGCGATGAAGTAATCGGGTTGCGGCACCATCCAGCAGCGTCTGCTGCACACTGTTTGTCAGTGTGTAGATGCGCTTCACTTCCTCAACGGTCATTTCCGAGCAGCCGCAGAAGCATTTGATCAGCTGAACAGTTTTCCGCTGCGAATGCAAATCGTTTAACATTTTGTTTACATTCGACATATTTACATACTTTGTAGGATGCTGTTGATGACGATGCCATGGTGCAGGTGTCTTGTAAACGTTAACCAGGCACTATCGCTTCCGCACACCGTCGCGGACTAACTGGGCTTGCTTCCGGCGTAGAAGGGACGGTTGGGTCAGTCTGGGTTGCCTTATAAAAAAAACATGATGAATTCATCTATGCATGCGTGATTCGTCTAGGCACAGCTGGTGTGGAATCTATAATACTATCGATAGCAGAGTTAGCTCAAATATAATCGATATTCATGGCATTCAAACAAAAAACACACAAAAGTTGCAAATCAAAGTGAATCTATTTATATTTACAAGAATATACTCAACTTAATCCTGCTAAGCTGGAAATATATATAGATACTATATCCGGTTAAATAAGTTGATTAATCCTAAATATCAATTCATAAGCGTAACATTCTATCTTCTTTTATTTTTATTTTTTCGTACACCCCTAAAGCTAGAGATTTGAAGCTTTAAATGCCCGCGTCACATAGGGACGCTCGCAAATCGATAAAATCCTCAATTTGTACAACTCGATAAAATCGCATATCCCCTTGTGTACGTTGCTCGTTACCTCTTTCAAAGATCAAAATGCATATATATCTAAATATAAATATATTTCCTTGCCGTGCCCACTTACTGCCATTCCACACACACTCACTTGGTATTAACAGAGATAAAAGATATGAGTTTGAAATAAAGTATTTTATATATATTAAGAGGAATGTATTGATCCCTTGCCTAAAGCCATGCTAAAATACTGTTTCACATCTAAATTAACACTAAATTAAGTTTTTCTTTCATTTTCTGCTGCTTCTCACAACTGGCAACAGAGATACACTCATGCATATCTAGTGCTGACATATACATATCTATATCCATGCAACAGTCGAACTTTCCTATAGAGATCTTTGTCATAAAGTTTCTCTAATTGTAAAGTGACTTAAAGCACAAAGATTTAGTCGAATTTCCCATATGTACCCATATTTGCATATGATGTGATTTTCTGATCTTCTGATCTTGGACTATAGACTATATAGACTACTGAGATATAAACATTTTTCGTTTTCATTTGATACTTCTAAAAATAGAATATTGTTTCACGACTGCTTCCCTGCCTCGGCTGTCGACTGTTGACTCCGGTTATCGCCTTCATATCTCAGTAGTGTTTGGTACAATGTACGAAAGGTGCATTAGTAATCGTATTTGGATCGCTCGATTTAATTAACAAATTCTAGTTTTTTATTGAATACAGTCATATACATATTTTGATTTCTTTAATGAGCTACAACTTGGACTTGAGGGCCTTCATCAGTTTCTCTAGCTTGAGGGCCTTCTGAAAGTCGCCTTTGATCTTGAGCTTGCCGGACATGTAGGCGGGTGCCGCCTTCAGTTTCCCTGAGAACATATCGAAGAAATTAGTCGAGTTCATCGTGAGTGTGGCATCGGGAGCTGCTGGTGGAGTGCCCGTGCCACACGCACCAGCGCCATTCTTCAGGTCCAGAAACCAGGTGTCCTGCTTGGCGCCACTGATATTGAATTGGTAGACAGCCTGTGTCTTGGACACAATCTCTGGCGAGAGTAGTGCCTCAATTTTCTTAAATAGTTGCGGAATTTTGTCGTCTCCTGCAGGCGCTGGAGCTGTATTCTCCTTGACAGCCTCCGCATCCTTGGACTCAACGAAAAAGTCAACCATCAGCTTGTCGGCATTCTCCCGGACACAGGCATAGTCTGTCAGATCCTTGACGCCCACAGATTCGAGTACCTCATCATCAATGAAGAACTCGCCGGTGAATTGTTTGGGCTCCCGGCAGAGTATCGCATAGGCAGCATCGGCCATAATCTCGGGTTTGCGTGACCAACTGGCGCTATCCGGTCCTGTTAGCATCTCTATCGCCGCCGTATGGATGGCAGTGCGGGGCCAAAGGGCATTCACGGCAATGCCACGGTCCCGGAACTCCGCGGCCATGCCTAGCACACACATGGACATGCCGTACTTGGCCATTGTGTAGGCGACATGGGGTCCAAACCATTTGGCCTTCATGCTCAACGGTGGCGAGATGTTCAAAATGTGGCCATGATTGCTCTTCTCCAGGTGTGGAAGACATTCCTTGGAGACGAGAAACGTGCCCCGGGTGTTGATGTGATGCATCAGATCGTAACGTTTCATGTCCGTGTCCGGAGTATTGGTCAGTGAAATGGCACTGGCATTATTCACAACGATGTCGATGCCACCGAATTTGGCCACGGCATCAGCGATGGCGGCGCGCACCTGTTTCTCATCGCGCACATCGACAATGCAGGGATGCGCCTTGCCGCCGGCCTGCTCAATCTCGGCGGCAGCCGTGTAAATGGTGCCCGGCAATTTGGGATGTGGTTCGGCTGTTTTAGCCGCAACCACAATGTTGGCACCATCGCGAGCCGCCTTCAAAGCGATTGCTTTGCCAATTCCCCGGGATGCACCAGTGATGAACAGTGTGCGTCCTGCTAATTTTCCAGAGTTGATCATTCTTTCAGCTGCCTGATAAACCGTTTGCCTTGCAGTATTAATTGCAAATGAGCCCAAGACTTCAATCAACGTTGAGGAGAAAGTCCAAAGTGCAATCTGATCGGCAGCCACACAACATATTCGGCATTATCAACTTTTGTATACGCTCCAAATGATTGTTAACTCAGGCACTGCAAACGCCATAGAGTCGCATATATTACAAATTAACAATTTCAGCAAATTGGTAGCTGTATTTTAATCATATCCTCAAAAATTGTCATTGAATGCTAAAAATTATACATTTAAATTCGAAAAAATAACTTAGGCGTTGTTATTCACATGTAAACGGGTTTGTGTGAATTCTGGCTGGGCCAGTGAATGTCAAGTGCAAGAAGAAGAAAAACGCACAGTAAATTTGTTTGTTGTTAATTGCAAAATTGCAGCAAAAGGTCAAAAATAAAAAGAAAAGTGTAAAATAAATAGTTAATATTAAATGGCAGCCTCGCGTTCGCGACGCAGCAATGCTGGCAACAAAATAGCCGTGTTGCTCGACGAGGAAGAAGATGATTTCTACAAAACTTCCTATGGCGGCTTTCAGGACGAAGAAGGAGACAACGAATATGAGTGAGTAAAATTATAAATAGTAATAGATAATCAAAATAATATATTCCCATTTAACTTCCACAGACAAAAAGACGAGGAGGAGGATGTGGTCGATTCCGATTTCAGCATAGACGAGCAGGATGAGCCCATATCAGACCAGGAAGAGGCGCCGGACAAGAAACGCAAACGAGGTGGCGTCAACACAAAAGCCTATAAGGCAAGCAGAAAAAGCGCTTAATATAATATATATATTTAAAATAGATATATATAATATACATAATTACTATAAACAGGAACCGGCGAAACCCGTTGTGAAAAAGGAAACAAAAACCGCTTCCACACTCCACAAGAAGCGGGGTGCTGGCGGCGTTGGCAAGCGCAGAGTGCGTCCACGTTTCACTGTTCTGGACTCCGGTCGCAAATCCATACGCACATCGACGGCCATTAAAACACAGGCAACGAAAATACGGCTCAAGGAACTGGACGACGCTCGCAAGCGCAAGAAGAAAAAGGTGCGCGTCGAGGATTATATGCCCACGCAGGACGAGCTGCTCGAGGAGGCGAAAATAACCGAGGAGGAGAACCTCAAATCGCTGGGTAAGTCATCAATTCATCTTATAAGTAATCCATTATAACTTTCTTTGCTTACTTGCAGAGAAATTCCAAAAAATGGAGCTTGAGAAAAAGAAGACTCGTCCCACAAAGCGAGTCTTTACGGGTCCAACTATACGCTATCATTCGTTGACAATGCCCGTAATGCGTAAGCCAACAGGGGCCACTACCAAGCTGTCCTCGAATCCCAATTATGCCACATCGAAATGCGAGCGCACTTTTGTAACTATCGAAAATGATTTCAATGATAAAGCGTTCCATGCGATCTTCCGCCCGAAGCGACCACCAAAGAGCTCGAGCGGCATTTGTCCCATCACCCGACTGCCAGCTCGCTACTTTGATCCCGTCACCCAGCAGCCATACTACAGCATCCAAGCCTTCAAGATCCTACGCGAGGCTTACTATATGCAACTGGAGCAGCAGAGCAGCAGCAGCGAACTGCCGGAGCTGGCAAAATGGATGGAGTGGCGAAAACTGGTCAAGGAGAATCGTCAAAAGGCAGCCACAACCAACAAAAATTCTGAATAATTATTAATAAGAAGAGAGTTTATTTATTAGTATTTTATTGTAAAGATTTCTATCAAATACTCATTGGCAACTATTGATTGCAGATGAAATCTTAAATTAAAAACTTTCTATTTCCGAGATATTCCAATCAAACTTATTAGTAAACTTCGTTTTAATGGTATGTTGTTGCATAATAATTAATTTTTTACCCTGATTTATTTAGTAGCTACAAATTGTGTTTTTTATTTCTAGTTGTGTAGCATGTGCACGCACCAGTGCAACTATTTAGGTTGTTGCGTTTGCTAAGATTACCCATGGCAAATCGCAAATTGCAGCATACTTTTAGATGACGAGAAAAAGTTTATATCTCAATAAAACCCTTGCAGATTTTCGAATCTAATGCAGTGCTAGAAGTGTAAGGATCAACTCTAGAAATGCATTCATGGATTATGAATATACAAAATAAAATATGTGATAATCATATCAACTTTTGAAATACTACAGTTGCATACTTTATATAGATGATAACTTAATTAAGCTTAACTAAAATGTCATTTGGAGTTCGCAACTTGGGTAGTAAGATTAAGCTCGTTATATAGAGATATCTATCTGCTTTTGTGCTTGTGTACGTTTTCACTTACTTCAGAAATTACATTGCAAGTGCGATCAAAGTCAAATGTCTATTTTGGATTAAGCACATATTCTATACATATACGAGTATATCTAAATTTTTTAAATATTTTTTTTTTTTTTATCAAAAAGGACAAGATTCCGACTGCAAAAAGATGTGTGAAAAGTTACAACGCGTTGTTATCTCCCTCACGGATTCCATGCACAAAATATCCAATAGCAGCCGAAGAGACAAATCTATTGATGGCAATGTGAAATTGCTGAGCAAGACAACTCTGATGCTGCGCTTGAGGGGTGGCAATGAGTCAAGTAAGAAATCACAATCAACTGGCTACGTTCAGCGGTTGCAGTTTGACGCTGTAGGCTACGAGGAGGAACGACATGTGAAGGAGGAGCTCAACGGATTGCTGGCGCAGATGATACGTCATCATCGCGCTGGCTGCCTGCTCCGCCTGACGCCTCGTCGCAGCCACAATGTGAAGCTGTTGACGCATCTGCTCGTCTCGCAATTGGACAAGTTGTTGGGGCAGCATCGCCTTGAGGGCATCTGTGTGGAGTACTATGATGTGAGGAAGTTTGACATGATCAACATGCTGGCCAGATTCCGACGCAGTGGTAAGAGGGAAATGCAAAGCACCAGCGAGTTATTCCAATGGCTGCGCAATGAATATGCATCGTTGCGAGTCTTTGCAACTGGCGATGATTACATTCATGTGGAGTTTCTGCTCAATGATGGCGGTCACAGGCACAAGGTTCAATTCTCCCTTTTTGACATCTTCGACTGCACTTGTCGCACGGATTTAGTGAAGTTTTTTCGCCAACTACCAAAGCGAAAATATTCGCAGAACTCGCTTATCTTGGACTGCATCAAGGAGAGTTTTGACTCTAAGCGATCAGTCTGCACTCTGGTGCTCTGCGAGATTTCGCTGGACAAGGAGTGCGTCAAGGAATTGCCGCAGTTCCTGCAGCTAGCGGATTTGGCCAGCAGGAGCATTGGCGGAAGGGAAATTCAATGTAAATCCACCGATTCCCATTCATCGGAGGAGAACATCAGCAGTGAATCCAAGGATCTCTCAATCAAATCGCCGTATGCTCGACCTGCCAGTCTCACCCATGAGGATTACAGCAAACTCTCTTCTTGGTATTTTCGAATAGACAGCATATACTCCAAGGTGAAGTCCACCATGGAGCGTCACTATAATATGGAGTACCGCCAGAAGATCCTTAAACTTTGTCAGCAACTGAAATACAACCGCATTTCCACTGATAAGTCTGGTGGGGATGCGCACCGTTTATTGCTCCAGTGTAGCTTCGAGGATGTGGAGGCTACTGCCAATTATGCGGATGCTCTGCGGCAATTTCGACAGCTGGAAAAGGAGGTGAACATATCAAACTTTGCTCCCACTTTGTCGACGTACCTGAACACCAAGAACTACGAGCTCCTGAACGATGAGTATGGTCTGCAGCAACGGGAATTGCTAAATCTTCGAGAGCACAGAAGTCTCATATAGGAACTAGGATAATTCTGTCAAGGATTATAAGAAAAAAAAAGTGAAACCTAAAACTTATCTATTTGAAATTGTTCAGTAATACAAGTTAAATATATTAATTAAGTCAAATCGACAATGAAAAGCTAGACTTGCTAGGCTTGCAGACCGGATTGCTCGCATTCAAGAAGTCTATCAAGTAGTGGACTGACTCTGACATATATTACATATACAGAGTCAGACCCTATAAGGATATATGCCTTTCTGCTTCAAGCTGATAGAAAATTTAAAATTAAATTATAACAGTCAGTCAGGTCTCAGATAAAAGTGTAGTCTTTTTTATAATTTTTATTATAATGTTTGTATATTTTTTTTTATGAGAAACACGAAATATTTTGTGGTTTCAACTCGTTTACATATTTAGTATATAGTATAATATAATATACATAAAATACATTCATATTTATATACCTATACATATACGTATACATTTATATAAATAGCAAATATTATTGTCAACAATATGGATCCATGTAATAGTAGTTTTAGTCAGCGTTTCCAGCTGCGGCTTCAGGCTATATAATGAACAGCTAATAATGCCCAATACAATGTGTAACAGTTACATATATAATTCAAGATATCATAATATCATATGCAGTACCCATATGCGGGGTATTCCCTAGGCTAAAAACATTCAAAGCAACAGTAATGCACACAAAATGCAATTCATTTTTAATTAACAATTCAATTCAAATCTTTTTTTTTTTTTTTTTTTTTAATATGTTTTATATCTTGGCAATGTTTTGAACAGTTAGGATATGTGCAGTTGGCTATGTACTCTATTGAAGGTAAGGTATAAGTTATCTCCGGGGCTTCCATTTCAAACTGGCAGTTCTGACAAATGTGATAAATTCCAAACAAAAAAAAAAACCAACTAAAGTTACTTATAAAATAATTTTAAATCATAATCTGAACATAAAATGCAATGATTTCAATATAATTGAGCATGTCTTTACTAATTTTAATTAATATACTTTAAGGTGCTGCAAAAAAAAAATTCTATTTTTGAAACTCTTTAATGCCATATTCTTAAAATGCATTATAAAGTTCATTGTACAAATGAGTTTAGCTCCATAAGGAGCAAATATCTTCGGCAACATAAAGATAGCTGTACTGCTTAATATTATTATTATTGTAACCTGCACCCATTTAAAAGTGGGAAAAGTGCAAAACAATTATTCTTGTGTGTATATAATTTTCACAAGAGCTTGTAGAATGTATGTGTATTTTGATTACTCACGCACTCAGAGTAATTAGCTTATGCCAAGACTCTGTAAAATTGATAGATTTCTTGAAACACGAATTTATTTCTCTGGTCTGGAATTTTCGACATTGCCCATAATGCTTAGACTTGTTTTGAGAACAATATTCTACATGTTTTGGGTGTATTAATCGATTTAAATTTATAGATTTTCTTGAAATCCATTCTCTGGTTTAGAATTATCGACACTATCCAGTTTTCGACAATGTTTATACTTGTTTTGCGAACAATATTCTTCATTCTTTTGAGTGTAAGTAACGTATGTATGAAAATTCAAGTAACAATAGGCTTTGAACAATTTTCGTTTTGCTTTTTTTTTATTCTTTTGCTTTTGTTTTTTTTTTTAACAGTCTTTGCAATTTTGGGTTCAATGCTAAATGTTAGTTAAATTTTGTGAGGGACTCAAAGAAAGGAAATGAAACATGCTGTACTGGGCTTAGTTTAAACTTAAAACATATATAAAAATATATCTATTCGTAGTGTTTCATTGCTGGCTCTTGAAGAAAATTCTCAATTCGAATACGTCAAGCACCGGAATTTGTTGTGTGTATATAATTTCATAATTGCCTGGCTACACAAAAGCTTTTGAGTTTTGTTTTCTTTCTTTTCGTTATGCAATATTATATTAAATGCTATCATTTGCTGTTTGGCTAACGTGATCTATCCCATCTGCTTGGTAATTTTCAACATACATAAGTCCAAGTGATGAATCCTCTACATCTGCTAATCTCTACACCTGAGCTGGTTTCGTCTGCTTGCCGAGTACCATGAGCAGCTTTTGTAGGAAACGTGTGAGGCTTACTGCAAAGTACGAAGAAGAGCAAAAATTAGTTAAGAACATAAGTACCACTAAGGATCTACTTAAGTGCGCTACAACTAAGTATGAAGAACGAATGGTTAGACGTTTACGTATACGAGTGCACAAGATATAAAAAAGAGGTTAGTAATTTTAAATACACTGTGCAACAGCAAAATTTAGCTAGAACATATGACAGTCAAACTGTGTTTATTTTCGGCTGAATCTAAAAAAAATATGAATTTTCGTCATCGAGCTGATTACCTTTTGGAAATATCGAATATTAATATATTTATTTGAACTTACCAAATGTTTATTTTGTAATTGCAAATGAGCATATTTTTTGTGTAAAATAAACTGTATGTTTTGTAAAGTGCGACTAAAAATCGAGTTTTGTTAATAGATAAAATTTGATGAAATATTTGGATTTTAATATTTAATATTTTCGAGAAAAACTGTTTATATCCAAAATTTTCATAGGTTCAAAATTTGAATTGAAGCTTTAAGTTAAATCTCAAATAGCGCTTTAGTGAATGTATTTTTTAAATTACTTATTTTTTATGCAATTTATCAAAAGACAAAGCTACGTTTTTGAAAAGTCATAATTCCATTATTATAAATTAACGTTTTTTTTGTTTTTGATTTAGCAGCTGATTTGACAGTCCAAATGTTGAGGTGATCTTCTTAAAACTTTGTTGCACAGTGTTTTAATATAAGTGCAAAAAGCAGGCATTTGGTGTGTGTGTTCTTTGGGTTAGTCGTTCTGTTAATACAAACTTAAGAAAACTAAGATAAGGAGCAAACTTAAAAACCTTTGACGCCGCTTTGGGACGCACAACCATCATCAGTTTCTGTAGTACTTGTGTAAGTCCGCCTAGAGAAGAACGTTTTGGGAGTTTAGCATGTAAATTATATATGAAAAGGAAAGCACAGAATTTCTATTTCTTTTCTTATTTTTTGGTGAGGACGCAGACGAAAGCAGTTGGCGAAGAAGAGATAGATTTAAGCTCCAAACAACTTACCCATGGATTTTTGGAACCAAATTGGTTTGTTCTTCCAGGCAATGAATAACAAATAGACGGGTATGCTGGATAGTATCATGAGGATGCCATAGCCTGTCTCCACCGGACTCGCGTACATGGGCACAACGGTTACGAATACTGTGGCAATCAGGTACACAATGGGGAATACCAACGGTACACGAATGGGGCGTGGCAAGTTGGGCTGTGCCCAACGCAGCCATGGCAAACAAAGTACAGCAACGCCAATGCTCAGCTGAAAGGGATTAAAAAATAAATAAATTGAGTCAATTTATATTCAAAGTTTGTTCTTTCTCTTTTTGATGGACTTACCCAAGTGGCAAAGCCCACATAGTTGATGAGCGCAAAGATATCGGAGACAGTCAGGTACAACATGGAAAGCAGAGCCATCGCCAGGATAGCCGGAGTGGGTGTAAAGCGTTGAATTTGAATCATGGTTAGAATTTCTGGCATCTGACCATTATTGGCGCCAGCGTAGAACAGACGCGAGGAGGTGAGTAAAATGCCATTGACGGCACCAAACGTGGACAAAGCCACAAATACTGCAAAGATAAATTCATAAAAAAAAATTCATGATGGAAATATTTCAAATAAAATCGGAAGGCAGACAGTCAGTCTCTTGTTGAAGTACGCACCTGGTATGGTCCAGGCCAGCATGCCAAAGGCTTTTTCCGCATAGGTAACAGCAACGGCCGAGGAGCCCATGACCTCTTCGGGCGAGAGGATGGTGTAGAAGGATACGTTGGCCATCACATAGACGATGGTAACCAGGGTGCAACTGATGGCAATGGCACGTGGCAGATTCTTGACGGGATCCTTCAGCTCCTCAATGATAAAGTTCAAGTAATTCCTGACAGCAGCAAGTAAAAAGCACAAATCCAATTAGACCTAACAAGCCATGTGACAAAATGAACTAATCGGCTTACACAGAGAAAAATAAATCACGTATTTACTTTGTTGTCAAGTCGATTGTAATCTTATATATATATAAATACAAGTGAATTAAAGTTATACTTTTGCATCCGTTAGACCTTATTTTCGCACGAATACTATATAACATTAATAAGGAAATATGCTCTTGACTTAAAGTTTTACTCTGGCGTATACTTAATTTTGAATAGTATAACTTAACAGTAAATAAATATAATTTAATTCTGTTCACATTAATTAAACTCCATTTTAGTACGAACATTTTTCGCCGTGTGTAAAACTCACCAGCCGTTGTAGGCAAACAGGCCCGAGTAGAAGGACAATGCCAAGGATGTGACCTGCGTGTCGCTGTTATCGAACGTAAAGTATTTCACATTGCCCAGATATAGCTGATATACTCCCGTCGCAATGATGATAAACAAGGCCAGCAGCTGCGAATGCCAATTTAATCCGGGACTGTAGTAATTTTTCTCGTTTGGGTTTTAAATTGCAAATGCCATTTAACTTACTTTCGCATATGTGAATATATCCTGCACAGCGGTCGCCCATTTAACGTCCCAGCAATTGATCAGAGTCAGCACCACTGCAAATATACAGACATAATGACAACAAAGGAGTTTCTTTTATTATACGTTTTCCAGCGAAGCCATCAGCCATCACCAGAAGCCATCAATTGCAATGAACTGAGCATCATCCGGATGATGTAATAATACGAGGATTTACACAATGTTATATTAAACAGTCTGTTCTCTTTTTTACTATTGTTGTTGTTGTTGTTGTTGTATTTGGTATTGTTGGAGCGCTTTGAAAAACGCTTCATTAAATCATTATTAAATAAGTACTATAAAAACGATCAGTCACTCAACACATTATCAACGTGCAACACTTATACAAGACTTGACATTTGGGCGGTGTAATGTGTGTACAAAACATGTAGCAACAACTAACTCTGGTATGTCGGCGATTCTATACTCTGGCAGACACATAAATTATTGATTTGAGCATTATATTAATATGTAAGTAATAAAAAAAACACACCTGGAGCCAGAGAACAACATAGTTAAATTAGGAAAAGAGGTAAAACAATTCAGGCAAATCAATTCAAATAAATTAAATTACTTAGCTTCACTTTATTCATGTATTAAAGTAAAAACGCTAGGTGCTCTTATAATAATTTGTATTAGAAATACTTCTGATTCCATGAAATATAAGCCGATTTCATCAAATTTAACATTTACTGATTGCTAAGTTTGATTAGATGTTTTTAAATGTTGATAGAGCAGAATAAACTACAGCAAATAATGTCTAGACAACTTAGATCCAATTAAAACTATTAATTACCATATATTTTCTACAACGTTTGCTCAGAAACATATATATTATAATGAATACAAAATAAGAATATATATTCTATGAATAGCAACTTAAGTTACATTAATGTGGAAGATATAAAATGTGATTTAACTTGATAAAAATTTGACAAAAGATTAAAATGTTCCGCATAATTATTTACATTTTTTGAATATCTAATCTACAGAGCCGAAAACAGAGCGCAAAAAGAGAACGCTTTTTCAAAAGAACTTATGACACAGATAACAATTATATATATCCAAATAATATGTTTTCAATAAACACGGCTAAAACTCTCTGAAAGGGTATGAGAGCGAGTTTACATTCAAGTTGCAAACACTATAAATATTTTGTGATTAGAATACTTAAACATGGATCTCAGCTGCTAGCTTTGCCTATTGGCAAAAATATATATTTATTTCTCTGCTGTTGATTTCGACTATTTTTTAGATTGTGCATCAACAAAACAAAGCAAAATCGGAAATTGTAGTGCCTCCCGCCTGGGTAACAACAACTGCTGCTGATAACCCAATGGCAAACACTTTTCCTATTTACTTTGCTCTCAGGGGATCTAGAATTTAAATTGGGTCCAATCAATAGGTCAAGTACGCAACATTTGTGAGTGCAGCTAATCTATAAATGTTTGTGGCTGTCAGAATGTGCAAAATGTGCATTTGTGCAAATCTATGTAACAGTCAGAATCTTAGAGACTATAAGAGCATTTCTCAAAGGTCTTACGAGCCAGAGGAGGCACATTTAACCGTCGTATTTGTGTTCAAAGGAGGTAACTCTCGCTTCGATTATTATGGCAAATTATAATTGTAGTTGTTGTTCTACTTACATATACAGCAAACGGCCAGCAGTCGTGATGCATCCTCCGGTGGTGAGCACTCCGGAAAGAAAGGTTTCAGGACGTAGGTACTAAATGTTAATGCAACAATCGCTTGCGAACAGGGACGCACAATCATGCACTCGATCCAGAGACGTATGAATGCCATAAAAGGTCCGAAAGTTTCCATAATGTAAGCATAATCCGCACCAGATTTGGTTATCATCGTGCCCAGTTCCGCATAACAATAGGCGCCCACCTAAATTACAATGTAGAAGAAATTAATGAGAATTTAATTTTATTCTTTAAGTGATTTCTATGCTCAATTTTCAAGCCCAAAGTGGCTGTCAGTTCAAGCATTTCCTCAACTGCCAACTGCCAGGCAGCGACCACATAGCGTATACGTAATTTCTTATTGAATGCCAGACGCAACGCGTGCTTTTGACAAGGGCGTGTCAGGCCTGTATCTGTGTTGGGTGTACTGACTTGTATCTGTGCGTGTGTGTGTGTGTGTGTGTGCGGGAATTTCAATAATTTCATTAGAAGACAAAACGCTGTCAGCATTTGTAATTGAGTGTATTGGAGTCCTTTTCACAGTTTTACATTGGCATTCGGCTATCTATTAGTTGAATTGATTAATACACTAAACAAAAAATATATGCCATAGATTTGAGAAAATCGTCAAAGTTAATTTGATTCATAAGAATATCATTTCAATTACGTGTAAGCGATTTCTACAAATTTATATTAATCGAATTAATTTTTTCGGGCAGATTTTTGTAAAGCAGAAATAAACGAGAAACTTTGCAAGCGTTTCCCCTTTAAAGAAATGTATCTAATAAATTCAAAATTATTTCTCGTTTTCTAGTTGATTTTCAAAATACTATTGGATATGTTTCATTTTTTTTAGAGTGTATCAATGCACAACTGTTGAACGCCTCCGCAACAGGTGTGCTTCTGTGGTTAGCTAACTGAACCCTTAGCTCATTTGCATATCAGCAACAAACAATATTTATGGGCTGCTGACACCAACTTGACTTAATTATTCACTCACCATTGAGAAGAGACCGGAAATGACCCACACAATAAGAGCCAAGTTAACACTGCCCGTATACATGAGCACTCCGGTGGGTGACACAAAGATGCCCGAGCCAATGATGGAGCCCACAATGACCGTGCAGCCATTCAATAAGCTCATTTTGGCCTTAAGCGTCACCTCACCGCCACCATCCCCGCCAGCGCCATCATCGCCGCTGGTCAGTTTGTCGGTTGCATCTCCATTGCCATTTACAATTGAGCTCTTTCTTGATGAGTTCTTGCGATTCAGTGACTCCGTTTCCATCTTGCAGCTGTGTGATTTTCAAGAATCTACCTGCAAAGTAAAAGGTAACCAAAAGCTTATTTTATTAAGTGGGTAAAATATTGTAAAAATAAATGAACAATACTTTTATTATTTGTGCCTTAAAATTAAAGTCACTTTTCAGTATTTATGTATTTTCTCTATTTTAGTTACAAATTTACTCATTTCATTATATAAAAATCATCTGATTCACTGAAACTTGTTTTCTCAATACCTAATAAGTTGAAGTGCCTATTTTTAGCTAAACTGATGAACATTTATATTTTACTGTTTATAGCATCACTTATATAGCTCATAAAATTGTTTTCAATTTTCTGCTCATTTCAGCTTGTCAAATATTCTTTCTGTTACTTTATGCAGAGCACGTTGTTCCCTCGGAGCGTCGATAAGTAGTCCATTAAAGTATTTTTTCGAAGGCAAATAACTCTTATGCCAATTACTTCATAATCTTGAGTTAGAAATCTTAATCTTGCACGACTTTGTGCTTATTATTAATTTTGTGTTTCGATTTTTTCTTTTATTTTGTTATATGTTTGAGTAAAAGGCAAATCAAAGTTCAATGCCCAGCACTTTTTTGTGGCACATTTTGCACTTTAACTTTGGCGTATTTCGTTTTGTATTTCACTTCTTAAACCTTTCGAGGCACAGCAGACATTTGCGTGCGCTCAGTGTGTACCTTCTCTTACAATCAGACACGACCTCTTAAATTATCAGCTAGACCTACGATGAGGAAATAAATGGGATTCCAATGAGTTCGTTAAACCACGAACAATTTTCATTAAATAATATGTTATATACGAAATGTTTGACAGAGCCCGAGATTAATTGTTGACACATGGGCGAGTGTCGGCCCATAATATATATACACAAATATTTACTTAATGGCAAATCAAGGCTGTCGAAAACAAACAACGCCCACCTCCCTCTCTTTCTTCCGTATCATCTTGTATTTGGTATGGTTAGGTCACTTGTTTATTCAGTTACGATTATATAAGTCAGGTACTTCCTCCCCAAAGCAAGAACCGGCAAAACTGGGCACTGGCTGCTTTACATAAATTAGCATAACACCCAAGTGAGAATAACAACAGATGTGATTCAACTATGATTCTACGACAACTACTATTCAACGTCAGGTAGAACAAACAGGTGAATAAACTAATGAGCTGCCAGTAGCTACAGCAGAGCATAATATTTTACTCTTATTTTTTTTTCGAAATTAACATATTAACAGCAAGGGAGAGCAATTAAAAATACAAATAAATCTATACTGTCGGAGTTAAAGAGTATTTGCACTCAGAGCAAATCGAGGTCAGTCATAGAAGTATTTAGTAATTTGATCACCTATTTAAATACTTTCTTTTTTACTAATATATATATGTGTATGTATGTTTTTGAGTGTATCAAATGAGAGCAAATGAGATCAATAAGAGATACAGGAAGTGTGTTACAGGGTATTTGGTCATTAGTGTGTTTTTTTTGGTTTTCATACAAACTTTAATTGCTAGTTACCCAAACTAAAGTGCTTCTTTTACGTTTGCAGTTGAGCAACCAAGCCGAACGGCGTGTAAAATTATTAAATTAATTATTGTATAGACTTTCTGAAAATTTGTCGAATATTTGGCATCATTTGTGTGGCAATAAAAGTGGTCAACTTGATGCCGCAAAATTGTTAATTGGGGTTTTTCTGGGTTAACTACTGACGTCGAATACGAAGCGGAAACTTGCAAAAACTGTAATATCATGAAATTACTACGAAGCTTACAACATTTTCTGACTCATCAGTTCTATGTAATTTCAACGTGTGAAAGGTAATTGTTTTTTTTAATTGTTAATTGATATACCATTATGTGAATGAACTACGTTGTCTAAATGTCGGTCTACTCATTGTCAATGCCTTTCCACCTTTCACCCAGCCATTTTAGCCAACAAAATTGCTTTATGAGTTGAACAATAGTGTATTGATTCATTAGGCTATGCCTGTGGACGCATTTGTGTTCATTACAGTGTTGCCCAATTTGCGTATACACACAAAAAAAAAGAAAGAAAAACCATTAACTATGATACCGTAAACAAACGGACTATTGTACGTTTCAGCTATCTATAAACATATAGAACACACATGCTATCTATTTATGTATATGCCCTTAAATTGCTATCAGAGCGAAACATGTTAGATGCATTAAATATTTTGTACACAATGTGATAAAGTACAATTAATATACTTAGTAACAGTTTGCAAATTATATATGAGTTCAGGAATATTAAGAAGTTTGTGGAATTTTTTCTGTGCCTGATAAATTTAGCTTATATTTACAATTGATTGAATTTTGCCAGAGGTGTGAATTTTGCTTTATTGTTTTTTTCCGTTTTTGCGCCACATGATTTTAATTTTTTCGACAGCATTTTTTTAAAATTTGTACACTTTTTGATTTTGGTAATTTCTTTGTATGTGTGTATTGATAAGAGTGATGCGTTTGAAGTTTGAAGGAATTCATTATCGACTTTGTTTCTTTGTTTCTCAAATTAAAGCTAATGTCTATAATTCATTTGATTAATAGGTGTGAATTATGGCTATAAATTCATTTGCCTTTTCTGAATATTCGCGAGCATTTCAATTCGTTGAGCAAAATTTGCACTGTTTTGTTTAAAATGTATATATTTTTGTTTAAATAAAAGCGAATATATTTTTTATTTTCTTATTTCTTTTGTGCACATAAAAACAGGCTGTGATGACAGTTTAAGCATTGTCTTGCCGGCCAAGATTACACACACAGGTACACAGACAGTTGTTAAAATATTGTCCGCTGGATATATCTATTGAGTTTAGGTACCTTCTCAAAAGCACATACAAATATATTTCGCGCCACACAAATCCGTTAAGCGTTCAACTGCAACCAGAACAACGGCGAACCGCACGCAGTCAACGAATACGGCAGACTGACAAGAGAGCTGGTGCTGTTGCCTCCTGCTTCATGCCAACGGCATCTTTTGCGCGGCGCAATCTCGGCGAGAGTTTGAGTATAGCTGACCCAAAGCATCCCCTGCACACTCTTCACACTTCACGCATTGCACAGTTAAAGCTCTGCCCGGCCAGTCGGAGTCGAAGCTTTGTTTTATGTCGGCAAAGCCCTGCATATGCGCTACATCGAACTTGTTCGAGGTTGAATGTTTTCTGTTTTTAATAGAGGGCTCGTTCGTTTCTAACCGGCAATTTTGAATTTTGATTTTTTCAACCAAAAACGAGTTATTTTTTTTATTCTGTTTCGGCTTTCAGCAGAATTTCTGCCTTTGCCGTAACAAAAGTGGTTTTAATTCTCTTTTTTTGTTTCCTCTTTCTCATTCTACCAACATGTTTGCTTTTAATTGTTTGTACACAAGTGTTCTCCAGCGGGAAAAAGTTCGCGTCATTTTTATCTAAAAGATACTTGTACGCAATTACTAATTATCTGTATGCTGCGCTCATTACTTTGTGAGTTCTTTGCACACGTGCTACATACATTATCGGACGGGTAGTTTTTGAAAATTATCATATCTTCATGAATTGGACAACTGTAGCAGTTCTGCAGATACAAAAGAATCTCTCAGATTAGAGTCCATTTAATGTATCTTTCACACGATTCTCAGTCGTTGAGTTGTGCAAATTTGTTGCGATGCTCACAGATTTTTCGCGCTTATAAGTTTTTCAAATCCCACACTCTGTCTTGGGCCAACCTATAATTGAATGTATCCGCAGCTGGGGCAATGTCTACACTTAAAAAAAAAAGTAAACAAAAAGAAAGCACAGTTTTACAATACAATAGATTAAAGAACAATAGAAATGCTGGATCTGGATTTTACGAAAGGAAATCTGACAAAATGTGTATGGCGATTATTAAAACTCTTTAGTTAATTGTTTTTTTTGTTTGTTTTTCTTATTTTTTATGAGTGTATACACAACTGCCTCAATTCAAATTCCTGACAATGAAGTGACTCGAAGACAGTTTAAATTTCTCTGTATAATTCAGAAATAGCCTCTTTGTGGAATTTTAATAAAAGTTATAGTGTCATGCTATTTTGTGTTTATTACTGGAACTTACTGAACTTTTGTTCACAACGAGTTTATTGACTAAAACTTGCATCTACTTAAAAATAATTTTTTATATTTTGTTTTTTGTATTGCTCAACGTTAGGTTTACTTAGCCGCTCAAGTAAACGACAATTGTCGTGGTGGCTAAAGCGGCATTGAGTTGAGGTTCATAGAATATATATATACATATATATATATATATATAACTTTATAAGTACCTTGCTTAATGTACGCAAAGTCACTGAATTTAATTCAAATTAAATGTTATCGTGATGTTTAGCACTGGCAGAGCTGTACATTTACTAAGTGACTTACAATATGATTTGTTTGTATTTATAACTGTGTTCTATAAAAATAGAATATTTCCATATGCCCAGAAGCTTAAGGTTTCATGTAATGTGACAATTACGTGTTTTGAAGCCTTATCGATAGTTACAGAAAAGTATTACAGAAAATATCCACAATGCTAAATATCTTATCAATTCCATGTACATTTTCTAAATTAGGTAAAAGTGTTCAAAAATAAATATTATTAAATACATTAACATATGTGAAGCATAATTAATGTATTATATTATATTATTAAAACGAAAAGTCTTAAAGTTGAGAAAAAATCATACGAGTTTGTAGTAAAAAGAATCTACGCCAGAAAATCCAATTTAAATCATTCGGCAAATCAATAGAATATAATTCATTTTTACCAAAATTATCGACTTAGTTTCGCACAAAATTGATAAATGGCATTTCTTAATCGGTTTTTGTTATTAAATTGCGTTTTGCGATGCAATTTGCAAAATGCAAATACCAATAAATTAGACACTTAATATGCGTTTATATTGGTATCTTTACTTATAAATGATCTTTCGGCATGCACAAATTCGATACGCAACGCGTAAGTTGATCAAAGAGAACAAAAACACAGACACAGACGAATTTACAGGGTGCAGGGCATTGAATGAGCATACAAATACCAATTGACAGATTTATACTAAGCCGCCCAAGCTCTTGGGAGCGTTTTCTCAGTGTGTATGCTTGGCAAATAAAATCTCGGATTTCTGAACCAAGCGGCTGACCATATTATTTATGTGCATTGCATCAGACTTGCGGTTTAAAGTCAATTTAAAGTAACCAACTTAAATGTAAACTTTAGTAATGAGAATGGAAACTGGCGCCAAAGTGTCTGAAAATGCTGTGACGCTGATAAAACCGATTAGTGGCGGGTGTGTGTGTGTGTGTGTGTACGTAGGTGTGTATGTGTGTATGTATGTGTGGGTATGTGTGCTGTGACGTCACACAAACAATAACTCTGACGTATATTTTGCAGCCAAACAAGAAACCTTGCAGAAGGGCAAATTTCCTTTGCCAATCTTCAATGCCTATTTTAAGGTCTGTTTTTTTTGCGCTTAGTTTTCTTTTTTTTTTGGAAATGTGCGTATAATTTATTGAAAACTTACACAAATCTCTGAAGTTAATTATATATCTATTTAAATGCAATTCTCGCTTGTAAAACAGTTTCACGACTCAAGGTCAAGGGGTTTGAAGCATATTTCGGACGTCAGCAGCACTTTTATCTATATATTTTGAATCGATTACTTAGTTTGTTTACTTTCGTATTAAAATATGTGTATATTTGCTGGTTTGCTATTCACACACTGTGCTGTTAGTCAACAAATTAAGGCGCGTTTGGTTAAATATACATATATATATGTAAATATATTTTGTCAAGACCTGTTTCCCTGTTCAGAGTTCACTGCGTACTGAAAGCTATACAGCATCACCAGGGGGCAGAAATGAAATGCTCTGATAAGAGCAAAGCAGAGCTTCGCAGCTTGCAGACCAAAAATGAAAAGAAAAGAAATGAAAAATGTGCTTTGGCCAGAGTTACTCTTGGGCTTCTTAAGAACCTTTTGAGTACTTAAAAATTATACGTTCGCTTCCCTCCCTTCTGCACTTCTGCTCTTTAGCGTACGCAAAGGCATTCATCAAGGGTCTTAAATTATTATGCGATGGCTTTCGGTTCGTGTTTTTTTATTTTTCGGGGCTTTTTTGTCAGTCGTCCGTTTTGGATTCGCGCCTTTTGTTTGCGCAGCAGACATGGCACAATGTGCTTTGCATTGCTTTTTGGCTGCTGCTGTTCCCAGCGCTGTCTGCTGTTCCTTTGTAATTGTTGTTGTGCCTAAGGTCAACATTCTTGTTTTTCTGCGCATGTCCTGAATTGAGCTTTTTTCTTTAACTGCCGAAATCTGTGAGCGATATAAAGCGTATATCGATTTTAGGCCTAAGCACATGTTTGTGTACTAATATCGGTTAATATTTTAGCTGATATTTTTTGGCATCAGCTTCTGTTGTTCATTTTCTTTTTCTTGAATTAGATTAACGCATTTATTATTATTTTTGAAATATTGTATCAAGTGTCAAAGCAGCTAGCTTTTGCTGCTAAGCAGTCACTCAAGCTCGTTTGCTCACAGCCTTGCAAGCAGTGCACAACATCTGCTAAAGCAGTGCTTTGTTGTGTATTGACTACTACACGCTAGATGGCGACAAAGCGAAATTGACGCATTTTCACAAAATCAAATTCAATTCAAATTCAAAATTATGGAAAAAGTCAAGATTTATTGAAACTGTTTGAATTATTCGCGAATTGAAATTACATTCAGTGATGCGTCTATTTTCAATCAACAAATTTAATTCTAATATCCATTTGTAGTTCCAGTATTTGTAATTTATTAAATAATATTCAACTCTTTTACAACAATTTGTTTCTTTTGGTTTACAATTTATGATTCTTTTCTTTGTTTTTTTAGACAGCAGATTGTGTTGCTTCTCTTATGTCACTTAATAAGTGCTTTTAACAAAAAAATATCGTGTGAACATATGCAAACTGTTTGCGTGCAACAGCCGCAGTAAACTTTGATCCTGTATTCGAACTGTTCATGCGTGGCAAGGAGCATTGTTGTGCGCTTAAGACACACACACGACCACGTGTACACCACTGTGCATATGTGTGTGTGTGTGTGTGTGTGTTGTGTGTGTGAATGCCGTTGCAGAAACACCTACGCACTGTTGCACAACAATAAAAGCGCTGCAGCTATACGAAGCTTATTAGTTTGTTTTCAAACTGGGCACAGAATCAATCATCGAAAAGGAGCATGAGCAGCGCTGGACGGGGGCACGTCGGGGAGCAGGACGACCAAGCTGTAAAACTGACAAACACCTGATGTGCCACAATTTTTGTGTCCCCCACCGGATGCTGCGCCAGCAGGATATGAACGCATTCCCAATCAACGTGCATACCACTCTCGCATCCTGGCAGGCAGTCATTCAGTCATCCAGTCATCCTCGCAGGCAGCCTATTGTCCAGTTCACTACGCTTTATTCAATGTCCCTTGTCGCACGCTGCTGATGTATGCTTCTCTCTTTTTTAGTCCTCGTGCTGCTCTTTGATCCTGTGGCGTGTGGCTGGCAACTGCATTGGAAATTCTTGTTTGGACAGTCAATAGAAATGGAACTCCCTATATACATAGTTGCAAAATGGTCTGCTACTCAACTCCTATGAGGTATATACATACTTATTCCATTTTGATATTGAACTGGAATTAAAAAAAATTAAGAAATAAAATTAATATTATGAGATTTTATAGTTTAGCTAGAAATCATACCTCAGCCAGGGAACTTTTTAATTCCTCTTATGTTTTTCCTTTTATTGCAAGAGCCTGCAATGCAACATTTATAATTTTAATATTGAAGTGGAATTATTTGGAAATAAAATTAATATGTGTAGATTTCATTCTTCAGTCAGAACATCAGGAACTATCATCCCTCAGCAAGGGTACTCTTTAATTCGACTGCACAACCATTTCGATTTTTATTTTATTTTTTTTGTTATTTTTTGTAAGAGCTTGCAACTAGCAGTAAACTTTAATGCCAACCGTTGCGATTTGCATTTTTTAATGGACTGTAAACGTCAGAGGAGGTAGTAAAATGCTCACATGCATTTCTACACTTGGCTACGAGTACGGTTATCGTCTTTTCGCCCGAACAAATTGTGAATAACTTTGCCCGTGTGCATGTCGATCAATGAAGTGCCGCACTTTTTAGTACCTTTTTACACCCGCACTCCATTTGGATGAGGGGCATGGCACTAAGCTACTTACTTTGATGGCAGGTGGACGCAGTTGCTTGTCCAGATGGGTCTTTGCACAATTTATGCACTTCCTGACCAGAGCCACATGTGAGAAACGAACTCGACATCCTTCTGCCGGCTCCTTCTGCCGGCTCCTTCAATCAGTTGCAAAGCGGCTTTCGATACCCTTCAATACTGCCTTGAATGTAGTTCGTCGTGTTAACTATTTGGCTCGAGCCAACTCGTTGATTTGCATGCCAGGTTATTTTGAAAACAATTTGTTCTTTCTTGACAGCTTCAATTTTGAATTTAGCGAATCTATACAATTCAAAAAGAAGAATTTGTTATTAGTTGAATGCGTAATTAATCAATCTTAATTCTGTTAGGCAATGATAATGTCGTTTAGCTAAAAAGCGCATGTAAACTTTAAGTTAACTGTTCAATCGAAATCTAACATTAAATCAGATCTATCTGCAGCATTGCTATTTAATGCACTGATTCCATTGAAAACAATTAAAGGGGATTTATTCAAATTGACTCTTCAATTGTAGTGCTTTGAAGTTATTTATGATAAGGAGCCCCCTAACCAGCTACGCCCATGATTACGGCAGGTGCAGACTGCAACTGGAAAATGCAGTCCAAAAATTCGATACTCGATACTTGATACTCGATGCTCGATGCTCGATGCTCGATGCTCGTATTTATGCAAAGTGCGCCCATCTGGCGGCTTATGTCAATTTGCATGGACATAGAAAGCAATTTCGAGGCAAGTGGAAATGCGAGAAAATAAGAAGGAAAACTGTACACTCTCCCTCTCTCTCTCTCCCTGTGCGCACAATCAAAACTTTACTAATTACAAACTTGCCGAAAATCAGCTTAATACAATAAGTAAGTGCGACGCTCTCAGATCTAAGCCGTTGTCAAGCCATCTTTTGGCCCTTTGCATCCCAGTGCAGCCCCTACGCCCTCATTCATAATAAGTGCGAAATAACTTGCGTTTTCAATTACCAGGACGTTGAGAGTCTAGGAGTCTAGGAGTTAAGCCAGCTGCCAGGCATCAAAGGATATAAAGGATGCCGTCTGCTGACAATGCCAAAATGCAAAGAGCAAAAGCACTTGAGAACAGAAAACAAAGGCCAGAGAATGGGCTACTGGATGAAATGCCAAACGGGCAAACTGGCAAACTGGCGACAGCAGCTAGACTTTTTTTCCATATCGCTTAATTTTTTTTCTGTGCGTACCATGCAGAATTAGAAGAAGAATTAGGAAGAAGAGGTTATGTTGAGCAACTAAGTGTACACGTTTAATACTCTGGGAAGCAGCAGACGCAAGACTTGTTACCAAAACAAACATCCTTTCAAAATGTCTTCATATAATTTTCTGGCCACGCTTAATACCCATTTCTATATGCACTTTCTTTGCATAGTAAGATCTACAATTATTAGAGACATTTCTCATGTCAACTTAGATTATTGCCAGCAAAAAACAGATACTAAATAATAATAAATACAGAAAAAATAGTATTTCTTTCAAATATGAACATGTGATATATTTTATTTAAAATGTAAATTCAAGAAGAAAATAATTGATAAAAAACCTAGAGTATCTTTAAGGACAACAAACCGTTTTTCACTGAAAATGGCAAATTGCGAAAGTTTTTAAATTGCTGGATTTCTATGGGCTGTTGTTTGTTACGCATAACATCTAGGCATGTTTCAATAGAGATTGCAGCGACTCTCTGGAGGTCACTGTTCCAGCGCAGCTAATGTTTCAGTGTGATCTTATCCAACGACAATCTGAGAAAGAGGTCCCCACGCGCATTTTGTCCCCAGCAGCAAATTGTTGGCGTTTTAATTTATTTAAAGCCATGTGCAGTTAGTCATCTGGTGTCAGCAGCGGCATCAAAAAGCCAGCTCGCGAAATGTGTAAGATAAAGTTTATAATTTCGTAGACTTACTCGCACCACTGGCTTCTCCAGGCTTTTCCGAGTCGACTCGAACCGAGGCAGCGTCTTGAATTTATGCACTGAATTAATTATGCACGTACGTCGTACGTTGTTGCCTCGTCCTTTTGGCTTTGGCTTTGGCTTTGACTCCGGCTCCAACTCCAACTCCAGTTCCTGTTCCGGCTGCGGCTTAGTCCGAGTCCTCGCTGGAAATGAGGGAGTCTGGGTGTACACGGTGAAAAAAGTAGTGCTAAAATTAAGTTCAACTGATCACGAATCAAATATTCGTTTTTTTTTTTGTAGTTTTGCTTTGGCTGAAATTGCGCGTGTTGCCTCTGTTTAAATAATTAACGGATTCCTGCACTTATTCTGGAAGATTGCCCGGCATAAGTAGACTTTCTTAACTAAGTAAAATGAGTCCTCTTCGATCTGGTACAATCATTGTATTCTTGCACATGATTCAGTACGATTCTAAAACTATTACTCATTGTAAGTGTCGCAGTGCACAGACTCTAATAATAATAATAAAAGCCACGCTTGAAATAAGATATTTAAAATTAGCGAACAAATTCTTTAGCCTATCAAAACCAATCTTTAAATAATTCTTCAGCAAGCAAACAATCAATTATTAAAATACTTAAAATGTTGGAATAGTTCTGCCTTCAACCACTGCTAATATTGATATTGATGGAGACTATCAGAAAGCTTAGATTTTTTTCGCTCTGTGTGTGTGTGTGACATTGTGGGTGCTGTGAGTTTTTAGTCTGGTTAGTTTGTTGGCGGCGCATTTAAAATAATTGCACCGCACAGCCTGTAAAAGCAGAAAAACTGAAACTGGCAATTCGTGTGAAAAGTTTACAAGCTTATAATGGATTTGTCAGCGGGCTTGTTGCGTTTTCCCCCTTGCCCCCCAGAGCTAATGTGAATTATGGTTGGCTCTAAGTGGCTGGGCGACGACTCTCAGTCTCTGCTCTTCCTCATCAGGGAGGGATAACGAATACCAAGTTAAATGTGTGCGGTGACTTCATTTGCATAGAAGTGCGAGGCAAATTTCAGTTGGCTGAAGAAAGTAGTTATTGGCCCAACTTACTTGGCAAGTAAGTTAAGACACACATACATATATATGAATATGCTTACGAAGTGAAACTTTCACAAATGAAATTAAGAGTAACACATCTAAATTCATAAGGTGCTGAGATATTGCACAGAGCAAGTGAAAAACTTTCTGAGTTAACAACTATTAAGTCTTTCGAGTGTGATTCATTTTATGCCTATTGCTTAGCTTATTTTTCGAGTATAGTTTGGTTGGTTTACTTTTTTTTTTTAAGTTTTATATCCAAACACCAACCAATCAATCGGGACACCTACTTATATAATATTATTTAACTTCAGTTAACACTTACCAGTCAACAACCAGTCAGTTAGAACAACTATTTATAATAGATATAATATAATTTTGGCCACACATTTTATTTACCTTCAGATAGCTGTCTAATTATAGCGTAGGCGACGGCTTTTTCTGTATACTTTAAGGCGGCCATTGGCTTTGGGCTTGCTTCGCCTGTAAATCACTCAGATTTCAGAAGCTGCTGTCAGCCCCTAAGCCGAAACAGTTAAACAGCGGCACAATGGGGCAAGATTCATGTCGGTTGTATCGGCTGCGGCGTCAACTGTCTCGACTCGTTTATTTAGGCCGACGGCGAAAACGTTGAAAGCAAATTGATATTATGTGGATTTGGCTTTCACTTTGTTGGCATCAATAGGCGAAATCCTTTGGCAGCGCCCAGCAACCACTCCACTTAATCCAAGGATAATGATTATGTTGCGCAACGAGCAGCAGCAGAGCAAACCAGGGGAGTAAAATGTCGGTTGAGGCACACTTAAAGAATTGCGCTGTTCCAAAGTGAAATACAATTCGTGTTTGATTTAAGAAACAATCATTTCAGTTATCCAAATATCAACATACATACATACATTTATTTAATCAGAAAGTACCGCTCAACATGATAATTTTTGAATTCAAATCATTTCTAGTTTTTCTCCAAGTGGAGTCGCTTTTGCATACTAGAGCAGGGATGGCGTAGCACGCTTTTGGGGCGGAACCTTTCCCCTTGTCGTATTTGTAATCGACAGACAATCGACGTGCGCTGAACAACATGAAATAATGGAAGTTGAAGCCTCGAGCTTGGAGCCGAGCCGAAGGGATAGTCGAAGGCATTGCAACTAATTGGGTTTCGCTTAACGCTTTCAACAATGGGTGAGAATAAGACCACAAATCTGATCAGAAGTGGGCCGGAGTGGGTTGGCTTGCGATTGTGGATTGTGGATTGTGGTGTCTCAGTGGCACTTGATTGGAAAATCAAACTAATTAAAAGATTTCAATTAAACGTCGAGATGGGAATGCTGGCTAGAGAACTTGGCACAGTAATTCCATTAAAATGGCAAATCAATTTCAATAAATTGCATGCGGCTTGAAAAGCGCACACCAAGGTAACTAAGTAAAAGCATCAATTGAGGAAGCAACAGCCACGCCTACAAGCAAAAGCGATGTTGCCTGACACATGCTGTTGCCACAACTGCCACCGTATCTGCTGCTACACTCAACAAAATCAAGTGTGTCCAGCATTTTGGCCAGTAAGTTTTCGAAGTGTATCAATTAATTTATTAGAACCATCAAACTGAATGTGAAAATCTTCATTTTAGCTTTAAGTCTAGGACGAGCTTCGAAGAAAGAAAAAAACAGAGAGTTAAGAAGACAACAAACTTAATTAAAGTGTCTTCATTGACAAATGATCTGAGACAATCTGAGCCCATTTCTAATAGTTTGTCTAGTCGAATTCAAGCGATATATTTTTAAAAACTATTTATATAACAGTAAATTTATTTCTGATCTTCAGAGCGATATTACCTGGGTTGCAATTTTTGTTTTTTCTAAGTGTACTGTTGCTGCTGTAAGCATCATAAAACTGTTACATGCTGACAAATCTGTTAATTGAATCGAGAATCCAATTAAAACTTCAATTTTGCGGAAACTTCTGCGCTTTTCATAAAGTTCAAGTGCATAAATGGCCAACATGCGGTGCTTCAATTCAATCTCACATTTTTGACGCTTTGAAAAAAAACCTGATCAACTTTTATCTTTCTTTTCGATGTCTTTTTTTTTCACTATGCCAAAAACTAGCAATATTTTTCTCATTCTATTTTGGGGCGTGCAAATTCAATATTGCATTTATGTGGAATCCGTTTACTGCATTAAAGCGAAGAATTTCCTAATTAGTGTGTCTGGCATTTATACGGTGGCCCTTCCCTTCCTACCCTTGCTGACTGATGCCACATTCTTCCTCATTCCCCGACAGGTTGCACTGCATTTGAAATTTGTGCACGCAAAAATAGTCAAAGTAAAACCGCAAGCTGCGCATAACTAACTGGAACTGCTTTATTTGAGCAGACCGCAGTCCGACTCCCCATCTCCAATCTCCAATCTGCCATGGTTCATACCTCATCTCCCCCATAATGGGCAAACACATTTTCAAAATAACATGTAGAGATGAGCAATAAGGTTGAGAGTGATTATTTTAAAACTTTATTCTAATTAGCATATTTGTATTTAGCTTATTACTGCTAATCCGTTTACAATGCATAATTTTTCCATTTGCATACATTTTGTGGTAATTGGCACAAAACTGAAATCATCTACTTAATATCTATTAGCCCTATTCAAAATTCTATTCGTAAGATTTTGAATGTCCAAGACAAGCTTTAAACGGCTTATTGAAAATAGAAAATGGGTCAATTATTGGTGATATTTAAGCTTGATTTAATGTCTCAAAGTTTAAGATTTAATTTATAAAAAAGGTTTTCATTATCTTACAATTATTTCTCAACTTATCTATCACTTGTGAACGTAGCGCAAATTACCTTTGACAACACTCGAGTTTAGAGTTTACAAGTTTTGCGACAAGTTTAAGTGCTGTTCATCTCTGACGTTTACAACGAGCGAATGAATGAATGAATGGATGGATAGTTTGGGTTAGTTGTTTGGGTCGCTTCACTTACATATTTCGGCAGTTGTACAAAGCCCATTAAAATTGCATTTAGTGAAAATTTATCAGTGTGCAGAGAGGTAGCAACCGCAGCCGCACATTGCACTTGACTACAGTTACAGATACATATGTACATCTGCAGCGGTACAAGTGTGCGTGCCCGGAAACGGAAATAAAATAATTCTGGTCTCACTTGAAATTCAGCCAGTTGCAATAGCAACGTAGCTTATTTCTCTACCCACACACTCGGTCTCTTTCTATAGCTAGCAGTATATTTGTTTGTTTGCCTGTTTGCCTGTTTGCCAGGCGTTTATGCAAATGTTTGTAGCCGAGTGCTTTAACTAAAAACACTTTAACCGCATTCACCTTGGGCGGGCGGCTGCCTGTTAGTAGCTATTGAAAGCAGCCAGAGATACCAACAACAGCAGCAAAAACAACAACAACAGAAACATATATAAGAGATACCAACAACAACAACAACAACAACAACCCAAGCACCATGACCCACTGCCTTCACTCAGCTACAGCTCCACACTCAGAGAATAAATTGGTAATTTCTGGTGTTTCAATTCAACAGATTCAGTTATTTTCGTAGTTCTTCTTTCTTTTTTCCTCTTCAGCTTTCCCCTCACCATTTTTCTGGTTCTATTCTTAATGTTTTTTTTTTCTGTATACACCTAATAGAAAATCCGTAATTGATTTTAGAACGAAAGTGCTTGAAATACGAGCTAAATATTTAATTTAAAGAATTAATTAGTTTATTGGTTTAATAAGAGTATTTGGAATTGCAATAAACGTTATTGAGCCAATCATTTCCTTTGCAAACAATGCTAATTTTTTTTGTTGAGTGTAGTTCGCTTTCAAAGACCATTCCCGTTGCCCAAAAGGCCGTAAAATGCCTGCAAGTTAGTGCCTGGTCCCCAACCACTCGCCCCAATGGGCGTTTGCTACCGAAAAATGTTTCATTGCCTTGGGTGCTGTTGCCGCTTCTGGTCCCGCCCTGGCCATTGGAGTGGGGTGGCCCGGTTTCTGCAGTCGACTGGTGGTGTGCCGCACCTCGCCAAAAGTCAGACGTCTCGTCTCTCCTGCGTGTTCATGGCTCCATGATTTGCCATTATATAGTGTGTAGCATACCGTAATCTCACTTCAGTCAAAGGTTTTGCACGGCCAACCGAAACACTCTCTGCTAAAATGATACACACACACACACACACACACACACAGAGCAACACGCAAACACTTTGGCGTGTTTATTATGGTGCTGCTGCTCTTATTGTTATTGTTGTTATTGTTGTTACTGTTGTTGTTGTTGGTAGTGCTGTTGCAAAAGATACTCGCACTTGTAAGTAAATACATGTGTTTGCTAACTTTTGCAGTAGCTGAACTCGTCAAATCAGATATTGCTTGATTAAACACATTACCATTTCAGATAAATGTGGGATTCGCCAACTTAAAAAATATGGATGAGAGTTGAGCAGCACAGTTGATGTTTATTATAATGCTAGAATCATTATTTCAAAGACTGTTATTGGAATTGTTGAAGTTGTGCAAATGGATTTCTGACAACATAAAGTATGTATTTCTTCTTGATCAACATCAAAAGCCGAGTCCATTTGGAATTCTTCAAGTTTTAAATATAAGTTAAGTAATAACAATGGTCTAGTTTAGAGGAACCTCAATAACCATAGAAGTTGATAACTGAATTGTAATTTAATGTTTGAAAAAGACCAGAGAACTGCATGAAAGAGTTTTCTGTACATATTTCATATGACTTCAAGCACTTAAGCCTGTTCTTCAAGTCGCCCATTAATTGCTGATTAATTTATAACATTTAGCTGCATAATATTTGATTCACTTGCAAGTGCAGTATTAAGTGCATGACTAAATATTAAGTATTCAACGTTTTATTTAATGTGGACGGGCCCTTTTCAACAACTTTCGAATTAATGGGCTACTGTTACTTAGCGCCTTTTGCAACACTGCCACTTACAACAGCCAATAATAGGTACAACAAGAACGAGTACAACAACAACAATAACAACTATAAAGCCCCAGCCAAGTTGGGCTGGCAAAAACAAAACAAACATTCTCTCTCACAAAATTTATCGTTTGCATAAATTTGCTTTATTGCCCTGCTGCCTGTGAACCTATAGTTGTTGTTTTAACGTGTGTGTGTGTGTGTGTGTGTGTGTACAGGAAGTGTAACTTTCGTTGGCAGACCAGGACAAGGCCAGCAGCAACAACAGCCACAACAACAACAAGACGTATGGCAAATGTGGCGAGCAAAGTTTTCCATTATTCAATTTAACTAATGAAACTGAAAATTCATTTTACCACATTAACACACACACACACACACACATACACACACACATCGAGGGTTACAGGGCGATGGATGTGGCAGGAAATGTGAGCCGTCGCCAGCAGCAGGAACAGGACATGTGTGCGTGTTGTTTTGTAGTCCTGTTCGTAATGCTGACGCTATAAAACGCGAAAATGTATAGTGTTTAGAGGGCAGCAAGGACATCATCGCTCTGGCCGCCTTGGCATTGCAATAATTAAGCATACTTCTAGGCGTTTTCATGTCCATTTGCTTTGCGTTCGAGTGTGTGTTTCTCTGGCGTCTGTTTCTCGTTGAATGTGGCGACATTTCTGCGGCCTTATAAATGATGTGACCAAAATGAGCGCTCCGCTCATTTATTTTGACGCTGCCTTTGGGGGCCTGAGATTTACGAGCCCAGATTTCAATAGACATTAAATTTTTATTGCCTGCATCAATTGTTGCTGGAAACGAAATCTAGATTAATTATAAGCACATTTGTATTTATTCTCAATACACAATTTGCATAAAATCAAATTAACTGATTAAAGAAAACCCAAGGGTATCATTTGCAGAAGCCAAACATTTGTCGAGAATTTAGATTTATTTTTATTTTTTTCTGCAACACCTTGTTGGCATTGGTTGGCACCAATCAAACTTTATATATCGCAAGCAATTCATTGCAAATTATAATTTTTGATAAGTTCAGTTGCAACAGTTGCTAATTTCTTATTAAAAGAAATTTAATTTTAATTTTGTTTCATTTAATTTTATTGTAGACAGTCACGAATATTTATGTTATACATTGTATGTAAAATGGGTATTGGATTTCCAGCCAATATTTCGTTTTACGTTAAATTTTTATTGCTTGCTGTTGGTGGCTGTGTTCTTGGAATGTAAAAGCAAACAATAATGATACTTAGGGAACATCCAAACCATCTACATCATCGTCACCATCATTAACAAGGCCATTATCATAACCTTCGTCTTCATCATCCTCATCTTCATCGGTTTGCTGCTCATCACTGGAAGTGGAGCCCTCAGAGCTATCGCCTTGCTCTTCATCAACTGCCACCTCGGTTGCCGGCTCTTCAGGGTCCATCATCTGGAAACAAACCATCGGTTCCACATGATCACCATTGCCCAGTTCGAGTCGCTGGAGGGTCGGAGCTGTTCTTGATATCGACGTGGCTAAGCACGACCTGAGTTCAGATCCCGTCTGGGACTTCCGTAACGTCGACTGATTGCAATCCACTCGAGGTGAGCAATCCTCGCCAGCAGTGTGTCGATTCTCCGAGCTTTTGGATGTATCTGCCTTTTCAAAACTCTCCATTGGCAGCAGCACTGGCATCAGTTTCGGCTCAATTTTCCTCTCGTACTCCGAAAATTCAAAGAGCGGAGGAAGGGGACGTCCATTGGGCAGCTGCTGGTTGGGTTCGTTGCGCAGATCATCGAAGAACGGATGGGCGCAGGCCATCAGGGGTGAAATGCGTTCATTGGGCGAATAGATGAGCAACTTGGACACCAAATCAATTGCATCCGATGGTGTACGTATGCGAAAGACCTTCGGCCAGGGATGTGGTTTGAGTTGTGGCAACTTCAACTGCTTGTAGTTGGGATTCATGTCGTTCAGCTGCTGTGGTGTTGGAGTTCCAATTACCTTCACAATCTCAATGATTTGATCGACGCCCGAATCGCCAGGAAAGATGAGCTGACCAAGCAGGAGTTCAGCCACAACGCAACCAGCACTCCACATATCAATTTTGGTATTATACTGAGTGGCGCCAAATATCAGCTCAGGCGATCTATAATATCTGGAGCAGATATAGGAGACATTTGCCTCGCCAACAACCAATTGTTTGGCGCTGCCAAAATCACAAAGCTTGAAAATGCCCGTCTCCGTATTGAGCAGCATATTCTGTGGCTTAATATCCCGATGACAATAACCAAAGCTGTGCATAAAGGCCAGACTCCGAAACAACTGATACATATAGAGACGTATATGGTTGACGGGCAGTGTTTGCTTGGCCCGCGCATATTGTCGCTCCACTTTGTACAGCGTATCCGGCATATAGTCCATGACGAGATTCAGATAGACATCCTCCCGTTTTTCCCCACTTGAATAGAAGAAATACCTTAGTCCAACAATATTTGGATGCTTCAATTTGCGCATTATCTGCAGTTCACGATTCTTGAAACGACGATCCTGCAGGACCTTCTTGATCGCTATCGGCTCGTTGCTGGGCATCAGTTTGGCATAAAAGACAACCCCAAAGCTGCCATTGCCAATCACCTTGGTATCCAAATAGCTGATCTCGGTCAATGTATCTGGGCCATAGCCAGCAGTGGCGACCACCGTTATCAGCTTGTTGTTTGCGTTGTTGTTCATTATAAAGATTTCGTTTGCCAGCATTCGTTTTTTAATTCTTAATTTTTTTTTTGCAAATAGTACAATAATTGTTAACTTGATTTTTGGGTTAAGCCTTACTAATCAATCTTGAATGTTTTGCCGTCCAAATAGGTTAACGCCTGCTAATTTAACAAAGATTTCCAAAATATATTCGATATTTTTTGACTCATTTTTAATAATTAGAAAACTGCCTCTCCTACAGTAAAAGCATCTGCAGCAAAAATTTCTCAAATGATACAATAATTATAAAAAATTAAATATACGTTTCCAAATCTGTTTTTTTTTTGCTTATCTCCCACAAATATAATTTTATGTGACAGCGGCTTATGTCGACATTCATTAATTAAATTTGTTTTGCTTTTATTGGTGGCTGTGTTCTTGGAATGTAAAAGCAAACCATAATGATACTTAGCAAACATCTCAAATGATCTACATCATCGTCGCTTGTTGTTTGCGTTGCTGTTCATTATAAAGATTTCGTTTGCCTGCATTCATTTTTTAATTCTTCATTTTCTTGCAAATAATACAATAAGGGTTAACTTGATACATAAGTTAAGCCCTACGAATTAATTGTTTAGATATTTTCAATATCAATATTTTACTTTTGATTATATTGCCCTGCAGACGAGCTAATTGAACATAGATTTCCAAAATATATTCGATAATTTAAAACAATGTTACACATCGCCCATCAATATATCGCCTTGCTGGATGGCTATAGGCTCAGCTGAGGATCGACTGTGTTGGTTGTTCGGATAATACCCAGCCAGCGTAGCTCTCCCTTCTCATTAAATGTTACGTGACAAATTCACCACTGAGAGTGGTGAGCATTGGCATCACAGCCCATAACTTGTCCAATTTAAGTTAACGCTTTCGTCTGGTGATGGTCCAAGGTTGTCGCGGGCCATGTTTGTTATAATCCTTCCTGCCTAGTCCGCAAACCTTGCCTCCGACTTCCCAAGGTTCTTGGACTGGTGCAATAATGCTCCAATCCTTAATATGGATAATGTATACTTCCGTTTTTGACAGATTTAGAAATTTAATGTAATTCTTAAAGAATCTCGCAGAAAAATAAATACTTCCACATACACTTTATCAATGGCTCATAAATAATTTCTTCTTATTTCTTGGCTACCTTTAGAGCATTCATTCTGAGAGCTCTTGCAACTTCAACTATGTTGCATATTTGCTTTGTTGGGCTTATCTTGGCAGTTATGCGCATTGTTATCGACTTGCCACTCGTCTTTTACTTACAACTCAGGCGATGATTTCTTTTCTTGGTGTGTCAGTTGGCTAATTTTGGACGTTGTCTTTTTGGTTGCTCCTTGTCCACGTTTTGGGATGAAAACTTTTGCTTGTCGCCTGCCTCTTTTGTCTACTCAATTCATGCTTATCGTGCCCTTTGTCTTGTCCACTTTGCCTGCTTATCAGGTTCTGCTTTTGTTATGCTTTTCAGTTTTTAGTGTTTTTCCACAGTTGAAGTTGCCCTTAGGTCAATATTTGCCCGCAGCTGTAATTTTAAACAAGGTTAAATGTGGTTTTTGTTTGTTGTATAAAATGCTTTTATTTGCAGTTATTTTGTTTATTGTATATCGTATATATATTAGATATATAAAAGTGACACACTCATTGTAAAATCTTGTTAGACACAGATACATATACATATATAATGTTTCGTTTTAATTAATGTTGATACTTAAATGTTATTGGTTTTTTTTTTGTTTTTAGCACTAAAAAATCGTTCAACCCACAAAGGGTACAATATTTTTATTGGATTTATAGTATTTATGTAATATACGTGTTTTTAATTTGACCACACAAAACTCTATTTATTATAATCGTAATTATAAATATTTTGCATAGTGGCAGTGAATTTTCAATTAATTGTATTTCGTTTTTTATTTTATATTCACTACTAGAGAGAGCATAAAGAAAATAGCTGAAAACAGATTAATATTTATATTTACATGATAAACACACACACTCTGCATACACCCATAAACACACACACACACACACACACATATATATATATATATAGCAATAGATATACAAATATTTGCGCTAAAATTAGTTGCATATGATTAAACTAAGTTGGGCTTAAAATATGGTCGAAATGTGTAGGTATGTGTGTGTGTGTGTTGTGTGTGTGTGTGTGTTTGAGTGTGTTGTGTGTTTGTTCTTTTCGGTTTGCGTTTACATAAATATTATTGAAATTGCTGGACGTTGTTGGCATAAGTAAGTGAGTAGTTTATTTTTATTATATAGTTTCTAGTTTCTTGTTTCATAACACACACATACCGACATATATATATATATATGTATATATATGTATGTATATATACACATATGCATTTATATAATTTAATTTTATTAAAATTACATTTATGTGCTACTAAATAACTTTTATTTGGCTTTGCTTTCCTTTTTGTGTCTCTTCTGAATTTACCATATGAAGTAAAATTAAATTTTACATAATTTTCCATGCTACTTGGTGCGGCATTATTTGTATGCGTATCAAATTGGTTCTTAGTAGTTAATAAAAAAGCATATTTAATTTACTTGCAGGCCGCACACACACACACACACAGATACACACACAGATACATATGTGAAAGCAACACACGCATAACAATAAAATTTTATATTTATCGCTAACGATTTCCTTGGCCAGGAAGCGCGAGTCTTTTTGTTGTGCGTGTGCGAGTGCGTGTGTGTGTGTGTGTGTGTGTGTGTGTGTAGCTTAGCCTCGAACATACATACAGACATATATGTATAGCATACTCGTAAGCATAAATATTTCTGTGCTGCCTGCTCTTCTTCTCGTTCTTTTGATGCTTCTTCTGCTGTGCTCCTGGTTCTGGGCCACACGCATATTTTAATAAATTTTATGCCGCTGAAATGCGCGCCGCTTATCATTAACGCACAATTTATTTTTGCTTTTATGCTGCTGTTAGCTATTGTTATTGTTGTTGTTGTTGCTGTTGCTGTTGTTGTTGTGGTCTTTCTTATCATCTTGTGAGTTACATTTGCTTTTTTGGCTTTTTGATTATTTGCTGCGCAACTTAAGCTATTTTGAAATATATTTATTACTCGGCTTTCGGTTACTTGTTTCTTGTTGCTTATTTTAAAGTGTTTTTTTTTTTTTGATTCTTAGCTAATTAGTTTGAAGCCCATCTTGATGCTGCTACAGATGCCTACATACACTATATATACATACATACATACGAAGACTCGTTACAGACATTATCTATTTACATGTTGTCAAAATGTACATTTAATTTGCAAACGACAATAGCCCAAGCAGCAACGTTGAAAGTTTTGCACAAACTTTTGGCCCAACGGCTTTTAAATGTTCTTTATTGCTGTTGATGTTGGTTGCTGGCGTTGCTAGTTGCTGATGCACTCAGAGAAAAAAGTTGTTCGAAGTGCACGTAGAAATGAGATACATTTTTAAGTATATATTAGCGCAGAAATTGTTACAAAATGAACATTACTTTAAATTATTGCATAATTGAAGACCTTTAATTTTAGACTGATATTCTTTTGTTTTCACAGTTTGAGCACTTAAATTAAGAAATATCTCACTCTAAGTTATCAAATGCGTGACTTGCCAAATATCTGGACTTGCTTCAGGAACGCAACCGCTTTCAAAATGAGAACGATTGTGATTGAATTGTACAATGGCGATTTTCCGTAATACGATCAAAATTTTAGAAATGAAAGATACAAGTTTGTTGTCCACTTTTGTACTTAATTTGAGTACATAAATTCTCTTCTTTTTTCTGTGAGTGCTTTTGCAGCTCTTGCATTGTTTTGCGCTTATTTTTTATAGCATACTTTTGTGCAATCGTACGGATTTTGTTTACATTTAACTTTGCACTTACACGTGTCGTTGTCGTTGTTGTTGCTGTTGCTGTTGTTGTTGCTTATAACCAGGCTTGCTGCTGCTCGAATAGTTGCTGCTGCTGCTGCTGTTGTTGCTGTTGTTGCTGCTCATGCTGCTTTTGTTGCTGTTGCAGCCAAAGTTTGCAGAATGCAGTTGGTGGCGGCGCTGAGGCGCAAACTGTGGCAGCTGCTAGTGCAGCGTATTGTTGTTGCTGCTGTTGTTGTGCCTGGACCTGGGTTGTTGGCTATTGCAAATTAAATTTAGCTAATTCTCACAATTCTGTGCTCATTTCGCTTACAATTGCGCTCTGCATTTGTTATTGTTGTTGTAGTTGCATTATTGTTGAGAATGCAAATTGTTGTTGGCATGAAAAAAAAACGAAGAAAAAGAGAAGGAGAGAGAAATGGTTTGCAACCATTTTTGCATATTAGAAAAAAGTTTACCCTTTTCTTGCAAAGCAATCTCAGTTATAAAGTGCGTACAATGTGCAAGTGTATGTGTATGTGTGTAAATGTTTATGGGCTAGTTAGTTAGTTGTTTTGTTTATTTTTTTTACTTTTTTTTTGAGTGAGTACATTAAGCGAACATAAAAAAAACTCTGTTTGCAAACTTAAAGGCCATTAAATTATATAAGCATATTAGTAGTTTACATAAAATACTGTGCGTTGTACTCCAGTTGCTGGTTTTATGGCTTAGTTGTTGATTTTTGGGCGCCACAACAACACACAAAATAATTACTTAATTTAATCAAAGGCCTAAAAAAAAGAAAAACCAAGAAAAAAAAAAGAAAGGAACACAAACATACAAAAAAAGAGAACGGAAAAAATGGCCAACACATAATTCCAAAGGCAACTTTGTCTACTCCTTACACAGAGACATTCATAGGCTTATCTGGCGAAATGCGTGCGTCAAAATTTACGAATGCCGCCACTGCGGCACTTTCAACATTTTCAGCACTTTTTGTCCCCTTGTGTGTTCTTGTTGTTGTCGAGCGAAAACTGCGTAAAGTTTTCCAATGTTTTTCCTTGGCGTCACTTTTTCTTGCCCCTTTTCGCCAGACGCCAATCAGTGGGTGGCAACGTACCGAAACAAAAGACAACGAAATGAGAATTGCCGGCGTAGACAAGGGACAGTTGTACTTTTTTTGTACACTGCACCAAACAATCTCAATCATACGCGAACTACCTTGGCAAAGAGGCATATATATATTTCATTCTGGACAGACTTTGACTGTACACTAAAAAAACATTATTACAAAATTGTAATCCAAAAAAAAAATCTCATTAAATGTGCTCCAATAATTTGTATAAAAATAATAAATATCGCGATTTGTATTTAGAATCCAGAAGCACATTTTATTTTTACTGCTCAGCCAAATACAAAACTCGAAATTTCGCATTTAATATGAATCAAATAATGAATATGGAAAATAATTTTTCAAACAAAAAAAGAAGGTTCATTTTGGTTGAAATTTTGCATTAGGCATATTATTGTAGAGCATTTGAGCTTCCACTTGTTCCAAGCAAACACTTTTCGCTATTTTTCTGTTTAATATTTTCGTTTGTTATTTTTTGTGTTTGTTGTTGTATTGTGTTTATTTGGCTGCGATATGAAATTGTTGTACTTGGTTTGAGCCTTTTTGCTTTCATCGCTTATTTTCTGTGTTGTTGTGTTGAAATTTGTATTTATGTTTGGGCCCATACATATATACTTAGACGAGGACATAGGACCAGGACCCGGCAAGTATCGCCTAGTCTCGTAAATTTTAATGTTTTTGCTTTTGTGCCTTTGCCAGGGCCATCATATTTTCAGCAGCTCCCCATTTGTGTGTGTTTGTGTGTGTGTGTGTGTGTGGGGGGGGTTTTTATTTATTTTTGTGTGTGTGTTTGGTGAAAATTATGGATATTTTTAGCACTTTCGCTTGTTTTGTTTTCGCTTATCTAGTTTGAAGGTCATTTGCTTAGCTTTCGGTGCAATTTTGGTTGTCTTTGTTTTGTGTTGGTGTGTTTGTGTGTGTGTGTGTGTGTGTGTGTGTGTTGGTGTGAGTGTGTGTGTAATCTCTTGTGTGTGATATCATATCTTCATATATGTAGTATGTCTGAAAATGAAATGTTTGCCTGCCTGGCTGCGCAGTTAATTTGTTGTGAAATTGTCATTTTGTTGCTTCAATGGCTGCGTGCAATGCGGCGTATGAGTAATATTTGTGACGGAACTCGAAAAACAAAATGTAAATGGATGAAAGCGACCTTTCTGCCAAGGCGCTAATGAGGCGCAAATAGAGAGGGGGCCCCAAAATTGAATGGGCCTTGCTATTTTGCTTATTTTTTATGTTTTTTTTTTGTCTTTTGCCCACTTCCGTCGAAACAAATTTAAATTGACATGTTTAAAGTCAATTTGTGCGCTGCCTGAACTTTTGCCCCATAAACAAGGCAACAGCCACGCCCACGATCCGTGCTAACCCCCAACCGCCACAGACATTAACCTATTCATTTGTAAATGGGCTGTCGAATTTCGTCGTTCGGCATTCGGCATTGTCTTCGACTCGCATAAATATTTGTGTGCCTTTTGCCCTGTCGAGCGTAAAAACGTAGATGGAGCAAAAATAAACAAACAGCAACAAAAACACAGCACCAGAAGCAGTAACAAACAAGGCAAATACCCTAACAGTAACAGAGTCCACTTGCTCACATCCAAATTATGTTAATAAGTTAGTAAACGACTGACGTGGATAGTTGTTCGAGGTTTTTACTAAACGAGTTAAGATAATTCATTTAAGTAACTATTTAAACTTGGTTAGTAAAGTCAGTAATCAATGCGTGGCACCCTTCACGACAATCCAATGACAACCTCAACGCAAGGGTATCGAAAACCGTAGAGAGACAGTCAAATCAAATGTAAATCCAAAATAAAAGCAAGCACCAAGTGAAATTGAAATGAAAACGAATGTAACGCGAAAGCGTCTTTTCCATTTTCCTCAATTTCCCCATCATCATTGTCGTCGTTTTTCTTGTTATTGTCGCTTCACATTGTTTCTCCAGTATCCTTGCAGGCAATTGAAAATTGGCAGCTGGCAAAGTGCTCTGGCTTTGGCCCGGCCATAAGAAGCTTCCCACTGCGAAGCTAAAGGCCAAAGCGTAAGCTGCCGCCAAGGGAGCTGCTCCTGCTGACACACCCACTACCCTTAACACACACACACACACACACACACACACACACACACCCTGCCCCACTGTGCGTTGAGCCGCACGCATTGGCCTAACAGGCACATTAATACATAATTTATAATGTTTTTATTCTGTTTTATTTGGTTAGCTTTTGTTAGGGGGTGCCTCTTAAAGGCAAAGTATCGTTATGTCTGTCTGTCTGTCTGTCTGTGCCGCTTGTCGAGCAATTTGATTAAGAAATTTTCAGCTGCCGATGAGTGCAAGTGATTTTCAATTAAAATAACTGAAAAGAACTGAAACACTCACTTAAAAGCATTTAAATATATGGAGATGCTCGACATAAAGATAACTTTATATTTTTGTGTGTTTTTATGAGGGCTTGGCAAAATTTATGTTTCACTAGAAGTGCTTTAGACATTTTCGTTTCCTTTTCTCATTATTTTTTTTTATTCAAAATAAAACAGCGTTTTAGCTGTTTATGATTCGTTTTCTCATCACAACTGTCAAAATTTAAACTTACTTTTTATTTTTCTCAGTTTGGTGTCAACAAAATGTTCAAATGTTTAAGTGTTCAAATATAGAGTGGCAACGTTGTTGCATTTAAACATTTAACGCAACAAAAACAATTTTGACAACATCTAAAAAACTTGTCAACTTTTCTTGGAGCACTAAATTTGGACTTAAAGGTTTAAAACTTGCACTAAGCTTATTATATGTGTTGTTTGGTTTATTGAGAGGGTTGATGGCTAGTTGGCATTAAAATTCAAACTGGGGTTCTCAATTCAATACACATTCGCAGAGCTTAAAGCGACCCCAATTGCAAAATGTTATCTGCAGCAGTTTCTGCTGTGGGTGCGCTGTGGTTGCATGCGGTTGGATATGTTCAAAAAGGGGCGTTCCTACTTAAGACGAAAAATTATTAATAGTATATTAAAGAATCTGCTTGTTAGCTACACACATAATTAAACAAAAACAAATAGAAAAGTATACATTTAAACAGACGACGAAGCTGGCAAGAAAAGCTTGCAGCACAAGTCAAGTACAAAACAAAAAAAAAAAAGGAAAAATGTTAACAAAAATAAAGAAAAACTAAGAAATGAAACTTACCGGCGACTACTTTGTATAATTGGCGATAGGATTATCTCTAAGCTGGAGGAAATGTTTTGATTTTGTTGCAAATTCGAGTGCGTATTGGAATTGGTACGTTGTGAATGCGTTGCAGCTGCTGTGGTTTGCTGTTGCTGTATTTGCTGTTGGATGGTTGTGGGGGATGTTGGGTGGTTTTCATTCACATTCGTATTGGAGTTGGTATTGCTACTGCTATTGCTATTTGCATTCAATGTGGGACAATTTAACGTTTGGTTGGCTGTGGTAATTGGCAATGTTTGCTGTTGTTGCTGCTGCTGCTGCTGCTGTGAATTGATGTCGTTGGCACACTGCTGACCACTGTAGACATTCGCATTGCAATTATCTAGATTAATATTGGCCAAAACGGAAATGGATGCGACTGTTGCTGCTGTTGCTGTTGTTGATGTTGTTGTTATTGCATTACGATTGGCATTATTGTTGTTGATATTGGTATTGCTATTGTTGCTGCTGTTGTGGCTGCCTGTGGGCGACATCAAAGGCACATCAGCGTCAAACATATCCTCAGCCTCGGCGGCTTCATCGTCATAAACATCATCGGTATCTTCGGTTTCATCATTAGTTGTGGTTGCAGCATCCGGTTGCAGAGACTCCAAAACTGCCATCACTTCATCCTCCTCGCTGCAGGAGTGCGATGAGTGCATTGCCTGTGCATTGTGGTCGGGTGTGTGTTTTTTTTTTGGTTTTTTTTTGTGGAATGTTCGATTTTTGTTGGGTTTTTTTTTGGGGGTATTGAAAACACAAACAAGGTGGTTTAGCTCTCTTGCAGGGGTAAATATGCTAAGGCAGGCACTAATAATATCAATCACAGATTTTTAGCACAATGGAATCATGCAATTACTTGGCAATTGTTTTAGAAACAGAGACTTAATCAAATATTATTATTGTTGGTGATTTAATATCAGCAACGAAATAAACTAAACACTTATTATGATATGCAGGCAAACATGCGCCGTGCAATTACATTATTATTTACTCTATACACAAAATACACTTTTTCGCAAATAAAGTAACAAAAAAAAAACTGTTTTGTTTAGCTAAAAACCAGTTACAAAATACTGGCAATATAAATTTATTATTAGATCGGCAGGTACACAAATTTAATTACACACAAATCAAATGCTGCGTAAAATGGCAGCAACAACAATGCGACGAACAATGGCAAACAGTACTCGATACCCCAACTGTGTGTGTAGATATTGAGCAGGGAGGGGGTCTGAACAAAAGCTCGCCTGATTGCGTTCATAAAGTGACCGCCGGCTAAACACCTGACCTGAAACCTGGGTGGCAACCGAACCTGATGAAGTTGAGGCATGCATTGCACATGACATTCGTCCTGCGGTTAATAATTGATTGCATCGCCAGGGCACTGAGGCTGATAGCTGTGAGATGTAGTTGCCATTACTGTTGCTGTCGCTGTCGTTGTCGCTGTTGTTGCCGCTGTTGCAGTTGTGGACACTTGAAATAAACCAACGTGTCGCAAAGTTGAACTGTTGAAAGCTATGTTCGAGTGTTTTTCTTGTTTGTCCACGAATCACAGAAAAAATGAAAAATAAATAAAGAACACAGCATATCATTCTAAATGAAGTTATAAAAGATTTCAGCATCACGTAAGGGATCCCGTTTGTGAAAAAAAATGTTGTTAGAGCAGGGAAATATATAAAGATGGTTCTTTATAAACTTGAATATCAATATAAGAGTGCGTTCAAGACATCAGTAATAAGCTATGCATGTTGCGCAAGTATCAAGTTGATGTGGACTACAATAGCAAGCTAAATACATCAAATTAATAATAGTAACAAAATGCTTTGCATTTCGTATTTTTCAAATCTCTTACGGTTCATTCATTTGCAAACAGTATCTTCGAAATATATTTGAGATTAGGTCGTGTTTCATTTCATACGCAAAACAACCATTTAATGTGGTGAATAAAACAGTTTGCTTGCATAACGCAATTGAATTAATATCGTAATTGATATAGCTTTAGGTACACCTATTGGTCCATACATCATCTTACGTATCGAGTCTTAAGTCGCAATCTCAATACACTTAAAAGCTCATTCAATTTGGCCAAAGATATGTTTGCTGTAGCACATTTGCTGTTATTATGATTGAATACAAACACTCACACACACACACACACACACACACAGAGACGTTCTCAAATCCGATGCATGTGTGTGTGTAGGCAAACACTTTGTTGGTATACTTTGTTAGTTGGATAGCTACACATATTCATTTGTAAATGAAATCATAAAGGTGCACACGCATAAGCATCTTAGGTTAGCATAGTGTGTGTGTGTGTTTGTGTGTGTCTATCTATGTATCTTTGTATCTTATAGATACAAACACTTGAGCCAGAGGCCTTTGTGTGTGTTCTCCGAGCTTATGCTTTTTGTAGCCAAACAAAACTTTGCCTATGTGCCTGGCACAAAGTTTATTTAGAGCATTTGCTTGAAGTTTGTTTGATTTGCTATTAATTAAAATTGCATTCAACTTGAAAATTGTATTTGTTGCCTAAAGAGAAAAAGGAGTAGCTTATCCAAGTAGCTGATCCTAGTTCACATTATTGAAGCTTGAATTGCAGACTAATGGAAACACGTACAAGATTGCTTACATTAATAGAATTGGGGGTTGAACTGGTGGTATTCGCTTGCTTCTTGTTGCCTGTTGTTCAAATTTAATTAATTCTCTTTCACTTTTATGGGTGCGCTGGTGTCAGTAGTATGTGTGGCTCATGTGTGTGTTTGTGTGTGTTAATTAGGCATAGTCTTGAGGCAAACACACCCTTTGGTCCTCTGGCCCAGACGCAAATGCATCAAATTGCCTGACAAAACGACGCCCCCTGCAATTAAGAGTACCCCGCTGAAAGGGACTGGTCCTCGTTCAATGTCAACCAGGGCCAACAACTGTCTGGGCCAACTGCCAACTACCAACTGCCAACAGGCGTGTCAACACACACTCTCGCATAGATAATGAATAACTACGCTCCCATAAGCTCAAAGGTTTTTTTGTTTGTTTTTTTTTTATTATAGTCTGCACTTTTTTTCATGCACATGCATAAAAAATATCGTAAATGTTTTTCTTCATTTATAAATATTAAAAGCGACAGATGTCCACATTCGTTAAGGACAAAAAAACCAGCTTAGAGGATTTAAAAATAATAACGATAGTAATAATAAAAGTAAAAAACATGTGCAACGTCTATTGTCTGAATGCTGCATAATTAAATCATCCGGTGCTCGAGAACAAAAACAAGAAATAAACATTACCAATTGTTAAATAAACTTTTTTACAGCATTTTCCGCACTATTTGAGTCACAAATTGTTTTCTGCTCATGAATCAATTGCCAATGCAAAAATATTTGCTTATTCTTTTGTTATTGCTCATATAAATGGTTTTTTTTCCAATGTTTTGTTTAAAGTTTGGTTTTATGAAAAAGGTACTGCTGTGTGTGCAAATAATATTGATGGAGTTCTAATGCTTTCACATTTGTTGAATTCCTGGCAAAAAGTTAGTCGACAGGAAAATGAATAATATTTTTACCTTTTTGTCTGCCATTTTTGTTTTCACTGAAAACTTTTTGTGGATTAAACGCTTCAATAATGTTAAATATATATATATATTTTTTTTATCAATATTTGACATATCGAAGTGTTTTAATGAATTATGTTTGAAATTTTTGGTGCATATTTAATTTAATTAAAAATGTGCTTAACAATTTCATATTATTATGGTTTTATTAAGATATTTAAATAAAATATGTTAAAAAAACCCAAATAAATTCGGACTTGTAAATAAATTATTGCCAATATTTTTGTTATTGCAATTGATTACAGTTTTAGCCAATTTTTGCTTCATTATTGGCTTAAAAGTCATTTTGCGGCAAAACGCTTACAACCCAAATAAACCTGGCCATAAGTTGTCGCTTTTATTGTTTACCAATTGTGTTAATCTAATATTTGTGTTTTTGTGTGTGTTGTCCAAAGGCAACAATAACAACCACACCAACAACAACAATAGATAACAATAACAGAAAGTCTGAAGTGCGTACTGCCCAGGAGACAGTACAACAACAATCGAAACTTTTGGCACATTAAATCAGCAAATTTATTGACTTAACTGCTTTGGCGAGGACATGCCACATGCCATCCTGCGCCACACCCCATGCCCCAAGCCCCAAGCCCAAACACGCTTGCCGTTTGCCTTTTGGCCTGACTCGTAAGCAGTTCCCGTTTTTTTTTTGTTTTTTTTTGTTGTTTTTTTTGCCACCGTCTATCTCTCTCTGTCCCCCTGTCTATTGCTATCTCTGTTTGTATGTGTGTTTCGGTGGCCTGTTTCCTTGCTGTGCTGTCATAATTTTTGATTTGCTTGTTTTATTTGATGTCCTTTGGCTGTTCCTGGCTACTTGGTCCTTGCTGCCTGCTGCTTGCTGCCTGCTGCCTGCTGCCTGCTGCTTGCTGCTTGCTACTCTTATTGCCAAGCGCTGTCTTCGCTTTACTAAGCTGCCTCCAGCTTAGGGAAAAACAATTTTGCAAAATTTATTTTATAGCAAAATTATGCCAAACATTTCGAGAATGTTTCTATGTAGTGGCTGTTCTTGCTATGAAGGCCATTTGCTACACACATAAATACACACGCACAAACACACACACACAAACACGCACATGTGGGTCGAGTTGCTCTCGCACAAAATTTATTTAAGAATTGTAAGTATTTTTGCTGTGGTAGCTGCGAAATTTGTGCCATCAATTTGAGTTGAAATTATTTGCTCGACTGTGCCACGCCCCTGACCGCCTCTATTCAGGCCTTGCCTCGCTTCCAGCATTTGTTGTTACATAAACTTGGATAATGTAGCGCAAATAGTTGCTTATTATTTATGCTGCTTTATTACCCCCTGTCACCCCCTCTCTCTAACTCAGCAGCCATCTTCTATTTGCCTTTGCTTTGTTGGTATTAAATATCTTTTGCTTTTTTGGGCAATTTGTTTGTTTGCTAGACAAAAATTAGTTGGCATATTTCTGGCTCTTAATTAGCCAAGCGTGAAATTGAGCTAAAGAGAGAATGTGTATATGATACATGAACATTTCGTAAGCACTCGATATTATTAATTTAAGTTATTGTACCGAAATCAGCGCAAAATGTACAAATTCTTGAAGGACTTGCTGTACAATGGCCGAAATTCGACTTGAATATTGAAAAGGAAAACTTTGCTGTGCAGCAGCTTAATTTTGAATCGTTTGTTGCTATTACAGCTATGTGATTCAAATGTACTCTGATCAAAAATATATATATACATATATTTTCTATACATATCCACTTGAGAACACGAATACAATAAAAACTCTGCTACTCTTTTATGATATATTTGTGTAAAGTAACTGCAAAAACCCATTACGTAGTAATCATTTGTATCTTTAAGATACGTGGCTTAAATTTATGTGTATGTGTGTGTGCTTGTGTATCCGCTTTTTACCCCACGCCTATTTTCGCGCAGTCTATTTAAGTTAATTAAATTCCAGTCTATGCGCCAGACACAAAACTCAGATAGCAGCAAGTTTATTTGCAGACATAGCGACGCTTTTGATAAGCCACACAAGTAAGCACACTCATACACATACACACATACACACACACACATACACACACACACTCACACACACACACACACACTTAGACACATAGACTGTGTGCTTGCAACGATAAGAGTGCATGTAACTAGATACAGTCAGGACAGCGTCCTTTTGACTCCCTTACAATATTTACAATGAGACTTACAAAATAATCAACATAAAAGCTTCAGTTACTTATTAGACAAAATATGTGAGAATAAAATAATAAATATCCAAAGTTGTATCTCTATAAAAGCATAAGTCGCAAGTTAAGTATACGTGCAACTTGCAGTTACAGCCAAGTACACTCGGAAAAAACAATTTCTAAATTGTAACGTAATCAGAATGGAATTCCCATCGTTGATTTCTGAATGAAGTAGAAAAAGAATCCGAAAAAGTATAAAATATCCTAGTTCGTAAATCAAGAACTTAAATGATTGATTAAATCTAAATTGATGTAATCTTAAGGCGAAATCAGGATTATTTTTAGGATATATTTTAAGGATTATACCATAATAACTAACAAAATAATAAATAAGAAAACAAGAAGCCAACTATTTAAAAAACAGTTCAAATTAAACTTAAATTAACTTAGCGTTTAGTATGAGAATAAGAGCTTGATTTGAGTTCGAAATTATCACTTTTTTTTTCTGAGTGCACTTAAGCAATTCAAAGTGCTTTAAGATTGTGCGAATAAAATACGAATTCAATTAAAAAAAAAAAATAAAAATAAAATAATCAAGTGAACGTTAAGTACAGTGAGAATGGGAAACATGCAACACACACACAACAAGATGCGGCAAGACACAAAAGGACGACAAGAAACAACGAAAACAGGAATAAACAAACATGCGACAGGTTGACTGTTGCGAGTAACAATCTGAGGAGAAACAGCCTAAGGCTTAACTCTACTCACAGTTTGCTGCGTTGAGGTGACATTTGTTGGCGCGACATTCTGTCCATGCTGCAGATACACTAATGGCCCGCCAGTTGTTGCCCCCGGTGCCGCTGCCGCTGCCGCTGCCGCACCGCCTGCCGCAGATTTGGGCTGATGCACAATGGGAGGCGGCGGCGGCTGTTGCTGCTGCTGTTTGGCGGCGCCTTTGTCAAACTGATAGTACATGACATCGTTGGCGGGCGCCGAGCCACCATAAAGAGGCGGCGGGGGTGGCGGAGGATCGGCAGTCTGTGCACCGGAGATGTGATATGCGCTGGCCAACTGTTTGGGCGAACCACTGGCACTGTTACTGCAACCCGGCGGCATCTTATAGTTGTAGACGTAGGGACGCTCGTATTCGCCGCCATGTATGTAGGACAAGAAAAGATCCGATTTCGCTGGCTGCATACCAAAGCTGCCCGCATGCGAATTCCCCACGGAACGTTGGCCCAATGCACGATTGGTAACGCTGCTGCTGGCATAGTGTATGGGATAGCAGCTGGCATTGGCCAGCTGAGAACTGCCGCCGCCACCTGTGAGCAGCTGCGTCTTGGTCAAACTCTGTCCCGATAGACGTCGAGTGGGCACACCAATATCCGATTTGGCATCGCGACGCTTCACTTGGGATGCGGACGATGACGAAGGGCCCTGATAGTAGTACGGTGCTGCCGGATTGTTGGGCCATTCGACAAAGCTGCGCTGTCGACTGAAAGCGACACCACCAAGACCACCAAGACCACCACCACCACCACTAGCCGATACCATACCGTTACCCGTTAGATTGCTGGTGCTGCTGCCAACGGCGCCAACAGATCCTTTGCCCATTGCATTGTTTAAACTGAACTTGTACTGATTGTTCTCAAATGTTGTGTAGCTGAGCAAACGATTGCCGGCGCCGATGTTGCTGCTGTTGTTGTTGCCGCTGCTGCCGCCGCCAACAGTTGTTGCTGTTGCCGCTGTCGCTGGCGGCGGCGGCGGCGGCGTTGAGTTAGTAGTCGAACCGATTGAATTATGCACCGGCGCCAGATTTGTATTCGGGTTAGTGGATGAGGAGGAGGAAGCGTATTTATAATTGGGCTTCTGTTGTTGTTGTTGGTGTTGGTGTTGATGGCGTTGCTGTTGTGCGAATAGAGAACGTTGCTGCTGCTGCTGATTACTCACAGTCTGTTGCATGAGGCTGTTGTAGCCACCACCACCGCCATTGTTGCCACCACCACCGGCGCTGCCAATGGACTTGCGATGACTGCCACTTGAGGCGCCAGAGGATTTATTGGTGCCATAGCGAGTGCTATCGCTGGATCTGTGCAAGAAATTAATAATAAAAAAAAACATTGTAGCTACGTTGATTTACTTAGAGTTAAATATGGATTTAGTAATTTGTTGTTTCTGGTTTTAATTACAACTGTTCCTATCAAGTTGGAAATTTATTTAGAGTTGAAGACGTATTTACTTATTTGCAGTTTATGTTTTTCTTTTTCATTACTTATATATTTGTATAGTATTCTATATTTACCTTTCCGAGGAGTAGGCATAGTCCTGATCTGCACCTAGACCTGAGTCTGTGTGCTCGTGGGAAACGCGCAATGCTGAGTTCTCCAATGGACTTAGATTCGAGCCAGTGGGTGAGATAAAATCGCCCATGCTCATGCTAGACATCATGCTGGGAATGATAAGATATGAAAGATGTAGAAATAAATAACGATGATTCATGATTAAACTGTAAATGGATGAAAAACAATGGTATACAACAATATTATTGTTATTGTTCAATCGATGGTCCGAATAAAACTTCAACTTCTGCTAGTTGCCACTTACCGCACCAGTCCGTGGCCATTGTTGCGCTCGCATTCCCGTGATGAGATTGTGCTGGCCGATCGAATGGATCCGTTTTTGGGTGCACCACCGCCATTGCCACCGCCACCGCCCACGCCGCCGACATTGCTATCATGCGGATGAGAGCTTTGGTAGTAGAGTCTACAATTCAGCATTATGAGAAACTGCCAGAGAAGCAGCCCAAAAACATTCGACGAACTCTACTCACCCTCGAATCCGATCCACCCGATTTTTGGCCTGTCCGGCACTAGTTGTACCGCTGCCATTGGTGATGGTATTCCCAGAGCCGGTGCTCTTGGCACCCACGCTATTCTTGCTGTTGCTCTTGTGTATCTTGAGATTGGAGTTGGCTCGCTTCGAGGTCGTCTCCACCACGGTGTATGGTATCTCCCTCAACTGTTGCTCCGACATGCCCTCCGTGTCCACTAAATCGAATTGCAAATGCTTGGCCAGCTCGCTGTTCCACATGCGACTACGCGACTCCGACGGAGACCTAATTGGACAGGTGGATTAGAAAAGAGGTGATGGCAGCTAAGCATTTAGTTTTACTTACTTATTCTTGCGATGCCTCCTTGATTTGTGGTGCGAATGTGTGTCCGAGTGGCTATCGTTGCTGTGCAGACTGCGTGCCACCATGCTGCTCTTGGAAACGGAAGCCTGCTGCACGGAGCTCTGGCCAAGACTTGCCTCCGCTTGGCGACGTTGCACCTCCCTCCACTGTGTGGTCGAATCAATCAGCTCAGCGCTGCCGCTGCGCATCGAGGAGCTGCGATGACCCGAGTAACTGCGTCCACGAGTACTATCGTGATCCGAGCCACCAGCCGAGTTGTCACGCCGATGCCGATGCGAGCGTCGATGCTTGCGATGATGTGAGCGTCCCGAGCGACCAGAGCCGCGAGAGAGTTCGCTCTCATTATCAGAGGTGCGGCGATGGCGATGCTTGTGTCTAGATGATGAAAAGAGAGAGAGAGAAGATGTTAGATTAGATAAGACCGATCCTGTTGGAAGTGACAACTGTGACTGCTACTTGGTAATACACGGGACTGTCACGAATAGTGGGAGTATTATCGACGCATTTTTAAAGAATAAAAAAAAATATATATATATATATATATATATATATATATATATATATATATATATATATCATATATCACGTATACATATATATATATATATATATATCACCTTTTTGTTTGTCGAATTTTAACTATTTTTAATGTACTTAAATTGTGCTACTGTTTCAAAGGAGATGTGCTTCAGAAGCAGGTTGGAGGAATTCATCCTGAATACAGCTAATGCGAGTATCAATGCCGACTGTAAAACTCGGTGCAACTCTACTCTGTGCCCATTTGACATGGTAATTGTACACTGACTCACAGGTCAGTTACTTAGTCACAAATAAGGGATTAGGTCTAAGAGGGGGTTGGGTCAACTAACTGGCTTCAGCTGCAGCTGGTACTCACCGTCGTGTGGAGCGCGAATCGTTCGAGGAATGACTCTCCACGGAGCTGGAGCGATAGCGCTGCTGCTGATGCGAGGCGGATGAGGAGCTGGCGCGCTGCTGTCGCTGCTGATGATGAGACGACGACGACGAGGACTGCTGATGCTGATGATGATGAGTATGATGACTGGTGCCATGGCCATGACTATGATGACTATGATGATGATGCAACCCGCCGCCCGTTGTGCTAACCGAACGCACCGAACGTGGACTCGAGGGATTGTGACCAAAGAGGGAACGCTGCTGTGATCTTGGCCAAGGAGCGCTGCGCGTGCTGCGCGGCGAGTCAGGTGTCTGTAAATTGCTGCCGTTGTTATTGTAGCTGCTGGAGTTGTTATTGGACGACGACTGTTCTTGCTGTTGCTGCTGCTGCTGCTGATGATGATGATGGCTGCTGGGACGTATGCCCAGGCTGGTGGGTATGCTGTACGTGGAGCGGTACGGACTGTCGTAGTTGCTGCAAATGGCAGAAAAGCAGTGGATTGAAGTGGGTTTTGGGGGGGATGTTCAGCAATTGCAACGCTCGCGCATTATTTCGCCATAAATTTAAATTGTTTAACATAAACGTTGATTAAAGTCTGCTGCATTTGTTGCATTTGCAGCATTTAGGCTGTCTTCTTGGAGAATGGATCGGAGGATCGCCCTCTGTTTGCAACAGCGAGATCGACACAGACAAATAATGCTCGTGTGTAAAATTGAGTAATTGCCGCACTGGCAATCAGCGGGCAATCATTTCGAACGTAAGCTACCCATCCCAGAACCAGACATGGACATGGAACAAGGAACTAACCGTTGCAAGTGGTCGCGCCTTGTGATTTATGTCCCGCTTGCCATGGTGTGGGCAACTTGATTGGACTACCTCTCTCTCTCTCTTTCTCTCTCTGTGTCTCTCTCTTGGTATTTCTCTCTCTCTGATCTCTGTCTATCTGCCTGCTCCTGGGCTGCCTGATGTTCTTGGCCTTTTTGTTTGCAAATGATAAACGACGTGAGCTATTTGCACAGCTCAGTTCAGCACAGCTCAGTTCCCCGTTCCCCGTTCCCCGTTCCCAGTTCTATCATTCACTATGCTGTTGTCTTGTGTTCCTGGGAAGCGATTACAGTGTTTCAGTCCTTGGCTTCTATTACCATCATGGATAATTTATGCATAGATGGTGCCCTACACGCGAGCGACATCGAGAGGGTCAATGTGGCATTTGCCACTGCTCAAGTTAATGATGATGGCTTTAAAATTACTGATCGCAGAAAAGGAAAACGTAACCTGCCCTGATGGATATATTTTCAGTTGAGGATGAGTTTCCCTTTTCTTATACTGAATTTAATAGACTGACCCGTGATTGCTGTAGCTAGCTCATTATATTTAATGTTTCCCACTCTCCTTTTTTAGACTAATTAATTGCATCATACTTTTTATTTCTACATCAAACGATAACTGCCCGTTACGATCCCCAACTCTCTCATATATCCTTCCCCTTATAAATCTTCAAGTAGTCATCGTATGACTCAATTTCCATTTCCATTTCCATTCTCCTTCTGGCTTCTTTGACATTATATCCTGGCAACATTTCCTTTTGCGCCAACGCTGACGCTAACGCGAATGCTTCACTAATGGCCGATTTTTATTTGTCCATATATAATTTGATGTGCAGAACCATAAAACATTTAATAAATGTTGCGTCTAGACAATATAACTGCCTTCAAATGGCAACTAAATGGATTTTGAGCACGAAATCGAAAAAGGGCAAACACAAGAGGCAAACACAACCACAAAAACGCAGGAGCCACAGGAGCACATGGATAAGGACATTACAAACACTACAACAATGCGAAGGCGACGGCCTGTCAAAGCCAACACACACGCACACACACACACCCATACATCCATATACACCCACACACAGATGGGGCCCATGATGAAGTGTTTTGTGCATCGTTTTTATATTTTTGTTTTAACAATTGATGTAAGCGGGTATGGGTTTTCACTATGCCAAAAATGGAAAAACTGCATATGAAGCTGCCCCCAAGGGGCCAGCCTGGTTTTCTCTGCTCCTGCAGACAGGGTTGCCCAAAAAAAGAAAATAAAATAAAAAAAATGTAAAAAATTGCCCGCATGTTGAAAATTAAAATAGATCAAAGGAAGATGCTGCAATGAGCAACATGAGAGCACTTCCGGCCGGCGAGACTCTCTACAAAATTATGACCGACAAAAAAATTGTCCAAAAAAAGGACAACTGCTCGAAAAGGAAGCAGCGGAAGCAAGTGTGCACAACAAAACACATACATATTTTTATGTATGTATGTACACTCAGCATAAAATTCTGTTCTAAACTGAAGGACAAACGGAATACAAATTCCTGGTTAAAAATAAAAACAAGTATTCTTTAATCGTTATAAATATTTTGATGTAGAAAATAAAAATTATTGAACTTAAATTTTGGACACAAGCTAAATTAGATATATGTTATGCTGATATGAGGTTTGATTTAAGAACTTTAATATTTAGGTCAACAAAATATATTACTTTAGGTAATCATGTCTTTACTTTCAGAAATATTTGAACATGTTTTAACAGGACAACTGTTTTATAATATGAGCTTATCCGGAAGCAGTCTTACATTACAATTTTGTGATTACGTAAGAGCAATTTCACCTGACATTTAAATTATTTTTTGTTTTCCGAGTGTAGATACATACCGACATTCTATATAGAACTGATGTTGGGTAAATCAAAACTTTTGTGCATGAAATGAAAACAAATGATGGATATTTGGAGTACTCACTTGGCAATGACGTTAGCGTTGTTGGCGTTGCTGCTGGCCAAACTCTGCAGCGGTAGTTGGGGGAGTGGCAGTGGTCGGTTGCCAATCGGGAGGCTGTTGCCACCGCTACTGCTGCCGCCACCGCCAACGCCAACTCCGCTCTTGCTGTTAAAAAAGTCATCAATCACGCGTCGGGGCTGGCGCTTGGAGGGGACGCGCGTAAAGGCTGGCGGGGAGCGTCCGGCGGCAAGTGCATCCTTCTCCATTTGCTTGTCCGAGCGACTTTGGTTGTGGGTTGGTTGGTTGGTTATTTGGTTGTTTGGTTGGGTGTGGGTCAGACATGCGATGTGGTCGTTGGGCATAACATAAAAGTAGGCAAAAATATTAACACAAATAAGCAACAAAACAGAACAGAAAAAATAAAATATATATATACAAAAAAAAAAAAACAGAACACATAGTTCAAGACACTGAATGGTTGTTGGCAATAATGAACAGTGAACCATAAAAAGGTTGTAAAAAACTTTCATTTGTTTCACAAATTAAAAACGCTGGCGCAGTCGTAAAATGAGTATTTGCGCCGGCGCCCCAAAACTTTTTGGCCAGCTAATAGTTTCGCTTGTGTTCGCATGCCACGTGTATGCGATTTAGACCAAGTTCGTTTCTGTGCGTGGGGGCCAAGTGCAAGAAATTCTCCAGCCCTCAGACCCAAAATGGGCAGCCACCGTCTACCGCAAATGGTAGTCGTAAACATGAACCAAGCCTGGATCCCTGCCACATTCGTCATGCACAATTGCCTTGCATTTTTGGTGCCAGCTCTGGCTTGGCTCTTGGCTCTTGGCTCAGGCTGTGTCTAAGGCTGAGGGTCCCGACTCCAGCTCCAGCTCCATCTTCGCTTGGAGGCATTCACAGAAAGTCATTAGTAGGCTTTGCGCTCGACTTGAGTTTGTCGGACTGCCTGCAGATCCGACATTTTTATTGGACTTCCAATTAGCTGGGTAGCCCAAGTCGGTGTAAACTTGATCTAATATGTGTGTGCCCAACCATGTGCTTGCACTTATTAGAGATGCTCTGCCTTCAACTAGCCTTGACTTAGTTCAAGTGCCACAGTCGTGGCACTAAATTAACATGGGCCATAAACTAAGGTATGTGCTAACAAATGCCATAAAGTGGAATCAACAATTGTTTTTCAATTACGAACCAGCTCAAATTGCATTGGCTGTAACTGAAACTACACTTGAACTATCCATAAACGGGGCGTAGAATTTAAACCATTCTCTTCAATTTATAAATCTTCTAATTCACTTCAAATTGACCTTTGCTTACCATAAGCTATGAATATATTGCTACTGATTCAGTTCCGTTATGTAATGAGCCAGTTTAAAACGAAAAATGAGCTAGCTGGGAAATAAATATTCTTAGCTCAGCAACTATAATTCAAGCGTAGCATAGACTGTGAACTAGTTCATTGAGTGAACTGCATAGCCCAGCACTGACTAGTGTGTTGCGCTCTAATGATCTAATCACATGAACTGTGCACATTCGAAATGGATTTCAAGTGCTTGACTACATTTTAATTGGCTTGCGCTTTTCGGTGGCCGCTGCAAATTGGCAAAAACTGGCTAATAAATTGGCGAAGAGCGCATCTTGGCTGTGGCCCCTTTTGGATGGGAATTCGGCTTAATAACTTCATTTTAATGCCAAAGCTCTCGCCATCACCCACTCGCATGTTGGCTTTATGTACTTCCGGCATATTTCCCTGAAGCAGCACTCTGCGAGGGGTGCGGCTCTGCAGGGAATTGGGGGGAATGGGGGCACTCACCTGTGTCTGAAGCGGGAGCCCAGCTGAAACAAATCTGCGGCATGTGACTGCGAATTGGGTAGAGGAGCGACGCGCACCTGTCTGAAGAACGCATGATGCTCCACGCAGCATCTCCACAAATGTTTGCACGCCGATTTGCGTGGAGTTTCGAAGCCATAAGTGCTCAGCTCATTCTGTCAAGGAGGAAATAGAAAAATGGAAGAACCAACGAATGGCACACACACAAGTGTGATAAGCAGCAAGTCAAGTCACGACGACAACGATGATGACGATGACGATGACGACAACGATGATGACGTTGATGACGATAATGTTGATAAATGCTGCAGTTGCCAAGTTAAAGGCGAATTGAGTGAATGAATGCCCGGCTGAATTCGGCAACCACGCAAACTTCCACATTGCCGATCTAAAGTGTGAATTCTTGGCCAAAAAAAAAAACGGTAAAGTTTTCGCTTTTGTGTGCGCCAACTGTTGGAAAAGTTTTTTGATTATCAAAGCGTTAGCACCAAAAAGTGTTCAAGTTAGAAAAGCTGAAGGGAAGAGCTATCTGCTACCAGCTACCAGCTACTTGTAGTCTAACGAGTGCCATAGCGCTTCCACCCACTTGAGAACGCTGACAGCCAAAAAGTTGTCACCAAATGTAAAAATTGGCAACACTGCAGAATGTTTGTAAAAAGCAATCATGGATTTTCCTGCAACGAAACTTGAATACGCTCTAAAAATTCAAACATTGTTAAAGAGAACGTTTACGAAATGGGATGAAATTGGCAATTGGGGTGCAAATTATTAATACCGTAAGAGAGAGCGAGAATATAAGATTTGATTTAGTATAAATTGGAATTCAAATACATTTTTCACTTTGAAGTATTTCAATATAGTTCATATCTAAATAAATTCAAAGTATAAACTTTTTCATTCATTCAATTTCAGTCCGAAATTTTGGAATTTCTCTTTGATCTTGCTAAAATACATCCTTCACTTCGTAATATCTCAATAGAGCCCAATGCAGCCCAACTACAAATTCCTTAAATTGCATCTTCACAAGCATTTGACCTGTCCTTTTCATCCACTTTCCGTTTGAATAAAAGTTACTTGTTCGAGTGTTGCCGTGACAAGCTATCCCTTGCATAAAGTGCCAGCTTATACCCTTTCTTTGAAAGGAGCACTAAAGAACTTGAAGAGCGCACAATGGGAAACGAACTGCAAATTGTAAGAAGCACTCGACAGCGAAATATTTATGGTTAAGGAGCAAATACTTCGTCGTCGTCGCCGTCGTTGCCATCGTCGTTGTTGTTGTTGTTGTCGTCATCGTCGACGTCATCGTCATCGTCTATTGCGATTGTCGCCTGGCGCGTTGAAATTTACATTTTTATCGCTTATCCTGAGCATAAAATAGCGTCCTTTATAATAAACTTTGGCAATGCGCGGCCAATAGTAATGAGCCACCGTCGTCTTGTTGCGCAGCACGACAATCCCGCTAGGCGTCAAGCCCAGAAAATATTCCACACTGTCCTCGCCCTGCAATGAATAAAAAACGGAATCGAGAATGAGCTAAGTTTGCGAGAGTTTCGGAGTTTCGGAGCAACTTTGCCAAAGCAAAAGGAGAGCCTTTGTTTTAGCTAAAAGTTTCTTTTGGCTATTGCCAAAAAATGTGTTAACAAGAGCAAAGTTTGTTGGCCATCTTGGCCTATTAGCAGCTGTGCGACGCAACGCAGCTTTATGGCCCATTCAGCCATTGCACTGAACAAAAAAATATCCGACATTGTATTTAGTTTATCGCAAAACTTTTGATCAAATAAGTCGCTGGCCATATTTTTCAAAATTATATTTAAAAAGAACAAAATAGTCCAAATATGTTTGACAAGTGGTAACAATTATGATCTAATTGGGACGGTTACTTACTCGTAATGGGAATTTCTGTTCTTGGCATATTTATACTTAAAGCATAGAACTTAAGATTTTTTAAATCTATGGCACTATTTTTCCCCAGTGTAGATATAGACCAAACAAAACAGCACACACAAAAGAAAATAAATGTAATTTTAGCTGTTAATTAAATTAAAAAAAAGTGAGGGAAGGGCCAGCGCAAAGACGCCGCCTGGGTTGGGGATGTGGATAATGGGGGTGGTGGGTTGGAGGTCGGTTATGGGATCTGGCAACTGGCGCCGTGATAGTCAATGATTTGTGTCTATCAACAAACCGAAGTAGACGCGACGCACAGACCACAACCATGTGGAGTACAAGGGTTTACAATGCCCATCCTCTAACCCACCTCCATCTGCTGCCCCTCCCCCTCCTCCCCCTACCACACACATATACACACTCATGCGTCGTTTTCAAACACAGCTAGTGATTTATTGAGGTTTGATATCAAAGTAAAGGGCAATAAAAAATGCAAATGAAGTGCCAACTTACGCAGCACAAAATCAGCTACGACATCCCCACGCCAAAGATTGTGGGAGTGTGTGGGCCGCGAGGGGGAACGGGTTGAAAATCGGGTTAGTCTGGACGGCAGACAGACCAGGCGTGCCTCCGTTGCGAGTGCGGGGCAATCATTGCGCTGGTCTCCCTTCACAAATATGTGTGTGAGCAAATGATTTATAATATTTGCCATGAAATGAAATTAAACTTTGCATTTTCGCCTCTGACCCCTTTTTTATGGCTGGGTAGTGCCCAAGCCAGTGAACCGTATGCTCAGTGCACCATCGGCACGACGGTCTCATTTGCCAACAGAAAGTCTAAGTTTAAATTAGACTCAGAGGAGTTCGGTTAAGAAGAAAAATAATTATTAGAATGCAACAAGAATCGAAAGTCAATGCAGCGCCAAATATCTTAAAAATATTTTCTTAGATTACTTCAAATCAATGTTAACAATCTTAAAACGCCATCTACTTGATTTGATATTGTTGATGTTAATATTAGGTTAAAATTCTATATTAAAAAATTTTTCGGTTCTAAAGTGAAACGTTTTTTTTTCGAATGATTTTATCATGAAAACCCTTTTTTTTTAGCTATGATTTATAGTCAACAAAAATGCGAACTTAATCCATAGTACCAACAACACTGGTTGCTAGTTTGGATGTCAACATATGTTTTGTGTTATGTTGGTTTGTGTTCTGAGTTCTTACCAGCACTGGATGCAAGTCAACGCCATACATGTCATGCCATTTGACTTTGTCCAAATAGTTCAGCTCGGCGCTGGAGGGCGACATTCCTTTCAACTGTTGATGCAACTCGGAGACGCGGCTTTCTAACTCGCTGCTCTGATTGGGCAGCAGGCGGAACTCCGAGACATATCCCTTCGAATGCCGCCGTTGATCATAGTCACCCAGTTCAGCTATAAGTAAGTTTGGTAAAATTGATTATGGTCGATCTGTTGCAAATTGGATTTAACTTTATACTCACATTGCACCACAAAAGCGCCGAGTTCGGCGGCCAGTTCAAAGGCAACGGGCAGTCGTCCCTGCAGCACATCCTGTTTGACTTGCAGGAATAGTTGATATCTGTCGTGTATAAATAAAAGTGTACAAATTTAATTAGTTGTCTTTCGTTGTGGAACAACAGCGGCAGCAGTTAACAAGTTAACAAACAAATCGCCGCATAAAATTATTTGGATACGTCTTTGATGTTTGGCCTAAGCACACAAAACGCAAAACGCACCCAAAACAAACTGTTGACTTTGGCCAAACAACTCATTCAACGAATAAGCGACAAATAAGTTTGACTAGCTGATATTCTGCAGTCAGGTTGAATTATCAATTTATACGAATACATAAAAGGGATGGATTATGGATTCAATGAGAACATGCACATCAAAGATGAAAATTATGATGATGAAATGGAGATAAGAATAGTAAATAATAGTAAATAATATGTTCCCCTATTTGTTACACACACAACGATAACTTGAATATACCTCATTTAATACATTTTCTAGGGTACTCGTTTGAAGAGGTCGCACATCATATTTCCACAATTATTTGCAGACAGCAAGCAGAAGTTGAAGTTGATTGTTTGCTCAACGAGTAAATCCATTTGATTCCTATCTTTCCTACATATTATGATGATGATGATGTCTATCAATATTGTGAATGAAACCGTTTCGCAGTATATATATTTTTGTATCCAAAAGCGCTCATCAGTGAGCACTTTAAGCCCCATGTGGGAAACATGCAACAGCCAGCGTCAAAGTCAATTGGCGTTTATTGTGTGCCGCAGACTTTGTATAGCTAAAATAACACAATTCTCTCTCTGTCGCGACAGTCGCTTCTATAATAATATTCGCGGAGAATTGCCAACTGCTGTTTGCTGCGTTATAAGTGCATTTTCATTTCCAGTGCATTTAACTGCATTTTCGCCGGATTTATATGCACCAATATTAGCGCAACTCTATCATCCGTTGAATGCGCGAGTTTTGATGATGTTTGGCCAGCGATTGGCATCCGCATTTCCGCATACATTCTCCCATACACCTTCCCCCCACTCACCGCTCTCCAACTGCCTGCCCGTAGATCTAGTTAGTCAGACAGTTATACGGAATAAGTCCACTTGGTGACGATTATGGCGGCTACGTGTCGTCGTCGTATTAAGCGCAAATATTTGCACACACCAAATGCTTGATGAATGCAGCTCTAACTGCATTGCTAAGGCACGACAATTGCCAACCAGGAGTGGACCATGGTCCAGACACAAGCCAAAGAGCAGCAGCCCCCTGCCCAATTATCCTTGGGGAATTTTGCAATTTCCCATATACGAAAAATCTCGTAACGATTGGCATTTAATACCCTGGGTCGATGCAATTTATGCAAAAGGGTCAACTTAAGGTCGGCTATTTAGAAAAGTATGTAGGGGAAAATTACTGAGTTCTACTACTGAGATAAAGAATACAATAAATGAATTTTTTACCTAAAATGGGACACTAAATGTATTGTTAATGATTTTTATTTTATCAGTATTACTACTTGAAATTAGAATTAAGAAATCGACTTTTACTCGATTCTTCGCAGCAGTAGTTCTTTTTGTTCCCATTTGAAAGCATCAACGACTTTAAGGTAAAGGTATACTTATATTATTACATATCAACTCGATTTCCTGCTAATTGCCTAAAAAAATGATACGTTATTTACAAATATTTTCCAAGTACCTCAGACCAAAGAATCTCCTATTTTTACAAGGTATTTACTGGTCGATAATTCTCAACTGGAGCATCCCTACTTTACTTGGGCGCAATTTTAAATGGCATGATGTGCATACTATGCATAAATGCATTAAATTCATTTTGCACCATCCATTAGTTGGCTGCCCTCTGCGAAGGATGCGCTCTCAGTCCTTCGACCAAGTTTAATTTGCTATTTATTGAATTGCGAGTCTGCTGGCAATTAATAAATTGAATTTGTATAATAAAATGTGAAACGTTTAAAATGTAAAGCGCCAAAACGAAATGAGTAATGTGCCAGGAGAAATTAAAATACCTGCATATATTTTTTAAATGATTCCATTGAATGCATTGAATGAACTCACCTCGTTATTTCCTCGAGCAGTTTGCACGGATCCGCGGCATAGAATTTGACACCGAAGTACAAATCATAGGGATCCGATTTAGGTTTCAGTTGACGGGAAATGCGTGACGCTGGATCCAGCCAGTGCTGTAAAATGCCCAATAAAAAAAGGAAATAGAAAAATAAATATCAAATTGATAACATCGCAAGTGTGTGTGGTGTGTGAGTGCGACAGCTGGCTGAAGTTGACAGGTGAGTTTATGTGCGGGCGCTTTTTTATGGCAAAACATAAAGGCAGACACACGCAGACACACACATGCAGGACACGCAGGACACACACTCACACACACACGCGACACTAATGTGCGTGCGGCAAGTGGCATAAAAGTGAATTTCAATGAAAAGAGGCCTGTGCCTGTGCCTGCGTGTGAGTTTTGGGAGGAAAGCGAAATTATATAATTTGCCTTGCAGGCGCTTTCGTCTCGCCGGCTGCGTCAAAGGATCTCAAAGAGTTGGTCGTGCTGTGGGTTTTTTGTTTTTCCTTTCTAAAAGCAACTCAATGCGCCCCAATGAATTTCAATGAAAACGAAAATGAATTTCAAAAACCAATAAGTTTGCACAGCAGCCAGAGACAAGAAAACCAAAAAAAAAAAACAAAAATACAGCACAGAGGAGTAGCAGGATATGCCAGTCGACAGTTATATCCTGTGCCTGCAAAGGTCCCTCACCCAACCCCTTTGCTCGTCACTTACCGTTTGATTCTCATCGTCTATATAGCGTATGCCAAAGTATGAAGTCTCGATTAAATTGAGCCTGGCAAAAACGACATCCAGCAGAGCTTGGCCCGGCAAATCATCCTGAAAATAGACAAGAAAATTGTTGTTAAAAGGCTGCAGCATTTTAGGTTCGATTGAGAGTAATGTAGAGATACACAGAGAAAAAATATGGCCAGACACTAAAATACAATTATAATGGAAACTATCCAAAGCGAGCAAAAAAAAAAGCAAAAAATTAAGAATATATATTCAAAGACTGATATCGTTAATTCTAACATGAACAAACTTAAAACCAGTTTGCATAAAAAAAATCGAATATGTTCTTACAAACTATTGCTTAAATCAAAATTGATTTCTGATTTTCGAAGTGAATTTTAGTCTGATTTTCTATCACATTTTTTTCTGTGTGCACAGTGTTGCGAATAGAAAAGAAAAGGTTGGCGAAGACAAGGCGCTGGCAAAAGTCATTCAATGGCAAGGCAAACACTCGAAACGCTGAAACATTGAAACGCTGGCAAACTGTTGAGCCATTGAATGGACACAGCCATTGTGCCCAGTAAAGTTACTAGCCTATCTTGCCATCGTCCTGTTCGTCCTGTTGGGCCCGTCTTCTTGGGCCCTTCGTTTAGTCTGTGTGCCGTTTTGCCTTTGCCGCCATCTTGCTGCTTGGCTTCGTCTGGCCAACAAAAGTGAAAACTTGCCGGCGACAATTATTCAATTGGAAAATTGTGCCTTTTTTTTACAAATAGGAAAGAAAAAGCGAGCGCGTTAAATGCCACGCCTTAGTCCAGACAGCACCGCCTACAATCCACCCCACCAAATAATGTTTTCTTCTTTTTATTTAATTTAATTCGTATTCGTGTGCGCTTTAAAAAGCCAATTTTTGTTTTATTTTTATTTTATTTTTTTCGTCGGTTTTCGACTAGCGCCAATAATAAATTGAGTCGATTCCCCGAGGGAATTGGGGGCTGGCACAGCTGCAACCGCAAAGGCTAACAAACTATGGGCAAAAGGAGGGGCACCATTGTTAACCACAAGTCCCACACACTCACACACACACATACACACACATATACATATACATATTCCACATGGTACATGGGATGCTTCTTCATTGTCTGCTCTGTGGCGCATCTGGCGCTCAACATGTTTGATTTTTGACGCTGACCAGACACTTCAGCTGTAGCCAGGCCAGAGCCCCCCTGGTCTGACTTTTGAGGCAGCTACAGTTTTTTGTTGCGCTTTTTTCACTCAGTTGTGGGCAGAGCAGGGAGTACACCGAGAAAAAATGGCCCACTAACATTAAGTCCCAATCATGTATTAACAACTGTTTACTTAAAAGAAAACCTCAAAGAATAAAATCTGAAATCTTTTACTAGAAATATGTGCATAAAACTGATTATGAATCAGGAATTTAACTCTTTGCCAATTTTCATGATCGAAATTGTGTAATACTTAAGTATTTATCTCGGTGTAGATATGTTAACTGCTGGCATGTTTTATTTATAGTATTTTGGCTTGTCCAAAACATCCCCTGGTGACCAGAAGAAAACGAGCGTGAGATGCTCGCCAGCCCTTTTGTATTGGGCATGTTTTATTGTTGTTGCGTCATAAACTTAATGGCTGGCATGTGAAGCACACACGACCCAAAAGCCGTGTGGCACTCACTATTGGCAGCGCCCTCTCGAATTTATGTTAAACCTTTTGCTGACCAAACCAAAAAGGAAAACCAACTCACTGAAATGAGCTGCTGAAAGCGATATTGTAAGTTCTCATTTGGGAATTGAAAGACCCCTGCTGATATTGAGCTGGCCTCGGCGATAATCTGTATATGACAGTTACTGTGCAGCTTAAAAGGTCGAAAACAGGAGTTCAACTTAAGTCGTCTTAACTATTCCTGCAATGTTAATAATGTTTGAAAAACTAATTGTCAAATGGATGACTGAAATGTTGAGTGCATTACAAAGATAAGCCACAGAATCAAAGTGGACTTGGACATGGCTGACACACTGACAGTGACAGCTGTTAAACTCATAATGGAATGCCATGGAGTGTCCTGTGAAATTGCATTAGAAATACGAGTGCGTGTGCATCATCATCTGGACATTGCACATGTTGCCTCACATTAAACAATGACTCGTAAAATACTACACAAGAACAACAGATTCACATCCTTATTGTTGCAAGTTGCCAGTTGCCGTCACTGTGCCTCCTGCTGCCTGCTGCCTGCTGCATGCTGCATGCTGCATGCTGCCTGCTGTTGATGTTGATGTTGTTGTCTTTTGCATTGTTGTCAATGCTTTTACGCAAGGACATAAGTAGAAAAGTGCATTTTAAAAATGCATAAGCAACATGAGCACTCATGAAATTGTTCTTGGTTTCCATTTACTTGGACAACCAGAGTTGTCACAGCTTCCCGGACAACGAAAACTTTTTGGCGAGTGTATCTCGTAAATAGAATACTTGATGAGGAGCTTGTAATCTCTCATAATAGCCTGGCACCTATTAAAAATGAAATACCTTATGTGCTTTATGTACTTTTTCCATTAAAATGAAACTGTATTCTGTGGAATAAATTGGGATTTTGTTGCGAATTTAAGAAAATGCAAGTCTAAGTTTTCTTGCTATTTTTATTAACGCTTAAATTCCGATTGAGTGATAAAAACTTGTAGAAAATCGTATTTAAATGTTTTTATCATAATATTTTATTGGTTAAAATTGTAAACAAAAATCTTTAAAAAAAATACTTTTCATTTTAATTTAAGATGAACAAAATCGATATGAACAAATTTATACAATATTTATTCTGTTGAAAATGTATACGCGATGGGATTTCAGTATCTACAAAAAGATACTAAGGATGTAGAAAATGTTACTTAATTTTAATAAATTTATTGACATTTTGGGGTCCCTTAACTTAACCCACAGCCATAACAAATTTCCTTAACTTAATTTTTACTGCATTCGTTACAATTTTAAGCATCCCTTAAGGCCCAACCATAGCAGCAGCAACAACCAAAAACAAAAGCAAAAACAACATCGCACTAATATAGATGGGATCGAAATGAACTACACCCTATGCATGCCTAACAGCCTTTAACCAACTTATGGCTTAAAATCAACGTAACATGTAAAGGCCGCAATGGCCAACAATTAATCACGTAACTCGGCGCAAACCCGGAAAAACTTGTGTATTTAAGTCCCAAAAGGTTTTGCCAGGACCAAGACGCCGCCCAGACACTGCCTGGCCAACAGGCAACAGAGACAAGGGTCTCTGGTTATTGGTTCTGCGCTCGTAAGTCAGCCAGCCAGCCGGTTGGCGAGTTCAATAAATTACGTTCGCCTTGCTGGGAATCAATGATGTATATGAGACGGAGGCATCAAAGACTGGTGATTTCTAGATGAACCATGCCATGCCAGGCCATGGGATGATTATGTTGATGCTAATGATGATTAGGTCTTTGGCTTAAATATCTTAATCAAATTATGCTTACTTTGATGTTTCTTGCAGGAGTAGCTATTGCCAACAGCCAAGCCCACTTAATGAGCTTACATTTTTACACCACCACTCCAATCGTCCCATATACTGAAGTTGTCTGATATTTTTACCAAAAGCGCTTTTCCTGTCAGCTGTCTGCGCTCAACTTTTGCCCCAGCAACTTAATTAGTGAGCGGCAAGTGGAAAACAAGAAGAAAAAATACCATAACATATGCGACACACACATGTTTGTGTGTGTGTGTGTGTGTGTGTGTTACAGTTGCTGTCTAAAGACAACGAGGGCGGCGACACTTTTGGTACTCCCCCAAACAACAACACCAGCAACGCCATCCACTTCTCAGCTAAATCCCAGCAGCTTCTTTTGGGCAACTTAATCAACGCCGTTGCCGCAAAAACTTTTGGGTTACGTGACTAACCCAGTTTGGCACGACGCAACGGGGAATTGCGTGCAAATCACAAAATGAATCTGAATCGAGGCGCCGAAGTGCAACATCTTTTTGAGTTTAATATAATTAACACACAGTTTATGCTTGCCATGTGCACCCACTGAGTTTTATCTTGCAGTTGCAGCTACACTTGCAACGCAACGCTAGAGCAACTCACTACAAGCCTTATTTAAAGCACTTCAAAATAGGTAAGAGAAACATGTTCTAGTTCTTGGTTTTAGAACTTAAATGCTTGGAAGCAGCATTACCTTTAGGATTTTCGGGATTACAAAATAAAATGTTTTTAAATGTTTCGCTCCACTTTTTTTTCAGCACTTTCGACATTTTTTCTCTGAGTGTTGGGGATTATCTAAGAAGCTGCTTCTCAAGCGCAACTTTGTACGCAATTTGTCACTGGCTGCAGCTTATTTGCTAACTGGAAAATAAAAAAACGCAAAACTCGCAACAGCTTTTATAAATAGCTGAAATGTATCTGTATCTGTGACAGTGTATCTGCAGCTATGTATCTTTAGCTGCTTTTGCTTTTGCTATTGCTGTCTCTCTCTTTCTCTCTCTTTCTCGTCGCCAATTGCATTGTGCGTTTAATTGCGCTGCTTGGCTTAAACGTGCGCTGACCTTTGACAACGACACACACACACACACACACAGACTTGTTTGTGTTTATAACGGCATTATGAGTTTTAAGCTGCTGCAAGCAAATAAAGCCAGAAAAGTAACAGAAGCAAAAACATAAAAATATAAGCAAAAGTTCCCCTCACAAAACAAAAAAACACGCAGCCGTTTCCAATGTCAGGAGACAAAACGACGACAAGTGGAAAGAAGTGCGGGAAGTGCCGGGAAAGAGGCAGAGCAAGTGTAATGAAGAAAAAGGAAGAAAAAGGAAAAAGGCAATGGCAGCAACATCGTGTCGCAGTCGTCAGTCGACATCGTTGTCGACGGCGTTATGCACAAAACAAGCCAGAGCCAAAATGCTCAAAACAGATTTATGTCCATGCCGACAATGTGCCGCACCGTACCGCACCGCCTAGTCCCGCCTAGCACCCGGACTTGGCTTGGCTCATACCAATTGAGGCTGAAACGTTGATGCTGCCGCATCTTCACCTAACTGAAAACACATTCAACAAACGAGATTTGCGTAATTCCTGCAGCTCAGTCAAGGTTCGTCTCGGTTTACTGTTTGTCGGTTTGTCGGTTTGTACTCGCTGTCGAGCAATGCCTCAACGTTCTTTTGAATACACTTTCAAGAAAGGGGGTCGTTAACGAGCAGTCATCAAGTTTGCAACACGATAAGTAAAGTTTTAAGCTGATTTAAGTGAAATCGTAAGAACTCCGTCAAACTCTGAAAATGAGTCACAAATTTCACTTGCTACGTTAAATGTTAATATCAATAAATATCTGTAGATATTAATAACAACTAAATTTGACATGATTTAACATTGACTTCACAATTTTCATATACTTTTGATTCTGCTGATTGTTTATTTAGCTGTTAAATATTAAATGTTTTCAGGCATATTCTGTTAATCGAACAATGCGGTATTATTCTCAGCGTTCACATTTAATATGTATATATATGCGAATAGATTAATTAAAATTATAGTCAACTGACATGCGCTTTGACAGTAACGTGATGAAATTAATTTTAGCGTACTTTCTGTAAAGGGTTCGTTGATGAGGTTATCTGGTTAAAAAATGTTCAAATAAAAGTCCATAAGATTATATACTTGGTACATTGCTGGTGGTTAGTATTCGATTCAGTCGCGCTTCTAGCATGTTAGAGTAATCTTTTTTAAAGAGTACCACATTTGCAGTTACCTCTTTTTGTGTTGTAGCTGTTTTTTATTTGTTCACTCAGAGCTTTGAGGCGTGCTGTCTGCTTACGGGAGTTTTATTTCGTATGCAACGCCAGGCACAAAGCCTGACAATGTGGATGGGTTTAGCAGCAGTTCAGCATCAACTTGCAACTTGCTGCTTGCTGCTTGCTGCTGGCTGCTGACTGCTTGCTTCTTGCAACTTACTGCTCACAGCTTCCGCTACGAATGCCATATGAGTTAAGAGCAGCTGCTCGACCATTCTCATAGCGGCACTTTTTGCTTTCTAGGCTATGTCAGTTGTTAGTTGTTAGATATTAGATGTCAGTTGTCAGCTGTCGGTCGCCTGTTCGTTGGTCCCGTTGACATTTGTCGCATCTTTTTCTGGCTTTGACTCAGCTCTGCACCAGCTCACTTGTGGTACAGGGCAATCAATGTTTATACATGTACAAATGTCCATGCATATATGGATCTACACTTTTAGAAAATAGCAAATGTTTCAACCAAATCACCACCAAACGTTATCAAGATTAAGTATCACAAATCAGGGAAGAAAATTCTTATTTCAGCAATTTTCGAAGTTCATTATTCTAGATCAGAAATGAGAATTCTAATTTGAAGAATTTTTTATACCACAACTTTTAAATGAAACACGGGTTTTTGATAAATTAAGTACGATATCACTCATTTTCAAAAATCAATCCTGATATACACATACATATATATACATATTAATATATATTTAAGTTCTTAAATTTAGAACTACAGTCCTCAATTGCACTTCCATTTTCATACAAGAAAGATTGTAATGTGTAGATTGTACTTGATTAAGACAAGAAATTATGATCTTATTTCGGTTTTAAGTATATAGAAGGACTTTAGTTATTTAGTAATTTTCAATTCTGAGATATATTTAAAATTTTATGTTAAGACCGTTGGTAATTCTATCCAACTGAGAACACAATTTTTGTTTGAGTGTATTTGCGTGACCAGCCCATTTGCTGTTTGTTCTGTGAAATATTGCACATGCAACTGTTCAACTTGTCGACTGCTTTCCGGCAGCAGCAACAGCAACATCAGCCGCAGCAACATGAAAAGCAAGAGCTACGACTTCCGCTGCTGCTGGTGCTGGTGCTGCTGCTGTTGTCGAGACGACGTCAACGCCTCGACTTGGGATCTCACCTGCATCACTTGCATTTTCCGGCAAAACGCAGCAAGCCGCACGCAAAACGTTGGCGAGACAACAGACACAGCACAAAATGGTTGGAAATCATTGTTTGACTGGCTGGCTGACTGGCTGGCAGAGCTGCCTGGGCTGGCATGGCTGGCAAATATTTTGCGCTAATCCTCGCACATCAAAAGCGAGTGAAAGAAACAAACAAAAACAAAAGACGAAGAAACCTATAAAACGAGGGGAGAAAAAAGAGCCAAGTTGGTTCATGGGCAGTGGACTCACCTTGAATTTGTTTGGCTTGTGTGCGCCATTCAAACGCTTGGATAAACAAACGGCACAGCGAGAGATACCGACAGACATAGGTCGCAAAATGTCTAGAAGTGGTCTTTATTGGTCTTGTCTGTGCTCCAGTCCAGACTCTCAGTACAGATCAGCTCAGCTGAGCTCAGCTCACTTCAGTTCTGTTCAGCCCAGCGCAGACCACCAAGTGAGTGAGTTATCTGATGGCAGTCATGTGGCCCCTCTCAACTGCCAGTTTGTCTTTTTCTATCCATCGCTGTGTGCTTTTCTGTGTATTTGCGTTTAAAGTTTTTTGATTGAATTGTTGCAAATTGTTTGCAAATCTATTTCGATTCTCTTTGCCGGCCACGGCCCCCATATTGAACAATTGCTTTTTGTCTTGTCTCCGAGGCATTTGCGGCCACGCAGATACATATACCATATATATGCAGATATACAAAGAGTCGTAACCAACCGACCAACCGACCAACTCGACATGACACTGAGTTATGGTTCTGACAGCTGCACAAAAAAAAAGCAACATCGACTGCCACAAAAAGCAAAAACGATGAACGAAGGCTTTTAACCCAGCCCAGTTCTTAAAATTGTTTTTATTTCTCTGTTTCTGTTAGATAATCCTATTAGCAACCAAAACGCAACTTCAGCAACAGATAAAGTAATTACACCCCAACCCAAGAAAAGATGCTTCGCTGAGTTTTGCCAAAAGGTAAAATGTTTAACTTTTAGGCACAACCTTTTTATTAATTGCAACCTTTTATACACTTACAGAAAGGGTATATCGCAATGCTTATTAAAAATGTCTATATATTTCATAACAATTGATGTACAAATGTTGTAAAGCTTTAGCTAATAGTTCTTTATGTGATGAAAATAAGGCCAGCATTTGATATTTTTTACCTATGAGAAAACCTGCTTATCTAGAATATTATTTTTTATCCGTGTTAAGCCACGTTAAAAAGACATTTACATTTTTTGATATCTTTTAATTAGTTTTACGATCTATAAATACACATCTTATTCCCTTACGTATTTCCCAACTTTTAACTATCAGCACGTTCTCTTATCTAAATATAGCGATTTTTTGTGTTTTCAGTAAACGTAAAATTATAATAAAGTCTACCAGATATCTCTTAAATATATCAACAAATTAAAGTTACTTTATAAGTCGTTATTTTGGCAAAACACCCTTTTTCATTTATTTTTCAAATCTCTACCCTTTTCCAATTTTATTTGACAGGCCAAATCAATGGTCTGTCATTGGCAGAAACGTCCGACTTATATTTACATTACCATTACCAAGGAAATGTTGGCCTTAAGCACATTTACAGGTGCGGGTGTGGTGCCAAATCTGGCGAAAGGTGGGGAGGGCAACATTTATTTAGCTATTAAATACGCTTCATGGGCTTTTCTTATTTTCATTATCAATTTGAAAGCGCGCTGGCCGAGCTGTAAAAAAGCTTTTAACTTAATTATGTTGGCCATAAACTGCAGGTTTATTTGGACAGCTTTTGGCGTGTGAACGCTTTGGAACGAGGCGAGTCTAATTAAATGTCGCCTGGGGCATAAAATCTAGTATACCGCCGACGAAAATGTATACACAACACACACACACACACAAATGTATCCCACAGATATATATATATTTTTTTTATTTTTTTCTGTTTTTTTTTTTTATTTTTTCGACTGCAGCGACCTGCCTTGCGCTGAAGTGTTTGCTCGTGAAATACTTGAAGCAATCATTTTTTGACCATTTCGGCTTGTCATTGTGGCCAGTTGTGAAGTGTGTTGAATGATTTACATAAATTCTGAAATGGCCATGCGGCAAGAGCAGCACCCTGTATTGACAGAATTAAGCGCTAGTCAAACAGACAAAAAAACCTACACGCTATTCCAAAGTGTTTTAATTTAAACCGTTAACATATAATTATATATATATAACCTTATATAACAAAAGCAGCAGCGCGAAAAAGTAAACTCGGCTCGGGCACTTGAAGTTGTATGTCGCTTGTTTCTTCTGGGCCCTGGCCAAATGTCATTAGCATGTAAGCATGATAAATGGCCAAAATGTGCGCCAGCAGACTGCGCTTTATACTTGGCTACAAAAATGTACTTATGTTTCTAGTTGAATTTGTCTGGGCTCTGGGATCTGAGGCAAGGCAAGTCTAGGCATGAAGTCGTCAAAACCATTTGTCACTGTTTTGCCACGTTTTGGGAGCTGGAGCTGAGCTTTAAAGACCCAAGCACAACTGGGCAGCTCCATTACTTAGCTATTGTCGCGGCTTTAAGTTCATTTTTCTTTCAATTGTGTGGAATTTGTAAGACAAGTTGAATTTTTCGGCGCTTTTCTGTTTGTTTATTCTATTAACTTTGTTAAACAAATAAATTAAGAGCTTATTAAATGAATCTTGATATCTATCAATTATTTGAGTTATGAGATACGCAACACTTGGAAGTTGAAAGACCATGTGAGTTAAGGAGTCTCCTCAATTTTAATTCTTACTTTTAATTGTTCTTTATTCATTAATTTAAACATTTTAGCCTTTTGATTTATGAGCAAATATTTTGAACGCGCTTTAGCTGTGTGATTTATGAGAAAATAATGAAATACATTAATCGCATTAAGGCTTCCATTTGTACATATTTCTTAGAATTTTCTACTTTATATTTATTTTTAGGTCTAAGACAAAGGTTTCTCCTCTTTATGCTAGAATTTACTGTGTATATTAATTTAAATTTCTGCTAAAGAGCACATGATCACTAAATTGATATTATCTCCTATTTTTGTAGTTTTTCCTTTTTTACACAATTCAATCTTGAGATTGATGTTCAGCTACTCTTACTCATCAGCTGAAACACGTCCAATTAATTAAAAATGATGAGGCAAGAAACAACAGACTGCAAAACGCAAAATACACACACAAACACGTACACAGCATCAACAACAGTTTCATCAACACGGTTGCCACATAAACAAACGAACATACTGCTATGCTAAGGCATGCGATGCTCGTAGATATGTGTCTTTGGAATCATGGTCACAGTCATAGCTATCATATCTATGTGTGAATTGTGTGTGTCTGTGTGTTGTCTTCCCAGCGCTCACTCACAAATATAGCAAAAATCAATCATACGCAACGTGCGCTCGCTGCTCGTCATGGCAATGAAATATCGATTACGACACATTGGCGAGGCAGTCGCAACAACATTGACTGATGTCGCGGATGTCGAGTATTCGTATCTCAAATTCTTTGTTTTTGTTGTTGTCGTGGTTGCTGTTTCTGTTTGTCGGATAAAAGCAGGCACAGCACTTTTCGAATGCGTCGCAATGAAATGCAAAACGAGTCAACCGCAAGCTACTGCGAAAGCAATAGCAACAGCAACTGCCCCTCTGCCACCCTTCCACCTGCAACCTTTTGCCCCACCCCGGACCACCGCTGTCCATACCTTTTTTCATTTCATTAACGCTACTGCAATCGCGGCGACTTTAAGTGCGTGTGCTTAGTGCCATTGGCAGCCGTCAAAAGCAGCGACAAAGCAGACACAGCAGCCATCTACATGGTTGCCACATTGACAGACAGACAGACAGAAATACAGACAGACAGGCGACACACAGGCAGATAGCCAGATAGGCAGACAGCTGGGGCAAGTGCGCGCGTAAATAAAATTACGTTTGCAGCAAAGGCGGCCACACGCATTTCTATGCCCCGACAGCTATGAATATGTAAATGGGTATACAAGGTTTGTAAGACCCAAGTAAGGTGTGTACTTAAGTTTGACTGAAGATGCTATATAAGAGTATCATCAAGAGATAAAGCCTTTGAAGCAACTAAAGGACTGAATTTAATTCTGACTAAAATATGATATATAAAAATGTCATCCACAGATGAAATCTTTGTTGTAACTTAAATTTAATGCATGAATTTTAAGATACTCTTTCATATTGAGTACCTTAAGTTACTTTCCCTAGTTAAATATACTCTTTTAGTACATCTTTCAACTGTTGTTAACCAAAACTAAACTTGAATCGAATACATATTCTATGAAGACCTTCTAACTATAGAACAGTTTAATCAATATAATTTATGTATTTACGTATTTAATAGAGTATCCAACAGTCGAGCATATTTTACTACTCCATTTGCATAGTTGACTATTTTTTTTATTATTTTGTTTAGCATAGACTGTCTGCGTTGCGGTGCACTTTGTGTCGCGTATTTTTCATTCATGGTTGATTTTTTGGTATTTTGTCGGCGAGGCCTTTTATCAATCATCGAGCTGACGTGGTACGTGAGCCTCTCGGCCAATAATTGCATGCGATAAGTTGCCCAAGTGCAGGCAAGAGACAAATGTGCACCGCACAACCACAACACACACCACACCACACCGCACACCTCACCGTCGCGCACCGCACTTGCGACGGAGCTTGAACCAATTGCAATTGCTGTCCCTGTTGCCAGTTTAAACTCATTAATAATGACCCGAGGCGTGCGCCAGCAACGACGACGATGACGATGACGATGCCGATGATGATGACGATAGCGACGACTACTGCCAGTGGTTGTCCGCTTTGGTTGCCATTGTCAAATTGTGGGACACGCCCACCGCCACACAAAACGCCTGAATCGCAACACATGTCTAATGCGCAATTTATGCTGGCCAACAGGCTGATTTTCAACTAGGCAGCGCGAGTTGAGGAGTTGAGGGTAGAGGAATGGTGCTTTAAAGCCGCTTGTTTTCAGTCGATTTGGTGGTTTACAGTGCAACTTGCAGCTTGTTGTAGCTGGTGCACTTAGAGAAATAATTTGAGAGCATTTAGCACACCATGATATAAAAACGAGAATACAAAATTTCTATAAATCTAAAATTGTCATGAACTTGGTTTCTTTAAGTCTAAATATTTCATAGATCAATAGGCTGATTACTTGGAATAAGATATTTCATAGGTTAACTATTCGATATCCTATTTTAAGCACTGTGCAATTCTTATTTTCTAATTGTTTTATTGGTGTCACATTCTAAGAACACAACGATTGGAATTATTAATTAAATACCGGCATTTTTCTGCAAGTGTAGAAGCGAGTGTTGTCGTAGTTGTTATTGGTAATTGCTGCATGTGCTTGTAAAATTATTATAAATGTCTTGTTGATGAGCTGTGATTATTAACGTATACGTGCCTCAATTTTTGTTACAGCCGCAGCTGTAGTTGTAGTTGTTATTGCATTAAAAAACTTACAGCCACATGCAACATGCAACTTAGCAGCTCAACGCGACGCCAAGTGTCATTAGTCAGTTCGTGGAATTGCTAACTAACTAGCCTGTCGCTCCACTCGGCCCGCCCGATCAATCTGGAATGAACTGGAACACTATGCCGTGGGCGACTTACCGATCAACTGCTCTGATTATGCAGATACACGTTAGTATATTTATGCTTGGGTTACTTGTAGTATCTTCTGCCTGCTTGCCTGCCTGTCGGGCTGACTGCCTGACTGCCTGCCATATAATTAACCTCTCTGCGAGTCTGCTGCCCCTTGTTGCTCATTATGTCGCAGACCCCACAGGCCACCTTGATGACGTGCATTTGCATAAGATAATGTGTAAGTATGCTTATCATGTCACATTGTATTCCATTTATCAGAGATGCTCTTGAGATGCTCAAAAAGCTTGTTGCCCTCTCAGAAAATCTAAATGAAACATTCCTTTGCGTATTCACTTTAAGTGTTTCTATTTCTCTTTTTTATTGATAAAATGTCTTCTTTAAAAGCATTTAATAAATTTCAGAGCGCAGATAATTTAATTTATTCGCTAGTACATATAAAAATATGGAAAACGTCATATTTATTTATTTTCATTTAATGTAAAAATCAACATCTTTATCGAAATACATTTATTATGAAATATATATATTTATGTATATATTTCTTGATGTTTAACATTTTATGTAAGGCAATTTATCGCTTGTCCAAATAATTGGGTATACCGTCATTTTCGACTTCTCCTATTATTTATATAAATTTAATATTTTATTTCCAGCTCGTGTAATAAAAATGTTCTCAATTTGTCCCGTAATCAAAAAAATATTTTTCAATTAAAAGCTAGCTTCAAATTGATGGCCATGGACAATGTCTTCGATTTCATGGGCATTTTGTGTATGAATATATCACAAATTTATTTATATTGCATGCTTGGATGAAATTTTGCAAAGGTTTGCTGAAATCAAAGAGCAGAAACCAGGGCACATACAAAAACACATATACATATACACATGAGAAAATCACAACTATTTATTTGATTTGTCCGCACAATGATGCCAACCATGAGATGGCGTGCAACATCAGCAGAATTTTCTAACACACAGACAGAGGCACAGACAAAAGGCAGCAACGAAGAGGCAGCTTGGAGCTGTAAGATCTCTCAGAGGTCTCATCTCACAGTTCTTCTCGTCGCTGACGACCCATTTAATTTGGCAAACGTGCGCAGTTTTAAAGCAAGGCGCAAACCACACAGGCTGTGTGGCACGGTGGCACGGTGGCACGATACTAACATCAGCGCAGCACAAGCGGCAGCCAGCGACGTGTGAATGATGACACTTTGCATGTTTGCCAAGCAAGCAAGCAGTAAAGGCTCTTTCTCTGAACTAAATATTGATGAGGGTGCCCAGAGATGGGGGCACTACGGCTGACGGTTAGCATATGGCAGCACGTGCAAAGTATGCAACACTTTTATGCTCTATACCCTTTAAATATGGCGAAAAGGGGTATTAGGATATGCTGTGAATGTATGTGTTTGGCTGAAGAACGCATATTCGATATCCTTTATTTGCCATTCATTTTCAATTTTAATTTAATTATTCATTTTGAAATTAAAATAAAGTTTAATTGTAGATTTTACTAAACAATGAATTTCTTATTAATCATAATAGAAAATGTGTGTGTACTCGTATGCAGATAACAAACCACAATTGTATCTTTTAGGCCAAGTAGAGGGTATCTGACTGTCGAACGCAAACTTGTTGTCAATCGACATAAATCACACGCCATGTGGAGCGACAGAGGAAAGAGCGAAGAGGGTGTTTAGTTTTTGGGGCATTATTCTTGTTATTGTTGTTGTCGCTGCTTAGGTGGCGCTGATGCGAACACTAAGGGGCGTCAGATTGTGGCGCAAAAACTCACCTTGATCTCGTGTATGAAGTCGGTTTCATCCAGCAAATTAATGCGCACGGACATTATCCGCGAGGGTCGACACAGGCAATTCATGATGTTTACTTTGTATTGTTTACTTTGTCACCTCGTTGGAAATTGTTCAAGCGAAATGCGTTTGTGTCGCGTTGTCACTCAAAGTAGTCGGCATCTTTCGCGTGAGATAGCTGCAAGATAAGGATACATATATTGTAGTATATACATGTATGTGGCGATATAAGTGAGTGCGAGTTGTCTAGAAAGTGGCAATTAAACTGTGTACATAATTAATAAATAGTTTTTGATGTGATTTGCTATCATTGAAGACATGGTGCATGCTGCATGTATGCTGCTTGTTGCAAGCTGCAATTAGCCAGCTGTAAACTGGTTTGAGATACACTTCACAGATATACTCGTATGTGGAATCGCTCAGACATAGCCTACTGGCGATGACAGTCAAGAGTTGGTGGCTTGTTTTAATAACTCTTTTTGGCTTGAACTTATATTAAAGCCACTGTGGCACTTATCTGTGGCGCAGATCGCGGCAACATCATCAACAGCAACAGAACAGTAGAGAACAGTAGAGGTAAGGACGGGCAATGACAAACCAACTGTCAGCAGTTGCCACTCCCCAGTCGAGTATTATCATTATAATTTTATAATTGCGGTTGTTGCCGACGATAAGTTTAATATGCACGAAGCTACTACAAAAACAGCAGCAGCAACAACAACAACTACAACAACAGTAACAACAACAATAGCAACAAAAGTCACTTAAGCGGATTAGTTAAAGGACGCTTACGACTCTTGCCTCTACTACTATTGCCTAAAAGCAGATTATGTCATTAGAGATACTTATATACATATGTACATGGAACTATATACTGTACATAGAAAATTAAATAACGCCAGCAGCTGCGTTTGTCGCTTTAAGACCTCAGCAATTTTGTGGATTGAAACTAACTATGTATAAGCAAAGCTAATATGATTAGCATATATTTAATTAAAACCTTCATTTACATAACTACGAGCCTTAAATATTATTAGATAGTTTAAATTTTAATTAAAATCATCAATAGGAAGTTGGTCTATAAAATTATCTTATTTTTATTTAAGCATACTTTACCTAAATTAAAATATTTTTCAAAACACAACTCAGATTTTCAAAGATATAAAAACTAGAGGAAACTTTGAGTTCAATTTTTTATTAAAAGAATATTTAATTTGAATTTTGTTCAGTTTCATGAAACTCTTGTACTCCTGTAGTGTAACTCAGAAATAGTTTACTGTATGCCTGCATATCTGGGCTTTTAGCTGATAATAAATTAAGTTCAAAAGTCTCAAAATGTTAACACTCAAAAAGGTTTTGTTCTTTAGAGATTTGAGCGTTATCTGTGTGTTCACTTTGAGCCAGCTGACAGGGTTTGTGAGTGGAGCATCTGTTGCCGACTACAAAATAATTAATGTACATTTCACATAATGAATAGCAACGGCGAAAGAGCGCAACAAACAACAAACAAAAACGGCAACAAGAAAATGGCAACATCAGCCAGCGAGTCATGTTAACATTTCACACATTTCACATGACAGTCGTCGACAAACTGCAAGTGAGTAGTTTTTTTCATTTTTTTGTTTTTCTTTTTTATGAAGAGAGTTGCGGTTTATGTTTTTACTGTTGATAGTTGCGGCCATGTGAGATTTGCATGTCTCTTACTTGGGCATAGGCATTCATTAGTTGCCGCTGTTGCCGCTGTAGCCGGCGTTGCAAGTGTTTTTGCTCTTGTTGCACAGCTGGCACATTTCACATGGATGGCGCTGCTCTCAAGGCGCTCATTACGCTAATGAAATATTATGACTAATTAATGGAAAGTCGGCTGACTGACTTGACTGACATCTGTCTGCCATCTGTGCCTTTAACTTGGTCACTCTGTCAACGCTGCAATGGCCACAACATCATCATCATGAACAACAGCACCAACAGCAACTTGCCTCAATTAAAATCTATAAGTGCATGAATACATAACTCATCATTTATGTATATATGTATATTTCAAATATATATCTGTACATATATGTGTGGATATATTCATGTGAATGACAGTCACTGTGAATGGCGCTGCATGTAATTTTAATTGCATTCAAACGCGACCAAACGGCAGTTCGTTCAACTTCAACCAGCAACAGCAACAGCAACGGCAATAACAACCAGCAACTGAGAAACAGCTACAACAGACGCTGCATGTGCCACCCACAACAGTAGCAACAGCCAGAGCATGCCACAGTGCGGCACTTGCAGCCCGCACAGCGGAAATTACAATTTACATTTGTGCATTGCATTTTTATGACAACATTTTACAAATTACGCGCGTTCTTTAATGTTCAGCTCGTTAAGCATACTTCAAATTTAAAACATTTAAACATTCTACACTCACAAAAAAGAAAAAGAGTAACACTTTCAATCAATCAAATCGAAATATCCAAAATTCCAGGTAATCATTTTTCAATATTTCTGCTTGAATTTTGTCTTATAATTATAATGGTTCTCTGAGTGTAGATAATCCGTATTTGGTTCAGATATGACAGATTTGTTATAGTGTAATATATTAACTTAAAGCTTAACAGAACAACCGCAACAAGAAAGTTAAGCCCCCAAAAACCCTAAAAGTCGAAGACATATGATAAACATGACATTGATCGGTTTTTGAGCGCCTGCACACCCAACCCCCTCCATCTACTTACTTAGCACTAAGAAAATTTATAGCTTTGGCATATTTATAGCGTCATATCTAAAGGCCTGAAACCATGCACAACAGGACATCATCAGTCGCTGTGCAAGGACACCCTCATAATTTCTTTTGCCATCAAATTTATCACCAGACAGCAAAAGTGTTTGAGGGGTGGGCGGGGGGAAAGGGCGTGATTTTGGGCAACCCAAGAATAAACTTGGCTTGATTTGTGATAAAACAGTGTGGGTGTGTGTGTGTATGTGTGTCTGTATGTGTGTCTGTATGTGTGTCTGTGTGTGTATGTATGTGTCTGTTTGTGTATGACCTGATCGACCCCATTGCCAAATCTGTCTATTTATCAGGCATCAGCAGCCCCAAAAGAAAAACTTTGCTTTCAATTTCAGGCGGATTTTACTACTCTCAGTCGCTCTCTCTCTCTCTCTCTCTCTCTCTCTTTCTCTTTCTCTGTCTCGCTCTGTTGCTACTTTTCTTTTTGCCAGCTATCGTTTTGGGTTTATTATTAATAAGTACACACAGCCACACACACACATACGCACACACAGAGTCGTAAAGTTGACTCCATCTGACTGCATTGGCTTTCTTCGTTTTTTTTTTGGCTGCCTTCCTTGCTGACGTGCGTATCAATGACTGAAAATGTCTCAAACAGCATTTTGTCATATTTCAATGAATGCCACGCCCCCGTTTGCCCAGCGCCCCCTAGCATTTGATGTTTGCGGAAGTAACGCCGAAAAAAAAGCACAAGCAATGGGAACAGCAACGGCAACAGCAATGGCAACGGCAAAGGCAAAGTCAGCCAGCAAAAGCAAACAAACTTTTAGCACATGCTCAGGAATCCATCCAGCCAGCCATCCATCCATTCTACATCTGGCAACAGGATGCTGTCTGCTCCAGTTTTCTTTCTGGTCTAAACGAAATTATTTATTACTTTCGGTGCAAATGGCGGCTGGCTGTTGTTGTTGTTGTTGTCGTTATATGCATGGGAAGCTGCTGGTAATGATGATGAAAAACGTGAAAGCATCGAAAAGTGCAAATGGCTAAAGGTGAACCGTCGCTGTAAAGGGCAGAAGGATTGCTTTTGCAACCACCAGCCCCTTACAGCTTCAGTCCTGCCCCTCCACAGCACTTTAATGATGATTAAATGCTGCGTAGCCGCCCCGAGTTTTGTGGGGGGAGGTGAGCTGGCGACTCTGACACATTTTGTCGAGCAGTGATTTACCTTTTTTTTCTCTTACTTTCTTTCCATTTTCTTCATCTGTTTTATTTTGGTGTTCTTTTTGACTATGAAACCGAGCAGTCAAATGAGCTGGAAAATGAAGCCAATGCCTTGGGATTTATTTTCTAAATAACTGAAATCTAATTTTGATTGTGAGCTCTCGACCAGACAAATCAAAAGTTAATATAACATACGTCTTTGATGTGTGTATATGGGGATTTGGGTACGAACCCCAGGCTGAGGGCTTACAAACAGCAAAATATCCAACATAATATGGTAATATGAATTTCAAAAATAATTGAATGCTAATAAAACCCTTGCAAGTTTCTATGGATATAAATAAACTGTTGAAAAATACCATTAAAATGCGTGTGTGGAGCTCTATTTATAACTATAAAGTTCAGCATCTGCAAGCGAAATATGAGCCAAATATGAGTAAGATGCAACAATGAAAAGCTTCTGCTAAATAAACAGCTTCTACTTCTTCAAAATTATATCACATACTGATTTTAAACAGTAAATATTTTCTAGAAAATCAACTCACTATAAAAATAACATGCTTGTTAAACATTAGAGCCAAGAATAATGCCAGCCAATGGCTGGCAGCCAAGTATGCGTACATAAAATAATTTTATACGCTGAATCTGCCGCTTTATGTTTCCTTATGGCCGGAACAATTATGAGCAAGCATTTACACACTGTGTGTGTGTTTGTGTGTGTGCGTGTGTGTTGCAATTGTGGGTTACCCATAGCTGGGACCCACTATGCATAGCTGGAGCCACAGAAGCAGGCGACCCAGCGGCCACAGGCGAGCATAAATTTTACCGCAAATGCAACAACAACTACAGCAAGAATAACATCAATTGCAACCACAAAGGCAATAACATAGGCCTTGTGCATTGAGGGGAAATGGGGCATGCAACGTGCGGCATATTGCATACCTCGGGCATTTGCAGCAATTAACACGGTCGACGGCGTGCCTTGGCGCCCACTTCGGAGCCTGCCAAACAATTTCTTGTACTCCTCTTTTATTTTTCTTTTGGTTTTTTTTTTTTTTGTGGCACGTAATGAGCCAGGACGATTGCTTGGACTGACGGGTCTCTAATTGCATTGACGATTTCGCTTTGGTATGACAATGCCCCACCGACGCACCCTGCTCACCTGCCTTCAACTCTGATTGAGTTGCAGTTAATTATATCTCCAGTCTGGTATTTGAATGATTTTAATGATTTGTAGCGGTTTACCAGCAAACACTATTTCACTTATTTGGCTTAGGTCTTGAACAGCTACCAGCAGGCATGTGTTAACCGGAACCCTCTCTTTCCACGCCATCTCGCACTCTCTCCCTCTCTCTCCCCCGCTCTCTGTCTCCATGGAGCTTGGCTGGCATCGAGTGCAATGACACACAAGATCTTGTGCCGTGTGCTCTATGAGTATTTATTTACAGTTGCCGGCAACGTTGACGACACATGTGTGTGCGTTAATATCTGAGCGGTTGCATGGGAACTTGTTAACACCAACTGAGCCGACAACAGCACACTTAGCGAAAAACGCTGATATATATTTAAAATGTCCCATTTAGGTATTTGGGATTGATTTAATTAATTTACTTTCAGGAAGAAATCAATTTATTTTTAAAGTAGGGTCAATCGTAATTAATTTATTCCGTTCTTATTTGTACATTTAACTTCCTTGAAATAGGATTTGTTTACCTATTTTGAAATAAGAACAATCGTTGTTAACCAATACTGAAATTTATCATTTATTTCACGTTCTTCAAATAAGAGTTCCATATTCAGAGCTAGGATTTATTTTGACTTTAAGAATACTCGTAGTTAATCTATTATTAATAACTTTAACAAATTGAAGATGAGAATATCATTTTCAGATATAGATTTTTTGACTTTGTTCATGCATTTACATAGATATATATATTTTTTTTTTAGTGCAGGCTCCCTTGACAAGCAGTATTCAAGGGAGCTTAGGATGCGCTGCTTCTGCTGCTCCCTTTGGTGCTTTATGGATGCAGGAAGCTGCTAGCTGCTGGCTGCTGGCTGCTGACTGGTGCCTCGTTGGGCTGGTTGCTGACTCTGGCACTGGCTCTGGGTCTGGGGCTGGGCCATGTGAGTGATTGTCAAGTGGTTGACGCTGCAGACAAATGAAATTCGCTTAAAGTGCGCCGCGACTCTAACGCGACAGCAGCCACGTCTAGCACAACTTGACATGGCTGCCACAGTGAGGGGGCGTGACTGCTAGATTTGCCAGACTTGCCAGACTAGACATTCTATAGCTAACCCAAAGACTTGCCATATTGAGCACGTATGTCTCCCATATAAGTATACCAACAAGTGTGTCTATATTTAGATTTCAATAAGAGTTTAATTTTAATTTTTCTTTTTCAATTTCAAATCTCAAGAGACTAATTAAAATTTAAATAATACTTTTTTGCATAAAAAAAAACAATTCAATTATAGAATTTTAAAAAAAATAATTAAGAATGTTAAAAATATCACACCTGAAGAGCAAACACCTTCTGCCTTTGTGCTCTGTTGGTTATATAACATGATATGAGTCTATCCAAAATAAATCCAATTGGAACTATATTTACTACATAATAATTGAAAACTCTATTTAGAAATTTGTTATAATTGTAAACCGTAGGGTATTTAAGAGTCACACACTCGTGCTTATGACCTTCTATTACCTCATGCTGCTGCTTGTTGCAAGTTGCAACGCTGCTGTGCCCGCAGCCAGTTTGTGACTTGCATTACGTGAATTTTTATAGAAAAATCTTCAATTTTGTTCACTGCTTTGGTGCCGATTCGTTTTGTGGGAGCGAGGAGAGGAGAGTTGCATGTGAAACTGTAAAATAGAATCAGCTCATTCGTCATGTTGCGGAAAATGCATTTTATTTTCTATTTGGCAAGGCACATGCGTGAAAATTACTTTATTTTTAATGATGATGATGACTACGACGACGACAATGTTGGAATAGCTGAAGTAAAAGTAAGAGACTTTGCTTTGAAATGGCACAGTTGCAGTGCTGTGGCGGTTGCATTTGCATTTAGTGGATACAATGGTTAAGACACATAGCCTTAGTCTCAGGCCTGAGCTATTATGCCGGCAAAAAGCAGTTGAAAGCGTGGGCGTATTTTCTCTTAACGTTCTTCATGTTCGCTGCTGTGCATGTCATTAACATTATGAGTGCTTAAATACGGTATGCACTCGAAGAAAAGATGTGTATTTGACGGAAGTAAAAAATGTTGTCCAAATCCGACAGTAAACAAAAATCTTAATTCCCTTTCGATATTCTTTGTCTCATATCAAAATTCCTAAACGATAGACTATATTGGAATAAATCTAACACGATTTATAAACGGTTGAATTACAGTTATTTAATAAACCTAGATATAGACTAAGATTTATTGCAGGTTTTAAGTTCTCAAGTTCAGTCGTAAGCCAACTAATACATAATATTTTTAATTTATTCAATTTGGAATTCTCTGCCGTTCTACGAACTTCTCTTTTGAACTCGGTTGTTTTTCTTTTTTGAGTGTAGAAACGGGGACTAGCTCAAGGTAACGGGAGCTGCAATTGCAGTTGAAATTGCGGCACAACAAAAAAAATGTGTTTAGTAAATTGCTAGGCTGCTTTCCCTGAGCCTCCTGCCATGATTGACATTTACGGCGCCGAAACCTACTGTAGGGTAATTCTCCAAAGTGATTCACTTGCCGCCAAACAATAAACCAGATATTGCGCATAAATTTCCCTATGCCTAACACAGCAGCCACGGGAAGAATAGAACGTTCAACAATGTTGTCGTTGTCCTTGCACACGTGTTACAAATTTTATATGAGCAAACAATTTTCATGACGCCTGTTCACCAAAAAGCGAAAAAGAAAAAAATAATATAAACGCACAATAGATAAAGCCAAATACTCCAAGGAGCAGGCAATAGAGAGAGAAAGAGAGAGGGTGAGAAAGAGGGAGGTGAAGCCAGGAAGTGAAGAAATGCTGCTGCTGGCTTGACAGCCATTTTATATATATATGCGTACAGGAAAAATGTCGTAAAAAAGTTTTACGATCAAACATTGCACTTTATGTGCTTTTATGTAAAATTACCGTACAACATTGGCAACATTGTCAGCTGAGCTGTAAAAGTAGCTGAAATAGACGAAACCAGGAATAGCAGCAGCAGAAGCACCAGCTGCTGAAGGTGCAGCTCAGACACTCGCAAAGCGGAGCTCAATTTCTTAGTATTCCGGGTTCTAGTCCCAGCTCTCAGGTCCCAGTCCAATATCCATGAGGCAATCAGGCAAAGTTGCCACACATTTTATGTGTGTGTGTGTGTGTGAATGCTCGGTGGTGTAAATCCAATTTACTTATTTGCCTGCCCATCCTTCAACATATTTTCCCCAGTTCCTACTCTGTGTACGCATATATTTAAAGCCATCTGACAACTAGGCGGGTACTTAATATGCGATATGACTTCAATTAGCTGCTGAGCTGCTTTTAATGTCATATTTTTATGACCAACTTCTCACACATCGTTTTCGGCTGCATTGAATCTCGCACATTTCCTTGTGCTGCATTATAACCGCAAATTTATGGCCAAGGGCAATAGGGCTTTTATCTTTTGGTCAGCAGCCAGCCAACATTCGAGTGCCGCAGATCGTAAAATTAATGCCACAAAACGTTTTCACTCTCCACACGCTCCCTCTGGGCCATTAGTGGAGCATAAAACATTTTTAGGCAAATCAATGGCCATGTCAAAAAGTGTCAAATAAGAATTCAACCTGCGCCTCATTTGCACATTAATAAGCCCATTATTTAAATGTTGTCAACAAATTCGATTTGATTTGATTCAATTTAAAGAACTTCTCAGATTTTTTTATTCGGCCTTAAACACAAAAGGTTTTCGGTTTCGGCCCCATTTCTTTTTTCTTCTCGCGAGAAGTTGCCGAGCTCAGTTCACTGAACCACAGGCGGCGCGACTAAAATGTAGGACAAATTCTAAGGCTCATTTGCATAATTTATGAAACTTTAGCGGAGATCAAATGTTTTCATAATTATTCAAAGAAAATACTAATTACTTGAAATAAGCTTTATAGGTATGATCTACAGCATATTTATAAATTGTTCACATAGAATGTTATAGCTATAGTATATATTTTACATTTCATGATTAATAAATGTATTAATGCTTATAGCTAACAACTGGCATAAATGTGTTAGATTTAATTACTCTCTGGGATAAACTCCAGATTTCAGTCGCATAGCTTAAGGAGGGGATTTCAATTTTACTATTTTCTAAAACTTTGAAACCATGTTAAGAATTCCACATTTTTTCTTCCTTGACATACTTAATTTGCATAATTAACAAGCCATACAAAATGCAAGAGAATTTAAAAATACCACATTAATTTATGCTTACAACTAAATTAATTTACATATGACAAATAAATTAGGAAAGGTTTAAAGATTTATATCAAATTCCATCAGATTAGCCTTATCTGATGGGCTTTGACCACCTTTAACACATTTTCTTTATAAGAAATTCAAAATCGAAAACCAGCAAATAATCCATGCTAAATAATAAAAGACAACTTTAAATTTTAAAACACCATAAATAACTTAAAACTTAAGAATTGTTCGCAAAATTTAAAACTTTTGTAAATCATAAAGGACTATTAACTAAGGAGAAAAAAATCGCAAATGGATTAGTAATGGCAAAATTCGATACAATTGACAAAGGTGCAGATGACAGCTTACGAAAAAAAGAAAACCATTTTTTCCCCATTTGAAATGGTATCAGCTTTAGGCGTTTTTTATGTCGCCAGTCAGAAATCCATCCGGAAAATGACAATTTTTTTTCGACACAAATTTTTTTGACAGCGATTTTTGAAACGGCTTAAGCAAAGCCAAGCGGTGCGAGTGGTTGAGTGGTGCTGCGTATGCTGAAAGCTTATATGCGTTTGTTTTTGCAAAGGTAATCAGGCTTGCCGGCTTTACGGGGCCTTTGTTAAAAGTCCGTTAAAGTTTGTCAAAGGCTGTTAGCTTGTCAGTGATTATGGCCTTTGTGCAACTGTCACAACTGATTGGGAATGACAGATAGACAGTGAGTGCAACTCAAAGTGAAGAACTCAATGTGGCATTATATAACAACTCGATTTAAAATATGCAACGGGCAAATTAAGTAACTCTGTTTTAACTGTACTTCCGACAACAAAAAGAGCAGCAACAGCAGCAGCAGCAGCAGACAATGTGCAGCAGACTGTTGCCAGTTAGCTGGCATTTGCAATCGCAACTTGCCATCATCAGCAGCAGCAGTACTTAGTTTTTAGTATGCCACGCAAAGCCCCGCTTGGGACGCCAAATAGGTGTCTTTGGGGAATCGGGTCAGCAGACAATGTCAGCAAACATTTTGCCACCAAATTTGCATTGCATTAATTTGCGGCAACAGTCGGCACAGAAACCAGACACAGACGCAGACCAAATCCCGGCCCAGAGCTGCAGCGCCCTAATGAACGACTGGCCAACAAGTTTGGTTCAAAATAGCGGAAAAGGTTAGTAGCACTTTAATATTTACTGAAGTTTGGCTACGCAGGCGGTTCAATGGCTTCGTTACTGCGTTAATGAGTTGTGCCAAGACTCGGATTGGGCTACACTCAGACAAAATATGTGCTAGAAATTAAAAAAAAATCAAGAAAGATGAGTTGCAATAGTTTTTGAGACATTAAATTTTTAAAACTCACAGTTTTGTCTTGTGTAACATGTTCTAAATTTTACAAAATCACCATAAATGACTTGGCATATTTGTGAAATGAAAGCTTACATAAAATTATGGTTTTATCTGTCTATAAATTTTATGGAAATACGTCTGTATTTCTGACTTTTTTATGTTAATTTTATTTATTTTTATTTTCACTTTTGAAGAGCAACTATTTCCACATTGAAGAAATTCATTCGATAGCCTAAAGTTTAGTTTTAAGTAGCAATTTTCCATTTTCCATGTGTTTTTTTCTGAGTGCAGAACACTCCAGGGACAATCCAGGTTTGGTTTCGATGGTTAGCCAGGTTGTCTGGCATATTTGGTCCGAGGACTCAATTACAAATTGGTTTGTTTGTAGCGGCAGCACAAACACACACACATTCAGTAAAGTTGCTGGCGGGCTTGAGCCCTGTCGTCATTTTAGCCTGTGGTGTTTAAGTTAAGCTTTGGCTTGCGGTTATTTAATACACTTTGCTGTGGTTGCTGTCGTTGCTGCTTTTGAGTTTCGTCTGCAGTTTGAAAGGAAATGCGCGTCAGCCACTCAGTCAGTCAGTCAATTATACTGACACACTACTCATTGAAAATTTTTGTCCGGCTGCCTCGAGGAGTGTAAATAATCGACCAGCTCACTTTGCGGCTTATGCGTTTTACTTAATTACCAATTTGGTTTTTAAATGCTCTTTGATGTGGCCAGTGCACAAGATATATATATATACAATAAATATGTGTGTGTGTGTGTGTGTATGTGTGCGTGTGTATTTGCTCTAAGCATGGGTGTCATTTCCTGTGTGTGTGGCTTTTGATGTGGGCGGCGGCAGTTGTTGCTTGTCTAGCGTCTCATTTCCTGCCCTGTCGCGTGTCGCATTCTATGCCCTTTTCTCAGATTAACTAATTCAACGCACATAAATCAAAATGCAATTTGTTCTGCGCAAAGGGCAATAAGGCTAATAACTAAACAAACTGCGGGCCACTAAATCAAACCGAGTCGCACGATAAAATAAAAAAATAAAAAAAGAAAGAGAAAACCCCAGCAGACACAGCATACCGGGTCTAGGGACAACATTTACCAATGATGCCGATGCTGCCGATGCTGATGTGAATGTGGATGCTGATGCTGATTATGATGAAGTTCTTCGAGCTCTCAGAGCTTCTTCTCTGCGCCGCTTCATCTTCATCTTCTTCTTCATCAACAAGCGACTAGTTGTTGCTTGTGGGCAGGAACGTGGAGCGTGTTCTTCAAAATTTATTAGCTGACAAAACAAATTCATTATGAATGATAAGGCAAGGAATTGTCATGTCTATGATGAGACGGCGGATACCAAAAGACTCTCTCAGCTGCACTCGGCAAAAATTCTTGCCCTAAAATTTACTTTCGATTTTCAAGAAACACATTTGAGAAACATACACTGATAAATCATTATTAAAATCACTTTCTGAAACAGAAACTAAAAGGATTTTCAAAATTCCAGTCTGAGTGTCTCGGTTAGACGCAAGGAGTTAGGGGACATCTCTCGGCGAGATTTGTCAGCGAGATTCGTCACAGACATGCGACACAGAAGAACAAAAGCAGATAACAACACAAATCAAGCGATGAGCACGTGACAAAGATTTTCTCCCAAAAGATAGACACGTGACAGCTAATCCTGTCACACAAATCACACTTAACTCGCTTTTGTGCTGAGCATTAGACTCTGACTCTAGCCAAGTCGTCTAGGTAATTAAATGCAGATTAGAGATGGTCACGTGAAATATTTATTTGTGTCTTTTCTTCCGTTTTATGTAGCCGCCATAAAATGTGGCATCTCTCTGTGTCTGCAACGATAAGCGAATGCCCCAACTGAAATGTGCATTAAATCTGATTAGTCACGGCCATAAATATATAAACATATTTTGTGAGAAGCAGTCCTCATACATATTTTTGCATTATGTGAGTTTATTGTTCTGAGAATTCAAAAAGGTTTACATAAATTTTCAAATCGTGGAAATTCATTTGTAATTTTGATTTGTAGATTTGCCGGCTTTGGTATTATTTTCAGGTAGTAAAAAAATAAATATATATTTCGAATGTAACCGACTCCATAATACTCTAACGTCTGTGGAGTAACTGCTGAAGACTTTTGAAAATTTAATATAATAATTTTAAAATCATAATTCTTGAATTAGGAAAAACTCGTCACTTGTTCAGGAGTGCAGCATCAAAGTTAAAGATAGTCTAGAAGTAGTCCTCGCAGTTAAAGTAGCCGCAAAGTAACCAATTAACGAATGCCTTCGGCCTGTGCCCCGAATTTAAACTTATGCCCTAGCATTGCCAATGACAATGACAGTGGGAGTGGCAAGCGGCAAGCTGCCGAGGCAGCGACAGCAGCTCATAAAATGTTGGGATGACGTGAGGCTGACAGTTGGTACATTTCAACCTGAGCGCTGCTGCTGCTGATGAGCAGCTGTGGCAGGCGCAATCATTTTCTCTCACTGAGACTCTCCGCATTACAAGCTTTAATAGACAAGCGCAGCAGTGGCGGAGCGCTGAATAAGATTAATGAAGCCGTTTAAAACGCTTTGGTTGTTTATCATTCCGCAGATTCACCCCGACTTCAAGCTTAGGTGCTGCGGCTTATGTGTTGCTGTTGTCGTTGTTACTGCTGCTGCGGCAGATGTGGTCGTCATTGCACTGTGCACAAAAACATGTCCTGGTATTTCAAAAATTACCACAAGGTAGATAGATCAAATTAAAAATAAATTGTGTTTTTTTTTTTTTGCAAATCATGGATTTAAGGTCCGAAAAATAACCAACAAGATTTTACGCAAAATTTCAAAAGTTATATTTTTAAATTTAAGTTACTTAAAAAAACATATCTATTTTTTTAATAATAAAATTTTTTCTAAATTAAAAACAAATAATTGCTCTTGAATCCGACGATCTATAAGCGCCAGAGACTGCACATTTCTGGGTTTCTTATAAGCATTTTTCGTTTCGTTGGACATTTTATGTTGTTCTGGATTTGGATTTTCGGGCATATTTTTTTGCCGAGTGTAGTTGACACGCCGCACAGCAGATTTGTAGTCGGGGACAAAAACAGGCAACAGGCAGTTAGCTGTTGGACGGTTGGCCGAGTCTTATTAAGTCGCCATAAACCATAAGCTCACGTTTCGCTAGTTGCCTGACTGGCATAGCAGAAAATATGCTTAATACAACTGGCGGCATGTAAAGGACTGCAAAGACTGAGGGTCCAGAGGCTAGACTGACTCTGATAAATTTGCGGTGGGCGTTGCAATTGCCGCCCAGCAGCCGGCCAGCTGCCGACGTTGATTAGCTAGACATGACCCAAAAACAAAAGAATATATATATATTTATATATATATATATATATATATTTATATATATATATGTATATATATATATATTTATATATATAAATAGGCGGAACAAAAATCGTCCACGACTTGGCTCGAAGTTCAAATGTAAACGACATTTGCAGGCTGCAATTAAAAGAAAAAAATCTGTCATCGGGCCAAGTTCTGTGATGTTGGTTAACTTTATGGCCTGATGAGGCGTGCAGCATTTTGATGGCCAAGCACGTAGAGCTTGACAATAATATATATATATATATATATATATATATTTATATATATACATATATATATGTATATTAGCCAGGCCGAGTCGAACAACTTGAAGCCAATGGCAAGGTAGGCGTCTGTTGAGCTGTGTGCTCTGTGCTGTGTGCTGTGTACTGTATATTTTATTGGTCGCATAGATCTTTTTGGGACGATAACGAGTTTGATTTGTACTCGAAGCAACTGAAACGGGTTATGATTGACTGACTGTCGAGTTGACAGACGGACTGCCGCATGGCCCCAGAGTAAGCCTGGCCAAAATCGCTGGCTGACTCCTAGCTTGCCGCTCAAGCTGTGTTGTGTGCCCCCTTGCCGGGGCCAACATACTTTGTTATAAAATTAATGACCCTCATTTTGTATTCAAGTGTTATCGAAATGATTGCTGCTACACGTTGATTCCTGCCAGCAGAGCCCCAGTACAGAGTACAACATACAGCACAATAATAATATGGGCTTGGCTCTCAATGAATAATTATACGTAAATATAGACATATGCAGATGGATTTCTGTGTGTGTGTGCCTGTGTGCTTGGTGGCAATTAAAATAAAATTATATGTGCCTCATTAGCTCGTTAAGTGCCAACTACAAAAACGGCTTAAAGACACACAGAGCTCAATTTTTAACTGATTAATTTTACAACACAATAAAACTTCTCAAAATTAATTACAAATAAGAATTCAAAAAAATATTATAAAAAATTATAATAAATAAAGGAGTATACATAAAGCTGTAAATGTGAAATATTATTAAATGTTCAAATATAATAAATATAATTAATCAAAGACAAACTAAAAAAAATTGGCAGAAAATGAGTTGAAAAAATGTCTCCAGCTTGATTCGAGTTCATCGCACTTATTTCGAGTATTTTGAGCCTGTTGCTGGCTTAAAGATTTAACGTGCTTAGCCTAAGGAATTATATGTTAATTTTGGTTAAATTGCTTTTTACTCGATTCGAAACCATTTGAATTTTATTGAAGTTCATAATTTTCTCGTGCTAATGAAGTTCTACTGTATTTCACAATCTATTTTCTAAATTTAATGGCCTTTTAACAGCGGTTTTATATGCATGCCTCCATCGCTCCTCCTCTTTCTAAGAATCAAGAAAACGATTTGGAGTTGCCCAAAAAGAATCTTGGTCTTTCAATTGCAACTCACGTTTTCGCATGAGGCGTATGAGTGTGCTTGAATGTGTGTGTATAGGGTGTGTGTGTATAGTGTGTGTGCGTGTGTGTGGTTGGTGTGTTTGGGGCTGTGTGCAACGCCTAACAATAGCGTCGACACCTCGTTTCTCTTAAAGTGCTGCATGTTTGCCAATCGCCCTCTCCCACTCGCACACTCTTTCTCTTTCTATTGAGCAGGGGCACTTGTCTAGGCGTCGCCTCATGTAATTTGCTAGCCAGATAAATATCTAGCAGCTTATCACGATGTCTTAAGCTGCCTTGCGTCTTTCAACTCTTTGCTGTAGCTTTTTTCTTCCATGGGAATAATTTATGTGAAGGTTAGTTGCAAGCTCACACGAAATTACAAGCATGCAACTAGTGAAGTGGGTGGGGGGCTGCAGGCTGCATGCTGGGGGCGTTTACTTTCACAAGTCAACACGTGAGGCAGGCAGCCGTGTGCATGTAACGGGTATCGCGCTTCTTGTGCAGCTTGTGCTGCCTGACCTCATTTATGGGCGCAATTTGCTGCAAATCTGTGGCAACTAACAGCTAACCAGGCTAACACAGGCAGCCAGCCAGGCAGCTAGCTAGCTAGCCAAGCGTTGCGGGCTTGCATTTATTAACAACAATTTGTGAACGAAATGTGCATTAAATAAAATGTTATGAGCACAAACTAACACATACTCTTACACACACAACGCACACACTTATCGCACTTGCACACACATACACACACACACCCGCATGGGCGGCCTATTTTTTTGTGATTTGCTGTTTTGTGCCGGTCAAGTTGGCAATTTGGCAAAGCGTGAAAAGCGCAGACCGCATAAAAAAACTACAAAGACTGCAAAAGCTGCTCCAGATAGCCAGGATAGCAGCAATAATAATAACAGCAACCACAGCAACAACCAACAGCGAGTGCGCCTTGAAGGTAGATACAAAATGTATTTTTGGTAACAGACTGTGCTCTATAAGTGTCGAGCCATAAACTGCATAGTTTAGATACCCTAAATATGCATGCAGCAGAAATAATAACAAGAAGCAGCACAAGCGAATATAAAAGAGGCAAGATAGTATGACAAAATAAACAAATAGAGTAGACACCAGTGCATCAGAGTTCTGATTTCATCAAATATAGTGCCTAAAAGAAAAATAGTGCTTCCCATTTCATTACCCCTTCAAATGGACAGAATAAAAACTAAAGTGCATTATTATTTAAGCCCATCCACATTTAAGCGTAGAGCTTGTAAAAAAATGTTTAAAGACTAAACTGCGATTAAACTAAAACTTACCTTAATTAAATGCGCTTCACGCCTTTTTCTGTTCAGATTGTGCCTTAAACTTAATGGCTTATGCACCCTGCAAAGAGAGAAATATGAAAGGATTATAATAAAATTCTGTGATGTCAACCAATATATTCACTTTTAAGTCATTGCAAATGACAACAATATTAATTAAATTAACTTTCATTTATTTTTATTATATATTTATTTAATTTGAAAACAAAATAATAGCGAACAAAGTATAAGAACTGTATATTATTCATAGGGTATAAGCTAGTTATTACCTATTACGGTCAACATGCATTGCACAACTTGCAATGCGTTGTGATTCATGCAATTGGCCTCTGGGCCAAATAAATCAGCCAAAACAGAACTCAAAATGAAATGCAGTCGAGTAAATGAAATGAAATGCGCAACTGTCTGCATTGCTTTAACTTGAAAAATGTCCATAAAACCAAGCGAGCTGCCCCCTCTCCATCTTCGTTTCCATCTCCCTCTCCCCTTACCCCTTCAACACTCATGCGCTGTGCTGGAGGGCGTTTTACGTACGCACCTGTGCTGAATGTTTAGCCAACAGGTAGCCAGCCACCCAGTCACAACTACAACTAGAGCTTCAGCATGAGCTACAAGAGCCGGTCCCAGACAACTGCTGAACTGGTAGCAAGTGGGGCTGCCCCCAGTTTAAGTTGGGCATACAAATGAGGAAGGGGCGCGCACAAGTTGACGGCGCACGTGCTTTATGCTAATTATTTGCTGGAATTGGTATTGGAAATGGAATTGGGCGTGGGTCGTCACAACGCCTCGTTGGCACCTGAGGCCAGAGGCTAAACAGACCGGCAGATAGGCAGACCGACAGACAGACAGCCAGCCGCACAATCAATTAATTAAGTATTCTCCAACACAGTCAGTTCGAGCAATCGGCAGTCAAAATAAAAAGTCTTACATAAGACTTTAAGAATTTGAATAAAGTATGTTTGTGGAAATATTTACAAAAGTACAAAATAAATTAAAGTTTCTTTGTTTGCTGCCGCAAAGCACAGCAAAAGTCACCGGCGACCTTGTGAAGTACAAGTAATTAGCATCGGTAACCGATTCGTTACAGTCATGTCTACCTGTACCTGTTTGTATGTGCGAGATGGTTGTTTATTTTTTTTCCTTATAGAATCAAAGACATACGCATAAAAGATACGTATTTAATATCGAATACAGACTGGTTTCTTTTATTGCCATGTAAGCTTGAAAAATTGAATTGACGCCCACTTGAGATATGCTTTTAATGTAGCTAATTAATGCGTGTCTAATTAAAATTTGATGGCTTATTGCTCACGGTTTGTAAATAATCTGGCTACAAGTTTAACATGTGGTTTTTTTCTTCATGTAATTAAGCTGGCTGGCAGACAGCGTTGCGTATGCGCAATGTCACTCACTGGAAATTAACATGAAATGCCAGCTTGTAAGTTGTTGCCGTTGTTGTTGTGGTTGCTGTTGTTGTTGCTGTTGTTGTTGCTGTTGCTGTGGCAAACTGATTAAAGTCAAACTGTTACGCTCTCTGTGCAACGAACTGTGGAACGAGCGATGTCAGCTTATGGGTAATCATGTGCGGCTTGGACTTGGAATTAGACACAGTGGTGGTCGTGCTCTTGGACGACACGTCGCCTGTGTCGGTGTCTTGTATTCTAGGGTCTTGCGATTGAGCAAAGTCTGAGGTCTGAGCTCTGAGCTCCCGGGTCTCGGGTCTCGGGTCTCTCTCTCTCTCTCGGTCTTTGGGGTCGCCTCGTTATGTGAGTTCAAGTTCAAGTCATGTGCAGTTGCTTTTTGCCGGCGTTGCCATCGTTGCTTTTAATTAAAAGTAATGCGCGCCGTTTAGCTAAAATGTTGCGGCCCGTTCTCGTATCTTTTCATAGCTGTAGATGGGGTGGCGCACCCATCAGCAGCTTTAGAAGCTTTTGATATCTTTATACACTTATGCACAGGGTATTCGCATTTATTTTGTGCTTCATGCATATACTCTTGAAAAGTTCGGGTGTGAAAGATTTTTTGTTAATCCAGATGTATTAATCAAATCAGTCTGTGTTAAATCGGGACTGGAAATTAACTGATTTCAATTTAGGAAAGTAACTGAAATATAAGCAACTTTTATAAGAATCCGTAACTGAAATTGATTTTTTTTATTATTCAAAACATCGTTGTTAGTTTTTCAAACTTTTCGGTACCGAATATTGAAAATAATTTGGAAAAAGTTCATTACGTTTACTTTACATTATACGTATTCGGAGCCTTAAATAAGTTGCGGTTTGTCAGCTGGATTACAAGTGTTGTTCATTTCTAACTTTTTTTTTCTTGGACTGACTACCGACAAAAACTGAAAAATTATTCATTATTTTTATTAGAACTGGAACATAAATTCTGTTTGACACAGTATGGGCCAAGAATTATGATCACCGGACTACTGACAATATCATATGGCATTTATAGAAACGATCGATTGCTGTTTAGGTTCCGTGAAGGGTATTTCAAATTTGGCGCAGTGAAGATAACTGTTTGCCTCTCATTTCTATTACGTTTCGCACACGCTGCGGGTCTGCTGTGTTATTTATTTGATAGCTGTTTTGGCCAGGCGAGCATTCAGCGGGCCCGGCTAAGACGGTGGTCCGTCAGTTTTTGGTCAAATCACAGCGGGCGGCTCGCTTGGTTCTCGGCCATTGATTGTTGTTCAAAAACAACAAAAATAAAAAAACTGAAAACTGAAAACTGTGCCTGAATTATGCGGCAAGCGAGCAGAAATGGAAACGGAATCAGAACACCATTCGGCCCACGGACCCACAAGAATTTAATGCTCAAAATATGCAAAATCATGAGTCTGCGTTGATTTTAAATTGTATCATTAAAATGTAAAGGCAGCGCCAAAGAGCCGCAACAGCCGCAACAGCAGCATAATGAAACACCCAACACCAAACAACCGCAGCAACAACACCAGCAACAATAACAACAACAACAACCAAGCAAAGCAAACAACTAAAAGCGGACAACGGCTCTGTAGAATATTTCTCTCTGTGTGTGTTTAATTTTTTCCGGCTTGTTCATTACAAATTTTGATTGAACCCAATCGTGACGGGGGGGTTGGGGGAGTGCTGGACGATTGATAGATAGACAGACAGACATATAGCCCCTAGGGGCACACACACACACACACATCGCCCCTGCTCTGGGGCAGATCAATCAATTCTTTCGCTTTGCTAATAAATTGTTCAAACGGGTCCACAAAAAAAAAAAAAAAAAAAAATAGATAAGCAAATTTAACATTTTCGCCGTTGTAGCAATTATATATACAATTATTTTGTATTATTTTGTGGCTTGTTAATTTCATTTATTTTGTATGTCTAATTAAAAGCGCGACGGTTTTTCGGCTGATTTTGATTCGCTGTTTGGTTTTGTATAAATGGTAAATTGTGTGAATGCTTATTTGTTTAATGTATTAAACGCTTCGTCAACTACTACTACAAATAATTGGAAAATACCTTACATAGAAATAAAATATTGCGGGATAATATATGTTTCAATTGGATTAGTTGCATGTTGCGAGTATTGCATGACTGACAATAATTTGGGCAAATTCAATAAGATATTTTATTCTTGAACAGGATGAAAGTTTTTGATTTCTTATACCCTTTCGACATAGTTTGACTTTGGAATATACTTAAAACGATTTCTACATTTAAAATTAAATGATCGAAGGAATCGAAGCAAATATAACAAGAGTTGAGAAAAATACTATACATTTTAGCAGTCAGCTCCAGTATTATTCTGGCCGGAATTGAACATATCACACACTGGGATATTTCATCTTTCGCAACGCATAAAAATTCAGATTTTGTTATAAAATTTGTGCGCTCATATTTTGATAGCATTTTTTTTACACAAATTCACTTAAATTTCACTTTAAATTGGATTTTGTTGTTTGTTTGACAATGGCAGAGTATTCATATGCATATGTATTCACATTTGCATATATATATATATATATATATATATTTATATATATATATATATATATGTTGTTATATATGTGTATATGTACGTCATAAATGTATGTGTATGTGCAAATATCAAGTTTCCATCAAAATTGGAGCTTACGAAATTTATGCGCACTCAATAAACGCATTGGAAATTGACGTTAGTGCAGTCAGTCGGTCTCTTTCTCGCCCACTCTCTCTCTCTCTCTCTCTTTATCTCTCTCACACACACTGTCTGTCTCTATTGGATCAGTTAGTAAAACGACTTGTTGTTTTGGTTACAATTACGAGAGTTTTTGTTGCTGTTGCTGGAATTTTATGCAAACGACAACTGCTACAATTTATGGCCATCGAAAATTGGCAACAAAAATTATTGCAGTGTCGTTTGTGCAATTTTCGCCGTTTTGCGCAATGCAAATGAGAATTTGTTGCAAATTGCAACAAAGAGCAGCGATGACAGTTTTGACCGTGCGTATGTGTGTAATAGCAAATTACAAATATTTCAATTTAATGGATGCATTTGACACTCAATGCAAATGAGAATGCTCATTTGCACACTTTTGAGCATTTTTGAGTTGGCCGGAACTGAAATGCAAATACGTCTAAAAGGCGTAACAAAGCTGACAGAGCTTTGCCAGCTATTAGCAGCTTTTAGTTGTTGTTTCGTATTTGCTTGTTATTGTTATTGCTGTTGTTATTGTTGTTTTTATGTCACGCTGTTAAGTCATTCTTGAGATGCTCGATTGTTGATTTCGCACTCAAGTTGGAACTGCTGCTGCTGCCAATTGATTGCTTGAGTCGTACTTGGGCACAACGGGTTTCAGCTGGAGCAGCAACAATAAAAAAAAAACAGCAAGTAAGACTTCGCTTTTGGAAATATCCAACTCCAAGGTACTCTGTATCCCACACACAAATTGAAGAAAGAAGTTTTTCCAATCAATTCAAAAAAGTTCATCACACGTAAAATTGTAAAGAAATCATCCGTTGTTGAGAAACTCCATGATTAGGAGGAATCGTCACACTTGTACGGTTATTGTGGACACATATTGCCATCCACTTGCCAGACTTATTGCTAAACGCTTCTTGATACGCAGGGGGCTGAAAATCTGTTGTGTCAACCAGCTTCCTTCAATAATTCTCAAGCATACAAAGCCTTCTCGGGTTCGATTAGATTGCTTCTTAATAATGAAAACGCCCCGGATCAGCTCTTTTGTATTACCTTCCAGATATAACTCTCTATTTTTAAAATAAAAATATAGTTTCCTCGCCGTGAAAGTGCATACTTTAAATACTTAAAGGTGATCCAAATAAAAAAAAAATAACAGAAGAGAAACTTAAATTAAAAATCCATAAATTAGATAAAATTAAATTTCCTCAAAACATTTCTCAGATTTTTAATATATTATTTGGTAATTTCCTTAGGAAGATAGTTGCTTCAATCAGAATAATTGCTAAAGATCATAAATATATATTTATAAGTGCAACGCTAATGTCAAAAATCAGTGAAGACACCTTCTCAGAGATAGGCTTTTCAATAAATACAGGGTATCTGAACAAAGCAAAAACAACAACATTTGTATGCCATTTTGAGTGCAGTTCGGTTTGCTTGTCGCCAAAACGGGGCAACAAGCTGTATGCGACATGCGGTAAGCGGCATGTGGCATGCGGCAAGCGGCAGCGTCAACAAATTGCCACTCCAAAGGTGTTGCGGCTGCTGTCGCATTTCGACGTCAGCCACCGCGTCGCCTTTGGCATGTTGTTTGTTTTTCTTTTTTCTTTCTTTTTTATGTTTTCGGTTTTCCGTTTTTTGGCTTTAAGTTTTTATTTCTTAAATTTTTTTAGGGGGGGTTTTATTTGGCTGACACAACAATGGGCTAGCTGCTGGCAGCTCCGACATGATATTTTGGATAACTCGAAGCGTATACGTAATATTTGATTTGCAATTTCCATTACGGATTTGCAATTTGCTATTTGTGCAACGAGTTGATTGAACTGTCAATCGCCAACGGATATTGTGTCTATATAATATATCTACATACCGTTTAATTTTGCTCATTTTGAGCATTGTGTGCAATTTATGAAAGCTTTACCCGGCCATTTAGTTAATTAAATTGGAAAAACAGGAGCATTATAAATATTTAATGTCTTTTGCTTCGGCTAATGGCTGCTCGTAAGTGGCGCAGGATATCGCAGCAGGTTAATGGCATTTAATTGCCCAATACTCGGTGGGAAGAAAATTGACCAATTGACATACATTTTTAAAGATACTATTACGAAGCGATCCCAAGTAATTGGCTAGCAATTTATTGGCCATATGTGTCTCCAAATGCAATTTCCCTTTACTGTCTAACACACACACACACTCAAAAAATATATTGTGACCCAATTGATGCTTGTACAACTTTCTCAATACCATTTTCTTAAAGCAAGTTCGTTTTTGTGACATTTTTGAGTCTATCACGCATTGAAGAAGAAAGTCACTAGTGACTTTAAAGCTATCTTGTTGAAAATTTAAATATTAACGTGCTCCATCTATAGAGTATATAATACAGGAACAAAATGTCAGGGTTTCGACTATACATTTACTTTAAATAAAAATGAGAATAAATCAAATTAGTTTTTTTCAGACCATGAACTAAAGCGTTTTAGTTAAAGATGATTTGTACAACTCCTACTAGCAAATTTATGAAAACATTTTTCTGTCAGTGTAAAACTTATTAAATATTTAGATTGCGACTCGTTCCTTTTTCTCAAGCATTTCTATTACATCTTATATTATTTTCTTTCCTTGGCACAAAGGCGGCATCTAATAAAAATAGCTGCACGTTGTCAGACACAGACACAAACTATAAAAATTATACGGCGTACAGCAAACAAACAGAAAACATAATCATAAAAAAAATGCCGCACTTTTCATAAGCGCTGCGAAAGATTTTGCAATTTATTTCGTTTGAGTCATGCCACGCAATTGTCTAAGCAAAAACAAAAAACAAAACAAAAAAAGGCAAGCAAAAGTTTTTTATGACTATAAAACTAACGGCAACCCGCAACGAAAGACCAACGGACGGCAACTCACTTTTGACTCGAACTTTAACGGTGTAGGCGAGTCAAAAGCCCCCAAAAAACCGAAATCCAAACTAAAACCTCAACTCCAACTCCAGCTCCAGCTTCAGCTTAAACACGAAATTCTGTTCCAAACGCCGCCGGTGTCAAGGTTAAGCGGTTGACGGCACGAGCGTTAACAAAATTCAGGTCAGTTTTCTGTAGACGGAAAGTGAGAGAGAAAGAGTGAGAAAGGGAGAAAGAGGAAGAGAGAGCGGGAGTGCGCGAACCCGTTCAGGTAACACGTTCAAAAGTTCTGAACTCTCGAAAAACACCAAGCAAGAAAGCTCGACTTGACGATACCTTGAAATTAGAAAAGAAAATAAAGATCAAATTATATCAGATATCATGACAAATCATATATAGATTATCAGAAATATATATATAATATATATATATCTTTACGGCTGTAGTTTTTTTTCCAACGGTAATCGATATTTATTGATATTGAAGGAGGAACAAATTAAATTGATCTGATTATAGTAAACTAACTTAAATTCCAACTTTGCAAAATCTGTCGCTTATACTTTCTGTGATTAGCATTTTCATATTGAATTTTCTAATTGAATTTTCTAATATATTTACCTTACTGTGTCGTAGTGGCTTTATCCTGCCTGTTACATACTGTTGCACAACTTCATTATACCCTGTTTAAGCATACAGAATGCGTTCTGGGTATAGAAACGATCTGACAAATGTTTTATCATTAATTTGAAAATGAAATGTTCGTGGCCAAAAATGATTGCGCAATTTATATTCATTAGTAATGTGGACATTTACCTGTATATAGCTGGTCAATCTAGAAGCTAAATTTATTATATTCATTTTTAATTAGCAATTAGTCGCACTTCAGTAATTCAGATATAGCATTCCATTAAAGGTAACTAAAACCAAAAATTGAACTATTGACAATATAGTCAGCAGTCAAAGAGCTAATAATATTATTGCGCAGCAAAATATGCTCAAAATGAATTTTGAGTAGGAAACGGATGTTGTTGCTGTTTTTCATGCTTTGCATGTTATTTTGCAAGATTGGATTGTCGATTTGAACAAAAAGATAGAAATCGAAAGCAGCGAATATGGGGAAATCCATGTGAAGAGGGTTGTAGATATATGGGGACTCTGTGCTTTGATTTGCATTTTATATTTTTGGTCATTAAACAAAGGTCAATTAGTCAAACGAGTTGTGGAAAATGGACTTACACATTTGGCTGTTTCTTACTCAATTATTATAATCTCTTAGCCATGTTTAATGGGCTTAGGGTATAAGAAGGTGTTAGTTATTAAAATTCGCTCTGTGTGAACCCGGCATAAGCTAATAAATCGAATCAATCACAATAGTTGTTAGAACAGTGGTTGGAAATAATGCAAAAACTCAATTTATATTTCTATTAAGTGCTGCGATTTGGGCATTTTGCTATTTTTCATATTCCTGGCAACAATTATAAACTTTGGTCTGCTGCTTGTGTTGTGGGTGGGTGGTCTGAAGCCTATTAATCAAATCTTGTCAGGCAGCTGGCAACTGACAACTAGCTGCTCGACGGGCAGTCCCCACCCCTTTATCGCACACCAGTGTGCCTGACTGGCTGAGAGTTGAGTCCATTTGATGTGCTGTCAATGTTTGCTTACTGTCTCGGCCTCGCTCTCGGTTTGTGCCACCTCATTAATCATAAGGTGCAACTTGTTCTTGACCACTTTGTATATACACAGAAACTTCGATATATATATATATATATATATATATATATATATATATTGGCTTCTAATTGATATTTCAAAGCTGCAAAGACTTCAGTGGTGGATTGCTGCTGAGTTTCGGCAACTCAAATTAGCAGGTTAACACTTTTAATTTCTTGTCTGTCAGTTTGCCGCCGCCAGCGAAAGTGGCAAATCCAATTTTTGGATTGGTTTCCCACAAACGCTCGTCTGAGATTAGCCATAGTCTCTCAGCGCCATTAGTGCGATTTCAGTCAAAAGTAAACTTAATGAGTTTTTGAGTAGCTGAGAAATTATTGATTTGTATTATTACTTTTTTCTCCTCTTCCCCTTTTTCTTTATTCCTTTTTTTTTTGCTGATTGACCAAGCTTATTGCGGCAAGAGTTTTTTTTTTGGTAAATTTTTTGTTTCGTTTTGTATTTTGTGGGTTAGTATGTTGCCGCACAATGGGGTCACATCAGCATCTATATTAAACGGACAGCTTTTCAGCAAAGTCATCATCAGTGGCAGCTACTCACTTTTTTTAAAGACCATAAGTCACACAGGATTTTGTATACATCACATTCTCTCAACAAGGTGTCCATCTGATTTATGGGAGCACATTTAACATTTGACTTTTACAATTCTCGACATTTTACATTAGCGTTGCACACAAAACTAAACTGAATTTACGATCACATGCTGTCAGGCCTAATACCAAAAACTCACTTGTACTACAACAGCAGCTAACAGAATAGCGTAAAACATTAGATGAGATATTTTGATCTGGTAGCGATAAACTGAGAGATACGCTGCTATTTGTGTAAGAATAAATTTAAAGAGGAAAGAACATTCGATTTGAAGAATCAACTCTTTAAGCTTGTTAATCACATTTTCAATTATATAAATTTAAATTAATTAATACAGTTGCGTTTAAAATAATAGTAGAGCCGATGTAATAACAATATCATTTTTTGCTCGCTTTTAATACTATAAGAGCTCGAGAGAATGCCCCATTACTGGATTTTTTATTTGTCTAAGGAATGGTTACAAAAGGTTAATAATTTTCTATATATTTAAGGAAATATAAATACCTAACTAATATTAAAAGTGTACAAAAATATCTCGTATCTTACAATTTGTTAAAAAATATCTGGATTGTAGTTACACTAACAGAATAATCATAGAGTAGTAGGGGATTGTAGCTAGTTCTTGAATTCCTAAATGTGCAATATTTTTAATTTAATAAACAAATTTTCTTGTTTAAATTTTGTTATTATTTGGGAGGGGATTCATGGCCTACGATTTGCTAGATTTATTGTGCCTCCTTCAAGGCCTTTAGCTTTTTTAGCTTTTAGCTTTTAGCTTTCATCAACTCTAATTCTGGAATGCAAGAATCTTTGTCGCTTTGAGGTTATCTTTGTCTTCTGAGTGGATCAGGAGTTTTCCTAGGAAACAAGATATTCTTTTGGCTAAATCGACACATTCTGCTATAAAGAAGTGATGATTGTCACACAATCAGTAAATTCCAATTTGGTTTAGCCTATTATGAGATGAGTATGTAAATAATTATATATATTAAGATTGATTACAACAAGCACATGAAACATACTTATTATTTTATTTTCTTACTGCAATTTTAATACTTTTCCAAATACCATTTGGATCCATCCATTCTATCCAATATACTCTCTTATAATTTCGGTATCAGGGTATAAAAATAAGAAAAGCAAGCACCAAACCAAAAAAAAACATTCCCATTTACATAGTTAAAAGTCAATGCCGCATAATTTAACAGGAAATCATTAAGCGTTCGTGCACCGACTCGTTGTTCTATTTTCTATTTTCAAAAATAGTTCACTCCCAGCATACCAAATCACCCCCTCCCCCAAACTCTCAAACTACTGCCCGCCCCCTTCTGCTTGCAACGCAGACAGAGCGGCATTTAAATGAAACGCGTCTAGAATTAGAACTATAAACAACATGTGTTGAAATGCCTAATTGATTGACTTGACTGCAGCTCGACTTGACGATGGTGGTCTGCTTGCCCCTACCCCCTTACCCCTTGCCCCATCAATTTTTGAGTATTGCAATCTGATTTGGTGGTTAGAATTATGGCATTGGCATTCAGGCGACGACGACAACGATGACGATGACGACGACAAACCATTTGAGCATTTGATGAATCGGTGAAGCGGATCGTTTGATGGATCGTTAGTCGCCGTTTAAGTCAGCTATTCAGCTGACTGGCTAGTTAGTAAGTTGGTAAGTTGGTAAGTTAGTCGCTTCGATTTGTTGCTGATTCGATTAGCTGCAGTCGCTGCAGACTGACAACTGACGACCACCGACTGCATTCGTTCTGGCTGCCGCTGTGTGAAATGCGGAAGAATGCGATTAGTTGAACGTTACTTTAATGATGTGCCGGTTAAGTTGGTTAGTCAGCTCAGTTAAATTAGTCAGCTTAGCTCAGTTCAGTTCAGCTCAGCGTAGTTATTAAATCAATTTTTCTATACCCACTATTTATTACTTAACGGTGTTTGTGTTTTAGCCATATTTATTACTTTGCATAGCTAGCTTCTTTATTCCTGTCTCTCTCTCTCTCTCTCTCTCTCTCTCTCTCTTTCTCTCTTTTGTTTTTTGCATTGGCTTTCTGCATTTGCGTCTTTTGCCAATTACAGTTAACACACACCAACACCAACACACACACTCGCGCACAGGGAGACAATGGAACATAAAGCATTCTGGCACTCAAGCGACCGCTGCCTGAATGGATTCTCTAGGTTCTTGGCCAGCACTCGACAGTGTTAGCCAACTTTCCAATTGGCAATAAAGCATGTGAAAAACCAATGGCATTTCTTTTCCTTTCTTTTCCAATTCAGCGCACACCCGTGTTGACCACAAAATGTTGATTACCGTCTCCCAGATACAAATGTATCTTTGTTTTCTTCCTTGTTTTGTTTCGGTGTTTTTTTTTCTTTCTGTTTTTTTTTGTTTTTTTTGTTTGGTGGGGGTAACAATGGCATTTTCACGCGCCCTCCAACTCCAAAGGCTAGAAGCAGCCACAATGGCACAGAGGCGTTGTAAATGCCCAAAAAAGGTTTGTGCCCCAGCCACAAAGTGGACCAGACCAAGAGTATCGAGTATAGAGCGTCGACTACACTGAGAGAATAAGCTAGCTGATTCTTACTTCAAGTTAAAAACTTTAAGCATTTTAGTAATTTACTTCAAGTGGCACAAAATCTGATTAAGCATAGTAAAATTCGCACTTTTTTTTAAGCACCCGACAAATTACCTATTTAATGATTTTTCCATTTTCGTCTAAGATTTTGAGTAAATTCATCAGGAGCCAGCAGAAAACACTAAATTCAAAAAATAAACGTAAATTGTTATTATTTATTTAAAATGGCAATTCAGTTCAGCACTTTTCTCTCTGTGTACTGGCAACAGACTAGACACAGAACGTAGAACACAAAGCAGTAAATGCCTATGCTGCTTGCGCCTGAGAGTGAAAGAGCTTTGAGTGCTCTCTGTGCGCCTAACGGTAATTCAAGTTAACGAGCTAACGTAAATTAAGATCGCTTGTTCATCTTCTGCTGCCGCTGCTGCTGCTTGGCCATAACAGCAAGCAGCAACGAGAACTATACAGCACAGCAGCCAGCCAAGTTAGCTAAGCAACATCTTCTAACCAACAACAACCAAAAAAAAAAATGTGTTTGGGCTCAAGTAAACAAAAGAATGGGCTCCAAAATGAGCCGCATGCTTGTTTTATTTTTGGCTACAACAAAAAAAGCAGCTGCCCAAAAAAGGCTGGCAACAAAAACACAAATCCGACTGCAGTCAACGCCAACGCACAAAATGTGGCTGCACATGAAAGACAACTGTAACTGCAACTGGAACAAGTACAACAACAACAACAGACAAGTGGTTCCAGTGCTTCTCAGTTTCTCATCAGAGCTTGCTTAGCTCCTGTCTATCAAATCACACACACACTCACGCACACACACACACACAGGCACACACAGGCACACTCACGCATAGCCACATCATTTGCATGTGGGCAGTGGGTCAGCATTCGCTTCGAAAGTTGTTTTTTTTTCTCTCGCATCTCATTTGTTCTTTACGGTTATTTTATCTCAGATCTATAGATAAGTAAAAGTCTTCATTCTCATCAGTTTGCTCTTTACTGTTCTTCTTCTATTATCTTAAGTCTTTTCTTATGCTCATTCAATGCGCTTAATCACAACGGCTCTTCTTTGTACTTCGCTCCCTCTCTCTAGCTCTTTATCTCTATCTTTCTTTCTTTCTCTCGTTTCTCTCGTATCTGATTACTGTATACCGTAGAGACTCCCTCAACTCTCACTCATCATTTTGATGATTGCCTTCAACAACAACAATAAGAATAACAATAACAACAGACACCCCGTCGTCCCTTTCACTTTGTCTGCTCGAATTTAGCATCCACATTTCTATCGCCTTTTTCTGTTCTGTTCTGCATGATCTACTGCAATAATGCATCTGAACTATTGTTTCACATTTCATTATAATCTCTCTCCCCCTTTCTGCCTCTCTCTCTCTATCTTGCTAAAGGGTATTTATATTTTGCAGCACTGTTTTGCGTAAGCCAATTTTACCAGCTGCAATTGTGTATTTAGCTTATATGTTGGCCATAGTCAAATATCACTTCAATAGCAACTAACTTGAACTAAGGCTAAAAACAAGTAATTAAATAATAAAAATAATGAATAAGAAAAGAGATTAATTTTGGAATATTCCTTTGAAATTGTTTTTTAATAGCAACTTCCTGGTTTTCTAGACTTTTAAACAACGCTCAAAACTCCAAAAATGTTATATATCTGAATATCAACTTTTTAATGAGCTTACATAAACTGAATAGATTAACAATGGAGTTCTTGTCTTAAACACTAGCATTCTTTGGCCTAGATTCCATTTCAATCTTTTATCTTGCTAGGGCATTTGATGTTCGGCACCTTAATGAAACCAATTCTTGCTTGTTTTGTTTTTGTTGTTTTCCCCACAACTTCAGCTTCATTGGAATCTTCAGCAGCCGCATTACAAAAGAAATACAAATCGATTTTTCCTGCCTATAGATTTTTACATGCAACGCATTTACTTTTATGACTTTTGTGTCGTTGTTGTTGCTGTTGCTGTTGTTGTTGCTGTAGTTGTTGCTGTTGTCTAACTCCAGCATAGGCCATTCCCCTAATTCCCATTCTGTGTAGAGTCATAAAACTTCAAAATGTACTAGATACTTTCGACTGTTGCCCCCAATGCACGCCACCGACAAATGCCCCGCCCATGTTCAGTCATCATTTAGGCAACGTCATCGTTATAGTTGTTGTGCTGTTGAGTTGTTGCTGCTGCTGCCGCTATTGCTGTTGCGTGCAACATGCCTGTGTTGTTCGACTGTCGGTTGTCATAAAAGCAAAAAAGTTGACGCTTTATGGCTTACTTTGAAAATACAACCTCAACTTTGCCATTGCCAACTTTGGTGCGGAAATAGACTTAATGATCAATTAGATTTTGGCCGTTGACGGCTAAAGCGGTTGGGGCACTAACCTCACTTCGTCTTCTTCTTCTTCATGAGGCAGGGGCAGGGTCATCGGTGGGTCGGTGGGGGGCGATGATGGTGTTGGTTTAGTACCGTTAGCTTCCGATTGGGTGCGGCACACTGCATTCGGGAGGGCAGCATTAAGAAGCAATCTAATGAGCAACATTGGCGCGCTGCAATTAACTAAAGTCTAATTGGAGACGCTGCCTGGGCATAAAGTGTGTATTTTAAGGCCATTACCGATGGCTTCCTGTCGCAGTGGCGCAGTTGCACTCAGTTGCTTACATAAGACATTTGCCAATGGCACGGATGATGCAGCAGCAACAACAGTCCAAGAACTTGCCGTATGATTGCGCAAGCAACAGCAGCACAAATACCAGCAACAACGGCGACAACAACAACGACACTACTCACAAGAAGAAGAAAAAGAAGAAGCAGCAGCAGCTGCTTTAATTGGAAATTGTTGCGGGGTTAGCGAAAAGCGCAACAGCAGCAGCAATAGTTGATGCAGCAGCAGTTGATGCACTCACAAAAAGTACTCGTAAATAGAGTAAGAAATGTGTACTTAAATCAATCAAAGCCGCTTTAGAAATCCGGGCAAATCATTTTAAGAATGCAGAAATTGATAAATCAATTTATTAACTAAAAAAAAGAGTTCAATTTTAAATATAATTTTAACTGAATTTATTTAATATTATTCAATATTCAGAAATGTATTTATTATTCAAATTTGCTAATATGAATGAATGGGTTCAGGCTGTTGTTGCATTGCTTTTCGCTTAGTGTAGGCTGTGGCTGTTGCATCACGAACACATTGACAGGCAGCATCGTCAAGTGTTCTAGTTACGTGGCTGCTGCTGTCGTTGCTTTCAATCTTTTGGCGCGTTGCTGTTGTTGGCAATTGCATCACGCAAAGGCGACTCTCTTGTGACTGTTGTTATTGCTGTTGTTGTTGTTGCTGTTGTTGTTGCAACGGGTTTTGGCCTCAGATTCAGCTTTAGTTTTAGTTTTAGCTTTGGCTTTCCTCGGCTACTTTCTAAAGCTGCATCCACTTGGCATCTTCTTCTACTTCTCAGCATCCCAACATCTTCGCATCTCCCCTCGCGCACCTTTGTTGTTGCCTTTTAATTTTTATTTTTATTTAGTTTGTCATTTTATACCCTTGCATAGAGGGCTTCATGGATTTGCCAAGTGGCTGGCAGAGATCTACGAGCCCATTAAATATATAAAACTATATTCTATATTCTATATCTATGTTAATATTTACTATTCAAATTCTGTCAGTGTTAAAGATATCTTTGAATATATATCTTTATTTACTGTTATCTGTCTATAGGTCAGAGTCCTCCAGATCGAAACTATCTAACGAAAGCGGAGTATTTCTTATTCGGGCACATTTATCCTCTTTTTAGATACAATTTTCAATGAAAGAGAAACTAGAGCAATTAATCAAATCGGCGCACAAAGCTCCATCAATAATATTAAAAGGGTATCCTAACTTCGCCATGCTTAAGATGGTTGTTTCTCGCTTCTTGTTTTATCCTTAATTCAATAAAAAAAAATATAATGGGTATAATGAAACGGTTTAACACACAGAAGAAAGCATATCCGATACGTTTCGCAACCATAGACAGATGAAGTTTATTTCATTTGATCGATAACTTTTCACATTTCTCGAATATTGATACAAATCGATGTTCGATAACAATAAAAACTACAAATGTATAGATATATCTTTCTAATCGGGTATATATATACCTTGACATAACATGACACATCTGCAGGAATATCTTTTCCTTAGTTGAGTTGAGGGTATCTTCTCGTCGAGTTCTCTCGACTAGAGCACTCTTGCTTGTTTGGTTTTTTGTTTTTTTTTTTTGCTTAGCGCCCAGGTAACTGTTTGAGAAACTGGTGCAAGAGCATTGCTGCTGCTTCCTCTTCCACTTTGCTGCTCTTAGCCAGATGCTGTTGCTTTTTACTGCTGCTGCTGCTGCTGCTGTTGCTGCTGCTTCATCTGCTAGTTGTGCAGTTAGTTTTACTGTTTCAGGCCATCCACTGATTTTGCAATTGTTGCAGTTGTTCCTGTTGTTGTTGTGGCTTCCTATGTATGACATTAGTGTATGTTTTTTTTTTTGCTGCTGATGTTGCGTCAAATTGGAAATTAACGTGCAACTAGGCTAGGAACTGCAACGACTTTGATCCTTTGTTCTTAAAGTTTCTCTCTTTTTGTTGCATGCCCTTTTTTTTGCAGAAATTAATTAGGTGCCCTGGCTCGGGGTCTGTGGATTTATAGAGCTTGTTGTCAAAGTTGTTTTTGCTGTTAGTTAGTTTGCTAGTTAATAGTTGTTGTAGCTGTTGTTGTTGTTGCCTCCATGTCACACAAGAATTGTTTTTGTTTATCCTCTGCTTTATCTTTTTTCTTTTTGCGTAAGCGTAATAAAAAGTTGTTTAAATTTTTTATAAATTTGCTAGAGCCATAAAAGTAGCTCGTAAAGTTTTGTATTTTAGCACAAAATATGTTTACAATTTTATTTTGCTAATTAACGCAGCGGATGTCAAAGCCTAAAACCTCAAAGAGACAACACTTTGATTGATCTTTACCAATGTTTGAGTTGAGCCATAAAACTGTAAAAAAAAACAGCAATCAAATGATTCTCGATATAATTCTTCGATGATATTACTTGATAATATTTTAGTAGTTGTACAATTGCAATGCCAGTTTCCAAGGGATTGAGTTTCATCCTAAATTTATTAAGGTAGTGATTGACAATGAATATTTAATTACTCCTGATACAAAATGTTTTTTTGAAAAAAATGCTTTAATATCTAGAAGAGCCTGATGATGAAAATAAACTGAATCTTAAATAAGGTTTAAAAAAAACCATAAACATATGGGTACAACTTAAACTCTCTCTCTCTCTCTCTCTCGCTCTCTCTCTCTCTCTCTCTCTCTCTCTACATGATCCACCATTTTCTAAACATCTTTCAACGATATCTATATCTCACTAGTTCTACCTATCTCTACATCTATCGCTACATCTCTATCTATCTACGAGTATCTTCATCTTCATCTTCATCGCTCTCGGTGTCTTTCTTCCTTTCTACATTTACGATCTTATCTACATATTTCTCTGTACCTCTTTCTATGATTATCTCTATCTCTATCCTTCTCTATCTCCCTTCCTATCTTGATATCTCTATCTTTGTCTCTTTATCTCTGTCTCTACCTTTATCTCACTCTCTCTCCACACCTGTCTAACTCCATCCAACGTTATCTCTTTCCATACCTTTACATTTCTATCTCTCTGTCTCGCTCTTACTCTCTTGCTCTCACTCTCTCGCGTTATCTCTCTCTCTCTCCCTCTCTCTCTCTCTCTCTCTCATTCTCTATTATCGTCTATCTTTATCGGTTTCTACATCTAAATCTATCTATCTCTCTCCCACACTCTCTCTATCTGTACAATATCCTTATGTCTGTAACAATCTCTATCGCTCTTTCCCTCTTACTTGATCTCCCTCCCATTCTCCCTCTCTATCTCTCTCTGATAATTTATATGCATTTCTCAGTTAATAAATGTCCATCCATAACAAAAAGCTTAGGCGGTCATAAATCAAATAAATTTGTCATAATTCCCGACTTTACACAGATTGATAACCTGAAAAGTGTTGTGTTTGTTTAACTTTGTTGGCTGCATATCAATTGCCCGGTTCGAGAGTCTCATTAAAATATCATTTATGTGTGTCAACAACAACAAACGTTTAAAGCCAATTTGATTGTCAACCGAGGGGTCGGGGAAGGCGGCCTCCAACGAATTGGAGGCAGCAATCCTTTGGACGGGGCGGCCGCCGCTGACAGCTGCTTGATGGATGCGCAGGAAAAGCATGAAAAGGCGGAAAAGCAGCCGCGACGAAGCCGCACAACTTACCCGATTAGACGCTTAAGCAGTGGGAGAAAAAGGCAGGGGGAGGAGGAGGAGGGGGGAGTGGTTGGGTTTTGTGACCCAAGTGCTTATCAGCAATCTGTCAGTGGCGGCTAAACACAACTGGCAACAACATCATCATCAACAGCAGCAATAGCAACAACAACAACAGCAGCAGCAGCAGCAGCAGCAGCAGCAGCAGCAGTTGTGGCCGAAAAGTCGCGGCAGCATCAAAGTCTCTGTTACTGTTGCCCCCACTCATCCTTCCCTTCCCTTAACCCTTTACATTTCCGACTTGCCCCCTTTACGTGGTTGAATTTACAAATTACAACTAATTAAAAGTTAATGAGTCTGCCGCGTAAGCGAAATCAAGCGAAGCCCATCAAAAAACGCCAGCCTCGATAAGGAAATGAGGCAGTTTCTGCTGCTAACTAAAAAATATTCTATGGGAAGTGTTATCGGCTGCAAAAGCACTTGCATATTTTTACTAAATATTTATTTTTATTTTTTATAAATTTTTTGATATTTTTTTTATTTTTCACTTGTGCTGAGCTGTCTGTGTTCGTCGGAACGGTTTGTGATGCCTATCTCTCAAATGGAAGAAGGTAGTTTCTGCACTCGCAGAAAAAGTTGCAAAATTGTAGGAAATAGCAAACCATACACAAAAAATTATGAAAGCAAAATTCTACAAAAGGGCAGTGCCATTTCAAGAAAATTGTGTCTAAGACTATTTAGTAATGTATATTAGTAATTATTATTATTGTAATTATTCCCGATCAGCATCAGTAGCCCAATTCATATAGCCATTTCGGACTATTTGTCTGTATGAACAAGCCGATCTCAGTGACGTAGAGCTAAGTTCTCGTATACCACCAAAATTTTATTTTATTTTATTGAGAACTGCAATTTCTTATCGAATATCGATACAAATCGATTTCCCACATTTTAATTTATTTATATATTGATATAAACCACACATATTATTGATCAGATTCAATTATCATATCTAAACAACTTTCAGAGATCAGAATATCTGCTAACCGAGCGTTGTCGACTAGAGCAGAGTTCCTTTTATATTAAGACACTTCAACTAAGCACAAAGTGTTTCTGCAAGTGTTTCTGTTTGAGTTTCTGATGCTTTGAGGTTCGAGGCAACATCCGCTGTAGCGAAATAGTTGTGTGCGGAAATGTTTTGAGAGGCTGCATCGAGCGATAAATGTGACAAAGTTGCACCATAAAAATGCAAAATAAAAGATACAAGATACCAGTCTGCGTATATTCATCTTCGTCTGTTCCCAGCGCGAACAGTGTGTGGGAAAGGCAAATAAAATTATTATTACGACGACAACGGCAACATTGCGACGAGGCGCTGGCCAATTGACTTGTTTGCCACGGTGGCAACAGCAAAAATAAAAAAAAGAATGATAATAATAATAATAATACAAAAAAACAAGTCAGCATATTCTAATTGGCAACATCTGACCAAACAATACTCTGTTTCTGATGTGGCAAAAGCTCCAATCAGGTGGAAAATAGAGTTTAAAATATGAGAAGAGAAATGTTTATTCATTTTTAGTAACACTTAATTTTTTAACAATCAATTTTTTGTTGTATTTTTAATAAGCAACGGATATATTGGTATTTTCTAAGTTACATGTTTCAAGAAAGCTTCATTTTTTAATGAGATAAGAATGAATTATTCCTATTTTTCTTCTTTTTTATTTTGGAGTGAAGCACAGGCAGTTTTAAAAGCTTCTTCTTCTTCTCATGTGAGACACAAAAATATCTATCGTATTATTGGTTACATATTTATTTTTAGAGAAATGAAAGTATTGATAAAATTTTTAACTACATTAAAAAAAAAATATGCCTTGTGTTTTTTTCTTCCAAGAGATAGAGAGAGACACACGCAAAAGTGAAAACAATATTTTCGGTTGCATAATTCTCAATTATATCCCAATGCTTAATTGCAGATTTCAAGACTTTTTATTTTAATGAGAGCTGCGATCAACCGATTACCATCGATTTCATAAATTAACGAAAACATATTTCAAAAGCAACCGTTTATTTATTTAATTTTTTCAGTGGGACACAACGTAATGACAATATTTAATGACATACTGCTTTTTATTTTCTTATTTAAAAACAAGGCAATAGCTAATTAACTGAAATATTTCAGCAACAATAAAAAAATGTCATCAGTAAATCAGTAAACAGAATGTACATATTTCAAATATAGAATTTTAAAAAATGAGTTCTAAAACGTTGCCTTTAAAACTGAGGCTGGAAAACTCTAGGAAAAGCTGCAAGCAACTCTGTTTCTTTGAGTATTCAAGAGTATGCAGAGTGTAGCTAAAAAAGACGGAAAATTGTCTCGACAATTATGTGATCGTTAATGTTGTGGTTGTTGTTGTTGTCATTGTTGTTAATGTTGCTGTTGCAGCTTGCTTGACGATTGCTTCTTAATTAAATATTGTCAACATGAAAGCGATGCTGTTGTTGTTGTGGTTCTTGTTGTTATTGTTGGCTTTGTTATTATCAAGATTTGTTCTGTGTGCACTTTGATGAGTAACTCGCTTTGTGCTTGCTGGATGCCTGCCTGACTGGATGCAAGCCGGATGGTTGACGGTTTGATGGTTTGATGATTGGAAGACTGGGAGACTGGATGGTTGGATGGTTAGATGGCACCAGGAAGTGCGAAAACTATTAGTGGCACTTATTTATTCATTAGAGGCAGCCAGTGAGACGGACACCCAACACAAACACACACACACCACTTACTCCAATTATGCAACTCTGATGACAACAGAAGCAGAGGGCAATAGGATTCTGCTGCTGCCGCTGCCTTTGTTGCCGTTGCCCCTGCTTAGCATAATGTCAAAGGACGTTGCAAGCAACTGAGTCGCACTCTTAAGCGTACAGTAGTCCCTCGTGAGTTGAGACATATTGCTAAAAAACAAATTTGTCTGAATATGTCAAGGCATATTTATTTCAGACGTTGAAAAAGATTTCGCATTTCATATTCAAGTTTTTTATTTTTCATTTACACTCAACAACAACTCTTGTTTTGTTTTCATATGTTAAATAAATAAGGATTTAACGGTATGTTGGATAATTTTCTAATTTACGAAGCTTCTGTTTTATTGCATATAAAATTTGGAGAAATGTTTATATATATTTATTTTCAACAATTTTTATAAATTTGATTTTTAAATGTTTTCAAAAATGTATGCGGTAAATTGTCAGTTTTAATTAAATTTTAATTATATGAAAAAAATTTATGTATTGAGCCTTATTTAAAATATATTTCAGATTTAGTTTTACACTGCAGAAGTATATAAAAAAAAAATTATATGGATAAAAAGCATTCCCATTCGATTTGAAATCTGTGCAAAATGCTCAATTCAGTAAGTGGCAATTATCGAGTGCACACTGTAACATTATTTATGCGTATGCATTTTGCTTTAAATGATTTTTTTATTTTTATTTCAAGTCAATGCACTCCGATTTTTATAACTTTGAACTTTCGAAGTCAGAGTTCAGGGTGCGTATACGTAATAAAATAATAACGGATAAACTTACCCATATTTATATGCAAGTGTGTGTATTTGTGTATTGTATTGTGTTGAATGCGATATTCACAGATCGCAACAGAATGATTGTATGCAGTATGCAGCAGATGATATTACTTTTGGCTACGTTGGCTCCTTTTTTTAGATATTTATATACATATTTTTTATATTTGCTTTTGGGGTTTGCGCCGCATGGGACCGATTTCTGCCGAACTCACTTAAGCAAAACACACACAGACACACAGATATGGCGACACACACACACGCACACAATAATAAAAGCGTAAATGCTTATTTATTTGCAAGTCGTTCGTTTCACAAAAAAATGCGCTTTGTATAATTTATGAAGGCAAAGCACACGACGACAATTTCATCGAGCAGAAGTGCGAGTGCGAGCCGGAGGGGGAGTTGGAGAGGGAGTCAAACTCAAGCTCGAACTCGATTTCGATAAACATTGCGAATTGAACTGTTTGTTTTTTCTTTTTGTGTTATGCTCGAGGGTTATTAGAATATAAAAAGCGCCAGCGGGGACCGCTATAAAATTCAAGGAGTCAACAACAATAAAATTGAATAGCACAATTTTTTTTGTTTTTTTGATTTGATTGCACGAGTTTATTAAGCCTTAAATCAGCGAGGAGTGAGGAAAACACGCGATTGACCGACTGCACTGACCGAGTCCGAGACGACAACTGTGTTCAATTTTCAGTTTACAGTTTTCAGTCCATCAATCAACCAGGCGACAGCCGAATGCAATTCGCCACCTCAATTGCAACGATCGAACGATTTACCGAACAACGAAACCGACAACGACACCGAACACCGAAATCGAAATACGAAGCGCCGCGAGTCTCTTGACGAATTAAGTGCGCCGCATAATGTGCGTCCGCCACGATGTATCAACAGCAACTGTTTCGAGTCGCTAGCGTTTTTGGAGCCAACTCCAACAGTTCAACTCCACTGTGGAACGTATTTGTGGATGTTGTTTGCGGCAACGTTTTGGCGCCAGCTTTGGAGAGTTTCAGTTGTGCCGGTCGCCGAAAGAGCGCACAAAGAGAGAAAAATAACGTTAAACACGTGTAGCCAAAAGAAGCCGGTCTCAAAAATGGAGAGCAATAATAAATATTTTTAACACAGATTTAATTAATATGAATTAAATTAAAATTGAAGAGATGTGCATTTAAGACACAAACTGGACACTATTAAATATAAATCTTTTTAAAAATGTATATGTAGTTCACTTTTTGATAAGTTATTGTTAGGAATTTAATTAGCTCCAAGTAAAAATATGTTACACCTTATTAAATGTACATAAAATCCATTTGATTTCGTTTTTCTACTCATATTTCTCATATTTCTCATGCATTGCTCATGTTACGAATGCGACGAGCACAACAAAAATGCAAAAAGTGTAGACTTGGAGAGCAGCATGCGCATGCGCAGAGCATGCCGGAGAGTGGATTGCTAAGCGAGAGAGAGAGAGAGAGAGGGAGAGAGAGCGTGCCGTCGATGGCAACGACCACAAAAATAAACGCTACGAATTTGCCATCCACAAGGGAAAGACACCACCAAAAAACCAAAAAAACGGGTGATGTTTGAAGATGAATTGGTGTGGAGCTGAAGGGGTGGGGGAGTTCCTTAGAACTAGCATCTGTTTTATAGCAAGGGGGAGGCAAATAAATGAATGCCCCAAGATCTAATTAGAGGGAAATCAAAATCGAAGCACACAAAAATGCCAACGTATTCATAGACGCTGCCAGACAAACAGAAATCGAGAATTTTCAATATAATTTGCGATGATTGCCGATCACAGAGAAAAAAGCCAGCCAAAACGACAAAGAATGCGCCCAAATGCATCCAAACTAGCTATAAAAAGGCTGAAAAGTCTGCGTGTTGTTTTTTCTTCTTCTTTGCTTTTTTTTGTTGCACACAGTTTACTATCGAGCATTGGTCATCGTCTACACACACACACACACACAATTACACACACAGACGAATGAGGGAAAGGAATTTCAGATAGAAATTTATCTACGCTAATTTCAGAGCTAAACTTGTGTAATAAAACCGCATCATCATCGACTGCAATTTTCGCTGCTCGCGTGCCGCTGCCGCAATGCGAATATCGCATCTGCTGTTCGCAGTTTTTGAGCATTCGATTAGAGCGGGGCGCGTGTCGTGACACGAACGATAAATCAACAAACGCGTGATTAACAATGTTAATAGTGGAATTTGGTCTTTGAGATTACTAATTTATTTATATTAATAAAAATTATTTGAAAATGTAAAGAGGAAAATGTATATATTTAATCAAAATAGCATTAAACAGATTACAGCCAGTAAATTCTTTGGAAATAAAGCAAAATAGCGATGAATATTAATAAAAAGTATATAAAATATATAAAAAGAAATTATTTATGTAAGACATACTGAAATATTAACAAAGTATATTATAATATAACATAACAATTTTTCCACATGTTTTCACTTGAGTAATTCGTGCTCGTGTCGTGCTGAATTCTTTGAGCACGTGCGCATCTCTAGTTTGGAGGAACTATTGCACTTTTGGCATTCTTCGGATGAACGCCTCCAATTTCTCATAGAACTTTGGACCAGGTCTCTGAAGCAGTTTGGCTGGCGTTTGGTTTATGGTTTATGCGCCGCCGTTTTTGGTCTATTAAAATGATTGCAGTATTTACGTAGCGCTTTTCAGCCATAATTTGTATTGGCAATGCTCATCATTGACTGTCCGATCGTCTTTCTGCTCTTTTTGGGTCTCTTTGGCTAATACATTTTTTTGCTGTTTTTTTTTCTTTTTTTTTTTTGTTGGGTGCATTCAATGCGCTGGAGTTGGAGTCGATGTCTTAGCCAGGCCGAAACTCAAGCAGCCGCCGCAAGCGTTTAGCTCTCAATGCTGACCCGTTCTCTATGCTTTTCTATTGTTTATCTGCAACGCACCAGGCACAGGCACAGGCACAAGGCACAAGGTACGGCCAGAGACACAGCCAGGCCCCTGATGCTCATCGACCCATGTCCACTGGCGTAGTCAGGCCATCAACTGGAAGAGGGACCAGAAATTAAGGAAACGAACAGGTTACTTCAAAATTATAAGCCAAAAAACGAAGAGTTTCCAGACTCCAAATGCTAAATCTTCGAGCTTGTTCATTAAGTAAGGCCAATCCAAGGAATGCTGTAGTCGAGAGAGCTCTTCTGGAGAAGGTTATCCTGAACCCAGCTGTTAAACTAATAATTTGTCCAATATGAAAATAGGTTTTGCTAAAAATAAATCTGCATTTCTTCTAATAATATGTCAGGGTAATTTATAAATCAAATGGAAGGCTGCATTCTGCACAAATGTGTTTTTCATTCCCATTGCAAATCGATATATATCGATAAAAGGAAATGAATTCGATCTGGCTAAGATATACAAGAAATTATATTCCAGATCCATTTGCTCATAGAAATAGTTGGACTGACTTTGTTAATGCTGATTATGGATATATATTTTATTCGGTTCGGAGTAGTTTCTTCCATTCCACAATTTTCGTTTTCACTTTTTAACAGTTTTCCATGGGTTCGGAATCCAAATATAGAAACATTTTTTCTTTTAATGAAAATTACTGTTTATTTTTACAATATGTTTTCTTTATAAATTGTTTTTTTGTTTATATTTATATTTGTTATTTTAGTATATTATAATTATTTTCACACGGAATAATTTCAGCTGGCTTGCTACAGATTTGATTACAGTTAACCCCACTTTGAGTGTGGGCTACTCCCATGCCGATGTCCATGTCCATGTCACAATCCTAATCCATGTCGAAGCAAGTCGATGGCTTGGGTTTTTGTGTCTTCTTCGCCTGCGTTGGTGCATTAATATTTCCGGCTTATCGCCTTTGGCGTCGCATTGCCGTATTTACAATGATTATTGATCGCTTAATAAGAATTTGTTTTTCCTTCTTTCTTTTTTGTTTGTTGGTTTTTTTGGTTTTCCTTACGTTTATTTGGACAGCTTATGAATATATATTTGGTGTGATATTCTGTGTGTGCGACAAATATTTGTGCCGAAAAAGTGGCCATAAGAAAAAGAGATCAATTACAAGGTGCGAATCGCAAAAAGCACACAACTCTTGGATTAATGTCAACGGCATCTCGACTCGAATGCGCAATTTGTCGGCGCCATGTGAAAGTCCAACTTTCAATTTCGAATTCATACAAAGAGAGTCGTCATTCAAGTTGCTGATTATGATTGTGATTATGTCTGTGCTTGCGACGGGCTTTCAACATATTATTACACTATATATATATGTATATATATGCTGCTCTGTACATGCATTAATACCTCAATCTTTCTGCACAAGTCATGCACAAAATCAGTTGTTGTTGTTGCAGTTACTTTTGCCTCATCTCAAACGCCATCCCATTGAAATCACACAACTCTTGTCGGGCTAAGAGTGTGTGAGAGACTAGCAGCTACCCTCTACTTTAAGCGATACCAAACACATTTTTGAGAGTTTCCAAAGTCAAAGAAATTTATGTTTTAGTCGTAAAAAATAAAAATAATTTCGCTGTTTTCCTTTTGGGTTTGCCATTTGGCACTGTTTATATTTATTTATAGATTTTAATTCATTCATATTTATATTTATACTAAATTAAGCAACATATAAATGCAAATAAAATAAAATAAGAAATGTTTTTCTACGTGTTTATTGCATTTGTAAAGAAAATTAATTAATGAAAACGTTTTTAGACTCTTCAAAAGAAAGGAGCCAGAAAGTTATTCAATGTTTTCAATGCATATTTTATTTTATTATTATTATTTTATTTTATACAATTTGAGAGACTATTTGATAGATGTTAATAGGAGTATTAATGGGCATCGACTCATATACATCTATATATATCTCAGCTGCAGGGTATTCGTTTGAGATGCACTCAAAAATGAGACTACAAATTGCACTGCAAAGTAGAAAATGAAATTTGAATTCAAAGCTGAAAGCCACGCCTGCAATGCGCCACAGGACAATGAACTCCAGTGTAGCCATTCTTCTTCTTCTTCTTTTTTTTTGTTTTTTTTTTGAATTAAAAGCCAAAAGTGTAGCATTAAAGAACCTGTTTTCTTTTTGTGCGCACTTCCGTTTGCCGCAAAAGGCTGCTAATTTTGACAGATTACAAGGCATTGATTTTCAGATTGGGGGCATTATTTTTTGGTAAGCCACCGGAGCAGCGGGCAGTGCCTTAATCAATGGCTCATTGGCAGGCGATGGTTGTTGTTGGGTACTTTGGAGAGCCAAACTTGGAAAACAAGCCACACTTTCAAGTGGTGAACTTAAGGAAAAGAATTAAAGAGATAAACAAATATCTTTTATCTTCTACAAGCACATTGAAAATTGGGAAATTGGTTAAAATGAAATCAAAAAAATGTGAATGCATTTTCAGTGATTTGTGGTTTGTGTATAAAAATAAATGAGATTTTTGTCGACATTTGAGTGGGAAAAGATATCGTGAAATTGTAGAATAAACAACGTTTATTTAAGAACTGTGTGTTCCCAGGTCGGGCTGGTAAAAGAAGAAGAAACACAGCAACATTAGAGTTAACACAATTACCATCACTCAGATAGTAATGCCCAACGAACACATTTTAATTTTTTGGAAAAAGAGTTGGCAGCAAAACTAGAAGATACATGTATTCGAGGGTATCTCTTAGTCGAGCTCATTGCAGCAGATCATTGTCACTAACTAACCTAAGGTTTGACTTATATCAGCAACTATAACCAGCATTGTAAGTTGTGGGATCGAATTAGACATGGACTCATTGAGCTGCACAGTTCGCAAACAGAAAACAAAATACACAAAAAGAATAACATTTTTTGTACAATCTATGGTATGATATCTGCCTGAGATAGCAGTTCTTTCTTGTTTTTGAATTATTATTTTTGAGCGCTTATTTACTGAGCCCCAGTGCAAGCCATCCCGCTGCTTTCAATTACGCGCAAAGCTACAAAATGAAGAAAAAACCATTTTAAATAAAATGAAAGGAGGAAAGTTTTGCGTAAGAATTTATGAGCTGCATTGGGCGAAAGCATTCACGAGATCTGCATGCAAAAAAGTGCCAAAGAGCCAAAGAGCGAGTCGCCAGACGACGCCAGCGATTAAGAGCAGAAAATCAAAGGCAGAAACCAAAGCAAAAAAAAAAGAAAAAAAAGCAAGTAAGCCAAAAAGCCAAGAGCAACACACACAAAATCCTGGCAGCCGTAAACCGGAACCGTAAACGAAACCGAAACCGAAACAGAAACCGCAGCCAGCAATAAAAAGCAGAACGCGGCTAAATGTCAAATGACAAATGCTCGCACTTAAGAGTAATTTTTGTTTTTGTTTTCTTTTTTGGTCGAGGGTTTTGGTTAAAAGGTCTCGTGGCCAGAACCGAAAAGCAAACATAAAGTGTTGAATGCCAGCGGAAATCACTTGAAACCGAGCATAAATCAAAAGGAAACAATAATGGAGCAGAAAAACAATGCAAAGCCGAATATTATTCAACTGTACAGAATGGAAAATCGCAATTGCAGCTTCCGCTTTGGCATCCAAACAAATCCAAACAAGAAACTGATAAAGACCAAGTGAAAACTAAACGTGTGCAAAAGTAGTGTCTTTAATCAAGAGCGCCATTGAAAAAGTCAAAGCCAAAGGAGTAATAATTGAGTAAACAATAGTAAAATGCACCACAAGCAGCTAAGATGCTAGAAGGGGCTCTTAACAGATCTGTTGAGTGATTTACGGGCCAAGTTGTCAACTAACTTCGTGCTCGTGCCTCGAACGTGTGTCTGCTGCACGTCTGGACAGGCATCATTGGTGTGCGGCTTCTGCCACAACAACAATGATTCCAAATCTACAATTACTCAGTCAAAATGGCAAAGCTATGTTAGTGGAATGCCCTGGAAAGCAAAGAAAACAAAAAGTGTGAATGACTAAGGAACATACTAAAAAAGGTCTTTAAATTTAATCTAGATTATAAATGTATAGTCAATATGTGCAATGAATGGAAAAGTTAAAAAAGAATATAAATAAAGAAAATAACTAAAAATAAGCATTTTTATTTGCTTTTACTGCAACTATTTAAAGATAATTTCAACCGATAAAATACATTGGCTTTAAAGTAATAACCCCCTTTTTGGCAGCAATATTTGTTGCAACTTCGTTTACTAGAAAAAATGGACAAAGTTACTTCATAGTCTTAATTGTATAGTCACTCATAAATATAATAATATAATAATAATAAAATTAACTCTACGAATGTGGCTGTATAGCAGAACCAAAGCAAAAGTTCATTCTCAAAATTCAAATAAAATTACTTTGTCTGTTCAATCCAAGAAAATCCACCCATTGCCCTTAAGGCCAAGTTTCAATAGCCCAATATATATTGTAAAGTGCCTTGGGTTAACTGCCTTCATTTTAACTGTCCGAGCAAAGAGCTCAATTCACACAACCCTTTTGAGCCATTACTATGGAACACAATTAGAAAACAGTTTACAATTCCCACACGCCGCAATGCAATGACAACGTTTGCCCAACTGGTGAGTGGGAGATGATATATATGACTGGTATGGGTCTACCCAATTGCCATTTAAGGGATTATAATTTTTGCATTTGCCCGAAATACCAAAAAACTTCCAAGCGCAAAACTTTGCAGACAGTTTTTGTGCCGTTTTAGGTCGACATCGGTGGGAATTGTGATGTTTTTAGTTCCGTTCAGTTTTTCAGTTTTTCAGTTTTTGGGCTTTCAGTTTTTATTTCATTTTACGGCATTTGAATCCAAATGTGCTTTCAAATCGGCTTAGTTAGCAACCAGCAGCTTTCCCTGTTCCTGACGGCTTAAATTAAATGCGCCAGCAAAAGTTTAGCCAAACAAAATAAAAAAAAAGACAAAAACCTAAAATAATCCAAAGGTGCTTTAATTGCTTAACAGCATTTGCATTTTTGGCGTATTTTAAACAGACCCTTCAAGATATCTAGTAGAAATCCCTGGTTAAGTTATGTTTTGAACACATATACTCGTATGTATCTAATCTAATCAGCGGCATTTTCACGCCCACTTACACTTTTGCGAAAGTGAATAAGTTTTGAGTGTACTCATTGTTTGACGTAGTTTTGTTGCTGTTGACCAAATACACAAATCCTGTCCGCAAAGTGAGATAATCGCAAACGTGAACTGCGTGTTGAGGTCTGACTGCACGCCGACTCCAAGACCCTCACCCATTTTGTCCGCGATAAGTCACAGAGCAAATATTTGATTTCGTAATGATCTACGTGTTTCATCTTGAATGACACGTGCTCGAAGAGTCTCTAAATACATTTAAGTGCCTGCTGCGAAGTGGAAGTCAAGCAGAAATTGTGGTTGGTTAATGAAAGAAACTGTTGCTGTGATTCGAAATTACTCTCTCTTTTCTCTGCTCTTTTACGTTGGACACCATCAATTTTGATGGCTGATGCCAATGCAAAATTAAAATGATATCAGGAGTTTTTTATGATTAAATTCCCTGATATTTGTATTACTCTTCGTCATAATGAAATGGAAATTAGTGCATAAATTTCCATCTTGCTGGATTATCTAATAAGTGAAAAACTTCCGAAGTTTGTTTGAAATGCGTAGCATACCAAACTGAATAATCGAGCAAATTGTATTTACTTTTAGAATTCAATTGAATTGCTAAATAATCGTTAAAAAGCATTTACCCAAAATAGACGGGCGCTCAATAAGGCTGACAAAAACGGCCCATCATCAATTACAAACTGAACTATTATATACAAACAAAAACAAAAACATAAAAGCGAATGAAATACGACATAAAATTGTGTTGCTTATAAATAGAAGCAGTGAGTTTAAATGCTGTCAGAAAATGACAGTTGCGTCAGCCACTTAATCAAAATACAGACATGGGCAAACAATTCGCATTTTCAGCTCCATAGATAACCGATAGCAACAATTAGCCCCATTGCCCATGCCGAGTGCCTGAAAAGCCCCAACCTAAGAGCCAGCATTCGGTAGCGATTTACCTTTAATACATACTACATTATAATATCTACTACACTATGTACATAGCGGTATGTGTTAGCCAAAGATAACAGCTGGCGAAATTGGCCTGGACAGGCCGCCGCAAAGTGCTTTTGGCGCAGGTTCTAAAAGCGCCCGCACTATTAATATAATAACTTGGTAATATCTATTAGACCCAGAAGTAGACGTACGCGATTTTGCTGCGAGTCAGTTGATTGTCTGAGCAGAGGCCAAGTGGTTGGCCGTGAAATCGCGTTGCTCGAGTGAGAAATATATGGAAAATCGCATTTAGTGAAATGAATATCCTTGCAGACCTGTTCGGATTACTTTGCATTGGATTTGTGGCATCTGCAAGTCTGAATGCGGCTCTTGGGCAACAAGAAGTGGAACTCGGTTAGTTCCATCAAATTATTGAGATTGTAACAAACTATAAATAAAATGAAATTCTGCTTATTAAACTAAAAAGTGTAAAAGCATTTAAATTTCATACTAAATTGCAACTTTAATAGTGAAATCTCAAGTTTGGAAAATTATTAAGGACTCTAAGAGCATATTATAGTAATACTATTAGTGGAAAATGCAAAAACTAATATTAATATTAATTAATAATATTCAAAAATATTATCGAACAATGAAAAAGTTTTTGATATATTTACATTTCTGACAAAATACTACAAAAAATCCTTATCAAAAGCTTACATTGTTTTTTTGATGTATCACATATTCGTAAAATATGTATTATAATATATATAATAATATCAATAAAACTAAAAAATCTAGCAAGTTCAAATTGCGAACAAGCAAAATATAAAAAAAAAAATATATTAAAAAGTATCATTTTATTTTTTAAACGAAACTCTCTTGAAATACCATGGGGTTTAAATAGTAATTCGTGAATGAGAAACTTGTGTTTCGCAAACAAATCAAACTTGTTGAGAAAAAGTGTATATGAAAATCAATTTGTATATATTATTTTAAAATTAAAATTTGCTGACTCGAACTTTAAAATTGTGGGAATTATTTAGTTTTTAACGGCTAACACTTCGAGGTAATATTTATTTACCTAATTTCTAATTGACAAAATTGAACTACATAACAATTTGCAAATACAAACTTTGTTAAAACTACAACATTTTATAATTATTCAGTTAGATAACTTCATTTAGTAGTCTACAAAATTTGTTATATTTCTTTGTCCCTTACAGCTGACGATGACGCATACACCACCAGTGACTCCACCGATGTTAGTCCCAACTTTACAGACACACCCGATTCATCCCCAGAACCTTCGGACAATTGTCCCTCGCTGTCCAATTCGAATGCCTTAAGTCAAACACAGCTCATTTCCCGGTTAACAGACCCCTGTCGCTATGATCGAAACGAGCCACCGATAACAGTAAATGATATCGGGGAAATTGTACCCATTGACGTCTATACTCAATTTTACATCTATGCGCTGAAGGATCTGGACTCGAATGACTTGCAGTTTATGCTGCAGGGCCTGCTCCAGTTCAGATATAACGATACCCGTTTGGCATTTGCAGACTATGCCCCAAATCGACAGCAGCCGATGGTGGGTGATTCCGAATTGAGGAATTTACTTTGGGTGCCGCACATCTTTCTGGCCAATGAGCAGAGCTCGAATGTCCTGGGCACCAACGAGAAGGATATGCTGACCACCATTTATCCAGATGGCACCATCTTGGTATCGACTCGCATACAGGCCACTTTATATTGTTGGATGAACTTCGAGAAGTTTCCGTTCGACGACCAGAAGTGCACCACAGTCATCGAGAGTTGGATGTATAATACTTCAATGCTGGCGCTCCACTGGGAGCTAACGAAGCCAGTCAGTTTCCACACCCAACTCCAGTTAACGGAATACGATCTATATGGTTGGGTGTGCAATGAGACCGTCAGCGTCTCAGATACGTTTACCATGTCACATGGTGCTCTACAGGGCAACTACAGTGCGTTGAGTTTTAGTGTGATACTCAGTCGTGAGGTTGGCTATTATATAATCGACTACTTTGTGCCCTCGATGATGATAGTGGCCATATCCTGGGTATCCTTTTGGCTGCAGGCAGATCAGACACCCGCACGCACCATGATGGGTTGCTCTACGCTGCTGTCCTTCATAACGCTTTCACTGTCGCAGGAGAACAGCCTGTCGAAGGTCAGCTATGTGACCATGTCAGAGGTTTGGTTCTTAGTCTGCACCGCCTTCATTTTTGGCAGCCTCATGGAGTTTGCGTTCGTGAATACTATTTGGCGGCGGAACAATAATCTGGAGCTGAAAAAACGCAGCACCAAATATATTGTACGATCCACATTTGTGCCCAGACTGAAAAAGAATCCGAGAAGCTTCAATCGCAGTACGAGTTCATTAAGCAGCTGCAACAAGGTCTGTGGCAGCAATCAAAATAACACAGTCATCACCATTGAGACGCCCATCATCATTGCCGATGGCTTGAGCAGAGAGAATTCTGCAATAAGTCTGGAAGAAAATGATGTTAGCATCAGTTCCGGTTCCACAGCTCAGTTGACGCAAACGAAACCGGAGGAGAAGCCACCACAAACATTTGCCACAATGACACCCAAGGAGGTATCTCTTTGGATCGATCGCAAGATGCGTTTCATCTTTCCCCTCGCATTCCTCATCTTCAACGCCCTCTTCTGGACACTGGTCTACTGTCTGTAAGCCGGTTGGATATAGTAATTATGGCGATAGTATTTATCAGTTATCCATAGTGAACGCAATGCTCAGCGGCAGGCAAAACTGTGCCACAACTCAATCTTGCTCGTACAGTGATTGCTCAAAGAACACCTTAAACTCTCTACTTTACTTAATGATGCTCTCAGAAAACCAGAAATAAATTTTAGAATTTTGTTATTTAAAAAAAAAAAGTTAAAAGTGTAAAGAATAAAAATCAACGTATTTTAAATTATTTAGCTTTTAATTGAATATGTTTTAAGAGATTTTCGAAAACAAATTTTGTACAAAAAGAAAATATTTTGTTATTATCTAAGCAAGTTTTTGTTATTCACATTTTCAGCAAATCCAAACTTAATCGCGACCTCTGCATAACGGAATTGTCTATAGATATTAAGTAGTCTTAGCACATAAGTTGCACATTTATGTGTTACATAGTCATTTAGTAAACATATTTATGCATTTTACATTAAACACAATTTGTATACACACACTCACAGCTCGTTTCGAATGGATGAATGAATGGGGGAGTGGGGTGGGGTTCGGGGGACGGGGGACAGGGAAACACAGTCAACAAGATTGCAGACTCCACACCTCTCTAGATTTAAGCTGCTCGCACGTACGGAGCTGATAAATTTGTGCTTATTAGCCAGGCGGAGGCAATAAAAATAATGCCACTCGAAACAGACACCAAAGCAACAAGTTGCAAACAGACAAGCGCACGCACTGTGTGAGTGAGCGAGACAGAGAGAGAGAGAGAGAGAGAGAGAGAGAGAGAGAGGGCAGCCTCTCTATTTGTATCAATGAAAAAATCATAATACAAGCACGCCCCCAAAATAAAGCCAGACAGAGCTCTCAGCTATGGCCCTCCTCGGCTGGCTGCTTCTCAATTTTTAATTAATTGCCTATGATGAGTGGGTTGAAAAACAGTTGGCAGCACCTCCTCCTCCTCCTGCTCCGCCTCCCCCTCGCACAACTACTTCTCCGGCATCATCTCGTCGAATTGTTTTAAACCAGCGTCTCGACTACTTGATAAATTAACGGCACATGCAACACGTAAATTGTTTTTAAATTGCCTTATAAATGAACTTCAATTCAACTTGCAATAAACAATGTGGAAAAGTTGCGCATTTTATTGCCAGCACGGCCACAAAATGGCAAGCATTTTTCTATACCCTGTTTGCCTCTTAATTGTGTGGATCTACAAATAGTATTAAGCGAGCTTAAATAGCTTATGGATCGGAGAACTGATGAGCCTATACCTGAAGGCACTATGTGTGTGTGAATTGTGAATTATTTTTTCTGTTGCACAATAAATTTAAAATAAATTATTTGAGGCAAGGCATTTATTGAACAAGTAGAGCAGCTCAAAGAAATAGTCTTGAGACTATATTGAACAGAGTGTTGCTGCTCTATATAAATGACATATTAGACTATTTATATTTTCAGCCTGAGTACAGGGTATCTGCTAGTCGAGTAATCGCAACCAGAGCATTTCAAATTACTACAGATATATGAATATATATACATATATATATATATATTACTTCAGCACGGAGAGGGCAGCACTCTACATTAAAGTATCGTTTAATTGTTGGCAATTGATGCTAGACCACTTGAAAATTACTTACAGGGTATTTCGCTGTCAATTGGCGTTTTAGTTGCGCTGTCTGATCATCAGCTGAGAATTAATTTGAAGTGGCCATAAGTCAATGGCAGGCTCTTGGACGTCATCGTCATTGCTTCGGACCAAAGCAGCAAAATTTGTTATGCAAAGCCAATATCGGGCCATCAATCTTGCAACAACGCGCTGCAACGGTTGCAGTGACTGCCAAACTGTATGGGGCAGCGGAAGGGGCACGCAACCAACTTGTTTTTTTGCTGACCGCGAGGTGTACATAATGAGATGTAATCTGTCAAAATGAAGTGTATCGCAGGCCCACAGCGACAGACTTGCCTCAACCGACTACCAAGACCCCCCTCCCCCTTCCCCCCTCACGCTCCACACTCCCCGCCCCATCCCTGGCTGACTGCCTTTCATTTTGATGGGAAGAGCAACTTCACTTTGGGTTTTCAGCACAGAAATTTTTTGCGTCTGCTGCACAAATCTTTAGCGGCCGAGCAAGTTTATTGAACCCCACACAGAGCGAGTGCTGCAACGAGGGCTGCTCGAAGACAATGCAGTCATACAAAATAAACAATTTGGTACTCAAACTCTGGACAAAGTGGAGTGTCCTAGAAAAGAGAATGAAATTTGTATGTTACGAATTATTCTGCACAATTTACACGATTTATTTAAATACTTGGAAACAAAATGTTGCTCAAATTTGTAGCAGTCGTTTTTTCTCCGAGTGTGTGTGTGTCGAGGCAGGTATACGCGAGAGGTAAGCCACCCCTCTGTGTTGTGCAGCGGATGTTCCCATGTCACCTATTTAAGCCCCCTGAAATGATAGATGTCTCTGACAACTGGCAACAGCTGTTTGTTGTTGTGTATTTATCAAATAGCACTCGTTTAATTATAACCCAAATAAGAACTTTTCAACAGCAATAAATACATTTGTTTTTTCCTTTTTTATTATTGATGGCAGCCAATAATAATGGGTCAACATGCCGCATTTACAGACCCCATAAAATACCCCTTCCGTCTCCAAACAGAGTTCGTTTACACGGCGTCTATTTGCTGGGCTTAGCTTCCGATTCCAGCTGTGAGAAATGTTCAGAACCCCTTCCATCTTTCTCTGTACCTAAATGAGCTGCATAATAAGCAAGTGCTTCCAGTAATTTTTTTATTCTTTCATTATTTTATTTCATCGTATTTCCTTTTTGCTTCTTATGCTTTTTGCCGGGCAGTCGGCACATGAGAATTACAGACATTTTCATTTATTATTATAGTAGTTGGGTCAGCCCCCTTCCGAACTGTTCTGTATAATTTGCAGTTAAGTACTCAGTTCGTTCTCCCACATGTCTCCAACTTTTGAAGCGTGAAGAGCAACCATCAGAAAACAAATGCCGACCACTTGCGAAAATTATAATTACATAAATAAGAACAATAAATATGTGTATGAATATATACATAAGCAGATAAGATGAGACAATGTAAGCTCCCGTACACGATTTAATGATATATATGTGGAGGGAGTTGGAGATGGAGATGGTGATGGAGATGGAGTTGCCTGAATTGTGGATGATAATACTATGGAGGGGAAATAGTGCATCGATTTGTGTGCAAGATTCGGTTATTTATGTGGCAGACGAAATGCATCAGGAATGTGCCCTTCCAGGAGTGCTTACTAAAAAGCACTCAGCAGAGCATTCCGAAGTCGAGCACTTTTGATATGTTGGCATGTTTGAATTTTATTTTTAGATGGTGGGAAAATTCTATTTCAAGTGGCGTTCAACAGATTACCTATCTGAACAAGCACAAGTAACCAGAACAAGCAACGCCACCACCACCACCACCAACAACAATAACAACAATAGTAACAATAACAATAACAAAAACAACAACAATGCTTATTGTTGTTAGTATTACGTTAGCCAATTTCGAGTTGGCTGGCGTTTGTTTTGGGTTTGGTTTGGTTTTGGTTTTGGTTCAGCTTTGTCATAGCAACAGACCAGTCACGCTCTGTGGGCGCTGGTTCAAGAAGTCAAGTACAACCATCGTCCAGCGTGCGAATGAGCTCAACTCAAGTCGAATTGGAGACTAGCCCCCAAAAATGCAATCAATAGCGGTTTCGTCTGGAACCGGCTCTCTTTTTATGACTAATAGATGCCTTAAATAACTGAATTGGCAAAGGACTAATTTTTGGCCAAAGTCATGTGCAAATTTAATGCCCATCCAACAGATTAGTTCGCCGGCACTCAGACCAGACTACTACCAAAACGGGTACCCATGCTGCATGCAGTTGACTGCAGCTAAATCCGCATTTCTAATGAGCCAGCGGAGATGCGTCCTCGTCGTGCCAGTGTCTGTTCCTTGCTGCCCACCTACACAGCGAGAAAAAGTCAATTACAAAAATTGCATTTTGAAGAATTTTAATGCTCCAAATCATTTACATATCGGATAAAGTTAACAAGCATTTGGATATTTAATTTAATGTGATTTGAAGTTAAATTTTATTCTCTGTGTATGGCCCCTGCCGTCTGTTCTCCTTTTGAGTTCGTCTAAGGTATTTACATGCCGCATGCCACAGCCTATTAACAAATTGCAAACAAACAGACACACAAACATAGGCACATAGACACAGTAGCCACATACGGAGTTCAGGTTTTAGGCCAAGTGGGCGTGCATACTAAATTACGATACTATTAGGGATAGAGGCCTTTGCAGCTAATTTAATACAATGTCGAACGTGGTAGTCCGAACGTGGAACGCAATGCGTTAATGGCAAGCACCTTGCCTGTTGTCTACCTTGACCCACGATCATGATCATAATGTTGCTGTTGCTGTTGCTGTTACTGTTGTTGTTGATGCTGATGATGGCGCCCGACGATTAGAGTTGCATGCAACGGCAGCAACATCAACAGCAGCCAGTAGCGTCAACAAAGTTGGACTGCTTAGTGGCGCCTCATGTTGCCAGCGAGAGATTCGAATCATTCACTTCGCTAAGCCGCCTAGAGCCAAAACGTTTTGCACGTTTTTCCAATGAAGCAGCAGTTCGCTCATAATTAATGAAAACAACTTGTAACCGCAACTGGTTGTACACCGAAAGAAAAAACTGCAATAAATTAAGAGTAGTGTGCGTAAAACAATTTCGTATATTTTCGTGAAACGTTTTTGGCTGAAAGAATTCTAATATTCTTAAGCGAAGTTACAAGAAGTGAATCGAAGAAAATGTAGACCTAAAAAATATAAACTGGTTTACTAGATTCAAATGCATCTATTGTAAAAGGTCGTGTATTGGTAATATCCCTAGCAACACCTTAGCTTAGTATGAGAGAGGGATATGATTATATTTTTACTATTATTATTATTATTAATAGTTAATTTGTATTCGTTTGTTTTGAGCGCTTAAGCAGAATTTGCAAAGTTTTAGTTATGATTGCCAAACTTGTTTTCTTCTGTGTAATTGTTGCTGTTGCTGCCCCAAGCCCAGAAGTATCATGTATTGACTGGCCATTTAATTTGGCAAATGCCTATACATGCAGAGGAACAGGTACAGGTATCGGTACGGGTAAAGGCCGATGTGTCAAGCTGCGGCAATCGGTGGCGTGCCTTTAGGCCAGCAGTTATTAATTAGTATCTGCTTATCGCTAGCCCCACTCGACTGTCGAATCACCAACATTTGTCATAGATATATGGCGGGGGTGTGCCTACGTCCGTTGAGACGGTGCACGACGTCAACGCGATCTTATCGGCCAAGTCCAAAAGGCAGCAGTGACATTATCTTTGTTTTGATATGGTTCGCTTTCAGCTTCTGGTGCGCAATATATGAGTCTATTGTATGCTCTGCTCATCCGTTATTTATGACTAGAGAGGATCAACGTCTGTGAACTTGTTTATTATATATTTTATGACGAGTTTTCGTTCTTTTCCACTACTCAAGTTTGCAACTCCTACTTTAACTTCAACTGCAACAAAATGTAAACTTCTTTGACTTTGGGAGCGCCTTAATTAGACACGATATCGATACACTAAATGTGCTGCAACATGAGGCAACCGAAAGACATCGCCACAGTCGCTGCCACGGCAACAGTCAATACCAGATGATAATCAGGTACTAAAACATCAACCTGCTGTTGCGGTTATCGCACCAAGTGAGCCCAGACAACCGCACTGATACACTTAGGCGAAAATCATTTACGGCCACACAGCGGATGCTGCTCTTGTTAGCTACTGCGCCTGAGAATCGCGGAGAGAGGCGGCAATTAAGGCTAAACGGTTACACAAATGCCCTACGGCGACCGTTCTGCTTATAAGAAATATTAAATAACAAATCCGGTTTTAATACTTCGATTTTTGATACAAATAATTACTATTTATGGCTTTGACAAACACGCAACTAAAAAATTAATTTATTTCGTAGATACAATTTACTTTTAATGAATTCCCCAACAGAGAGTTATTTTAATTGTGGCTACTTCAAACAAACCGCAAATAAAAATTCATTCAGTTTAACAAGCGAAGCGTCTAACACACTTTAAATTGAGTTACTTCCTCTGAATTTGGTGATTTCGCTTTGTGAATGATTCTGGGAGTCGAGTCTCAAGTCTCGAGCAAGATTCCCTCCTTTACGTATAAAAGCGAATGCAGAAGAAGCTCTCGACATTTTTTGGGGCGCCTTTCGCTTTGCGGACTGGCAAGGAAAACTTTTGCAGCATGCAACTTGGCGACTTGGCCATTACTTGCACTAAAGAAATTAAACATCAACAGCACAACAGGCAAACACACACACACACAGACACACACACACACAGACACAGACACACACAGACACTGCAAAGTTAACTGCTATGCGAAGAGCAGGCAACATGAAAAAAATTAGTTAAAAGATAAACATGGCACGCCAGAAGCGCGCAGACAAAGAAGGCAAAGACTCTCAGAATGATGGTAGGGATAGGGATAGGGATAGGTGTATGGTTAGGGATAGGACGAGAGGGAGAGGTTGTTTGCGTCGTGCTGCTTTTAGCTTTGTCTTGATTATGTGGGCAGCTGTAAAGACGCTCCAAAATAAGATACTTGCGGTTTTGCATTGCACCCGGTTTCCCTGGCAACTTTTCTTCAGGCCAGCATGTTGCTGCTATTGTTAGACAAAGTTCTCTCACTCCCTCTCTTTCTCTCTCTCTCTCTCTCTCTGTATATCTTTGTCTATCTTATGTTGCACAATGGCATCGCACAGCAATAATAATTGCTTAAAGCGCATTTTTAATATGGCCAAATAATAAAAGCATGTACAAAATACGTTTAATACAGCCAAATGCCAAATGCTAATTAAATACAAACACGTGGCCGCATAACTCAAACCTTAACTGCATTAAGGCAACCAGCGAACAGGTCTCGAAGACTCATTAAATTTTCTCTAGACGATAATTTTCTATCATATGAAACATTTCCATCCAAAAAACATATATACATTTATATATATGTATATATATATATATATATATATATATATATATATAGCGTTTGAACATTTTACAAAGAGCTGCTTTTGTAGCGTTTCGCAAACATTATTGTCGTGTTGCCCGCTTTTAATTAAATTCATAAATCAGCAGGCAGTCACAGAAATACACAGAGAGACAAAGAGTCACAGGGGCAGACCGACAGAAAGACGAAGAGTCGATTGGACAGCGCCCATGCGGAGCACGTCTTGTAGCTATGAAATTCTTATGAAACGGCGAACGACTTCCAGTTCAAAAATCTGCTTTGGCTTATCTTGAAATTGTGCCAACCTTGCAATGATTTCCGCATCAGCAAAAAAAATAAAATCAAGTTTGAGTGCTCAAGTGAAGACAGTCGGACTAAAATATACTCTGTACTCTGTAGCTTTAAAATATGTGTAAACACAGTGTGTGCCATTATTTTTGTACTCAGCATTAAAATCTTGATTCAAATTGATTTAGTTTTATTCTCAGATGATGCCATAAATATTTTAAGAGCTTGAATACTTCAAACATTAAACCAATTTTGAACTATAAATTATCAAAATTTTAAATTAAATTTAATTAATTAATAATACTCAAAACGCAACTCTTTTTAAATGATCTTCACCTAACTCCAAACAGTGCTTTCATTTAGGAATTTCGGGCTTAAAACATGCATTCTTCATATACAAATTTTGGTCGCTTGTTGACATTTTGTACAGCGACTACACTGCTGATGCCGGTTACGAATAACTTTAACTTAAGTTAACTTTAAGTTGTTGGATAACCCTTTTATGCCTCTTACATTTACACACAGGTTCATGGTACCTATTATTGCCCACCTGAAATGGCTATAGGGTATTTAAAAGAAAAGCGTAAGCTTAAGGACCCGTATACGGCTGACCCACCCGCGCCGAGCTGGCTTAGCGTAAAATTGTCAGGCCACTGGCAGCAGCTGGCACTTGATGTCAGCTCAGTGGAGGCTATTGAAATGCGAGACGCTGTGCTCCATAATTTGTCTTAATTGAATGCAGCCCTGAATCGGGGTGAGGGGTGATGTTAGATGGGAGATTCACTGAAAATTGCAGACGCTGCTCCTTATGTAGATGAATGTCAATAGCGGCAAAATATTTGCTTTTCATTGTTCATGCAAATGCAAACGTAGACGGTATGCGTCTTCAACTTTTCACTTCATAATGGAAAGTTGCGAAAATATTTTGATTAGTTTCTCTGCGAGTCGCCTTTACATTTGGCTTTTGCGTTTGCGTTTGCGTCTGCGTCTGGGACTGGCTCTGGGTCTGGGACTGGGATTGAGCTTAAGTTAAAATAATTAGTCTGCCGAGAGCATTGTTTGTTTGCGTTTGCGTTCAAATAATAGAAAAAAAAATATGTATATAAACTTTTGTCTATGAACGCGCACATTTAGGGTCTATTTATCCAAGGGAACTCACAGCAGCCATCGTCGTCAGTGTTAGTTACGAGTATTTGCTCTGAGTTTGTGAGACACATTTGAGACACTTGAAAGCAGCTGCTAATAATATATCTTCAAATTGTATTTAAATTTATGCAAATATGGAAAGTCTTTTATTTCAATTACTCTAACTACTGCGTATAAGTGAAAAAATGCACACTTAAAGGTATCAAGCTGAAAATTATGGGAAGACTAAAACTAAACTATTTTAAAATGCATCAGTTAACAAACTTCATCGTCACTTGTACCTAAATAATATAAATGGTTTTATAGAAATCAAGATGCAGAATAATTATTCAAATTGTTCATTAACTATTTAATTTTGAAACATAAATCCTAAAATACGTATATAAAATATTTCGCGAAGGACATATTCAAAAACAAGTTAAATATGAGTACAGAATGTATCTGAAGATCAAACAAACACTTACAAAACAAGTGTCTAACTTTGTCAAAAGTAAAGAAGTGTACAAATCTAAACTGGCTATTAAATGATTTCAAGCTGCTGCTGCAAAGCACAAAACCGAACCGCAGCCAAAACTGCCAAGTTGTTTTCGTCTCCAGATTTATGGAAAAAACTTTGTCAACCAACAATCACAACAATAACAACAACAACAGCATCACGAGAAAAACACACATAAATGACACCATGGAGACGCATTAAGCACACGAGCATGTGGCAAATTGTGGATCGCTGTTTTGTGGCCGTTGTGCGTCTTGGCCAGCTGTTAATGGCAACAGTTGTCAGGAAGATGCATCACGTAGGAAGCTCTGCAAAGCAAAGTTAAGCGAAGCGTGGCCCAAATAGGTATCAGTAGGTCCATGCATAAATAAATGCCATCCATACTTACACTCAAAAAAAGAAAAAGAATTAAATGAAGAAAATTGAGAAATCTGGTCTCAATTACCAGACAAGACAACGGAACTTGACAAATAAATGTTTGACGATTCCGGCATGGAGTAAGTAAGCTTGTAATTATATTGCTTTCTATATATAGATAAGCCAGATGTTTCTAATACTCAAGAACTTGATTAGTTGTAGTAGGATATTTAGTTCTTGATTGTAATTAAGATAATATTAATATGATTTTAAATTTAGGTACGAAAATGCTTATTGGCAATATTTTTGACTTTTCATATTTTGTGTGCTTTCACTATTAAAACTAACACTTAATGTTGACTTCAGCAATGCTGAATAATTTCCTTAAGAATTCGTTAATAATTCTTTTCCGATTAAACATGAATTTAAAAGCATTTTATTCGTTGAGTGCACATTTCTTTAAAGCAAAGTAAGAATAGCGATAAGAATGCTGAGAGTGTAGTAGTGTATATATATATATGTATATATATATATATCAATGGCACCAGTTGTGAACTGCCTGGCACGTGTAATATAAAATAACATTTTCCAGCAAACCCAGCAAAATAAGTGGCGCTGTGGCATTTCTCAGCCTGCATAGTACACAAACTGCATTTCAATTCAAGAGGAAGTCAAGTGGGCAAATCAAGTGGGTGGCTTACATACACACACACACACACATACACACACACACACATATGTGATGAGTGTGCAAAGTTTCAATTGCGCTGTGTAATGAAGCAGTTTGCGAGAGCTGTGCAGAAATAATTTGATTTGCACAAAAATAAAGGCAAGGGAAACTGGAACAGGGCACACTCATTACGCATTATCATTAAGGAGGCTTAAAAATAGGAATAAAAAAGCCAACGGAAAAATATAAAAATGAAAAGAAAAAGCAAAAGTGGAGCAGCGATTCTGCAAAGCTTTAATATTAATTATGCGTTGCAAATTTGCTTAATGCTGACTTAAGTTAAATTTGAAAACTCAGCATATTTGCTACAAATGATTGTTCAAAGCCTTCTGTGGGCGTGGCACTTGTCTCCAAAGTTGCATTCAAGTGTTCAACTTCTGTGCAAACAACATTTTTCTGCGGCCATGGCCAAAACTGTCTGGCTTTGAGGCAAAGTTTGTCTTAAACTTGTCCTCGTTTGCCAAAAAAAAAAAAAAAAAATAGCCAGTAAGAGTTCTCTAGTTAGGAGTGACAGAGTAGGAGCTACCCTATTGTTAGCGCTAAAATACATTCTTATACATAACTTATAACATTTTTCAATTAAAGAAAAACAAAAGATAAAAAGTTTTCGACGAACTGAGGAAAACTCTTTTCAATGAAGAAAATAGTAATTTGCATAAACAGTAGAAAAGTATCTATGATTTGATAACATTTTTGAAGAGAGAAGAGAAGAGGCGACGAAAGACGGCTGAACATATCTGATTTCATCTGTTGATGCTGATCAAGAATATATGTACTCGTATATATCAAACGGTGTCAAAGATGTCTACTTCTTATGCCTGTTTCAAAGCTTTACCCAACTTCATGCTATCCATTTTATTCATTTTTAATGGCTACAGGGTATCAAAAGGCTGAAAACTTTTTCAATAAGCCACAATTTTGGCCAAGTGCTGGTGCAAAGTTTTCTTTGCATCGCGCTAGCCTTTTAACTTAATAAAGTTAATTTCCGGTGCATGTCCAACCAACTAAGTGGCAGCTCATATTTATAGTAGCTGATACATTGATGGTGTGCCATCAATCAATGCTGATATACTATAATATATTTACAGTTGAATGACAAGTAAGAAGCGTGCCTCGCCGATGTCAAATTGTTTATGGCCAATATGTCAATGGCCCCGCTGTTCAGTTTATCAATCAGGCAACGCTATTGGTTGCTGTTGTTCCGATGTTGATGTCGTCGTCGTCGTCGTCGCAACAAGCTCTGGCAATTGATTTCAATTCAATTTCTGAGATTGCAATCGAAAGCTATTAAGGTGTATATAACTAAGGACCAGGAACCGGGGCCGATCCCAAGCCCGAGCCCAAGCCTTAGCCCGAGCCCTGACGATGTGCTCCACACGTAACAGCAATTTGGTTTGGTTGATGTTCGCCCCCCGGGGGCAGCTGCATTAATGAGTGGCAGCATGCAAAGCAATACAAGACATTCGAGCTGCTTGCCGCTTGCTGCTGTTGCAACTCGTTCCTGCCAAACAGTCGCATACGTAGCACGGAAGCTGCTGGCTCTAATGACAGTTATTACATTTAACATCTTGGCTATTACAATAAAATAAGCAAGTATTTAGTAATTATCCAATTTGAAAGTTACTACAAATCAGCCTGGCAAAACGTGGCACACTCGCCACCAACCTCACTTCAAAGAGTCCACACACAAAAATGTTCCCATCGTGTTTGGCAATTTTCCCAACCGATTTTTATTGGATATTCGCCAAGCCAAATAGTGACACAGTGACACAAAATCAGAAAGTAAATGTGTATTTAATAAAAGGAAAAAAACTGATTTCATTTTTCACTATGAGCTATTGATTTTGGGCAAAAGTCAAAAAAAGCCAAGCAACGAAACTTATTAAACAAATATTGTGAGATTGGGAAATAAGAAACGAAAGTTTAAACAAACAGTTTCAGTTTGAAAAAACAGTTTCAGCTGCACTGCGAAATATCTTCATTTAATTGTCTTTAAATTGTGATTTTTGCAGAAGAATAAAAAACGAGTCGCTTCTACTGTGCATCGCTGCTCTTAACTGTATCAATTGCTGGCAACCAATACAAAATGCATGGCAAATGTGTCCAACATGGAACCAAAAAAAAAAAGACTGGGTCCAAATATTGCACACAAAATGAACAACGAAACAAGGAACAAGAGAAAATGGTCGACAGGACGAAAGTACATGTCTATTGCATCCTTTGCTGCCTTTCAATTTCCACACACTGACACTTGTCCTTTTGTTGTTGCTGCTGTTGTTGCATGCAGCTTGATGAAACGCATGCCTGTTGACGTTAGCTTTGAGCCTTGAAGGTAGCCTGTGTATGTAGGTATGCCTGCTCTCTGCCGTCGGCATATTTGCTTTGTCAGAGAAACTGTCACCTTTATGAGAGTTGTCAGGTTTGAGCATATTTCATTATGATTGCTGGCACTCAAAGCCACGTCAATGGATGAAAACAAAGGCTGTCTTACAACTCAATTTATTTGCTTTCAGTGAACTACTAATAGCGGCAAGGCTTTGAGTGCTTAACGGGCTTATGAGGCTCCTGCATTATTCATTCCCTTCTTTTTTCGGGCTACAAAAAAAGAAAATGGGTTTTTTGTGTGAGAAAAAATTAAAAAAAGGCAACGCGCTTAAGCTGGCAGCAATGGGCGTCATTTTTTTAATTTCCCTTACAACTTAATGATAAGGCTTAAGAAATGTTAGGTTGGGTTATATTCAAGTTACGTCCAGTCCAACAAAAGCAGCAGAAGAACTTTAAGGGACTCTGTGAGAAATTCGACTGTCTGCTTGGAATGTTTCTTTTGAGTAGGCGAGAATTCGGCAGAGAAATGAATGAGATGTTTCTTAATGGCGCATCTTATTCATCAACATTTTTAATTGTTAAATTATTTATAAGTGTATATTATATTTTTAAAAGTTATGCTAATTACGGATTATGAAAAATCCCAATTCAATTTCAGAAAAGAGTTGAAAACTTGACTATTTTTGTGAAAGCTTTCAATGTGTCAATGGTCAAAGTGAACGTTGATTGGAAAAGTGTTTCAACTATTTTCGCCACTAAAGTAACATTTATGCCCAGCATTACTGAAAAGCGGTCAACGTAACTAAATATTTTCGTCCATTCCGACTACTCACAACATTCGCTTATGAAATGCATTTCGGGATACTTTGCTCTGGGAATGATGGTGCATCCAGTTTAATACGTTTTGAAGTAAAGGGAAAAGCCGCAAAGAAAATGGCTAATTTAATGCTAAGCTTGTAGCTCATATTTACGACCATTGGCAGTGCTCGTAATGCTCGTATTGTGTTATTCCAAAACAGTTGTGGCCTTTAGAGGCGTCAACATGGCCATAAAAAATCGCTGCTCTTTTGAGCTCATAAAGTATATATAAAGACATATGGTTATATAGTGTTGTCAGTGTTGTTGCTGCTTTGTTGGACAGTTGCCAATAAATGTCAGTTATTGTGAGTGCCAAAATATTGTCGTAAACATTGGGAAAGTGTTGGCTCTTCAAAATGCGATAAAACGCTAGAGCTCATCAAATAATTTATGTGCGCTGATAAGAAGAAGAGCACCGGGCAGTATGGTCTATAAAAAATAAATATTTATGACCAAGTTAACCAGGTGAGGCAGTTAGGCACCACAAAACATGATAGCATCCATTTCAGGGAATGCAATCAGTAAGCTGAGGCAATTTACAGATAACAACAAAGCAGTGGGCAATCGTCAATTGGCCATCATTGTGGCCAGTCAAAACAACTCAATCAAACGCCAGCGCAGAAAATGTCATTCATTAAATTCAACAAGCAGCTCCAAATGGCCAAAAGCCACAAGAGACAAAGCCTAAACTGTTGCAGCTACACTTAAAAAAGTTTATACTTTGAAATTTGAGCATTGAAATTGATTTCCTCAAAGAATTCCTTGTAATTATTTGTAAGCTTTTCAATGCATCTTGCGTAAATATTGAAAGAGAATTTTAAAATATCAGCTTAAATTTGAAAATTAATTTTTAGAAGAAAGCAGGCTTCTACGCATTTCAGTATGAGTTTACCAGTTAACATTTGAGAACCATAATCAAAATTAAAGAATATTTAATTTTAGAATGGAATATCTTCAATTTAAAATAAGATGAGATATTCTAAAATCCGGACTGTGATTCTAAGATGATCTATGAAAATAAAGAAGTTCAAAGATAGCAAACATAATTTATTTTGTAATAAACTAAATTTATCGAAATATATTTCAACATGTTTGCTAATTTTTCTTATCTTGTTACCTTCTTTACCAACTAAGAGCATAATTCAATGCATTCAATTTCGGACTACTCATTGAGAGACTACAATTTTAATGCGATTTAAAGAATTGAATATCGATTTTGGTCTGAGTGTAGGCAGGCAAGAAGAAGAACAAGAAACAACGACAAGAACCAGGCACGACTAAACTGTAACAAGGAACTGTTCTGTGTTGCATGGAGCAAAGGAACAGGCAGTCAAAATGCAGGCAGCTGCTTGTTGAGCAACTTTCTAAATGAGTGCACTATAAATCACGACGGGCTCTACAAGTTGCTGCCTTGTTCGTGGCTACCAGAACAAAAATTAATTTAGTCATACGGCCGGACACTTGTAGCAGCCGCCAGCGAGCCACAGGCCAACCGGGCGCTAGATTAATGGGCGGCAGTTAGAAAGTATTGTAGCAGCGATTACTGGCTAAAATAAAGATTTGTGCCAGTCATGCGCTGTGTGTGACCCCCACAGTTGGCCAGGCCTCAACCAAATCATTGAAGTACACTCTATTTTCCTACATTTTTCTTCTCTGCTCTTTTTATATATATACGAGCATATATATATATTTATTTTTTTTTGTTTTTTTGTCGGGAGGGGCGTAGGCGACATCAGTACAAACTTGAACAGCTTGAGATAGTTTGCCTCGTCTGGTTCGACCCACGTGGCCCGCGCTGTCCACTCGACAAACAATAAGAACTTAAATTTTTATTCATGATCAACAATGCGGAAGTTGCAGCATGCAGCCAGCAGCGAAAACAAAAGAAAATGCACTGGCAAAAAATTTGCATTTTTGTATAACTCGATTCGTTTCATGATGATGACGCTGCCGCAACTGCTGCCACTGCTGCTGCCTGCAACTGCCAGTGCCAGTGCCAGTGCCAGTACTGCAAGCTTTAAGCCAACATGCAAACCAAATTTGTGTTGCCTTTTGCATATTTTCCAACAAAATTTCATTGCATTCTCATTCATATATATACATATTTTTTTTCTAACTTGAATGTTTCTGCATGTGCATTTCGGCCAAAACTTTTGCGACGCCTTAACTATTTTCCGTCATTTCCGTTTGACATTTCACACACGATTCTCAGCTAACTTTTTCAATGCCACAGTCGAACGTGAAATTTAATAGCTACATTTATATATTTTCTGTTGAATCGTTATCTACTTGTAATGGTCATAAGCAGAAGTGTGTGGGAAACTTTTGAAATTGATATGAAATTACAATTAATTGCAATTTTATTGTGCCCTGTGGACATGAAATATCTGCATCGAGTATAATAAATTCGTGTGAAAGTCTGTAACAAAGTGGAAATTATTCAACCGAGTATACATGTACCGAATCGTATTTCAACTTGGCTCAGGTACGAAAAATGTAAAGGTTTCGGTCCTCATCGATCTCAAACACGTTAACATGTAATATCAGATATCCATTCGCTGCTAATGTTTTTCGAAAAATGATTATAAAAAGCTGACTACTTTTGAAAGTCGGTTCAAATTTGACATAGCTATGGCACTCGACAATTTTTGGCCCGTTCCGATATGAGAAGAAATGTATTTTAATAGTGTATATTTTAGTCAAGCCCGATGGGCACGAGTAAGCAGACAGGTTTTCATTTAACTAAGTAAATATAATATTATAACTACCCATCGCATGGCCATATTAACTTGGCTCAGACAAAGCGGCGCCTGCAACCAAAATGTCTGTAAATTGATTTACGCTCATCTTTCATCTTTTGTGGTTTGGGCCAAATTAAGAGTTGATTGAAGTACCTTAATACACGAAAGTACCCACTCGAAACTCATTAGCGTTGAATTTCCTTTTGTTTTCACTTAATACTTGTGTTTTGTTTTCTTCTTTTTAATATTATGCTGAGCACTTAATTATTGCGCTTTCTTTTTGCACATCTCAAGTGCGATAAATATATATATATTTATATATATGTATTGTACTGCATACCATTTGACGTTCACTCTGTAATTATGTATATTTATATATACATATATATATTTCAATCTGTGGCCAATCCCAAGCGCCATGCTCATGGCACATTATCTTATCTGCCTGTTTATTTGGAGCGCATTGTGTTACCAGGGTTCGGCTTCATTTCTCATTTACTGCCGTTTCGATTGTTTGACTTTTGCTGACCCATCGCGTCACATGAACAACAACAAAAAAGTGGCAAATTGTCATTTAATACCTGTAAAAATTTGCAATACAAAGGCGCTTAAATGAGGTGTTGCAAGTTCATGTCTGTCCCGCAGTCCTGCTGTCCCTCTGTTTGCCGTGTCGATTTTGTTTCGCCTTTCTGTACGTGTATCTATCTGTCTGTCTGTGTATTGGCCCGGGCAACAACAGCCAGCTCTGGTTACAGGCGGAAACAATTTGCAATACGATAGAATTTCGATGCAATTTCAACAGACTGAAATTGCTGCCTTCACTTCTCTCTTTCTCGCCCTCTCTCTCTCTGTCTCTCTCTGTATCTCTTTCTCTCCCTCTCTCTCTATCTGTCTTTCTTTTTTTTCTCTTTCTGCTGTCCACTCATTATTTGTAATTAAGTCAACTTTCAAGCCCTTATATACACTGAGAGAAGAACACTGTTCCAAATTCAAGTGCAACTGGTAATAAATTCATACTTTTATATTTTTAGAATTAAAAGCATTAAAAAAGTATAAATCATGCTTCATTTCATAGAAATTAAAAAATCATTCATGAACCTACTGTAAAATAATTATCGTGCTTATGGAAAAAATCTATATCTAATCTAAGCAATATGACTTAGTTAATGACTCCGTTGTTGAAATTTTCCCAAAATGTTTCTATTGATTTTGGCTTTTTTAGGACTGTCGTGAAGAATATGCTTTGTAATCGATTTGAGTAATAATAATAAATTTGTTGTTGTAATTTAGATGTCCTAATGTGTTCCTAAAATGAAGAATGATAATTAAGTCTGAACGTACAACATACTTTTTTAGCTTCTTCAAATCAAGTATATTTAGCTTGATTTGCAATTGTTTTAATTTTTTTTCTCAGTGTATGTGTACATTGCAAATACATATTTTCTTTAATTATGCACAGGCAGTGAACGTGCACAGTTGACACAGTTATTTACCAGGACATTTGCATTACTTTTTGCCCGGATGTAATTTACCAACTTAATTATTAAGCCTCACAGCGTCATTTCTGCCACTTACGGCAAGTAAATAAGGGCGACGACAACGAATGTAACGCTTCTTGCTAATTTAATCAAACACACTGCGCTTGAGTTATGCACGCTGTCGACAAGTCTACTTCCAACTAACACATTCCAATTTGTACATGGAGGATGTGTGTAAGTGTGTGTGCGTGTGCGGATATCACTATACAAATATTTGCAACACATTTCGCAAGTGACATTTGACTACATTGAGGACCTCAATTCATAAATGTACAAGTTGCAGGCCCATTGAGACATGGAAGTGTATTAGACATGCCACACAGTGGGGCGACATGTGCTTGCAACTGTAAAATATTTGCACTGCAGGCAAGCATAAATGTAATTTCATGGTGTGTCATTTTGCAGCACAGTCGCACCCAAAGGACAAGCGCTTCAAGTCGCCCTCTCTCTTGACTCCACCTTTGCGACGGATATTTGTTATATTGCGTACGAGTAGATTTTGATTTTACTTTTGCAGCAACAACTCTCCGTCCTCCGTCCACCGTCCACCGTCCTTCTCTCTCTTCCTTTCCAACTACTCGAGATATATGTGCCATTTGATATGCCAGATTTCTGGCTTGCACATTTGGCTTTTCGTATTTTCTGGAGCAGAAATTGACTGAGGCATTTTGCAATCTAAATTCCACCCAACAAATACATTTCATATGTATACAACAAAAAATACATTTTCTATATTGAGAATTGCCTTGCATCTAATTAGAAGTGCAAGAATTTGACACCAATTCGTTTTGAAATTATAAGTTTCCATTTAAGAGATTAATTGGGGTGTATTTAAACACACTAACAAAATCCGACTTAATTACTGCCATGCGAACACTCAACAAAAGATTGTTTGTAGATATTTTTTCCAGCCAGACGAACTCAAATTCAAATGAAGTTATGTTGGTATACTAAAACCGAAACTGCAAACACCCCAGATAATAATCTCTGGTTCAACTTAAACATACAAATATTCAAATAAAAGAAAACCGACAAAGTCAAATCCTAGAAACAACAAATAATTTAAATTAATCTTGATATGATAATAAATTGGAAGACAAATGCAAATTTTAATTTCATGTTTATTTATTATCAAAACCATTCCAGTGGCTTAAAAAACCCAAATAAATCTTACAATAAATCATGTTCTACAATTTGAATAATAAACAAATAAATAAAAGAAATAAAAAGCATATTCAATATTATTCTTGATCAGTTTTAAGCCTTCTGAATTTGCAGCTGTCAAATCAATTGCCCTCAAAACCCATACGCATAATTAAAATATTGATAAAATAACAAAGGCCATTTAATTTTAATACTGACAAAAACAAATGCCACATAATTTTGATATTGATAAATGCCCAAAGCGATACCCACACAAAATGAATGCAAAACTCAACATTTTGAATTTATTTGGCCCAAACTAAAGTTGGCCAGCTGAATGTACACAATTTAAGGCACGCCCACACCTTGACCAGTTGCCCCTCTAATTTGAGTTATGTTAAGTGTGTAATAAAGTTTATGCCACGCTCTCTAGTGCAACAATAAAATTTCCAGTCAAGAAATTAATGGCACACTGGAGGCCCACCCACAATTTACACTAAGAACAGCAAGTGCAAATACTTGCCCAGATATTTATTACATTTAAGCAATTGTAAATGTTATTGTCTTTGGCGTCTGGCAAATGTCGTCGTTTAATTGCCAGCGCAGACAGGGTGGGTGATGGGTAGGCATTGGTATGAGGGTGTCGTTTGTTACAATTGAGAGGATTAGAAGTGTTTTCTGCTCAACTGGCGGCTGACGGGGTGCGAAAGTTAGTCAGACCATTTAAAAATAGATACGCTCAAATGCTTAAATAAATAAACAAAATGTCAAACAATAAAAATGTATGAGCCCCAATTGAAATACTGTAATTTCAATGGCAGACGGAAAAAAATACTTTGAGACAGAGAGAGAGAGAGAGAGACAGAGAGAGGCATATAGAGACAAACACGATATAAAGTGCTGCTACTTCCAGCTAAAAAGTACAAAACGAGTACATGCTAAAAAAAAGGTAGCTGATGAGTCAATTTATACAAAAGGCGTCACATGACTGCACAAACACATGTGATTCCTATATATACGTATGTACACATGCATGTGTATATCTGTATCTATATATATTTTTGTTTAGTTTTTGCTTTCATTAGACGTTCGCAACTGTAAATGCTGTTGCCATAATAAAAGAACTGGGTCAGCGAGTGCAACAAATGTATCTCGATTTCATTTCGATGCGCCTACAGCGCCAAAGCTTATCGCTAAATGACAATCTGCAGTTGCGAACTATGCATAAGATACTTTTTGCATGTTTGCGTATTTGCACACAGTGCACCGCTGCACCACCACGGACGGCACCACGGAGATGTCTATCGGCTGCATTTGAAGGTAAGTTTTGAGAACTGCGCTTACATAGTTTCACTTTTGATAAGTCTCGGCTCTGTGTGCCTCCAAATGGGTCACAATTTCTCAATATGCTGCAATGCCTTTAAGGTTGAACCAAAGTAAAGCTATGCACTCAAAATATTATGACCAAGAAATGAGCCAATTTTCTAAATGTGCTCCTAATATACCCATACTCCAGCTGTGCACAGTTGTTCAATTGTTCAATTTTTCTTTCCTTTCTATGAGGTAGGCCTTAGTAGTTTTCATGCTGCGCTACTTGGTTTCTTTCATTGAATTCATATGGAAAATGATATTGTTGTCCTCTGCCGTTGGCAACTATTTAATTTAACATTTTTATGGTTTATTGACAGTAGACAGAATCAAGATAGTCACAAAATTAATTGAATTAAATCAACAGAAGTCACGTTTTCGGGCTTACCAATTAAGGCCAAGACGGCATTAGGGCTTGTAATAAAATTAAAAATAAATTGCAAAGTCATTAATTCATTGCACAGGTTATTAGTCATCGACAAGCTGATTACGCTGATGGTAAAGCCCAGACATAATTCCCCCGTCAAACTAAGCTGCCACATAAAGATTTAACTTGCGCTTTCAAAGGCCGCAGCTTGGCAAGATATTTATCTTGTAGATACACATACTATCAAATGTATTGCTTCTCGGATTCAAGTAGCAAATTATCTTGTCTCAAGATGTCAGCAACAGAGAAGCAAACATTTTATTTCCAATCAATGGAGTTGTTATCAATTGTCTGGCATATACAAAAATATATTCGGCCATTATGTGATATTTTCAATCTCAAAAGGAAATAGCATAATAACTTACTTATACCAATTGGAATTGATAGAAAAAGATACAAAAGTATCTGTCGATTTGTAGTCAATTATATACAGACATATATATATATATCTATGTATGTATTTATTTTGCATTAAAGTGCAGTGTTCCGTATGCAGCTCATTAAAATTGATTTTTTGTCAAGAACAGACGGAAATGCCAGGACGGCAAAGGACGCACAATAGAAGAAGACAAGGCAAACACAGACAAAGGCAACATTTCTTGCATTCAGAGACGGTTGAGAGTCGCCAGTCTGTGGCGCCATTGTGTATGAACATTTCTTATTAAGTGATCAATAATCATTTTGTTCAATTGCCAAAAGCACTGCCACAGCAAACCGCCCACAATGCGAGGCGGCAAAGAAGGTCCAAAACCAGCGCCAAATTACAAACAATTTACATAGCTGCCCTCAAGCGAAATTCGTCCGGTTGGAAGACGGGAGAAGAATGGTCCGCCTTTTTTATTATTTTTTTTTTTCTTTTCTTTCGTTTTTTCTAAGTATTGCTTGCCTGTTGCACTTTTGCTCCAAATGCAATTTGCTACTTTGGAAATTTGGGTTAAATTACAGGCAGACAAGATATTTCAGCTGCGGGCGAATAACTGAGCGAGTAGCGCGCCAAACGAATCATTATCAGTTTTTGGTTGTTTTTTTTTTTTTTGTGTCTTACCTGCCTGCCAGCTGCAGCAGAAACAAATCAGAGCAATAACAATAGCAAACAGCATCACACCCAAGCACTAAAATAATCAATTCAATTAAAATGCCATGCAGCTGACCAAAAGAAAACGCCCCATCAGCTACGCTTGCCACAAAACCAACTTGCAACTTGCAACTACCGATTCTCAATTCTGAATTCACTATTCCCGACACCCTCATAATGATGGGCAATGCGGCGATGAAGTTCTGCATTGTCGGCTTGAGCTTTTGCCTTCCTCATAAAAAAAGAAAATCAAAATCAAAATAAAACATATAGTACACTCAGAGAAAAGATATGCCTGACCATATAGAAAATCAGCATATTATTATTAATCCTTATGTGCTGTAAGAAGTTAAATTCCCAAAATAAATATATATTTAAGAATATTCAATACTGAATTGTACTTGCAAGAAAAAGTCAAATAACGAGATCATTTCGGTTTTACTTGATATTGGAGCAGAGGTTTTTGTTTGAGTGTAATTCAGAATAGTACTCGTATACATAAATAAGATATTGTTGGTATTGTCAAGTGTTTTTGCTTTTACGAAATGTATTTTATATGTCTACAAATGATAAAAAAGAGATAAAAACTATTGCTGATTTTATTTTCTAGCAAATCCCTATTCTTTTTCTCAGAGTGCATAAATAAAGAAAGGGCGTGCTGCGGATCTCTGGCTAGGCAAGTCAAGTGCCTGTCTGTCCTTATGCCTGGCTGGTTGGTTGGCTGACTGCTCCGCACCGCTCCGCTTCACGCCGCTCGGCTATGGATTGCGCTGCTCATGAAAAATTCATTCATAGTGTGGAATTTCGCGCTTAAATGTAAAATAGTTTTTCAAACAAGTCGAACACAAAGCGCATTGTGAACGCTGCCGACACAAGACGATGTTATGAAAGGAAACTGCGAAAATGTAGCAACAAAAAAATACGATACGTTTACGTGTATATAATATTTGTCCCGTCTACCCACCAAGTACAACTGCCTGTATAGTAACCAGGATTACGATTGCAACTGACAACTGGAAACTGGCTACCGCGTCTGGGACCGGAGACTGGGGATTGGGATTGGAATTGGAATTGGGATTGGGACTGAAACTAAAAAAGGGCTTGCCAGCTGCGTTGCCGTTGCCTTTAAAAGCCACAGAGTTAAAGTAGCGGCATTACAACGCACCAACATGATTAGCATAAATGTATAAATACATATATAAAACCAAGGAAATTATTTAAAAGACTTTACGTTGACAGTTGGTTGCTCTTCGCTGAGAAAATCTGCTGGTTTTATCAACGGCAGTCTTTGGTGTCGACACGAAGTCTTCTCAGCTGTTCAAAGCTTTTGTTCGCTGAGATGATTTTAAATGGCATTTAGAAATGTTACACAAATAAATATATAATACAATTACTTTTACAATAATCGTTTGTTATGAATTTAATGTAAGATGATATTTTGGAAACAAGTTCATTTCAATAGCGAATAGATATCTTTTATAAGCACCTCAACGTATGTTACGCAGCGCAGATGCGCCTCAAAAGTTGCAGATACAGATACAGATACAGATACATCTGCAGAGATGCCAGAGATGCCGGTCTAAGCTAAGCAATACACACGTAGGCAACTCCATAAAGATCTGGTCGCATTTAAAGACACCTCAAGTGGAACGCGCAGTCAGCAAGCACACACACATCCGCTCACACACACACACACACACACTCATAAACACACAAGATATCTTGATAGACAACTTGATAGCACAGTATGTGTGTGTGTGTGTGTGTGTGTAAATGTACGTGTTTAACTACAGGCATCTTGTCAGAAGCTGAGAGCTAAGCACTCCTCACTTAGACAAAAGCCTCCCCCGCCCCGCAGACTGACTGTTGTTTGAGGTTATTTGTGTTGCCCCATGGCGTTACGCCCCAGCTAGCTAGTAAATCTGGTAGCTGCCACCCTTACAGTTCCCTAATAACCGTGCAAAACTCGAGCAATTTTACTTTTTACCGTTTTGCTAGAGTTTGGCTTTTAATTTCCCCATGGCATGTGCTCTATGAAAATGAAAAGTGCATGAAAATCTTTTCAAATTTTCACGTTTCACATCTGGCATTTTATCATTTCACCCTTCCAAAAGCCTTTTAGTCATTCAAACATAAATTGTCAATTAAAATGCACTTGAAAAATGGATAATTGTATATTTCAATTTGCCAACCGACTAACCATAATCAGCGTGACAAAACAGGCGGAAGTACTAACAATTAGTGGCCATTTAATCAGTTAGACGAGCATATTAATTTTTAATTCAATTAAATGGAATACAAATACTTGTGCACTTTATGCAGCCACAGGCGGGCAAACGCACTAACTCATTTTGTCGGCTGTTAGTTGCTGCAAGCTTGTCGTTTAATTTATTCATAAGGCATGCGCCATGTTGTGCAAATATTTATTAGCTACTTGCTGTGTTAAGTTTACAAAATCCAACTGCAACAAACAACAGCATAAGCAAATGCAAACATCTGTGATCATCAATTAACATCCCAGACCCTAATCCCTCACAATGATGCAATAAATGTTGTTCACTAAATCAATCATACGCAATGACTACTGCTAATTGACTATGCAAACAATCGTCGCCAGCCTCGCCCCAAAAACGAGAAAAGCTGCATTTTGGTCTTAATAGCGAGCTTAAAGCCATGACCTAGATGAAAAGCCTTTAACAGAGTGCCCTAAGTATGAAACTACTACTGATTATTTATATATATATACATATATATAAATATTCCTACAAATATAAATAGTTTAACTATATATTTAACTTATATTTTATTTTATAACGAATTTCGACCTAGAACTGAATTTCAAACTTCAAATTCAGTATTAATAAAGAGGTCGACATTTGACCAAAAAGATCTGGTTTTCGAGAATCTGGAACTTGTTATAACTTTGATGAAATCCAAATCTATTAATCAACATATCTCTCACAATTTTAAAGCAGGGTTCACCACACTGGGAAGGTAGATTTCTTGGAACATCGTCTTGATATTGGTTAATTTCCTGGAGAATCGCAAATGCGTTTCCAGCAATTTTGGTTCGTAAACGGTATATTAGTCAGCATTAATATCAGGGGTAAATAAAATATTTCAATGATTGTAAATAAGTGTTACAAAATCATACACATTGTCAATTGGAAAGCTTCAAAGACTCGCAGGCACATTTCAAATACTTTGATCTAAGCAATAAACATTTATCAGATTGTTTGGAAGTAACATTAATTAGACAAGCAAAATACTTAGCATTAATTCACAGATAATGGAGCTATATTATCAGTGCACTTGGTCTGCCTGATATTAGTTGCTATCAAATATTTATTTATTTTTTTAAAGTACTGCTCTTGAGAGAGGCACTAGAAAGTTGAATGAACCAGGCATTAACTAAGCACCCACTTGAAATTTAGCGAAAACTAAGTAAGCACTCGGACTCACCCAAAGCTACAATTTCAAGTGGCAAACTCAACTCAAAACCCACTTTATACACATGCATGTGTGTGTGTGCGTGTGTGTGTGTGTGTGTATGTGCATGATGAGTGACCCGCAGGCAAACAGCGCAACCTCAGCATCAACCGCAACCTGAGCGTCAGCTTCAACCTCAACCTTAGGTGAGTGTCGAATGCTAAGATCAATGCCACTTTGGCCATGGTCGACTTCCTGTTAGTTAGTCCAGCGACTACTACGATTACTACTACCCCATTTATATGCAGCGGTAACAACTATTCTATACAGCAAAGTTGACTTCTCTCTTTCATTCTTTATTTTTTTATTATTTTTTTTTCTAAACACTTCCTCATTTCGCTTTGTGCCTTATCATTTGGCTGCTATTCTGTGTCAATTCCCAGCAGTGTGTCTGAGTGTCACTAGCATCAACCAGCCAGCATCAGCAGGTAAGCAGAACCAGGAGCCGGAGCAGAGCTACAGGAATGCTTGAATTGAGTTCGGGTTCGTATTCTCTGACTCTGTGTTCAGTCCCTCCTTCTGGCTGAGTGCCAAGTGTAGTGCAATAAACTCACTTCTTTTTCATTCTTTTTTTTTTTTTGAATAGCTGGCAATCAAAGATTTGAATGCAAGATACGATGACATTTTACTCGCACATTCAATTGCGCTTTTGATTTGAATATTTACATGCCTCGAATGCCGTTCGCTCTTCTCTGCATTGGTTGCATGTCTTCTGCCCTGTACCCTGTAGAACAAGCATATAAGGCTTGCTACAAAATAGTTATAATGCATGTAACCGGCAGTAAGCAGAAGACCACAGACTTGATTCAAGTATTTTCAATTTATGATAAACGATTTGGGTTTCAATCGGAAACATACTTCTGACTATTTTTGTGTAGGCGTGCCGACGACTGTATTTAGCATAGGGTATCCGTTAGTCGTCCACTCTCGACCCCAGCACTCTTTCTTGTTATTTATTCTTTGTGTGCTGGAGAACTGTATTTGGTAAGTATATTGACATAGCCAAATTGGCTTACAGTGGCTGCCAATGGGTCTTTAGCACAGTCGAGACTCAGCCCGAGGCTCTTAACGTAAGCTAATTGATATCTAAAGCGAGCGGATAGCTTTAAGCTAGAGCTCTCTTCATTAGGCGCACTAAACGACTCGAAAAATGAAGTACTTAAAGTTGACGTTTGCCAAACCTTGGCACATTCACCAACTAATTTGCCTAATTGATAAACCACGCCAAGTGAAGCATCTTAGCATCAGCTCCCCAGATAGTTGCTGTTACTATTTCAGTTTCAGTTTCTGTTTCTGTTTGCTTTGTCAGACAACATCTTTTGAGCCGGTGCACTCAGGCTTAAAGTAGACGCACTTCAGCTGCAGCCACAGCAGCAGCTGCATAGAAAGCGGATGCATATTAGCCGGGACCATACAAATCTCTCAGTCGCAGACGACTCAACTTCATTCAGCTTCAGCTTCCTTCGGCTTCTCCAGTAACTCCTTGTCCATTAATTGCAATCAATTTCGCTGTCAACACACACTCCAAATAACTGCAGGTTATTTATTTATGCCCCAACGTAAAACCCCTTTTTGCAACTGAATAATTACCTTATGACACATTATCATTATTATTAAGCCTGCCCCAGCCGCAAACTTATCATTTTCACATCAGCTTCGGGCCATACAAGTCCTGGAATTAAAGTCCATGCCAAGTGCCTTCACTCGCATTTTTTGCACATAGACCTCATAAATATGTGCGGCTGGCAAAATTATATAATTATTTCAAGTATTCTCAATCGGACTTGAGGACGAGTGTGTGTGTTCTTGAGTGCGTAATCTCAGCTAGAAACTAGTTTCTTCTTTTTTACTTCGCTTTTGCTTTTCTTTGTATACCCTGCACTGACGAAGTAGATTAAAAAAGAGTATAGAGTCGGTCTTTTCGATGGAATGGCTATATAAACCGAGAGCTAAAAACACGAGTATTCACAGACCAAAAAATAGTCGCCCTTGAAATATCGGTCTATAAGCAAGATATAATAAGCTCATGAATTTTTGGTATTGCCCAACTATAAAAATCTAATAATAATCACATTTTGTTTATCTTTTAGAAAAAACTTAGACTACAGGGTATGTCTAAGAAAAATATTATTATATTTTGTGTTCCCCTTTGTGTTTGCTGCCTTGGCGCATTGCGTTTGTAGGACAGTGCCAGCAGCCGAATGCATTAAGCCATGGCCTTTACCAACTGATTTCAGTTTAAAGTGCAAATATTTGCGGGCGGCAACGCTCAAATTAAAATGAAAAAAACCACTGAAATGAAATTGTGCGGTGCTCAATGTATTTCACAGCACTACTCAATTCACATGTGCTGGGCTCACAGTCAATATGATCGTATATAATTCACCTACATATATATGTATATATATATATATATATGTAGATATATTCATATGTACACAATCGTGCCAGGGCTGGCAATCAAACTAATAACAATAAGGTCAGCAATGAGTTTTTAAATTTTTCTAAATTATGTATCTGCTCACTTACGACTTAAAGAAAACAATATTTAAAAATCGTAAAACTTTTATGTTTTCTACTAGTTTCGACATCTATTTTGTGTATGTGCTTTATACGATTGCCATGCAATAAAATACAGTAGCTGGCAAAGTTGTGCGCTGTAAATATTTGGACTCACCGCCCACATTTGCACCACAACAAACAGTTGGGCTGTTTGGGGAGATGAGCAAAACCGCACCGTATGCTTGAATTCAGCCAGCAGGCAAACTACGCTCTCCGAAGGTTCAACAGTCCAATGATGTAACGGTCCAACGGTTGTTGGGGCGCTTATTGAATTGATGGTCGCGGCAAGTGCTTTAATGGAAACTTAAGTATCATCGTTTAAAATGACGCAGAAAAGCGCAGCCAGCGAACCAACTTGCGAACCAACGAATGAACCCAGTGAATGAGGGCGACCCTTCACTGCCGACCATTGCGTTACCAATGCCAATTATTATTTGTATACCCTGTAAACATAAAGTCTGTAAAAAGTGGGTGTAAGCAGAGTATTATATTGCTTTCAGCATATTAAAGCGTTCAGAGCCCAATTGATATAATTTGGAGTGCTCACAAACTCAAGAAGATAAATATACAAAATTCGATAACTAAATTAAAAACAAAAACTTTCCCATTTCACAATTGCCCTAAATTTGTTTCTTATCCTTTTCTATAGGAGTAACTAAGATTTTTAAATCAATTATGACTTATTCTTATTTACAAATTTCTTAAGACAAGTTATTTCCCTTTAGAGCTGTTCCCCAAGATATTTTAGATGTTCTCTCAACTTGCAGAAATTATTATTAACAATCACGCGACTCAAACAATAAGTGGACAGCATCCACAAGCAATTGCACACTAACCGTCACCATTTATACAGGGTATATACAATTTGGAGCACTCTTCAGGCATAGGCACTCTTATATTATGCATATTAACCGTTGGTTTTCGGTGCACATTTATTTTATGCACTTTTTACGACAACTCGCATAGAAATTATGTGCAGGCCCTTATAATACTCATTGTGAAAATGTATTACAAGCAGTAAGCAGTAAGCACTAAGCAAACATTCAAACTAAAATATGCAGCGTGGGCAGGAACATCGTGATGGAGATGAAAGAGGGCGAAAATCACATCATGAAAAACGCATAAAACTCTGGCCATGTAATGAGTAAAAGCCAAAATGCTAAGCATATTTAATATGCACCAATTAAAAATGACAACTGGGCTCTAAAAACTCGTCAGCAAATCATCAAAAATTTGTACTGAAACAAACTCGAAATGCAAGACAAATATGTATTTAAAAAGGTGTCAAAGCGGCTTACGTGCTGAAAATACTTTCAACACCCTTTTTTATGCCCTGTTTCTTGTGCTTTTTTTTTTAAGATGTGCGTAACTTTTGCATTAACAATCTGAACTCGTAAAAGACAAACAACCCATCAAAAGTGATGCAAAGTTAACCCTAAAGCTTTTCGGCTAAAAAGATTTAAAATTTTATTTATGCACCCCTTGCCAGCCCCCAGGCCTAACCCTTATGTGCTGACACACAGTCTGTGTGGCTTTGATTTTTATGTAATATACAAAATTCTTTACAATAGGATATTTGATTTTAATATTTAATTCAAGTCTAAAAAACACCAGATTTTTGGTGTAAATGTAATTTTTTGAACTCTTCCACAATTCATACAATGACCGTTGATTTATTTTAACTATTAATTTATCGCGTTTACGCTTGATTTAGCAAATAATGTGAAATTAATTTTAAATCGGGTGCATAAATTAAACATGGAAAAAATAACCTGAACATGTTAATTACATATAATCGTCATTAACAATTAATTATGTAGATAATATGTGCGTGTGTGTTGCTTGTTATTAAAACAGTGCATTAGTGCATTTAAATCACTTGGGTTATTCGATTAATATGCTGTTAAAACTATTTCCATAAAGAGCGAATAATCAGCGTGAATGAATTTCAATTCAAATGCATTTAAATACTCTTGCAGACTTGTCCAACAAATTACTTGAACTTGATATATTCAACTGTATGCAAAGTATGTCAAACTGGAAAATATGTGTGTTACGTGCAAACTAATCAAATGTGATTTATTTATCTGGAAGAACTACAACAAGTTAAGTACCTGTTTTTGTACCATAGCAATGCATATATAATTAAAAGAACTTGTTCTGATTGAATGATTGATTGACTGCCCCAGCTTATTTGGTAAGGACTAATAATGTGATATTTGTACGAATGTAGGCATTAAATTTGTATTTTAGAATATTCAAGTCACAGGCGTGGGAAAGATTGTTCAAAGATTTAAAAAACAAACCGCATTCCATAACCAAAATCATAAATCAACCAAAACAGTATAGAATAAATTAACTCACTTTCACAAAGCTGCTTCAAGCAATAAACATTCTCTCTTCACACATTTTAAAAAGCTTTGCTCGACCTTTAATGAACAAGTTGTATTTTTGCAGCAAATGAATTATTTTAAGCAACCGCTTAAGGGGTCAACTTTAAGGCAAACTGCAAGATTGTGGCACAACAGCAAAGAGCATTAAACCCGGACCAAAAAATGATAAACAATGTCTGGGACTGTGTCTCTCTGTTGCTTTTGCAGTTGCGCCGCTTGGCAGACATTTATAATTACAACAAAAAAGTGTTCCTTATTTACTTTTGTTTTTTTTTTTTTTGTGTGCTTTTATTTTTTATTTTTTCGCAACGCCAGCAAGGATACGAAACGCCCTGTCGGCAAACACAAAAAAGATGATTTATGTATTTAATTTAATGCTCGTTGCTGCTGTTGTTGTTGGTGTTGTTGTTGGTATTTTTAGAGGACAGTATGTGTGTGTTTATTTGTCAGGCGACAACGGGATAATAAGAGAAAACCAGAAACGGGAATCCGGCAGACAGACAGTCCGGAATGCTCCTTGTCGTACATTATTTCCTTTTGCCGGTTTAACGGCATTTTGCTGTTTTAAAGGCATTAAATTGTCATTGTTGTTGCGGCTGTTGCCCTGTTTTGCCCACTCACACACAAAAAACCATAAAAATGAAAAATGTGCGTAGTGACTTTGTTGTATGCCTTTTCTTTCACTATGTACTTACTTATTATATTCATCTTCTTCTACTTCAGTTGTAATTATAAATAATTTGTTTTGTTGCTGTTGCTGTCAGTAGATTTGTAAAACATTAATAAATAAATAGACAAGAGGCCAACTAGCTTGCAAGCTCGTTTTTGAATTATGCAAAATGCCAGCACAAGCAAATCAAATTCTTTGGCCACAAAGTTGAGTTCCAACTGCCCCCTCCCTACCCTTGGGTCATGCCCACACTCAGAATAAAAATAAAACAGTTTGAGTCAAGCACAATTTTCGCACAGTTGTGCTCCAAAAGCATCTGCACATATTTCTTAAATAAACATCCTGATTTCGTGAAGTTTAACATTTAGTGCTTAAATTTATTAAACGAATATTTAGTGTAATTCATTAAAAATATTTTACAGGCATATCCTAATTGTCTAGAATTACATTGTAATCAAGTTCCCAATTCCAGTTATCGTTTTCAAATAAAACTAAATGAACTTTATTCAAGACTTGATTTAGACGTTAAAAGTTGTACACCTATTTTGCATCCGATTATTTGTTTTTTAACGTAACGTAATTTTGAAATTTAAAATAATTAAAATTGATTCAGGAGCAATACAGATGCGTTTTTCTCTGAGTGCATGTCCTTGGGCCGGATGAGCTTAGAGTAAATAACTAGTACTTGTAAAACATTAGAAGCTCTGAGCTTGCAATTACCATAAGCCACACACACACACAGACAAACTTGCACACACATGGTCATAAAACGAAATGTGGCCCAAAAAAGAAAGGACGAACAAGGATCAAGTGCAAATTTTTGATAATTAAACATTCACAAGCGCCAAAATGTTTAACACAAGCACAAGGATGGCGCGAAGATGGGAAAGGGAAGCGACTGCGGCATGCCACGCCCATGTTATGCCAGCAGGGGGCATCGAGGAGCCTGATCCTGTGCCGGCAATGTAATTAACACACAAAAATTGAAATCTGCTGCCAAGTACACACACACACACACTCACACACAGACACACACACACACTTGAATGCTTAAGCACACACACACAGGCAGCAGTCAGACGGCTTCATTGAGGTCTAGCAAGTCAGTCGTAGGTGTGAGTGTGTGTGTGTGTGCGTGTGTGTGCGTGTGTATGTGTGAGTGTGAGTGTGTGACGCCTGTGTGTGGACGAGATTGTGTTTGTGTTTACATACACGAAGTCGCAACAACTTCCTTTCTTTCTCTTCATATTTCGTTCTTTTTTTTTCTGTGTTTTCGTAATTAAAAATCAGCTGCAGGATATTTTCACCAGTTTTGCAAGCGAAATTACAAGCAGCATGTAAAGCATAAACAGCAAAATCTCCAACCGAACATTCTGCTGCCCCCTCAGCCACCACATCTCTTAGTTTTCGAGAATCGCGAGCTGGTCTGAGGCGCATGCTGAGCATTTAATGTATATTAAGATATGTGTAACTCAATTGAATTCCGCACTTAAAATGCGCCTCATTGAAATTATAAACGTGTAAAGTAAGCCTAGAGTGCTCGACAGGAAGATATCATCATATCTTATGATACGATTTCATTTCATTTGAAGTAATAAATTTTCTTAAGAATGTTGTAATTTTATTAACACGTTTGAGTTTCTATTAAAATTCAGAACGGCCTTAGATCAGCGGCTACTGAATATTAATATAAAATTATTGATATACTCGTAAGTACACGAATATTTGAAATACATGTTACTAGTTAAAGAAATTCAACACAAATATCGACTTATAGCTGATCCTGCTCCCATTAAAACAATACAGGATATTTACATAAGAGATATAGCCACAAAGCCACCCGAAAAAAATGAATATAAAGACCATAAACCGATTTTTGTATTTAAATAATAAGCTTAACGACATTAAAAAAACCGCCGCTTTCAAGAATCAGCCTGAAAATATTTTACAGCGTCCAGCGTTCGTAAATATATTTTGTATATGTAGGCAAATCTGATTGAATGATTTAAATAAATAGTGTCTGCCAGCAACAGGAGGGCAAATGTGGTACAAAATGGGAGGAAATGGAGAATCCCGTCCATTAACAAATATTTTTATTATAGTGTACTCAAATAACAATTTCACGTCTGCTGAACTCGAGAGCCAAATTTATTTGTATAATTTATTTCCCAATAATTTATTTTGTATTAATTAAATGTGCGAAATATTGTCCGTTTTTTTTTATATGCATAAATATTTATTTATATATAAGTGAGAAAAATCGTTTTTTTTTTAACTGTATAAATAAACTCTATGATGGATTTGCCTTTAGCAGTTGAAAATAAAAACTGAAATAAAATGGAAAAAGCCTTTTGAGTGGTTTTGAGTTTTTTGGGGGTGCGGCCTGTTTTTGACAAATTGACTTCGCCAGCAATCATAAACACAACAACAACAAGCGAACGCCTCTCAAGTATAATATTCATATTGATTTCAAACGAAACTCAAACATGCAAATGACAGATTTATTTTTCATGCTGTCGTTTCGCCTGTCAATCAACTTGGCCAAGGTGTTGATTGATGTCTAGACTCTCCTAGGCTCCTCCTAGACTCGCAGCTGGTTGAGGACGGGTTTTTTTTTGTTTGGCTGAGCGACGAAAACACATTTCATATACACTTTTCTTTTCTTTTTTTTTTGACAGCTTCGCATTCTGTTTTTCGGTCTGCTTCCAAATTTGAATGTTTGACTATGCTTAGATATGTATGTGGGTGCAATGCAAGCCAAATAGAGCGTCTTGACAACGCATGGGCACACTTGAATAAATAGGAATTTGATCAGGGAGCGAAAAGAAGGGGATGTGGTGAAACTACTAAGCCGCGCATTAGATATGCTTAGAAATGCAGTGACGCATGAATCAACCAATGTTGAGTGGGATTATTCGTACAATGCAAAACGTATTTACAAATATTCATATGTAGGAGAATAAGTCTTTCTGTTACGAACAGAAAGCAAGCCCCACATTTCAAAGTCAAACAAGTTTCATAAATTTCTTAACAACTCTTGTCGGTTCCAGTTACAATCGGCTTAATTTTTGATACATGAAGAAATATTCGATTTGAAGAGTAATGCAATAATAATATTTGCGGATTTATTATATTTGATATAATTTAATTTAACTGGCAGGGACTGCTAACTCCTTCTTTAATTCCGTTCAAGCACAAACACATCATCCTAAACCGGGAACATTCGAGTCACGTGCAAGAGCACAATTCCCACTCATCGCAGCTATTCGCCGACATAAAATTGTGTAAGATTGAGACTGCAACTTTGCTATTAAAATCTTAGCCCAGTTTTCTACTATCTCGAATAGCCCAAAAACAACCACAGCCATTCACAGGTGTGCACGGGAGTCACAGGTGCTCGCGCGAGCTTTTGTTTGTCAAGTATCGTAATTTGTTTGCCTGTTTATTCATGAAAACGCGACAGGAACTCAGACAAGATGCAGACTACGACAAGCAAAGACTTACGAAGAAGAAATTCTTAAAACGGTCCAGTTAGGTGCACTTTCGTACTCTTCCATTCACTATATACTCGTATGGCCTACTTACTCGCACAGTTGGTTTTTAATAATTCAGCAGCAGCAGCAACATTAAGATATTAAATCTTAAGCGCCTAAAAGCAGACGACAGCTCACATTGTCGACACCAACAAAACTTCCTTGGAAAAAAACCCACACCCTAAAATTGTAGAACGCGTCTAGAAACAAAAGTGCTTTAAGTGCTATGTCCTCGATTTTTGGGAGTTGTGGACTCAAACATTGAAAAACGGCTGAGACAGTCTCGAAAGCTGTGGTTCTTCATTGGCCTTAGCAGACCGCTTAACCCCACAAGACTACAGAAAGTAAAAAAATAAAGAGGCTAAGCTTTATTTATTATTACACGAAGGGTGCGAAAAACTTAAGAACTTCCCACTGTAATGGCTGCTCAGCAAAGTTAATATTGTACTAAAGGAATTCTTTATGTGCGTTGCCTGCTTTACTTAAGCTCTTAACTCTTAGTTCAGCTCCGTTTTTGTATTCTTAATAATTTGTGGTTATTATATTATTTTGATATAAATTACACTAATATACTTTATTCAAATTTAAAGTATTTGCAATTATCAATTCCTTCGAAGGATACACCCAGATAAATTGCCTTATTAGATGTTTTTGTATGTGTTTACACAAAATATAAGATTTAATCAAGAACCAATTGAAATTTTACACCAAACAGCAATAGCAACCAATTTAATCAAAAAACCATTTCTTTACATTTTTATTTTACACAAAATAAATAATTCGATGCATAAGGCAACAACAAGTTGCAAAACAAAAAATAGCTAAACCATGAAATACAGCTCATTCTCTATTTACGTTCAACTTCCTTTCATATCTTGGCATCAACAGACGCAGCAATTTAAAAGTAATTTTCTCTCCCTTGGCGCTTTTATTGAGCTCCCTTGGTGATCAATTAAGTTTGGAGAGACAAACTCTGATAATGAAAGTTGAATATTTAACATTTGTTATTTATCGAAAATACAAAATAAAAAAAAAACGATTTTATTTTAATTGCATGTCAGCTGTAGGCATCCAAGGCATAAAAGACTTATTAAAATTGTTTTAATTTTTGCATCTCCTGAAAATTAAATTAAAAACACTGCAAGAAGAAAGGGATTGCAAAATTGTAAGAAAATTGTTTTTATGTATTCTTCCCCAGAAGCAGATAGAAGAACTGATATCGATAGCAACCCAGCCACACAATAACCAGCCAAACGATTCCAAATGATTCCTCACCACCAGCTTCACTCTGTGTTTGCCTATGAGCTGTGTGTGTGTGTCAGTGTGTGTGATTGTGCGTCTGTCTGGTAGTCCAGGTAGTCAGACCAGAGCCTGGAGTACGCTCGCACGAACGAAATAATCCAATATACATATTGTATTGTGCGATAATACGCCACACGGGTGCAGCTATCAGAAACCATGGAGAGTTTTTCTTACTTTCTTCCTTTTTTTATTCAATACATTTTCTCTCTTGTTGTGTTTACCTTGGTTGCTTTGTTGCCACTACTATGTATGTATATGATTGTAGTTGTATCTAGGCATTTCGTTCGCGTACTCTACTCGAGTGCGTTCATTTAAAATTTTTGCAATTTTTAGGCAGTTTTATGCATGGCAAAACAAACGAACTCACAAACTCGCCCGTATACAAATTCAAATTCAACGAAAATCATTTCAATTTTCAGATACTGCGCCAAGAATTTGCATATATATATATGTCTGTTTGTGTGTGTCTGTATTTTTTTTCTCCCCCACCGAATGAATGTGCAAATCAATTGCAAAGTTAAAACTCAAACAAAAATTTCATTAAGATAAAACGCGTGGGGTTTCCATGAAGTCCTGCATAAAATAAAATCTGAAGGCTGTCCGCTGCTTTAATGAAGAGGCAAAATATATGTCTTAGCTTATATTTTACTTATATTTTTACTGGATTTGAATATTTATTATCACAAACAATAAATTAAAGCATTTATAAAACTAAAATAAATATTAATTGCAACACTCAAAAAAGCCAAGTTTGTCCAAAACACTGCTAAACGAGCGTTTGGTTTTTTGTAATCGAAAGTTAACCTATATCTAAGACATATATTAAACGACTTACTATATACTATATAAAACGAAATGTTTCTTAATAGTACCTAAATAATCATACTAGTGTAGGCAGCATATAACTTTTGATATAATGAAGGGAACGTTGGTTTTTAATTTTAATTCTGTATATCTACAGATTGTACAGATGGAAATGCTATTAAATTATATAGTTAACTATTCCCCCACGTGTATATTCGCTTTGTGATATTCCACATGTGCATGATTTGGCATTTCATTTGTTTACCAATATTGTCAATCTCTGCTATGGCAAATAAAAGTTTATTTTGATTGTAAGTAGCAGTCGGGCGCAGGGCCAAGAATAATCCGCTCTCTTCCCCTCCTTCTCTGATTGGTTTGGGCATCTCATGGATTTTGTGGTCCATAACTGTTGGCTGCTTTGAGTGTTGCCAACTGCTGGTTACAAGTGGGCAAGTGTCCAAGATTCTCGACGCTAATGTCCCCGTCTGGACCTTTTCGTGTTTAGCAAATGTACCAGTCCGCTCAGTTTGTGCCTCTTGCTGCCGTTTATTTTTATGTGACAATGCAAAGTAAGTGCACTTGAGCTGTACTCCCGGGCCTACAATCAGCTGGCAGCTGCTCAGCGCGCGATAATTAACATTTAATACGCAGGTCAACAACTAAACAGACAAACACACAGAGGCACTACACACATGGGCGTGGCCAGAAGGGAACTTGGCGGGCAATGAAAATTTGAAGGCATCCTAATTAATTTGACATTATGCTTAACTTGTACTTACGTAGCTTATGAGTTCCAAGTTTACTTATAGTGAACTAAAAAAACACAAAAATAAAAATGAAAATGATATTCAAGATGACCAAAAACTTTATTTACGGCTCGAGTTTATCTTGAATATATAAATAAAATGAAAACATTTATATAACAAATCATTTTTTGCACTTCAACTTTTATTTGATTATTTGCAGACATATAGGATGTGTAATAAGTATTTATCTCAGAGAACTTTCGCCAGCTGAGATTCCGGCTGCGCCCATGACAAGAACACTACAATTATACTACACCACTCACACAATCTATACAACATAAATGCGTGTGCAAATAGAGAACTGTGTAAAAATCAGTGAGCTTTAAAATTGGCACGGCCTTTTGCTCAATTACGGCAGTATGAGGAGCTCCATGGGCTGATGCTGATTTTGCTGCTGCTGCTGCTGCTCCTGCTCCTGATGCCGATGCCGATGCTGTCGTTGCTGAGTTGCCTTTGCACGGCCATTAGCCCGGGTCTGGGTCTTGGTCTGGGTCTGAGTGTGAGTCCGGGTGCTGGATTGCGAGTGCGATTGGGTATGGGTTTGGGTATGGCTGAGTTCCGACTTCTGTTCTGCTTTGTATGCATGCCATAATTGTTTGGCTAGGAAAAATAGCAGCTCGCAGATGCCAATCAATGAGAAGCCAGCTATGATGCCGCAGATGTTGCCAATTGTACCTGGAAATGAAGTAGCAGTCGCATTCAAATAAAGTCATTTGTATATGTATGTGCAAAAAGAGGAGTGTAATATGCAGTCGGACTCACTGAAGCTCTCATACCAGGCGTTTTTAATAATCTGGCGAAAGTATTGAATGTGCGTTTCGGCATAGTAAATACGCACAACTGCCAACTCGGAACTGTCATGGCCATAACTGTTATGGCCAACGCCAACGCCACTGCTGCTGCTGCTGCTGCTGCCGCCGTTTCTGTTGCTGTTGCTGTTCCTGCTACTGCAAAATTAAACTCATTTATGTAAAGCAAACGTAACTTATCCCTCAGATGGGTGGAAAGAGCCAAACAAAAATAGTGACTTCCAATGAGAGAACTTGTGCAATAAAAACTAAAGAAAGTTAGCAATTCGGCATCTATAAAATTTAATATGTAAATGTTTTAATGGAGCTACAACTTTATGCTGAATCATTTTGCGTAATGTGAACGCTTTAATTGGTCTTTAACTTTAAGATCTATGTGGATTTTTGGCAATGATTTTGTGCAATATGTAAAAATTGACGATAAGTTTTCTCGACTTCAATCTCTAATCAAAACTTAACAAACCCACTTGGATCTGTTATTTAAAGATATTTTAATAAAGTTCTCAATGCAAATGAAGGCTTCAATAAAGCATTAATGTGATTGAACATCTTAACTGTTATTTTACGCAAGACCAAAAATAAATTCTGCTTACGTCATTGGTTTGTACAAGCCATTTATGGGGAGTGTCATTGCGCCACGGACCTGATAACGTATCTCCGTACAGGAGGGCAGACAGTTGGGACAGAAGAGAGCATCCTGCAGCTCATGCTCCAGACCGGGCACATATTCGCGAATGGTGATGACGTTCAGCCATTTAACTGAAATAATTTCAAAGAGGTCGTCACACAGATAGACAGATTAAGGTGTCCCCCCGAGTTACGACAGTCTACTCACATTTATAGCGCCTGATACACTCCATGTGCTGGAGCGTGCAGTAGACAGATCTCTCGCGTTGTCTAATAAAACGATGGGGCATTTGAAAGGGAAGGCATCCGCATAGGTTGTAGATGTTACTGGTACGGCAGGCAGAGATGCATTTGCTGTGGGTATAGTGATTGGTGAAGTTGAACGGCATCTCATCCCAGAAGCGACATTTGCGCTATGGAAACATTAATTGGTTTACTGATTAGTCAATGATTGACAGGAGGGAATGATTGATGGTGACACGCACCACAGTGGGACTCATGTGACGAGCTTCGTGCACCGTCTCCAATATTTTGGGTCGTACTGGGAGAAGTGTATTTTGGCCAGCCAGCGCGGCGCGTATAGTTACGCTACCTGATTGCGGATCCGGATAGTTGGTTGGCTCATAGATGAAAATCTACGCTTAAAATCGTGACAGTTCAGATACACAAATATACAGTTACACATGTTAATAACAGGTGGAAATCCGATTCGGTATTCAGTAATGGAAAATTAAAAATGTTTATATACCGAAAATCCATCTTGTTTATGGATTTGAAAAAAGTTATCGCTAGTTGTGGCGTTCAGTGTTAGGACCAGACCCATACCGACACCAAAAAAACGCTGATAATATTTGTAGGATTTGAGGAAGCTTAAAAAAGAAAGATCTCATATATCACAATTCTATAACAGCTCTTCTGATTGTCTTACTCTGCATTGTGATTGATGGCGCAACAATAGCCATAACTGGTCAGCATTTTCATAAACTGTTTTTGACAATTGAAATAATGTCCTGCAAACCGGCAGGATATAAGGATGTCGCTACATTTTGGAGTGAGGTCACGTAAACGTTCCCTGGTATTGAAGAATAGCTCATCGGGCTTGGTATCCCACACATCCAAGAAGCCCTGCAAGCGCAGGATCCGCTCATAATCGCCAAAATCCAAGGGCGTATAAAACATACCAAAGGCCCGAAGCTCATCGTAAAAATAAGTAGCATTACGCAACCTGGGATCCTTTAGGCTGCTGCAAGGAAGAGGCTAAACTGGTAAGGGAATTATGGCATATAATGGCAGGCAGAATTATGCAGAAATATTATTTCAAATTGATCAACTCTCAATTTTATAAATATATGCTTTTGAGTAAACGACAAATGTTATTTATTTCAATCAAGATTTTGTAGTTGGGTACATATTTTTGTAAGTGTACTTACAGTTCCTGTGCGTAACGCCAGACAGCCCGCTTGGATATGCGATTGTTGCTGCAGATGGAGATGGCTGGCAGGGCGACATGGTAAACGGGATGCAATGGATTGTATATGGTGGTCACCAGCTCATCCGCAGCATCCTTGTACGTGCCCCACACAAATGCAATTAGAAAGCCCAGCGCAGTTATGTGGCAAATCAGCCAAAAGAATCTGTGGACAGAGACAGCTAATTGAAAGGACTCCAGCTCGCGATTGTGCGGAAGGCGAGGGATTGGGGTTATAGGCCTCAGCTTACCGCTCTTGCATGCGACGACCGTGCTCGACTAATTTGCCATAACAATGAAACGACAGGTTCTCCAGCAAATCCTTAAGCGCAGCGGCAAATGACAATTTTTGCACAGCCACTTCCTCATCGCGAATGGCATTTGGATTACCGTTTGGTATGGGTATCCACCAAGCGGCGTGTCCAACCACCAAACGTTGGAGCCGCTGTCGTCCTGCCCGTTCTGCAATTGATGCCATGGTTTGGAACTCACTCAGCCGTTTGTGGATTGCAACTGTTGCGGCTATCTGCGCACTGCGCGACTTTTTATTCAGCCGGTCGCCAAACAATTCCCCGTGTCCTGCACTCGGAAAAATATGAGCTGCAAATCCAAACATCGTTGTCATTGGTCGTGAACCAACCTGCGCTCGTTGCTTTGTCATAATAATTTTATTTAGAATTGATGGTGTTGAATATTATATCTGGTATATCTGTTTAATTTTTCTTATTTTATCTTTTACCAATGCCGGTCACATTTTTCTAAACGGTTTTTCTTTTCGTGGCTCCTGTGAATATTTGTATAGAATATAAAAACGAATCACAAAACGTATTTTTTAAGTGTTTCGTATTTATTTCCTAGAAACAATTATTATGCCTTGCAGCTTAGAAACTTGGTATAGATGCCAACACACTTGTAATTAGATCTCTGTCCTGCTTCACAAATTATTTTAATTTAATTTGCATTTTTTCCGATTTACGCGTATTTTGCGTATAAATATTGCGTGCCCCAAGGGCATCCAATTTTTTAAAGTGTAACATTGTTAATGATTTGGGAGAGTTGGAGTCGCTGGTTGCTCATTTTAATGAAAATTTTGCAGTCATGTCGTGCGTGTTGTTGTAATTAGGCCTCGTGTTCCAACTTATTGCCAACAAATTAACTGCGACATGGCACGTGGTGTTTGCAGCAATCGTCCTCGTGCTACTCCTCTTCTGTCGCTGCCTATTTAGCCTGGCTCTCGATTCGTCTTGGCAATTTCCCTTAATTGTCAACAATTTAAAATGAAATTAGTTAAGCGCGCATTAAATGTCTGCCAACGGGAACACCAGCAACATCATCATCATCAGCGACATCATAATCAGCATTAGCAGCGACAACAGGAGCAGTGGGTCATGTCATTTTTGTACGGCAGCTTAAGCTGTGCTCTAGCAATCAAAACACCCAACAACAAAAAAAAAGCGCCCTGGGTGGATTAATAGGGGTGAGGCCATATTTAGCAACTGTTGATTGTGAATAAAGATATAAGTATTTTTTTATTTTCTGAATTTGTTTGCATGACAATTTCTTAATCAAATAATCTTAATCATTTTAAGTTTCATAATGTTTCTTTAATTGTGAGACGCACTCGTTGGTGGGGGAAATGTAAATGAAACTCTTATTTCTACCAAAATCGACATACATATGTAAATGAATCAATAAAATTATGATGCTAAGTTTAAATTTTATGTTTGTTGCCTCTGAAACTGATTGATTGACTCGACTCGACTCGATGACGCTCATCATTAAAATATTGAACTGATGGTGTTACTCATTTTTAATGGGCGTATGATAAGAAATGAGACGTTACAGACAAAATAAGCTCAATTTAAAATTAAAGGCGCATCCAACTTCAATGTATATCCATACCAACTGCGCCGCCAACTTCAACACACACAACGTTTGCGTCCCACATATCGATAATTCAAACAATCGAAAAATCGTTCAAGTTCGTAACTAACTATTGGCTTCGGCGCAGCCAACTTCATGTAATTGAACAGCGCTGAAAACTCAATTGCAAATATCGAGTAATTAGACGAAATGAGCGACGTGAGTATTTTATACAGTAAATTGAAAATAATCTATTATTAAATGCAATAACATTGTTTTGTAGGATCACCCAAGCGAATTGGCATTCGAGGCTTTCATACGTAATTACTACGAGCACTTTGACTTTCAGCGTTATGTGAGTAGCCACAACGTGCAAATTTTGCAAACAATGAGATTAAGCCAAATTGTTTTTGCAGTGTTTCGCTAATCTGTATCATAAGATGGCGACCCTTAACTTTGACAGTCAACCGATACATGGCTCTGACGAAATTCAACACCATATTATGAAGATGCCACGGACGCTTCATCGCTTAACAGCAGTGATCTGTGAGTATATATCCTTACAGGAATGCACGCATAAGAAGCTATATCATTGCAAGATATCCGGTAGAGTATTATTAGATAATCAAGAGCGAAACTTTAAGCAGAATTTCGTAATCTTAATTGACAATGATAAATGGAAAATAATATTAGATTCTTATAGCCTCGATGTACAAACAATCGGAATAAAGAATATATAAGAAATGTATAAAAAAAAAATGTTATTAACGAACACGCATTTATATATAGTATATATTTTGTTACATACTTGCAATTACAACATTTGATATTCCATACAATATTTGAATTCCATCGCTTTCTTTTTCTTTGTTTTTTTTTTTTTTTTTGATTTTATGGACATATATGTAACTTACTTGCATCCAACTTTTTAGCTTTCTGATTAGCTTTGCTGATATTCATGATTCCATAGAAACTCATATAAATGTACTTGCTGAAAAAGAAGAGTGTCTCGAAAATGGCCACCAATGAAAATCCCATAAAGACAGATAAAATATTTCCGATGGTGCCTGAAAAACACAATCAATTCATAACAATTAAATGAGTTCAAAGAGATCCAATACAAAATTTAAATTTGGTAATGCTAACATCATAGCTTCAATGAGCCAGTCAGCAAACCGAACTCAACCGAAACTCACTTATAAAAAGTAAAATGTTTTCATCAAATATCACTTCACTTACTGAATATCTCAAACCACTCATTGTTCAACAATCGAATGTAAAAATCGGCATTTGGCTTGCCAAAGAAAACTCTTAATAAGGATATTTTAGAGCTCAGTTGGGTTGAATTATCCTCAGGCTTTAGAGCTGCCAGAAAGTTGTCCAGGGGTAAAGCGGATAAGGACACACGGTACTGCACATCATAGCATGAGGGTAGACACTGTGGGCAATACAGTGCCTCCTCGATTTCACGCTCCAGACCCGTCATCCGAACCCGCTCAGTTAGCACATTATTCCACTTGACTAAAACCAAAGGTTGGCAACAAAGATATGCTTGGAAAGCGGATCTGATGACTCACATGCGTACTGAGCGATACACGTTGCATGGACGAGAGTGCAATAAACGACGCCTTCCAGACTTTCAACCAGATCCAAAGGCAGTTGAAAGGGCAGACAATTACACAGGGCAATAATACTACGTATGCGACATCTGGTAATACAGTTGGGAAATGAATAAACCGTTCCAACATTTGGCAAATTTGCCTCGTCCGGGAAATAGCATCGGCGCTGGCAAAAAAATACAAAACAAACCTTATTTTAATATGATGTTATATAATAACGAATAATTGTATGTATAATCTAATTATGATACTATACATATCTTATTTTAATAACTCGTCCAATTTTTTATAACTTGTTATCGTTCTATTTAAGAGTATTTACGCTTAACATTCATACTGAAAATAAGTGAACATTAAAAGATGGGATAGCTATAAAATTATTAACAACAAAAAGTAACGTTCTTAAATTGATCACATATGAGCCGGTAAAAACAACAGTTGTAGAATAGTAGCGAATCCTTCCTAGTTTTCTCTGTGTCTAAATAATATTACTAAAAACAAGAAATTATGTGTGGATGTATTCATTCAGTATTTGGTTGCATAACCCTCATTAAAAATAACCGTCAAATAGCGATGGTGCATAGGGTACACAAAAGAATTAAAAAATAAATAATAACAATATTTTTATTATTACTTACACCTTCTGGTGAAAAGGAGATCAAACTAGGATCGGTATCTATGACACGGGCAAAGATTCTCACATAACTCTCATCCATTTCCCCTGGAAACAATTCCAAGGCATTCGACGAAGATATCGACGCAAAATTATCGGCATTATGTATAATGACAATATAACCTTTTGTTCTCAAAACTGGCGTAAAATAATCGGCATGACTCGCGTTGAGGACAACTGTAAGGCCCAGTTTTGGTTTGGTCAACCGGTTCTTATAATCGCGGCTCTTAAGTCTATAAAACAAATTGTCCAATATAGTGTAATTAAATATATATAAATACAATATAAATTTCAATATTACATGTTCTTTGTATTAAAAGTGCAACAGGGTCCATAGTCAGTCAGTCTATTCTGAAAAGCTACATCGCTAAAACAAGGTATATCCAAGTTAGACAAACTACATTTCAATATAAATTCATTGCACTTAGGCGCCAGCTGCAAAGAGTATTTAATATAGTGGTTAAAGAGCTACTCAGATGGGAAAAAGAATGTACAAAATCTATAACTCACCATATTCATAATACGTCGTGTGCTGAAGAAAGTTTCGTTGTCCCAGGTGCCAAATATGTCCAGAAATGCTTGAAAGTTAACCAAATCCTCGGCATCGACGTCCATTTCATTCGGCATGTACAATTTGCGTAGATACCTCAGTTTGTCCAAGTAGTACTTCAAATTACGTGGTGCAGGATCGCTATGCTGCCTGCTCGAGGATAAGATTGCCTGTTAATATCTTACGGGGATAGCGGCATATAAGGATATAAGGCTACTCACAGCTCGAGGGCATATTTGGTGGCTGCCTGCAGAGAGATGCGATTGTTGGAGCATATTGACACCGCAGGAAATGGCACTTTTTGAACAGGATAAAGCGAATCCTTCAGATTGATGACAAAGTATTGTGCGATAAATTGCTCCCAGGTGAGCAAAAGCACCGACAGCATTGCCGTGAACGTGGTCGCGTGCACCAGCAGCCAAATTAATCTGCAAATAAACGAAGTGCCCTCAACGAATAAGAGATGCATTGTGAACGCGCCACAACACTCAAAAAAAAAAAAAAAAAAAAAACAAATTTTGAGATTTTTGTACTCAATTCAAGCTCACTCAAATCATTCTCGATTAGAAAATTTTTTTCTGTAATCCAGAAATACCTAAATTTAAGACTCTTTTGCAAAAGGCTGGGTTGCGTAATTTTGGCGTTCTTAAAATCTGCGCAGATATTGTTTAGGTCAAAAATTATTTTACTTCTAGTAACATATTTGGTTTATCTTATCCTAAGCATCTGTAAAACAAAATAACACTTTGGCTAAGTACAAAAATAGTAATGAGAATTGACTTTATTGAATTCTACAGCGCATGTGATACATTTTTAAATAAATAAACTTTGTTCAAGCTTTTTGTATTTGTTTTATGAACCCTATCGATGGACTTTGAAATGTTAATGACTTTTTATTTACGAATATTAACTTCAATTTGAAGAACAGAACGATAGAAATTGTAGGCATGCTTGTACTCGAGAGCGAATTTCTCTCAGTGCTTAAGCATATGTATGCGCTTCGAGGTAAAAGCGGAAACAGGAAATGAAAAATTGTGGAAAAATGCAATGAGATGAGTTGAGACAAGGATGACGACGACGATGACAAACGGCGAGCAAAGACAAAAGCTACGCAGTGCAACTGTAAATTTTCTATGGGGTTCCCACTCGTTGCGTATGAGTAACGTAACGCAAGGTAAAGTAACATCAGTGCGACAAAACCAGCCTTGTTATTCCCTTGTAATTTATTTATATTCATTATATAATTGTTTCGCATTAAGGGAAATATCTCTGTCTTTATATAGCATATATGTTCTTGGTCAGCATAAGAATGGAAATTTTTCTTTCTGCTCGTCTCTTCGGATAGATTACGTTCAGCAAGGGTATGCCAGCTGTCTTCTTATATCATCTAGCTCTGCTTACCTCTCCACAAATGTCAATTCCGGTGCCAATAGTTTGTTGTAGCCCTGCAAGGATATATTGCGCAGTAATGCAGCCATATCCAGACAAAAGATCGACCCAAGCGATGACTTGCGACCATCGCCTTTGCCTGCTCCGCCCACGCGCCCATGACTGGCGTCGCCCACTTTTGGTGCATTGGGATTTTTAATCCACCAGATGGCATTGGAAGTTGTTTCAATATTAACCATTGAAGCGCACAATTTTAACGATGATGGCCCACGTAATAGTCACGACCTGTCCTTGTCCTTGTTGTCTGGCAACTGAGCGTCTTTGTCAAGCAATTGATAATCTTAACTGCAAGTCGAATGGGTGTGGCCAGACGCCTTAATGCATGTTTGTCATTAAGGTTTATTTTAATTGCTGCTGGCAACCAAGAAACTTTTGTTATAATTATAGACAAAAATGCAGCATACTCTTAGGCTGAAAATTTGGTGCTCGCGTTGCCAACTATTTGTGCCAAGTTTAGTGAAACAACTCAAGAACTCGGCACTCTAATGGTATCTTTTAAGAGTAGAGAGAGAGAGAGTATCAAATAAACATGTACTTTATAATATTAAATATTAAATGACTAAATATAAAATTAAATACAAATATTAAATACATTGAAACTATATCTAACAATGAATCTAAAACGTGTTTCGTGAGTATCTGAAAAGTGTTGCATACTTTTGTGTGAATTAAATAAATTAATTAGTTGGCCGCTCATTTCAAATATATAATATTTTTCAATATTGCAATTGAGTATCTCAAATATAATAAATAAATCAATGCAATTGAGTATCTCAAATAGCACTAAGTTCCAAACCTTATTTATTATTTATTTTAAATTAACACAAACAATTTCATATATATCAAGTTATTTATTGCATAAATTATATGAATAAAAGCAGCCAATCTCTTCAGTTTACTTTGTTTTCCTTAAAGCTACGCACGTTAAGTTGAGCACACTTTATATATTAGATTGCATAAATTAAATGAATTATAGATGAGTGAATTGATTTCCTTAAAAGTAAAAATGCAGATATGAATTAAGATAGTAACTTTATCGGCCTGCTGGCCAAAACGGTTGTCCCGGATAGTTGCGACTGCCCACAAAGGCATATTGATTGGGATTCACAACACGGGCTATATCCGTATAGCTGCGACCGTTACGCTCTGGCCGATATCCATATGCAGGCGAGGCCAGGGAGTCCACCGCAAACAGGCAAAGGCAGGCGAGTAGAGCGATTAGTAGGAGGGGTTTCCCTGGCATTCTGCTTCTGGAGATTCTTGGCTGAGAACTGCGCCTCAGTGCCGATGAGTAGAAGCCTTTTATATGTTCTTGTCCAGAAGATTATTGACATTCAGTTCAGTCAGGTTTTCGTCTGACAGCAACAACAATGAGTACAGTTTTAGAGGCACACATTGCATGCTTCGCACGTAGCTCGCTTGTCAAGTTCTTTTACTCTCTGGGAATCTTCAGCTGTTTCATCTGAAAATGTCATTCACACTGAATATCTGTTGATCACGCTTGACTCACAGCCCATTACTTCAATATGTATATCTCCGCGAAGCGATCTCAGCTTTCAACACTCACCATTAATAGCAATGTGAGTGATTTGTCCAAAATAAGTCTGACTATTTAAAAACTAATTATCAGTTAATACTTAAATAAAGGATGGGTGTGTCTCTTTGAGGTTAATGTGGTTGTCAAACTTGCAGAAATATGTGTTTGTCAAATTGCATAAGCTATTATTCATCATGAGATTTCATACGTACATATGTGTGAATGTATATTATGAGAATAGTGATTTTGTTTAATGTTCTATAATAACAATTTAATTGTGAACCAAAGGTATTCCCCTAAGTGAGTGTGCTCAAGCTGCATACAACATTCATGAGTCAATGTCAACTGAATGGGTACTCATACTAATCAGACTCATGTATTTTCATGTTCGCAAAAACCTGTAGTTATCATCGATTTGCACCATCTAAAAGGCAATTTCGTCAATGTTTAAAAAAAAGTTGAAATTCATATCAAGCCAGTAAAAATGATTTACATGTAAGTTCATAACTAAAAGATGCCCTGTAGAAAAAATATTTCATAATATCAAGAAGCTGTTTACTGTACAATTTTCTTTATATTATCATAAATATTATAAAATTTAAAATTTGTTTTTAACTTAATATTTATTTAAGGCAAAATATTAAACTAATCAAGGACCAAAATTGATATGCAATTCCGCTCTATCATCCCGTTGGCCAAAAAGGTTGTCCTGGATAGTTTCTAGAGCCAACTCCAGAGTAGGGATTGGGATTCACGACACGTGCAATATCCGTGTATGATTTTTGAGGAAAGCCAACAGCCATTGATAACAGCACAAGGCAGATCAACAAAGTGATTAGAAAAGCTTTTCCTTGCAACGGAGACATCATTGTTATGTTGTTTGTGAAGTGCAACTGTGCTTGAATGCAACTAGACATAAGCCTTTTATATGATTATGGCCAAGTAATTGGCCAGAAGAAGCTTAGAATGCAGTTTCCTGCTTATCGATCAGGTTTATACTTCAACAATATAAACAAATAAGAAATAAGCATATTGTGGAAATGCTTGTAGAAAGTGTCAGCTTCTCCATTTACAGCTTCCGACGTAGATCTTAAGCTCAGCTATGAAAACAACACCAAACACGTTTTAGCTTGAGCATTGTGAATGATCTGCAACTCAAGCATAGCTCTGGCAATTACACAGCAAAACAACAGCAGCTAAATAACTACAATATGTGACTAACTAATGACGTAGGTGCGCCAGTTTAAATGAATGCCGCAGATTGCCTACACAAACGAATATACATATATTATGGGAATAGCTAGATGTTATTTATTTATTTATTTATTTTTATTTTATTTCATTTTTTCTCTTATATTTTTGTGTGTTCTTGTTGTTTTTGTTTTCCGTAGTGTCTAGTTTTTTGATAGCTTGGGAAACTCCTAGTTGAGTGTGCGCCTAAGTAGCATGTTTTGGGAAACAGAATAATTACTGCTAATTGACTCATTTAAACTTGATTTATTTTGCTCAAAGTCACACTAAATCAATCTAAATCAACTCTCTTTTTTAAACTTACGACCAACAACGTAATGCGTGATTAATACTAGAAAATATGTTGTAGATTTTACGGCGTGGTATTGCTGCATAATGAACCAATCCGATATGCGTCTTAGCTTGGCCAGAAGTTGTTTATTCAAAAGAATAATAATTTCAGATCGTGCTTACTAAAAGCCTTCGTTTTGACCAGGTGTTCGTAATGTATAAGACTAAAGACTCATATTATGTGTGTTTACCTTATTATGAGTCTCATCGATATAGGTTATCTCTGTGGTGTAATTTTCTTATTTCAAGCGTTGAATTGTTTATTTATGTGTTTGTTTTGATCATAGATAATTAACTCCATCTGAGGAGTGATCATAGACAATTTCACTCAAGCTCAGTAGATTTTCAATTGGCTGAAAAATGTTATTTTTTCCTGTGATCATTGCAATCATAATTACTTAAAATTAATTAGGTATACATATTAAATTACACATATTTTTCGAAATGAAAGGAAAGGAGTTTTATCATAAATAAACTAGTAAAATTGCGCTTTCAACAAAAAATTATGTTTTTATAGCAGTCAAAATTAAATAACACTTTCCTGTCTAAGTACGCGTATTCCAAAGCGTATAATAAAATACAACTTTTGGCATTAAAATTTCTTTCAGTTCTGCTCTTTGAAGCGTGATTCGCGTGACAGTTACGTGACACTCCCAACTCTATATAGATAGACGATCTAGTCACAGTTCAGTCACGTAGCAAGTGCAACTACACACGTCTAAAATTTATTTAAATATAATCGTTCAGATTTGCCACGTTAATCTGGTTGTAAATTTTAAATTTAGCCACAATTAAATATAGCAGAAAAATTAAACTTCAATTATTTTTAACTTAACTTTCACTGTTTTTATTTTTGTTAAATACCTGATGTAACTTACAGTTTAATATTTACATTTACATAATTTTAACCCCACAGATGTGAGTAGGGAGCACGGGGTAGATAACGACCTGCGCCCAGACCTAGATAGGGATCTGCGTGCCCGACTCTAGCTATATCGGAGTAAGTGCGTCCTTTGCGCACTGGCTGATGATAACGGGGTCTGTAGGACTTTTGTGCATACCCATAGCCACCATAACCTCCATAACCTCCATAACCTCCATAACCACCATTGTAGCCATAGTTGGACGCATAGCCGCCTCCATAGCCAGAGCTGTAACCTCCGTAGCCACCTCCATATCCAGAGCTGAAACCGCCATAGCTGCGACCTCCTCCTTTTAGTGCCTTAAATGCCTTGAAGAACAATGCTTGACTCAAGTCAAGGCAGCTGCCCAGCAGCAAGGCGAACAACATCAAAATAGGAACTCTCATGTCTCTGGTTCGAATCGTATTGCGTTCTGACCATACATCTACGAAGTTCTCCTCTATTTATACCCTCCGAGTTAAGGATGACAAATTTTATGCTCTTAATAGTTTTATTTAAACACCTGAATCGCTTGAGAGCCGCTACCATAATGCTAATGCCTGAATACATCCCAAAACCATTAATTGCATTACTGCGAACAACCTAAACTTTAACAGGCGGAGACACAAAATCAACGTAATCAGCATGCCGAGCACGTCCGATTGGGAAGAAAACGCCATCTAAGCGGATTCGTGTGTCGTCTTTGAGTCTTTGTCGTCTCCGTTGCCAGTCATCCAATAGCCAACGGTCAACGGCAGCAGTAGCCACAATCAGATTTCATCTCTTCTGTTTTTTTTTTATAATCTTGCCGAGTCTTCTAACTTTGTGGTGAAGTTTGTATCGTAATAATACATCAACCCGATATTGCCAAAGTGAGACTTATCGAGGCGAAGGATCCCTGCAATCGAAATCTACACATACTCGCTTGAAAATTACAAAATATTCAAAATGTTTTCTCTTATAAATATTTATTTAAAGCAAAATATTAAACTAATCAAGGACCAAAATTGATATGCAATTCCGCTCTATCGTCCCGTTGGCCAAAAAGGTTGTCCTGGATAGTTTCTAGAGCCAACTCCAGAGTAGGGATTGGGATTCACGACACGTGCAATATCCGTGTATGATTTTTGAGGAAAGCCAACAGCCATGGATAACAGCACAAGGCAGATCAACAAAGTGATTAGAAAAGCTTTTCCTTGCAACGGAGACATCATTGTAATGTAGTTTGTGAAGTGCAACTGTGCTTGAATGCAACTAGACATAAGCCTTTTATATGATTATGGCCAAGTAATTGTCCAGAAGAATCTTAGAATGCTGTTTCCTGCTTATCGATCCAGTTTTAGTGTAAAAGCAATAAGCACTGAGCATATTATGAAAATACATATAGAAACTATATGCGAGAAATTCAAAAGCCAACTTCTCCATTTACGGCTTGTGACGTAGATTTTAAGCTATGCTTTGAGAAAAACAACAATCACGTTTTAGCTTGCAGTAGTCAACTGTGCATTATGAATGATCTGGAAGCCAAGCATAGCTGTGGCAATTAAAACTGAAAAACAACAGCAACTAAGTAGCTAATATGTAATATGTGACTAACTAATGACGTAGGTGCGCCAGTTTTAATGAATGTCTCGTTAATTGTCAGGTCGCATAAGCAAACGCAATAACATATATTATGAGAATAGCAATAGGTTTTTTGTTTTCATTATTGTGTGTTCTTTTTTTGTTTTCTGTAATGCCTACGATGTTGTTAGCATGGGGAACTCCAAGTACTTTTTATTGAAACTCAGACAAAGGTTTTCTATACTCTAATTTTGAATATACTTGATTTTAATTTCAAAAAACCCAATTTTTAATGAAACAATTATTGTGTGTTTTCTAATTAAATTGCGAAGTCGCGGCAGTTTGACTATGAGATACTCTGAACCCATATTTTAAATTAATTCATGTTCTAAAAATGTAAGAAAAAAAAGTATGTGGAAGTTCTGCAAAAAGATGTATCCGATCAGACACAGTGTTAAAAGGGAGATGGAGACGTCCACTAGGGGCTAAGAATAAGTTTCTTCCAAGTCGTACTTCGAGCACGTTAATGTCTCCCACTATTTGATATTTATTATAAAATTAGAATTGTTCCATTTTTTGTTAATCAAACGATTGAATAGAAAATGTTTCATTTGAATGTGTTAAAACTTATTCATTTTATACAAGGTGTCAAACCGAAACCTGACATCAGAATCACATTAACCGAATGAAATTTAGAATCGAAATCGAAATTAGAACCTAACTGCCAAATTTCCCCAAGTCCCAGATAGCGAAACACGTTTTATTTGTCCCGAAAATGTTGTATCGTAACCAAAATATCGTAGCGGAACAAAATGCTAGAGGTTAACTTCGGTCTACAAGGGCATGTAATCTTCGGTGCGCTAAAGATAACCGTTCTTTCTGGTTATATTTTTATGATTACTATTATTTTTCTTCTTTGTCAATTTCAACTTTATTTACATTTGATGATACGGTCCGTTAGAAGCGGATTGAGAGAAAGCGAGAGAGTGAGAGTGAGAGAGAGAGAGAGTGAGAGAGAGAGAGAGAGAGAGAGAGAGAGCAAATCTATTTTCTTGCTCTCACAATCGCTCATCAATGCGCTCAGCAATGATTAACACAAATCACAAGTCTCAAGCCATAAGCGTTAAACAGACAAACAAACCCGAGGACAGGTTTTGAATATGTAATCTGATCATTGCCATCGGCTCTTATCGACAATACAAATATACAAAAATAAAATTTTCCCTCAGTCAGTGTTCGTTGTTCTTAGCGCATGGGCGCTGTTTTGCCAATATCAGAACGATCATGACACAAACACGGCTACCAATGCCAATGGCATTGACAAAGTGCCTTTTGCTTTTAACTTTATTCTGTTACCGCACATGTTACGCACAATTCGCGACTGCAACCTCATTGGCATCCTCGGGCGATATCGGCGGTTTCGGTGGCTTGGAGCAACAGCAAAATGGTGGCGGTGTTGGCTGGCAAACTAACGACATAAGTGGAGCTAGACATGGCATGAGACCACAGCAACCAATGCCTTGGAATGGTGGCGGCGACGATGGTTGGAATGAAGGCGGCGGCGGTGGTTGGAATGGAGGTGGCGGCGGTGGTTGGAATGGAGGTGGATTCGGTGGTTGGAATGGAGGTGGATTCGGTGGTTGGAATGGAGGTGGCGGCGGTGGTTGGAATGGAGGCGGCGGCGGCAGGGGTGGTAGTCGACACCGAACTTCTGGTTGGGGCGGTGGTAGACGAAATCATCCCGGAAGGGGTGGTTGGGGAGGCAGTAGACAACAGCCACCTGGCTGGGGTGCTGGAGGACGCTGGAGAGGCAGCCCATATCCACCAGGATGGAACAATAACAATGGATCACCACCACCCGGCTGGGGTGATGGAAACGGGCAACAACCGGGAAATGTAAACTTTCAAGACCCACCGATTGAATGGGGTGGTGAGCCCCAGCCCGGCGGGGACAATTACAATGGATCTTTCCAACCACCCCCCAGAAATGGCAATGGAAATTCTAATCCTACTGCTCCACCGCCACCCACACAACCCACCGAAAATACGCTGATTGTTGGTAAAAATCCACCACCTCTGATCATTTCACCCACTCCGCCGCCTAAAGCCGACAACGCAAGTCTTCCACTATTGGAACCTACGACTCCCAATCCTCCACAAATCGATGTGCGCATACTTTGATCGATTAGATAACTAAGCATTATGTCTGTTGTATATACTATAGGTAACTTTAATAAATAACATAAATATTTATATATCATTTGCAATTTAATAAGCACAAACACACAGCACAAAGCTCAATCCAATAAACTCAGAAATAAACATTAGCTGAGATTCGAACTCAAGTTTATTTCTCGTTTGTGAACGGCTTAAGCACTTTGAAGTTATGGACTGCAAACAGGTTCGACAAGTTAAAAAAGAAATCTCCGAAGAAAAGGGCGACTATACAAGTAAATATGTAAATACACATTATGCACTGCTGCAATGGAAAAAATCGACATGTTTTCGATAAGCAACAGCTCTTCTGATGGTTAGAAAAATTCCTCAGTTAGCCGTATATTACGAAGTTCTTAAAAGAAATACATATTTTTGATTTCATAATTCATTTCGTTTAAATTCGGTAATCGGTATAAGATATGTATATAGTGATATGTGATTTATCTGAAAGAGTATTTAATATTCGCTGTGCCCAGAACACGATTCTTTGTATTGTTATTAATCTTAAGTGAATCAAAAGGTAATACATATTTTATTTAACGACTCTAATTAGGTTGTCATATTATTAAAATGAACATTCTGCGATTATTTTTCAAATCGAAATGAAATACAAATTACGTCAGTCCATAGATTTATCTATCTGATAACACCAGCACCGACAACTGACTTTCACCCCTGGTAATCCATAGGCCAGATCCGTTGTACCGATTGCATAGCAACTTTTACAACCTTTAAGAGAACTTACAAGTTTTCACTCTGGACACCCAAGCGGATCCAACCCAAGTACAAAATATTGCTGATTAAATAATTATATATATGTATTTCCATTTAATTTGCAATCACTCGCAACGTCAATCTGTATGCAGTAGATTTAATTATTCAAAAAAATATATTTTCATTTAATGCGCAATGTTTTTCTGGGGTGAACAGGTTCGTCGAGTTCATGAATACATGAAAATAAATACAAATTAAATACATGAACAACGGCAAACATTTTAATAAATTATGAAAAGAAAGTAATTAAGCATATCTAATATTCATATAATCGAGTTGATAACATTTTAATCTTAATAGCCATTCTGCTTGTAGCCACCAACTCCAGCTGGAGCTGATCTGCCATAACCATGTCCAATAGCTGGTCCACTGGGTGCATAGTAATTATTTTCATATTGAGGCTGCCCATAGTAACCCTTAACTAGTTGCTGCGCCGGTCTGGGATAGTAGCCATGGGCAGGAGGCGCCTGTCCATAGGGATGTCCAACAGTCCCTCCACCATTTCCATAGATATGTCCACCCCCATTTCCATAATAATAATCATAGCCATGATCGTAGCCCTCCTGTATAAGTGGGCCAGAAGGTCGTACGTGTCCATAATAAGGTGGCGGCCTGGAGTAATGGGGCCTATCATCCAGTACGTCCATCAACACCTCGGCAATCTTATCGAAGGTCGGCTTGGCCTGTGCACCCAGCAGGAGCGACAGCAAAATATATGAGAATCCAATGTTGAGCTGCATCTTTGTTACAGTTTAATATTTATATGACAATCTCTTACTAGACTCTTGCTTATATAGCAAACGAATGCTGTCCGTATCAATACAATCAATGTTTCTGAATAAAAAGTGTCGGAATAGCCCTGTCCGTAAATATAGTGTATACAGAAATTCTGATATGTATAATTGTCGACAAATTATCATAATTGAAAATGTACGAGTATATTACATTATTTTACTCTAATCTTAAGGATATAAAAATCAATAGTTTTGTATAAAAAATATCTCGCTCAAAAATCTACAATTTTAATTTATTTTTTTAATTCAATACAAATTAAGTGGCAATAGTGTGTATAAATAAAATTCTTCATAATTATGTACATATGTCTCCAACATATATAAAATCATTGCCGAATTTTCTAACGAACATTATATGATAACTTCGCAAAAGAATATTTTAAATTTTAGGTGTGGCACAAGGAATCACAATTCAAAATATTTAAATACATTTTGCATAAGAAATATTTCGTCGCATTTTGTTTTTATTATTTTAACAATTAATATATAGCCCGAAGCAGAATTCGCCACTTGAACAAAGCAAAATCCCCACATTTGAAAAGCTATTGTCATTAGCAACATTTTGCATCTTAAATTGGTAAAGAGAATTTCGTGTTCGGTTGTTTGCAAACATCATCTAATGATGTTTTTATTATTAACAGTTTATGGAGACAAAATCTCAGTCTAGCAATTGACATTGGCGATAACCCCAGCAGAACCAATCTAAGCTTAGCCACAGCGTGTGCTGTTATTGTTCAGTACCATTGGAGGCATCAACATGTGTTGGAGCATTACGCATTTAGTGCTGATATTGGCCCTGACTTTTAGCATAGCCGAGGCATCGTCGTCATCGAAGTATGCGCGCGATGAGAGCAACGAGGATACTAATACTGAATTCAATTTGGCCTCCACATTCAAAGGGGGGATCACCAGCATGCGTCATCATGAACGCGCTCGTCTCAACTCACAGCTGTATCCGGATTTGAGGCAGCAACCAGCTGCAAGTTATCCATACGGTGATATTGATGGAGCTTCCGGTCATGAGGGTGGGGGCAGTGGCGTCGATCTACGTTCTGGCGCATACGCCGTGCCTGTTCCTCAGCCCATCGGTTATGGTGGACAACCAGGACAACCAGTACAACAATTGCCCGTAGCACCACCACCACCTGCATGCGGACGTCCTGCAACGGGTGCTTATCCGAGTTCAGTTCCAACTGGTTGTCAACAGCCGAGCGGAGGGCAGGCTGGCTATCCAATTCAACAATATCCACCTAATACAAATCCACTGGCTGCGGCTCATTCCGGAGGTAATGCACCAAACTATGGTGCACATCAACCTGTCTATCAGCCAGCACCGCATCCACAGCCCGGCGATGCATATCCCGGTCAACATCTGCCACAATATCCCGTCTATATGCCAGGTTATTATCCGGGCATGGGACCAGCATCAATAGGTATGGCAGGCAGCCTGCCAATAGTTAACTACTCCGGGAGAGCAGCACCACCACCCGCCAGCTATCAGAATCAATATAGCTATGCACCGCATCCAAGACCAGGAGAAGGGGATCGTTGGAATCACAGATATAAGGTGCAAACCGAATACACCGAGGATGGTGTACACAAGGGACCCTTTGGCGTGCTGAACAATCATGGAACGCAGGGCTATGGCAGTGGCTTTAGTAGCGGCTATAATGGTGCCTACAGCCGGCCAGGTTACTGAAAAGGCACATGGATGAGTTATGGTCATAAGTTAGGTGTAAGCTTCCTTACCTTCTTCGCCGTCTTTTCGGTGTCAGAAGGTGTCAGCGAGAGGCAGCTGCCTTGAAAAAAAATAAACTTGATTTACTTGCACACAACCAAAAACCAAAGTAATTAGCAATGTATTCCGGGTTGCACCTTGAGCTAAAAAAAAAAAGCAGAACGACGAGCAGCAACAGCACGAGGACAACTATTTATTTTTGTTGTTTTACCTTTGTCCTGGACACCCTACCTTGCGAACCGGAAAAATAATCAGTGGCATTGCATTTGCGTTGAGCAAGAAGCACACAAAAGGAAATACAACTACCTGGTTGCAAGCAGCCGAAAAAAGCATTGTGCTCCATGCTTAAGAAAGGTGGTAGAAAACGTCAAGCAGACAGACAGACAGACAGACTGAGAGACTGACAGACAGGCATTGAGACAGACACGACCTTTTTATTTTCGGGCTCAAAATTGCAGCGGTAGAAATCGGTTATGTACTCGTATGCAGTGATTTCTAGAAGAGCGAGAACTAAGGACGAGGAGCTAGGTGCGGGGAACGGGGAACGGGCACCCGAGGATGTCGATGTCCTTGTTGATGTCTTGCGGCGCGCATGCGCGCAGCCTGCCCAAAAATATAATTTGGCGCTAAAAATGTTGCAGACGCGCCAAATAAATACACGAGATTATTGATTTGTGTGTGTGTGTGTGTGTGTGACAAAGGATCAAAGACTCACCTGAAAAAAATCAAAGGAAAACTGGAGCGACACACAAGAATGACACAAATGTATATATATACTCGTATATATATATGTATATGTATATAAAGATATAGCTTCATATGTGAAGTAATTTCTCTTACCTAAAGACTTTCTCATCATGCAACTTCCACCCTTCAAGTGCGTATATATATATATATATATATATATTTATAATTGACATTATTTTTGAAAAGTGAGTGTGTGTGTGTTTATTGGTTATTCTTGACTGGCAGAGCATAATACATACATACATATACAAATACATATATGGGATAACATGGCAGAAGGAATACATACATAATACAATTACTACAATTACTTAGACAAACATTGAACATAATACATACATAAATATAAGTCATGAATGTTTAACAAATACAATAATCATCAGTTTACAACAACTACAACATACTACATACATAAAATTGGAGGAACAACTCCTGGTTAGTTGTTAGTATCGTATATTATAGTAAGTAGTATCTGAAACATCTGTATATATTTGTTCTAGCGTAGTAAAATCCATGTCAGAGCTTTGCTTGTGCTTAAAGTATGTGTGTAAAATTTATTGTTATTTTTTTCTTCTTGGGATTCTGCTTAGAAATAGCATAGCATACATTTAAACACAATCGATACATTTTTATTTTTAGGTGGCGGTCAGTTGTGTCTAAACAATAAACGTGAATGAAAACAATGAAAAATGAATAATGGTTAATGGTTAATGGTAGTGGTTATAATGGTAAATCAGCGAAAAAACGTTACAAAATAAAATCAAATTAAGTAAAAATAAAAATATACGATATATAATATGCATATGAATATGATGAATTGGCTTCTTCTTAGTTATTTTCTTAATGTTGTTTTGTTGTGTTGATCTTTTGGTCTAAATGTCTAAGTGAAGCGTAACATTTTTTTGTTCTTTCTTTCTTTTTTTTTTGTTTGTTTGTTTCTCGATTCTTAATTTGGCTAAATGGAAAAGCTTGCTGTCGCTTACATCGATAATCTGTATATATTCTCATCCAGTGCACAAGTTGCTATCGTTCAGATCGAGATTGCATTGGAACATCTGCTGATTGCTGAGCAGCGGCACTTTGGCTACTTCATGAAAGATCTTGTGTGAATACTTGTTCCGTATCGTCTTGATTGTGGCCCGCGGCGTCCGATGCAGTCCCCCATTCAGCACGGGTATAATATCGGCAAAATCAGCCAACTCATACCCCGTATAGTAGATCAGCGTTGAGCTCCATGTCTTTTTATGCACATTTGCGACTCCGCCATGCATGCGCAACGCCATAAATAGAGCAGCCGATGCCATCTGTGAGTCACTAAATCCGATCGTTGCATAATCCATCAGCGATAGCTCCAATATATAACGGGCCAGAGTCAGCGTGGGCATCTGCACATTGGCACACCGGGCATAGCGGCGCAGGAAGCGATACGAGAGCGGTATGCCGAGATCATACTTGATGGTGCGCAACGTTTCCATCTCCATTTTGACCAGCTCCTCGTGATTGTACGCGCCATCGCAAATGTACAGGAAATCCTCAATTAATGGCGGCTGACGTTCATCATATTTGCAGGCAATAAAGAAGGCAGCGGCGCCCAACAACTGCAACTTCTCCTTGTTGATCACCGTACGGCACAAATAGAGATCGACGATTTTCACAGCCAAATAGAGCGTCTCATGGTTGAGTTCAAAAGTCTCCTGCACCTCGACCATCCAGTCGACGAGCAGTGTTCGCATCCAGGTGGTCAAATGTACTTGCTGCGGCATATAATCGTGTATTGGAAACTCTGGTTCACGCTGCTTTAAATAGTTGAATATATCTATGGCATAGTGGGAGACCTGGAACGGATCATCCCAATTTTTGCGATCAAAGTCCTCCACATCCGAGGGCACAGGTGGCACAGGCGTCAATTTGGCAGCAGCAGCAGCGGCAGCGGCTGCAATAATCATCGATTGCTGCACTACCGTTGGCTGGTCAGTCTTTTGTTGCAATTTGGCGGAGCGTCGACGGGTGGCCTCAAAGTTGCCCGAGAGACGCATCGAATCGCAGGTGGAGGTGTCCTCCAGCGCAGACATATACAGGCTCTCCTCAGTCTTGTTAAAATCATTTGAGATACGACGCACCGGCTTAACGACAGTCGCTGCTGTTGGCAGTGGTGGTGGTGGCGGTGCCGGCAATTTGAGCAACGGCTGCGGCACTACATCCGGCATGGGCATGGCCATTGGTTTCTTGGCAGCCACTAGTGCCTTACGCGTCTTTGGACGCGTCAGCGCCTCCTCGAACTTGTCGAGCACCTTGTGGCAGTTCTCCACGGCATCTTCCATCTTGCTGGAGGCGCGCGTCATCATTTTATTGGGCATGGAAGGGGCTGCTGTGGCTGAGCCGGCGACGAGCACGTTCACATTGTCATTCTTCTCAGCATCCAGGAGTGTTTGCAGCTGCTGTGCCGTAGGCTTCTTCGGCGCTTGTACTTGCTGCTGTTGCTGCTGATCCTCTTCGCCGGGATGCAGGGTCATAATTTTCACGTTGTTCGTCAAATTGCCAAGCGCCGTACGCTTGATCTTATCATTTTTGATGGGACTATTGTCAGCTTTGCGCTTGCCGCGCGTCTGCATATTCTCCATATTTGGATCGATGTTGTTTTGGTTGTGGTTCCCACCCGCCGCCACCCGTCGGCTCAGCCCCTTTCCACGCAACGGTAAAACTCCATTTATGACCGCTGTCTGACTGCCAGCAGCCGCTGCTCGAGTTGTGCCCTTAATTGGCGCCATTTTGAATTGCTGTCGTTGTGGTTGTTGTTGTCCTGCTGCACACAGCGCTTGCGTGCCGTGCGTGTTTTTGTTGTTGGGCTGATGTTGTTCCTGTTCTTTCTACTGCCGCTTTGGTACTTTGGTCTCGCGCTCCGTTATAGCTTTGTTTAATTGTGAGTAGACGAATTGTTTTAAGTTAGTTGATTCCTTTTTTATTGTAATTTTTTTTAATCTAAGCGTCTTATAAAACTCACTTTGACTTATGGCGCTTGGGCTGCTCTGCTCATAACGGCGCTTGCAAAGATACAAAAACGAAAAACAGCGCCAGCTGCAAAAATCAAAAAAACGTGATGTTGGCTGCGGCGTCTGTTTTGTAGGGTTGTCGTTCGAATTTTCATAATGTACACGTTGCCACCACGTTACAAATGCTTGGCGCGTAATCTGTGGCCACCGGAGCCATTCAAGTCAAAGTAAAAGATGAGGTGGTGCGTTATTGTATTTGAACTTAACGTATGAAAAGTCGATACATTATGTGGATTGCTATGAGGTGCCTTATTTTAGACTAATCACAAATACAAAGAAAGAATGTGTAATTTTAGTTAAAACTTAAAACACTGTAGTCGATTAGAAATGTATTTAAAGTATAATTAAATTACTGAATATATTTCTATTGATCTAAAAAAATCAAATTAAAATCTAGTTAAATGCAATCTGGCCACGTAAATACTTAATGACGAACGATGCTAATTTGAACTTAACGTGTAATTTGTATATATAAAATATGATTAGTGTGATAAGCACTAAGCATACAATACAAATAATTCAATTAAAGCATTTGTAACTATTCTTTGGAGTGCATATTTTATTAACAAATACTTATCCTTGATTTATAGAAATGCCCAGATTTGCAGAAGCAACCAGTTGATTGTGACAAATGCATTGCTGAGAGCAACCATAAGGAAATTATATTTGGTTGCAGGCAATCTCGGCGTCGAATTCGTTGGTGATCCATCGACAACAGCACAGGTTGTTGCTTGATCACCGGTGCCGAGGCAGAGGTCAAATATGATGGCACCCCGGAATGGCAGGCGACTTTTCTTATCTAGCCGGATTATTGATAACTCTAATGGGCTGTCGAAAACACAGATTCCAAGTAAATATGATTCACACTGATGCCCATCGTTGGCAGCACAAAAATGAGACGCACAGGCGCCTTGACGGCTCTATAGGACAACAAATAGAGTCATCAAAGGAGCTGATTTGTGTTATAAGTTATATTTTGTTGTTGTTTTAATTGGACTAATCACAGATAAAGAGTTAAAATACAGATATTACTTCCAAAGCTTGATGACACCGTCTCGCGATGCCGATGCTATATAGATTTGACCCTTATCTTTGCACATGAGTAAATCGGTAATCGCATCGTGATGACTTGCCTTGGGCATATCCGGTCCCGATCTGGGACTCTCTTCGATCGAATTGCGCAACTGTTGCGAGTCGCCTGCGTTGCACTTAGGAATGATTTGCTCCTCAATCACCTGGCTGCCATCGATGAGACGGGCACTACAATAATCCAAAGATAAATGTGTGATAAGATCTGAGAATCCATAGCATAAATATAGTTACCTATAGTTAAAGGATACATTTGTCAAGTTATCATTGGCTGCGGGCACTTTTAGTGCCGAGTTCTTTGGTGATCCAATGTCCCAGTATCTGATGCGTTGATCCGAGCTACCCGTCAAAATAAATGGCGATCCATCGACAACCCCACTCAAGATGCCGCAATTTGTTGCCGGATCATTGAGACTGGTGTTTGTAAGCACCGGTGCCGAGCTGGCCCAGAGCACCGTTTGTCGCTGACCCGTCTCAATGTTCCACACAGACACCTCATTGTTCGATTGCGAGGCGGAGATCAAATACGATGGCTCCGTGGGATGGCAGGCTACTTTCCTTATCCACGAGTCCGCCGGATGCTTAATCTCTGTTATGGGCAGCCGAAAACGCAGATCCCAGCAGATGTGCTTGCCCCCACTGGTGCCCGTTGCCAGCCACGAACCCGTTGGATCTGCACAGATGGTCGTAATTACGCCGTGACGCAACTCATTCTGCAAACGCCAGGCGCTATGCTGCATCCGGGTATCCCAGGCCACAATGCCGCCATAGAGTGTGGCATAAACAATGACACTCTGCGCTGCCTGATCATAGGCATGCATATCCACAACGGGTCCATCATTATTATGTTCTCTGCAAGAAAAACTGGATTAGTCTATGCGCCATTATAATGTGAAAATTGTAGAATATATATTTTACTTTTGATCCAGTGCCTGTTGCAGCGTCATCTTGGTGGAATTGCGATCGATGCGCATGATGAGCAGGCTACCATCCTTGCCGCCCACCGCCAGCGATTGTCCAGCGTCACAGGCGGCAAGCGCATAGATTGGCGTCTGAGCGCAATAAACCTGGCGCGATTTATTGATGCCCTGATTGCCATTCAGTTTGCTGCAGTCCCACAGCCGAACAGTGCCATCGATGCTGCCGCTGGCAAACAGAGAACCATCGGGTCGTAGTGGGGCCAACTTAATTACCGACTCGGAATGCTCATGCAGATGGGCTACCAATGTGCCATTGAGACGCCAATTGGATGGATACGGTGCCACAAGCTTATCATAGTTGCAGCGTTGCGAGAGTGCCAGGACATTGTAGCGACGCTTGATCTTTAGCGTCAGCGACTCCAAGTCCTTGCAACACTCCGACGAACGTTCCAGCGAGTAATTGCGATCCGGCATCGTATATTCACCCAGTGAAGTAGCCGCGCTCACTGTGCTTGTCGGCACACCCAGTACCATGACGCCGGAGGCCGGACTGCCCGATGTGCCAGCAGTCAAGTGGGGCGTAACAGCCGCATCGGATGCAGGCGATACCAGTGTGGGAGCATGTGCATCATTAGTGCCTATAATTAAAATAATTTAATTGAATGTAACAATCCTGGGAGAGATATGGACGCAGAATGGGAAAGAAGGTATTTATAATTAAAAATCTTACGATTATCAAGCAACATTTTGTTGGCCTTGTCGGCGAGTGGATATTCGTGGCATGCGACTTGTTTGCGGCTGACCACAATACGTCCATTGGCCAGGCCTGCATCATCGGGATCCTGCAGATCCTTGTGCTTCAGCGATATCAAAAACGTTTTCATGGCCAACAATTGCAGCTCGATCGTCTCCGTTAGTCCTTCTGAGTTGAGTCGCCTGAAAAGCTGCAGTGTTTTGGAAATGTGAGTGGTTCGCTGAAGAACGACCGAAATTGCCAAAGCACTTACATTGCGCAGTGTCTGTCCCATGTCCTCCAGCTGTGCCTGCGGCTGGCCGCTGTGGCGCGTGTTGCTACGCAAACGTACCCGATCCTCGAGAGCGCCAACGAAATGCTGTATGTCCTGGAAACGCAACACGCTATCAAAGATCTGTCTGGGTATGGGGGGCAGCAGGCAGTCGAGCAGAATATGCGGCTTCTCCACTTGGATGACGGGCGCCTTCAGGAATCTACCAATCGCTGGCATAATCTTACACTGTACATCAATTGCGCTGAGATTGCGCGCCGTTGTGGCGATCATGCCACAGATCTCGTGACGCACCCACAAATTCGGATGGCACATATAACAGGCGGTTTCATTCACAATCTCCGTAACGGTGGGCTTTCTAATGTGTCCAAGCTCAATGAGTATGGTTACCGCTCTAATGGCCTTGGCAATGACGAACTCCTCGCGATCGGTAAGTCCTTGTTGGAGTAGCGGCACCAATATATCCGAAGCCTGCCAACCCACATAGCCAGCAACGCCCGCAATATTATCGTAGAAAGCACCACGCAAATTCTTATCATCATCGTTGAGGAACGTCAGAATGTGAGCGAGAATGACTTCGCTGGCCTTCTCCTTGCCAAAGAACGCACACAGATCACAAATGCCCGATTCCATTAGTGTCTGCTTGACAATCGGTTGCGAGTCTGTCAACAAACTAAGCACCGCCAGCCGCACAACCTCATGCAGGGCATTCAGCTCCGCTTCGTAGCGTGGAGTGGGCATCTCATTGGGTGCATTGCGTTGCGTCTCCTCCAGAAAATAGACAGCACTCTTTGCTAGCACTGCAATATTGCGGGCGAAGGCAACGCGTACAATTACCGCACTTGATTCGCTGGCCAGATCGGAGATGTAGGGCAGGATGTATTCGGGGAAGACGTTGGCATCACTGCGTGGAATGTCCTTGACCATGCTCAGGCAGGCTGTCAGCGTTTCAAAGGCCTGAACCTGTACCTTTGCCGTCGACTTTTGCGCCAAATTAAGCTGAAATGTGTTTGAGAGAATGAGATTAAGAGAAAGATTTGTCAAGTAAATCTCAATACATACAATGTAGGGCAATATGCGATCCAGTATGGTCTCCGAGGTGGTATATTTGGATAGCTTTTGTAAAAGCTGCAGTGCAGCAATTTTCGTATTTGACTGCTTCAGTCCACGAATGCAAGAGGTAACCACTGTGATGATTAGTATAAGGCCATCCTGTTCCGGCGGCAGGCGTTCACATTTAATCGGATCCCTTTTCTCCGGATTGTGTTCGTCCTCGTCATTGGGTGTCAGGTCCTGTGCTTGAGTCAGCACCTTGATACAATGTCCAATATCCTTGTGCAGACACTGTATCTTATCATCTGGCGACATAATTGGCGTCGATGAGAACATTTGCAAATACGACTGTAGAAATGAGTAAAAATATTCGGGAAATAGTTGATCACGTTCCTGATCCAAATAATCCTCGGCGCTCCTGCGATTCATCGAATTAATGTCAATCATAGATGCCAGCAAATTACGCAATCGCTCATTCTCAATCCCAGCCAAGTGTTTCTCCACCAACTCTCGTTCCCCGAGTCTATAAGCGAGCAGCTGCGACAGCTCGAATGGAGCAGTGCCCTCCGTCCATAGCTCAAGCAGGGCGCAACTGTAAGTTATAATTGAATTAATAAACTTTACTGTTATTTAATTGTACATAAAATCAAGACCTACCCAGCGGAAAAGATATCCATAGCCGGCTGTAGAGTGTTCCCTGCATATGAAGTCGGCACACGTATTATAGAATCGGAGTGTATAACCGACATATTTGCATTATAGGGATCATCCTCTGAGGACAGAGTTTTGACAAAACGTTCGGGAGCTATGTAGCAAGTGCGACGTCGACTCGTATCAAAGAAATATGTATAATCAGCTGGATTATCTTCGGGCAGATATGTGGGCTTGAACGATGCAAAATCCGACAATAGAATCCAATTCCACGAAGTAATCAATATGTTCTCCAGCTTAATGTCGCCGTGACAGATCTTCTGCTTGTGACACTGATTCAGAGCGCATAGTATCTGAAATGTGATCCACTTTTTTTCCAGCACAGTTAAAAATGGTCGCGTGGACACGCGATCATAAAGACTATGCTTCACATACTCGCGCATTATGTAGGCCGCCTTGTCAATGAGCTGGAAAGGATTAAATATCTATCAGATATATATTTTTGCGAAAAATCGAATTGCGTACAAACCTCGACGCGCTGAAAGGGCAAACAGTTAACGGCATTCGCCAGCGTTAATATTTTCTTGATGCTCTCCAAACGCTCCTTGTGATCCTCCAACGGTAATGTCGGATCATGTTTGACAAAGACTTTCACAACAATTAAGCCCTCATCGGTTTTGGCTTTGGCTACCTTAAAGAAACGCGTACTGCCCATGCTGTGGGTGGATGAGAAACGTCACAAATTATTAATTGTTATACATACATATACATGCTTGTATTCATACACATTCATACTTATGTATATAGCACATACGAGTATAGTAGTAGTCATAGCACATCTGTTAAATTTTTTACTCACTTCAGGTCGAAAATGATTTCGTTGCCAAATTGGCCCGAGAAGTAGTGTTCCACTGCATAGATCTGCGATGGTGCAATGCCAACCAATTGATTACCCATTTTCCTGGCATTTGCTCCTATCTGCCGACCACAACACTCGCTTTTTTCGCTATTTGTTTTGTTTTTTTAAAGCACAAAAATGCAGCTAACACTTTTTCTTGTTGGTGTATTTTCGTGCAGGGTTGCCAAATAAAAATAAATTAAAAACAAAAAGAAAAAAAGTGCTGGCAAACGTGAGCTTAACAGCTGTTGTGTTTGAAGCAGTTATCGATTTATTTTAAACACGCGCGCTTAGCTAGTTTTCGAATACATATTTACTAGAGATAAGAAATGCAAACGTAAGCGTCTGTTTAAAGTTCGAAGACCTGGTAGAAATAGTTAATTCAGCTAAATAACCATTGGTAAAGCGTATAAATTGGAGCACCATTAATACCAATCACTAGTTGAAATCGGCGTCCAATCAATTGCACATAATGCATATTTCGTACATTTTACTGATTGTCTGTGTGTTGGGTCTGGCTCAAGCTGGAACCTGGAGAAAGCCACAGGACTACAGTTTAAATGATGAGGAATCTCGAGCCAGCTGGACTCACAAGCAATCAGATATGTGGCCCCGTGATGTGGCTGATTTTCCCGAAGCCAATTTGCTCATCCACAAAGTTGAGAAACGTTTGGAACGTGTTCGCAATAACGACCAACTCAAAAGTCAAGTTGTCGACTATGTTGTTAACCAGTTGAGGCAGTGCAAAACGGGCAATGAAATGGACGAGCATTGTGTGAAGCGTTCAATTGGATATGCCATGTCCTTCATCAATAGCCATCAAAATGAATAGCTATAATAAAAAAAAATTATATATACACATAATAAATGAAAATCAAACAAAAACAACATTGTATAAATATATATCAAAATAAAGAAATGCATAACAAATAAAAATGAAAACAGCTAATTATTAAATATCATCGGCAGTGTTTTCTATGTTTTAGTATGTTGCTTGCCAAATTTGGTGTAAAGGTTTTCCTTAAATCGCTCCCGGCGTATATCGTCCAACCGAAAGCGTCGCAGAATATCCCGCCTGTCGAATATGGACATAGTTACATCTTGACAATCGCGGGAGGGCAGACAAAAAGTCCAACTGCCGAAGATGGTGTCGATGCAACCACATTTCTTACAAAATCCCATAAAGGTGCCCATCAAACTGGAGTTGAGTCTGCGACAGGATAAGGTTATAGGTCCACCCAGGGTATTAATTGTGTGACCCGTGAAAATCCATTCGGTTATGTTATCTATTATATTATGCTCACGAGGAGGCAACGTATCCTGTATTGTTATATTTAATGGGATAATTTTATTTGTCTTCTCTTCCAGGCCCTCCTTCATTTGAGCTTGGCTATCTTTAACACACTGTCGACGCACTTTCGGTTGATAGCAGGTGGGTTTAATTTCCTTCACAATGGGCTTATTGTCGTCCTTGATGTTGATACGTATGCCAAGCAATAGCGACTCCCAGGAGCCTGTTAATTCACAAGGAGCGCCTGATAAAGAGCAAAATAGTAAGAATTTGTATGCAAACCTTAGTTCTTAGGATTCAGCTAACCATCTGTTGGCTCAGGAAAGCAGCAAGGTAGATGTTCTTGTGTAATCTGATTCAAGTTAGCATCCTGCATAGCCTGCAAACGTTGTAATATCTTTTCCAAAATCGGCGCTAAATTCGCATTATTCATTCCCTCTCTCAGACTCGGTATTGCGCTTAACATTTGGCGTCCGTTGGTCTGGCTTGCTTTTTGAAAATCTTCGTAAACTCAGGTTGTGCTTAATACAACACTACTTACCCAAATTGGAGTCCATGCCAGCTATACGCTGAGCCATCTCCACTGGTGACACATTCAATTCCCTGGCCATACTCTCAATCATTTTACCACCGCCTGCCTCAGGCACCTGTCCAATTTTATTAACAAGCACTTCGGGAAATGCCATATTTGTGGGTGTCGCATCAAAGTGATTTGGCAAGCTGCGCTTTAGCGCTTTTTCAACATTTATAGAGTGATGCCTAGTTTGAAATATTTTAAGAATCTGCTGGAGTTGCGTTTGATTTTTAATGAATGTTGCTGAATGTCTTCCACTTTTTTGCATGGTTTTATTGTTAAAAACTGCCTGTGTTGCATTTGATTCCCCTTCGTTAAGATTTGGGGCATTTTTGGCTAAGACTTTGGGTGCTCCCGATATTGGTTGCTTGGGTTTGTCTTTACCATCGGACTTGACCAGTGGTATTTCATTCCACACCATTTGCCTTTGCTTCGAGTTCGATATATAATAAGGATTGGAGCCGCCATTCAATTTATTTTCCTTGTTAGTTTCTATCTGTTTGAGATGCTCCTTATTATTATGTGACTTCCTTGCATCTGGCACAACTGCCATGTTGACACCCTTCATCGCCTCACAATGACAAGGAATTAGTCCATTAGACATTTTACCCGTATTTCCATCGACAGATACACTTTCTGATTTCGTTGCCTCACAGTGACACGGAGCAGAATCTTTCGATATTTTTAGGCCTCCACCATCGATGGATATCTTAGCGGTCTTCATTTCATCACAATGACATTGGGTTAATTCATTAAGTGATTTTCCCTTTAGAAATTTATGTGAATGCTTGTCCGCCTGCAAAATGCTATGGAGTTTTTTCTTGTAATCTTCATAGAGACCGCCAGTTTTTACTTCGTCCATATTGGGAGCCACCCGTTTGAATTTTATCTCTGTTTGCCTATGGGCTTGTAAGCTCTTTGGATTATCATTCGCTGTTAGTTTGTTGGTACTGATTAAACATTCTATTTCGGGATTCATTTCATCATTGATGGCTTTGACAATATCATCCACAGGATTTGATTGTTTAAGATTCTCAACAATGTTCACAAGCTCATTTAAGGCACTTAGACGAACGGGAGGCACTGGAAATGTGTTCTTCTCGCCAAGGAGGTTAAGACCCTGAGAATCTGATGATGGGTTTCGCCAAGCTTTCATAAAATCCGTATATATCTGATTTAACTCGACAATGCGCTTTTCAGCTGGATTCATGTCGATTGGTGATTTTGAGGAATCTACCTTGTCTTTTGACGGCACCTTCGTTTTGGCTATAAGATGGTCCTTATCTTTAGGCTTTTTCATATAGGATTTCTTTTTGACATCTTCCACATCGTTTGAGTTGTTTTCATCGGGAAAAGTGCGTTCAGTTGTGTCATCAAGTTTAATGGGTGAACCCAAAGTCATTTTGGCGAGCTTGAGATCTTTATCGCTTTGCTTATCTGTTTTTATTGGCTTGTCCAGTGTCTTGTGTGATTCGACAAGTTTCTTAATGGTATCGGCATCATTTTCTTCAGCTATAGCCGCTTTTTTGCTTATTTGGCACACATCCAGTTTAACTTCACCACCACCACCACCCCTATCGTCCAGCAGTACCCTGTATGCAGAGTAGAGACGGGGTATATTCACTTTGCTGTTTGTCATTCGTTTCCAACTGGCTACTTCATTGGGAGGCGCATTCTGGTTAGTCCTTTGTTGCATGTGGTTCAGCCTTGTTGCATTTGCTGTGGTCGTAATCGATAAGAGTAAGAATAGATATATGATTGTTATTCGTAGTCCGAGCTGTAGATCAGGCCAAGCAAACATTTAATTTTGTGCCGCCAATATAATTTAAACATTTGGCAAAACAGCACAAGAGCTTTTACACATTTATGGAATAATGTAAGTATTTTATTTAGCAGCTTCTAAAAATTGTATATGTCCAATTGTAAACTATCGGACATATAACTCAAAACGACAGTCAATAATAATCGTAATAGGAAATAAATGTGTCTCTGAGGAAAACTAGCTTCTCGAACCGAACCTTGGCCAGAGATGTTGGTTTAATTATATTTTGCTCAAAATAACTATTTTAATTTAAATGCGGGCAAAAACGGGGCCTAACATTTTCACCATCATCTATTTTCCAACAAACATTTTCTTCAAAAAATTGGATATGATCTAATTCTTATCAATAGATTATCTTTTGTTTTTATTTTGTTTTTACAAATGTTGCCATTAAGTAGTTTTGAAAAAATAATTTATGTGTCATTAAAATTGTGTGTATCAGAATCGTCGATAACTTCGGGTTGTAAATTTGGTGCTCCAAGATAGTCATCAGTGATATCCATATAGGGATAATAAACGTTGACATAGAGTACAAAGGAATCTTTGATAAACTGCGGCGATGTTCCGCGCAATAAGTATTGTGGACAGCCCATCTTCTCATTCGTTCCCGTCATCTTGCCAACTCGAATAGGTTCCCTAAAGCAACTTCTGCACCATATCACATTTGCCTTGATTCTATTGAGCATTTCTGCCAACGTTCCTTTCAATTGAATACGCCCTTCCGAACCGATTTTGTATTGCAACAGACAATCATTGTGAATGGGAACCGTCCGTTTGCACATTGTGTTGAACATAATGATGTATAGATGAATACGAATAGAATCTTCCTATCTTCAATGATGATCTGAAACAATAAAAATATGAACAGTGCAAATAATTAAAATAATTTGATAATGTTGAAATATGCAAAATGAGTATTTTCAAAATTACCGCCCATGCATATCACAAATCGTTGCACCTTTCGAACGGTTATCGGTATTAACAAAGTATGGCAACGCTGCTCAATGCATCAGCTGATATGATGTTTATAAATATTCCGCACTTTATGCAATAAAAACAGTTGTTTCTGATTAATAAAAATGCAGCTTACGCGTATTTTGCTGAAGCCCCGAGCTTCCGAAGTGCTAACAGCTTATTTGAAACAGTGTCAGGAGCCATTCTGGACGTCATATTTTGTAAAGGTAAGTGAGTAAGCGACCCAACGTAAAATCTCTTTTCTAAAAGCACTTTGAATTTAGTTTAAGGATGTTCAAAACGATCAGCGGGGAATGTCGCACTTTAATTGGACTCTGGAGACCGGCACAAATTATCATATATTACGCACAGCGTGTTATCCATACATGAAATATCATTGCAGCAAGCGTGAATACGAGGATCTCTCACTGGAGGACAAATTCTTTCGCTTTCTGAAAGTGATCAATTTGGGTAAGGATTAAGATATATATATATATATATATATATATAAATAGTCTATCTGGTGTATCAAACCGTACTTGTCGCAGGCCTCCCAATGCTATTCTATGGACTTGCCGCAATTCGTCTAATAAGCCACAAAGAGATTGTTCGCCTCAACGATAAGGTGGAGGTGCCTATCTATTTTTTGTACGCCGAAGATAAAGGGTCTAGGTTCTGAATTTCGAAAATATTCTGGCAAACCTGTTCTCTACAGTTTCACAAATAATTTGAAAGACCTCTAAAAGGATTTATTCAAAAAATGTTCACTGCAAGTTGTAAAATTGTACACCAAGTTTTATGGAAGAATCTTTAATTTTCATTCGGTAAACCCCTATTTTTCACAGCGTATCTGGTATATATCTTTATATATGTCAAAGAATAACAACATAGCAACATTTACAGAATACTTGCAACAATAGTATAAAAAAAAGAAAACAACAACAATCAACCATTAACTTAGTTCTTGCAGTCCGTTGTAGGATTCTCACAGGTTTCATCATAGTTGTCCAGCAAAAGTGCCTCCAGTGAGGCGCTAAACTGACTGAGCGAACAGGGCGCATCACAATTGGGAATGCTCAGCTCCTTGGGGAATTTGTCCTCGCTGTTAAAGTAGTAAACCAACTAGAAAGAACAAATAAATAAGGCTCAAAATTCACTGACATCATTTTTCAATTCACCTTCACTTCGAAATCCCCATCAGCGAAAGATTTGCTGTGATGCAGTTCAAAAACTAATGCCGCCGCATATTCCGGCAGATTTGCTGTCTGATCCAATATTCCTAGGGAATTCATCACATTCACAAGCGTTACGTCATGCGCTGAATATAGAAATATCTTGCGATCTGGACTTAAATTCTTTCGGCGTTTGTTTTGCATTTTTTTGAGTATTTCGGTAAGAAATGCGCCACCCTTAATCCGCTTCATCAGATGCGTTTCCGTAAATAGAGCATAACTCCGTTCAGCCAAAGGTCTAATTTCCTCTGGGTATATATTCTCCGTCCAATCGGGCAGCGCCAGACTAACCTCCTCTTCGGTTTTTAAAGTGGTATACAAAAGTTCTACATCCAGCACAGTGGAAATGTTCTGTCGGATATACAAATTGAATTAGAATAAATAAGAGTGTTCTAGTCGAGTCGTCCACTGGCTTAGGACTTCGATGACAAAGTTAAATCGGAAGAATAGCCGGACAGATAAACATTGATCAAAAATATCTTATACATATTTGTATATAAATCCTCTTTTATTTGTTTTTCTTACTTTTCCCGTATTTTTGCTAAGCAGTTTGAAGAGCGCCTTGTTTTCCTCATTTAGCTTTAGGAGCTCTGGGGGTGGATTCTTGTATAACTTCTGTAGAATGTTGTCATATTTGGCACAGGGCTTCTTTTGGGCCAAAAGCTGTGAACGAATCAAGGAAAGTTGTGCACACGAATTTAAAATCTGGTTAGATGCAGCTACTTACAATATCATCGTTGCGGGCTAGGGTGTTTATGGCCACTGGTTGCCAAGGAATTGGCAGCACATTGTTGTTGTCCAGCGGCGGCATCAAACCGGCCAATACGCTTTGAGCGCTCATCTAAAAGATAACTACCAACTGATAAGACACACAGTTTCTCTTATCGCCAGACTAAGTTATATCTATATATCTTATTGACTTATTGACGCACCACACAGCGTTCCGCGGCGGAGCTTAGAACATGCACCTGCTGCTGTGTGTAAATACTATTCGATGGTAATAAGCGATAATAACGCATGCGCAGATTCCGACCCAAGTTGTAAGACTGCAACGTGCCCTTCTGCAGAGTGTGAGAGAATCGTTATGAATTTAGACATAATTTGTATATATTATTCGTTCACCTGTGTGAGAGCTCCGAGTCCTTCGTGCCAGTCGTGCGCTGCATGTGGATCGTTCGGATAGAAGCCACTCGGACTTTTGGCACCATGGCGAAACAGCTATTGATAGAACATTAATATCAATGTAGTTAAGTTGGTCGAAAGTAAATACCCTTGGAGGCTCTAAATATTAGTTCTTTTTATGCGTCGCTTATCATGCGCCACAAAAATCTAATAAACCTTGATAATGGGATGCTGATAAAATTTTGATCAGCTATTAGAAGTATAAGAAAACATATGTTTGAAGAAACAAGAAAAAAATGTAATACAAAATATCCATTTAAGATGTATATATTATATATGTAAAGTATGTTGTTCTGCTTGAGCGTCATTTCTTATTTTGTTGTTTTTAATATACATTTTTGCAATGTTGTAAATTTTGTACAAAATATCCATTTAAGATGGATTGCAACTTTCAAATGTTCTCCAACTTAAACTTTGTAAAACTACATTTTTTAACTCAGTTAATGGATCTACACAATTCCACTTTATGTATTTAGATTATTCGCTTTGTTTGCGCTACCTGCTCAGTGACAAAACGATAATACCTCTCTGGAAGGGTATACAATGAATGATGTGCGCATTTGACGTGGTTTTGTCGTGTGTTTTTAAGGTTGTGCTTACAATTGATATCATGCGTAACTTTTTCAGGCCCTGCTCATCGTTGCTGTCTCCAAAGGCAAAGTAAGCCATCATCACAATACATAAAGCGCTGCCCAGTACTATAACTGATATTTTAGTGCCACGCCGTGATTTGCAGTCGAACGGCGACATTTTATTTGAATTTATTGTTGGGTTTATTTGACTGCAGTTTATTATAATATACAGACGTATGCACTCGAGCACTTTAGAAAAGTTCACAGCCTAAAAATAGTTTTTTTTTTGTTTTTGTTTTGTTTATTTTATGCGCGAATAACAAACAATAATAAAAACGCAACACAACACGTCGGCAACTGAACAACAACTAAACATCGATAGCAGCTTGGCCCCATAAACTTACAGAGAGCGAGAGATACAGAAAGAGAGAACGAGTGAGAGCGAGCGCTAAGAGAGAGAGAGAGAGAGAGTAAGAGAGAGAAGTCAAGCATGTGCTAATAGTCAAATTATGTAGCCATCGCATACAAAGACCCCAATGGGAAATTTAGCGTTGCACACACGTTGGAACACAGCCAAAGACAACAACGACATGTTCAGCTTACAGCAAATTCATTTTATTTGTATACGCCATCAGATGCTACTTTTATTTTGTAAATTAAACAGCTGCCATTGGAAAAAAGTAGATATGTTTTCAATCAGCAAGGGAATTTAATATTAAGCTTGCCTAAAATTAGTGTTATTTCTTGTTTGTTTTTTTTTATGTTCACGCGTCATCTTAAGACAAAATACTTGTTAAACCTATGGAATATATTTATCTTTATTTTTGAAGCAGGCACTTTAAGCAACAACAAAAACACAAATTGGATGTAATATATAAAAATATACATGCGTGTGTATGTGGTTGTATATATGATTAATATATGTATAAATATATATGCATATAATATATTTATATGTGTGTAAAGGAACAGGACTTTGGCCTGTTTCTGGTACATGTGCAACGCCTCTCATTTAGAGCAGTAGAGAGTTGAAAGCTTAAGCAAGCCTGCAGTCTAAAGAGAGTATGGGATTTAAAGGACAGTCTATGTTGTTCCATCTGCTTGGTCCTCCTCGGATGTACTGGTTGGCTCCTCGACCAAATATCCCTCCTTGGCACGATATATGTTTTTTTTCTTGCCACTTTTGGTTGGTTTAATACATGCTTCTGTTGCAGAAGCGTCGGCATTTCCATTTCCAGTTTCATACTCATCCTCATGCCGGGTATTAGAAATAGTCGGTGGATAGTAAGTGGAATGTGGCTGATCCACCTCCTGTTCGCTGTATCCATTTGTGTTCTGTCTTTGGCGACATGGCACCATCTCAAAGACGAGCCCGCTATGATAGTTATTATCGCCAACCATTGATAAATGGTCTTGAACATAACGCAGATAATTTACAGGACGTGTCTCGCAGCTGTTTGAGAAGGGATATGGCATCATTTGAAAGATATAATCCCCAGTTTCCGGCATCTCGTACTCGTAATACTCCACGGTGGTGGTAGTGCGATAACCATGACTCGACATTATGGGCTGTAGTTTGCAATATTGTTTGCCCACTGAACTTCGTCTCGCTCACCTCTAAAATTCGTCCCGAAGAGCTCGGCCCTCAATCGGCTCGACCTGGTTGACAACGCTCAGGGTCAGTCGGACAAAATAGACACGCACTCCGTGATGCCCCAACAAATAGAACTGCATATACAATTCAAAGAACATCAGAGCTTTTAGTTAATCCACTTATTAAATTTCTTAACTTGCTTGTCTGCTTGTTGGTTTTTGTATGAGAACTGAACGGCGAGAAATAATTTTGAAATTCAAACAAATTTTGGAATTTTGAACGAAGCAGCAATCTGCTGAGAACTGAAACTTACACTTCATCTTGAAAACTCTAAACACCAAATGGACACTGATATGGAAAAATCTTATCGCTTTAAGCCAAAGCTCCTTCATTTAATGAAACAATATTCAACAATTACCCTATGCAAATTAAACAAGTAAGCAAAAAAAGTAGCATACTTTTGTAGACTAGGGTCAAATTGGTGAAACCTTAATTTCTGTATAAATGTTTATCTAGTAGACTGATGCTGATAGTTTATTGTGTAAAAGCTATGAGTTTGGTTCGGATATTTTGGTAAACAAAAAAGTTTTTACTACAAGAACTTATATATCGAGTGATAGTTTTTTTTTTATAAAAACAAACTCATCTTTCAACCGTACACTTCTATGATAATAGTGCCGGGTTCAAAATATGTGTGACGGATACATACCAATTTACAAATAAGTTACAAGCCTTACGTCAAAATTATACTAGCACCTACAAGGGTATCAATTTATCAACTCAGTTAAACATATCAAAATAGCTCTAATACTTTGCACTTTATTGTATAATAGATATATTATAGTAAGCATTAAATTTAAGTACAGTCTTTAGTCCCACTCTTTGTAAGCGTATTTTTTAAGCCCGAATATTGTCAACTGCCACCGAGGACATATCGTTCCGTGTCCAGTTCCTCATCGGAATACTGCTGCTCTATTCGCTCGCACTCGGTGTGCTTGCTGCAACGCTTGTATATCAAGTATCCACCCCAAACACTGAGTGGCAGCAGGGCCAGCCCCAGTGGCATGAGGAAGAGCAGCAGGAACTCGTTGGGATCGCTGGCGTCGTCGGTGACTAGCTCATCACTGTTGTTATATTCCTCCCAGTACTCCAGGTCGTCATCCGGTGTCAGTACTTCCAGATACGCCTCACGTATCTTATGGCCACGATAGCTAATTGCCACACAGGCATAATAGCCTGCATCCCTTAATCGGACACTATTCAGAATCAGCTTGCTGAGATAGATCTGTGGACTGATGAGCTTCTCGGGCGATGTCGCGAGAAGCTCATAGGTTCTGCCACTATAGCGCACAATATGAGCACTGAAATTGGAGGAGGCACCGCTTGTAGGCTGAGGCACTTCGACAGCGGGCATAAATCCCCGGCGAAACCATTTTATGGTCAGATGCTCCTCGCTGTGCACGCGACACTGGAACACAACACGAGTGTCCTGATTGGCGCTCTTATTGCTGGGATAGGCATCAAGAAATTCGGGGGCGGCCAGAGAACTATCTACAATGGATGGCAGCAATTAGTAAATTATCGCAATTATCAGTTTATTACTCACTCTTCACATCCAGTTGATAAGTGCGCACCAGTTGCACGTCCACTGCCTGCGAGGCATCCCACACATGGGGATTAATGCTGCACTTGTAGAGTCCCGAGTAGCGCTCTGTTACATTTCTTAGCCACAGTTCTGCACGGCATAGTGTGGATTCGCAGGGCAGAGCTGTCCAATCATCGCCAGATTCCAGCTGATAACAATTGTTGTCGCTGCATTGCTAAAAATAATATGAAGAAAATGTCATATAACCGATTATGATTTGGAGTACGCTCTCAGCATGCTCACCTTGAAGTACCAGTGTATCTTAATATCCGCCAGTTTGCGTTCATCCACCAGACCCGTTAGGTTGCATTGCAATCTCACATCGTAACCGGCTTTTTGTTGTATCAGTTCCGTATTCTCTGCGTGGAAAAAAAATTCAATGCAATCATGCCAAACATCATTTTAAAATCTAAACATCAAATTGTGTTTGCCTTTTGTGTTAAAAAAAAAATGCAAATTATCTTATCAAAAAGTGTTGCCAAAAAAAAAAACATGAAAACAAATAAAAGCCACTTGCAAAAGTTGAAAAAAATTGCTTAGGGGACACCTTGCATTGAATCAGCATTTGGTGAGATGTTTTTTGAAGTATGAACAAGCCGATCTCACAGAGTACAAGAACTAAACAAAAAACTATTATCAGCAGGGTATCTGCTGGTCGAGTGGTCAACTAGAGCATTCAAACAATATTTATTTACTATATTTCATTCATTATAAAAAAGCATACATTAAACTTGTTATTTTTCACACCCACCTGTATAATCGATAAAGTAGCCAAGCGTTGTGGCCAATCCACAGATGCCAATTGAGAACCAGATGGTCGCTAAACGTTGCAGCTGATTCATAATTTCAATTGTCAACAACAACAACAACCACAGACGCATTTGATTTAAGACAACATTCTTGGCATTGTTTTGCACTTTTTATTTTTTTTTCATATAGAGGCCTTGTTTGCTAAATGCATATTATTAGAAATTACAATTGCTTTGTTGTTGTTGTTTTTTTTTTATGTTCAGTATTATTTACATTAAAATATTATTCACACACTGATCGATTTGTTTTGGTTTTAGTTTTTATATAGTAAACATTTAGTGCTCGATTCAGGTTTTATTTATTTATTTATTTTACCGTTGCATTTTTCACTGCCTCCTTAGCACACATTTTTCACACATTTTATTGTGCGCTGGCGGCCGCTGAGTGTACAATTTTCATTTGTTTATTTACTTGGCCATTTAAAGGCGGGTGATCCACATACAAATAGATGAGAGCACACACACACACACACACAAACAAATACGTGTGTCCATAAATATGTGTGCATGTGTGTACATACAAATCCTTGGTTCACATATAAATTATGGCATTTTGGTTTTCATTATTATTAAATGACGACGGGGACCCCATTTATAAAACAATAAATCATAAATGCGATAATGCCCATTTATCAAATCGCTACCCACTAAAAATGTAGGTTGATAGAAGACACTGGAAATAAAAAGAGTTTTGCTATTCTATAATATAAAATTCTTGAAACAAAATACTTCATTTCGTCAAAAGAATTCTTTAAATATTCTCTGCTATATGTTTATAAACCAAAGCAAGCCCAGCAAACGTCAAATATTATGGATATTAGTGTAAGACTTTAAGTAAAAATATGGTTATCCGTTTTTTATATACGTATAAATATAAACTTCTACAAAATGTTATTTATTGCGTAATTTGTTCATTTTAAACACATTTTACATTGAGAATTAAAAACAAATGAACGTTTTATTGATTTACCCTCACCGCATTTTTGTTAAACAAATCTCAAGTATAGCATTATTTCAACCCATTACCAATAAGTATATGAATTTTGAATAATTTAGATTTAGTAGATTCACTTTTAATTGGTTCGCAGTGTAGCAACTTTTCATAAACATTTTCCAAGCAATGCAAATTCATATCACGCTATTTCCAGCATACGCTTTAACACCAATTTGTATATGGATCGATCCGATGCACGAAATGCTCATAAAAGCGATTTGTCTAAACGCACCGACTAGCCTATCTATCTATCTAGCTATCTATCTAGATATCTATCCATCGGACTGATCGAGATCTGTTTATTTGGGTGCTGTTCTCCCTTTGTCTGGCATGATCCATTTGTTGGTTAGATTTATCACAGTTTGCCCCTATTTGATTGGCATACACTCAATTGATTTATATGGTATCATTTATTAGGCAACGCTCGTTTCATACTACGAAATAACTATTGCTATTCATAGATAGACAATTTGTTTATGGCCAAAGCAAAATTTTGAAAACAACGCGGTTTTACAGGCGCCCAGAAACGACAACGGCCGACTTTGACGATCGACTGTTTGCCGTTGGCTGGTTACTTATTAGCTTTTTTTTTTATTTATTTTTTTTTAATCACTTGACATCGAAGCACGTCGAACTGAAATCGAAACTTACTGATATGGCCAGAGTTTATTTTTGATGAATGCGCCAAACCGGTGCACAGAGAAAAATAATATTGCAATTTTTGCTCTTTTTGCTTTTATTTTCGTTATGTCAAAATTTCAAAATTTTAAACTGCTTTGCTTCGAGTTGAGATTGTTCTCAATTTAAAACAGTTGTGTGTTTTGTGTGCTTGTGAGCTGACTATATTTTATTTGTTTTTCATCATTGCGAATATAAACCACGCTCTAAGGTTTTTGGGAAAACACATGCGAATACAAAACAAATGTATTGCTTTTATCAAGAAAACATTACGATTCATGGCCTCCTGGTTACACATAGGATATATATTTCGAGATTTATTAAGAATTTAGACAAGATACAAAAAAAAAATACATTTTAACAAGCCCAAGGAAACCCACTAAATATTAAAAATAATATAGGATTTTTAAAAATTATTATCGCATTATAGAACTTATTTCTTTTTTTTTTTATCTAAGTCAAAAAAAAACCGTTAAAAGTGTATACCGCTTGTACTTTTATTTTGCTGAGTGTAAATACAGTCTGTAAATACGTTTCTGCTGATATAGGCGACTTCTGTTACCTAATGCCACATCACGAACCCAATTGGGACTCCAATATTGCCATACATTCGCAAGAGGCGCATCCAAAACCAATGTGTGCAAACATTTTATTGTATTCTTAGATTATTTTTCTGTTTTCTTCTTCTTGTTTTTTTTTTTGCTTTAGTTTATTTTTTTATTTATTTTCATTATTATTATTTTTTTTTTGTTTTGTTGTGTTCAACTAGCAGTTGTTATTGCTGTTGTTTTTCACTAGGTAAATATTACTCGGCACATCGATCTGTGGAATCGGATTGTTTGTATGCGTCCGTGCGATCGGCTGGCTATCAACAAACTACTGTAATACACGAATCGAACAAGTGTTACTACCCCTTTCGGAAGCGAGGTGCTCGCGTTGTATATTCCCGGCCCACCTCTACTCACCTCACCTAGCCTCGTTGGGGAAAACAACAACTAAATAAATGTGTTGTTTTATAAGCAGTTTCGCTTATCGCATATCAATATAAATGCGTAAATATACAGTAGTCGATATAGTGAACCGACATCATCCGCAGCTAAGCACACACACATACCTGTACATATTGGGCTGATTTGGCTACGTCCAATACTAAGCTTTATCACCTAAACTTTTCGAGTATTAGAGAGAGAGAAAGAGAGAGAGAGAGAGAGGCAGAGAGAGTTAGATTAAGAGAGTCTTGTAAATTTCGTATACTCTGTTAAAATTGTCGAATTTTGTATGTACCAGATAAAACTCACTTAAGATATAGTAGTATTTACTCTATATCCTTATATCTGACGGGCTGACCTCAAGGAACTCAGAGACCACTGGGCTGGAGTTGTCAAAGTTAGTATGTAGACTCAGGATTATCCTACAGTTATCATAGATAAATGTAAATAAAATGTATATTTAAATAAACTATGTAGACTCTGGAATACCATAAATATATCTTCCCAACTTTGACTTTGCAATTTGGTAGATGAACACATTTGAAATGATATTCACATTTCAGAAGAATGGGACAATAAGTACAGAGATATTTCGCCCTATTCCTTGAGTACAGATATACTTACGGTATATACTAGTCAAGTATTCTCGACTAGAGCAACACCCTTAGTTTTTTTTTTGTATTTGTATATACTCGTACGTCCGTCATTGTTATCGACACCCTCGTCATTTGTTTATTTTGGCTGCCTCTTCGGGTTCTCATATTTTTTTTGTCCATTACCAGGTATCTGAAATTGTGGCCCTCTGTTGCCTTATCAATATACTGGCATATAATAATAAATAGCAGGAAGCCAAGCGGCAGCTTGACGGCAAAACCCGATGGCGTCTATAGATTGCTGCCAATGGCGACAACAACGATGGGAACAATTTGACCAGGCAGTTGAGTCCAATTCTCTCACCATTCCATTCATCGCACACTAGTCCAACAAATCCAAATTAATTCCCAATGGGCTAGACAAATATATATAGAGCAACAGTACCGTTAGAGCCTCTGCATAATACTTTACCCAATTGATAAGTTTCAATGAGCATGTGAAATGATTAGAACCTTATGTAGATAGATAGACTTTTCGTTGCATGATTAAATAAATAATATTTGTGGAAGGGGAATTATGAACAATCAAATTTCCAATTCACATAATCCAACCAATGCTTAAACATTTTATGTACAGTCTGTTGAACCGTTTCCGTTTGATATATACGCATTTCAAGAAAAGGACTTCGTAAAAATATTAACAATTCAAATTTTACTTTTGCTTTATAAAGAAATTTATATTTATTGCAAGTTAGACCGTTTGACTTTATACTATAGATAAAAATACAAACAATACAAAGAGTGTTATAAATTTTGTAGTAAAAGGTGAAATGCATTAAAGGGGATCCTGGATCATTCTTAATACCTTAAATATACTTCAATTTTGTTTTATTCCATAGAATTGTATCTTATGAACTGGATGATAATTCCATAAACCCTTTACTTGTGCTATTCAAACAAATAACTATTCCACTCTACAAAGAATAAACACAATATGATATTCAGTTGCTTTTTTTTTTAGAACTTTACAGAACTTTAAAAAAAACCACCCCCGTCTAGACTTCAGTACAATCCTCAAATGCACCTGTAGCTTAGCTCTATAAGGAATAATCATAATCTGTAATTGTATTTATATTATTTGTCCAATTTTGATACTTACACTTCTCCTTTGCCTGCTGTTCCGTTGCTTGTTCCGCTAACAAATCCAACATGACTTCAATCTTTAGATTGCACATATTATTCTCCTCCTCCAAGGCACGAAATTTCTTGTTCAGTCGCAGCATATCATCAACATCTCCCTTTCTCGCCGAATGCATCCATATACCATCCGCAAATCGCAGCTCCTTGTTACCCAAGCTCAAGGATATACTACGAAAATCCTCAATATCCTCATTGATAACTGGAAAACCAATGTTACAGCGGTTAATACGAGCTGGAATTGGTTTCGATTCGAATTTCTTGTTGAACAAAGGCATCTTGAATAGGAACTAAAAAAATTGAGCACAACACTTGACCAAACAAAAATTGTACATACAAAACGTTACCAGGACAACGAGGGTTGTGGTCATAACAGTAAAATATATATATGTATATCTAAGCCTGCCGGAAGGCACTGTCAAAAATCTGTCTTATATTTTTTTAAAACTGTCAAATATAAATTTAGTTGATGTACAAAAAAAACGCAGTTTGTAGTTTGATTTTCTTTATTTTTTTGTAAAAAAAAACCCTTTTAGAATGACTGAGGAGGCCAAAGGCTATGCGTTAACCAGGTCTAAACCAAAAATCACAACATACGGAATAAAAGTCATATAAATTTTTAACTTTTCTCATTTTTGATCTTCAGCTCTGGTGCTGGGGACGTGGCTAGCTGTGTGGAGCGTTTGGTGCAGGAAACCAGCGAGAATCTGAGGAAGTGTCTCGTGGAGCAGTCGCAGCTCCGGTCACAAATCACCGAAGTCGTAAATGAGAATCAACATCTAACCGGCGAACTGGGCAAATACAAACAGACCATGAGCAATGAGGATTTAAAACAGAGTCTGCTCGTGACCGGCGATGCACTAGCGAATGCAATTTCCCAAATAGATGCATTGCAAAAAGAACGACGTAGTTTCCATATGATGCAGGAATGCGCACAAAGGACTATCAAGAACATGGAGACGGAACTGCAAACATATCGGGCACAAATGCCTCTAGATAGTCACGAGCAGGTGAGTCAAAGAGTTGAGATGGCAGAAATTTGAATAAAGTATAATAAGTTTGTCATGCGTCCTCCTCGAGTACTCTTTGCTTTTAATATATTAATTACCTTATATATTTTAGATGACTGAAAAGTATAACAAAATAGTAAAAATGCTGGAGGCCAAGTTGACCACGCAGCAGGAAGCGGTGCGCTCGCAATCGGATCTTATCAAATCTCTCCACGAGAATAAGCAGCGCTACGCCGAACAGATTAAACAATTGCAGGCCAAGCTGAAGGCACGTTATCGCGATGCAGCCGCTCACGAAGATAGTGAGTCCAAGATTGCGTATCTACAGAAGAAACTACAGGAGTATGAGAAATCCATTGCATACACACGCACCCGGCTCGACGAGAGCATTAAGCGTGAGATGGAGGCGATGCGTAAGGTTCAGGAGTCGCTGGGTATCAGCGAGGCAGCCGTGCTCGAGAAGATGAATGCTGAAGAACGTGCGGCAGCATGCAAAGAGGAGGTCACAACACTGGCAGTCAACATTGGCAGCATCATGGAGGAAGCTGTTAAACGTGTAGACAATGAAGTGGCTCAACTAAGGGACAAACTGACCGAAAAGGATAAAACTATAGCGTCGCTGCGTGACAAGGTGAGGTGAACAGGTATTTATACACTAAAGTGAAACAGCAAATATCCAAGACCTTAACTATGTAACTGTTTCTCGTCATATTTTCTGCACCCATACATTTTTAAAGATCTTACAAAATGATTTTAAAATCAAACAGTTTTTCTATGGAGATCGGATTCTCCTCTTCATGTTTACTAATCATTCAGTCGGAAGAAGCTGTTTTATATCTGCTTATATATAAATTGATATCTATATATCTTTTTACAGCTCAAAACTCAAGCTGTCGATCACAAGACAACAACGCAAACACTCGAAAGTCGCTACAAAGAGACGCTTAAGCAGAATGAGAACCTCGAGATGCATGTGGAAGACTGCAAGAAGCGTCTTATGGAGCTGAAGCAGTGTGCCTACAATGATGAAGCAAATAGTTTGAAAATGTAATGGCAATTAATACAAATTACAGTACACAAGTTTAGTATACAATTTAACCGATTTACAGCAAAAAGGATTACGAGACGCAAATGGAGAACTATCTGCATAAATACAAAGATTTGAAAGCACATTACAAAGACGTTTTAGATGATCTGACTACGAAATTCGAGTGTGCCTATGAGAAAGTTAACAAGGAGAAGTGCCTGCTGCAGGCCGAAAATGAGATGCTGAGATCAGCCGGCTTTGAAGGCGACGGCAGAGATAAGTGTATATAACGTATAAATATATATATATATTAAAGTTGCTAGATGTATATGTGTACATATCTGTTAAAGTTTTGGGTGTTTATAATAAATACATGTACAATAAAAACAACTATGCAGCAACAAGCTGCGCATTGCGACCGGGAAATAAACTGGGAAACCAATAACTTGGTTCCTCATCTGTTTGTCTATCAATCCAACAGAGCCCCTCGCCCAATACTTTCTCCAATGCGCACTTAGTGCGATATTCCGTCCAGCTAAAAGAATTAAAAGAAGCTCATTAAATATGAAGTTTTAAATCAATTTTAAACTTACCCCAAATCGTTCATGAGTTGATTTTGAGTAACGCAGCCGGATTCTGTATTCGATGCGGCACTTAAAATGTTGGTTTCCTCCATGCTCAGCTCGCCGGGAATGGATTGCACAATGTACTTGCCCTTTCCCAATTTATGGACCACGAAACTATTAATGAGGTGCGGGCTTGTAGCAGATTACAGCGAGTAAAGTGTAGTGATGATTTGCCTTACCCGTTGCCAAAAATGTTTAATTTTTTCGTCGCCATTAGTATGTCCTCCTTTGTGATATCTTGATGCATGGGACTCTGGCCACGTGCGGCAATCAAGCGACGACGCAGTTCATCCAGTTCCATTAGGCCGCCAGTTTTGTGATTCGCCGCCAGGCAGACGTCCACAACCTGTACACTTAATTCGTAGTAGAAATCACCCATTCCGAGCACACTCCAGAAACCTTTGCCCGTAGCCAGAGGATCAACGCCAATTGCAGCGCACATTTCCTGAAATTGTTTACGAAATTGCGAATTTTTGCGTATGTCATCCTTGTGTTTCATTGCAAACTCCTCTAGCTTGATTCGGAAGACATCCATTTGCTTGGTCATTTGCTCCAACTGGGATTCCTGAATGTCAGCGCCCTTATCCTTGTATTTTTCAGCAGCCAACTTTTGTTGCTGTATGGCACCCAGGCCCACACGGCGACGCATTTTGAACGATATGAATTTATTATTTATTCCTTATACAAATTTTACAAATCAGCTGTGGATCAGCTTGGATCAGCTGTGAAATGAAACATAATAAATTGACTGCTCAGGTTCATTTGACAAATTGTTGATTTTGTTGCTGAATAACTGACAACTAATTTTTTAAATAATTATTTATTTATTTTATCTTACCGCTTATATATATATATTACTTTTAAAGAAAATGCTTTTACGAACATTAAAACTTTCGATAGTTGATAGGCAATAGCATAACTAGGTGGCAGCTCCATGTTAATCATATTAGAAAAATAGAGAGAAAGAAATAGCGAACCAGAGGGTGAGCATTTGAGCGAGTTATGAGTTAGTGCTGATTTTGCTTCACTTTGTTTGCAACGGCTTAACGAATTAAGATTTTCAAAAATTCGAATTCATGTAAATAAACCGCCATTCCGATACAATTTAAAGTAAATTCAATCGATAAGTGTCGTCCTAGCAGTCAAGAATCAATGTTATACACATCTCTAGTGCATTTTGCTTGTGCTTTTGCGCATTTTTTGCATTCGCATTCTTTTATTAATTTTCGTTTAATTTCTCAGCCTGAGATTTATTTCACGTGTATTGAAAACAGCAAAAAATGCCGTCAAACTATTTGCATTTGCAACAAGCACAAATAATACAGCAAGAGCGATAGCAAAACCCACAACACTACACATTTTTGACAAAGGCCAACGTCCAGACGCAGACGGACAGACAGACAGAGTATCTATAACATAAACAACAACAATAGCACTGCCCCCCAGGAGGACATTCGCCCAAACACAAGGTTACACATGAAAAATCCACATGCTGTGCGACTGCCGTTGCCGCGCACCGTACATGAATACACTATAAGCGGCTAAAAAAAAAAAAAACAAACAAATTAGAAGAGAATTCCCGTGCGTAAGTTGCTTCGACATGTTGTGCTTCGATTCGGAGAAGATGAACTGGTATTATCATGTCCTGGCACGTCGACCCTATCTGGTGGTCGTCTCCATTGCTGTGTACTGTGTCGCCTGCATCATTGTGGCGCTTATCTTAAACGAGCTGCCTGATTTCAGTGACCCCACCTTGGTTTGTATCACACCAAAAGCACAGTAGTCACTCGCTAATGATAACTCTGCAAATATATCTATAATTTGTGAACAATTTCGAGAGGTGTAATACAGTCGATTCAGACATACTATGCACAACCAACAGCAAAAATATAGATAGACACTGTTCCAATAAGCGAGCGACTACTGTACCCTCAAAAAATAAATATTTGTACGCATGCTCACATCTGCACACACACATATTGCAGGGTTTTGAGACACGCGGCACTGAAATTGGCAAACGTCTGACTGCCTGGCATAATCTGGACCAGGAAATCGATGGTAATGGTGCCTTATTCTCCAATCCGGCGGATCTGCTGCAAAAGCTTCAATTTGAGAAAATGCGCGGATTGCCGCGACATCAACCGCGTCCCAATCCTCGAAGGCACAAATACCAGCGGCGGAAGCACAAAAACAACAAAAACAGTAATAATAAGCGCAATCGCAAGGATCACAAGAAGAACGAACACGACGACGTCGCCTACCAGATCATGATGATCAACAGGCGACTGCGGTCGACAAAGAGCCCGCTAAGCGATAAATGGATGGGCGACAGCGGCGTCTTTCGTGACTACGAGGTAACCAACGACAGCAGTCCCTCTTCGCTGTTGGAGCCAACGCACCGCAGCGAACATATCGAATATGGACACAATACCACCTTTGTGGATGAGGACCAGCATCGTGAGCGTATCCAGACCAAGAAAAGTACCTGGCGCATGCTCAAACAGGCCTCGTTGCCCAAGAGCGGCTGGACGGATTCCAAATTGCGTCAGCCCATCGAGGGCTTTTTCTGTGATTCCTCGCCGCAAAAGACATATTCACACTTTGTGGTCCAACGCATTGGACCGAATGCCACCGACTCGTTGTTCGATTTGAACGGCATGTTGGCCATGTGCCAGCTGCAGGAGCAGATTGGCTCTGTGCCCAACTACCAGGCCTACTGTGAGCCAGAGATGTTAACCTCCAATTGCTGTCGCCCGTGGTCGCTGCCCAACTATGCCACCCTGCTGGCCAATAAGAGTTCCTGCTTCGATCTGTCCGCAGATGATGTGTCCATGCTGCAATCCTTGCTGCTCAGCTGCTACGAGTATTACCACCTTCTCAAGCTGGACATCAATTGCAATGAACTTAATCGCTGCTATGCGCCGGAGGAATGCACGCGCAATAATTTGGTCTTCAATGTGCTGAACTATCTCAGCGACTATGGTTTTATGAAGGCAAATGTACGTTAAGATTCTACTCATTATTCAGTATTCATCCACAAAATATTGTTTGTTCTACTACAAATACTTATTTGTTGCAGGACTCGAATGTTTATTTGAAATACGCAATGATATTCGTGCCTGTGGCACGCTCCAATCGCATCCTGCCGCTTTTTCATGAATGGGAACACGTGTAAGTTGGAACGCATTGTATGAATCTAATATCTGCGCAGAGTATAGCGATCAATGGGTCCTGTGGGCATTTTACCATCCTTAGCGGTAATTAAAGCTGGTACACAGATCTCCTCAAAGTAGGTAGACAGCTCATATTTGCGGAAGATTTTGCGCATATTTTCAGCAAATTTTTCCATGGACAAATCTTTGGGTGCCGGGCCACGATATAAATTAGCACCAAATTTATTGAGTTCCTGCAAACGATTGTAGTAATTGCCATACGTAGTCTGAATATCCTTTGATGTACAATTCGGATCATCGATATCGGCTTTAATCGTTTTCTGACTGTTAAGCGAAACGTATTCATTTGGTGAATAATCCGATCCGTAGACAGTCTTACGCAAATCTCTCAAAAAATCTTCAATTTGATCGTAGCGCACCGGAGGACTCTCAAAGAAGAGTTTATAGATATTCTCGTTGCACCACTTGGTGCGCAACAGGAACTGCTTATATTCCTCCCGCCAATCCATGGCATACGGCCAGGTGCGCGTCTTCTCCTCCACTGAGTTCACCTTCAAATTATTCGCATAATGGCCAGAGATCAGTGCCCCATCGGTTTGATATTTAAATATCTTCTTTGGCTTAAATGTGCGACCACCACCCATATGATCCACAAAATCCTTTTTAGTCACAGTTTTCTTTTTCAAGCATGCCGGCAACAGCTCGCCCACATCAATGAGTGCCAAGCGTTCGCTAGGCGTCTTCGATTCCTGCTCGGCGACTTCAGTCATTTCAAGAATAGTTTTATATAGTTTTTATCTATTAATATTTAATTTAAATTTATAATTTTTGGGTTCTGCGTTTTTTCTGACAAGTGAGGAATATGAATGTTGACAAAATCTCAAAACGATGACGAAAGTGAACTATGAAAATCTAACAAACGAAATTTGAAATCTATTTCCATAGGAAATGTATTTTAGTCTAGCTTAGACATCTAAAATAAATTAAGTAAATGTACTTTGAAAATGTTCAATTCTCTGATCATATGTTACCGATTTTCATCCCAATGGTAAAGGTTTATTCTCTAGATTCGATTGTAATTTTTGTCTTATTTAACTTCTAGGTTCTATATGCACATAACTATTGTTACTACTGAAAAATATTTACTAACGCTAAATTGTATTTGTTGACTTGATTTCCAGCAAGCTGAGCAATGAACTGGTCGAAGTCGTAGCCATGGATTTGGGTCTGGAAAATGAGCTCTTCAGCGAACTGCTACTCACGGACGTTTGGCTAGTCTCCCTCGGCGGGCTGTTTGTGATGGCTTGCGTTTGGCTGTATACCGGATCCGTGTTTATCACCTTGATGTCCTGCTGTGCCATTTGTTTCTCCTTGGGATTGGCATACTTTATCTACACACTGGTCTTTGAGTTTAGCTTTTTCCCATATATGAATCTACTTGCCGTTGTTGTAATAATTGGCATTGGTGCCGATGATGTGTTCCTATTCCTCAAGATCTGGCAGTGTGTGCTGGCCGAGCGTTTCAGCAAGAGCAGCACATTGAATACACAATCAACGCTTCCGACTCCGTTGGAGCACAATGAACATACGGAAACATTGGAGAATCTAATGGCGCTAACCATGCGGCATGCGGCGGCGTCGATGTTTGTGACCTCGGTGACCACAGCGGGCGCATTTTATGCCTCCTACAGCAGCTCAATAACGGCCATCAAGTGCTTTGGGTAAGTTTTATTCAGGACATGAAAATTATTTCGAATCTAACTAAATGTTTGTGATTTTTTGCAGCATTTTTGCTGGCACCGTTGTGGTAACAAACTATTTGCTAATGGTCACCTGGCTCCCGGCGTCGGTTTCAATTATGGAGCGTCTGTTTGCCAGCCGCATGTCCTGTCAGCAGCATGTGGCACAGAAATTGATCAACGCCTGCCAGAAGTCAATTAATCGATTTTGCGAACTGTTTGAGGAGCGCATAACGCAATGTATTATGAACTATGCCTACTTGTGGCTAATAATCTTTGCCATTCTGGGCCTATCCAGTGCAATTATTGTGTTCTGGTATCCGGGCCTGCAGCTGCCAGAGAAACCACATTTCCAACTCTTCGTCTCGCATCATCCCTTTGAGGTGTACACGAAGCTAAGGCATCAGTTTTGGTTCGAGAAGCCGCTGCAGGGAATTGAGAATTCTAATATGAGCATGCGTTTCGTTTGGGGCGTCCAAGCATTGGATGATGGCGACTACACGAATCCGCACTCGTACGGCAACCTACACTATGACAATAATTTTAATATATCAAGCCGGTCGGCACAAGTCTGGTTGCGAAACTTTTGTCAAAATATGCGACAGCAGCCATTTTATCAGCCCTCTTTTGGCTTTCTGTTGCCCAATTGTTTCATTGAGAACTTTATAGGATACATGGAACGAAGGTAAGTGCAGTTTTTTATACTTATTAATACGTGTTAACTGATTTTACTGTTTTGCAGATGCATTGATGACATGGACACAACGAGCGCAGATCGTACGCCCTGCTGCGATGCTCAGTTCCCTTACGAGCCTCATATATTTGAGCAGTGTTTGCCACAATGCATCTCCAAAATGTGTGAGACGAGCTTTTATCAGCCGGGCAAAGCTGGTCCCAAATTCGCGGCGGCAACCAGCCGCCTCGATGAGTACGTGGATGGCGGCAGTAACGAGAGCTTAAGCTCGGAGTCTATAGCTGCTCAACTGCTCGTCAAGGCTTTGATTATTGAGTTCGATTCGAATGTTAGCTATAGTACACTCTATGCGAACATGAAGGCGTTTTATGAGAGCGTTGAGAGCTGGTTTCAGCACCAGTTGAGCACGGCACCCGAGGAGATGCGTCATGGTTGGTTTATCAGCGATTTGAATTTCTACAATGTACAGGACTCGCTGTCGCATGACACACTCCTTGCCATTGTTTTAGCCATGGCTGCGTCGCTTGTGGTGCTTCTGTGCGTCACCCTCAACTTGATCATTTCGGTTTATGCCGTCATCACTGTCTCGTTGACTATTTTCAATACCGTTGCTGCACTCATTCTACTCGGCTGGCAACTGAATATTCTGGAGAGCATTGCGGTATCGACGGCCATTGGCTTGGCGATGGATTTCAGTTTGAACTATGGCAGTCATTATCGTCTATCGCCGTCGAAGGAACGCATTGCAGCCACCCAGTTTGTCTTGTCTCGCATCATTGGACCGACGGTTATGGCAGCAGCAACAACTGGCTTTGCTGGCGGCATTATGATGGCATCAAATATATTGCCCTACATACAGATTGGTGTCTTTCTCGTCGTGGTCATGGTCACTAGCTGGCTGTATGCCACCTTCTTTCTGATGAGCCTTCTCAAAGTCGCCGGGCCGCAGTACGGTTTCATGCAACTAAGTTGGCCGGCATGGCGCAAGCGACGCACGGCAAAGGCAAATAAATTCTACGAACGGTAAGCTTACTTATATGTATATGCCTATGGATAAATTTGAATTTCTGTAAGAAACAAGCTTGAGATTATGAAGAGACGGATTACAACATCTCATATATGCAATTATTTAGAAGGAAGTTCAACTATATTTATCATATATTTATATTTATTATTCAATTCGAAATCATCATTTCAATATCTTACAGCAAACCGAGTCAAATAATTGCCACTGAACAGTTGCTAACGCCCACCAGCTCCGCTATTGTCGAGATGGCCAATTCGGAAACACATGAACTGGAATCCCTGAATTCGAGCAACCAGATAAAAACGATTTCCGGCACAGAAAGTGGGCATGCGCTGCCAACGCTTGTTAATGACTTTGAACACTCATTTCAGTCGCCGCACTAGTGCCAAATTATCAAAAAGGAACGATTCGCGAAAAAGAAATACTGAAATAATAGAGATCTGCTTGATTGCCTCGTCGAGAGGGCGCAAGAATTTGCATTTTTTTATACAAAGAGCTACAAGCCAACTGATGCTTGATGCCCCATATGTATTCAATTGTGTATTATCACACAATTCTATATTGATATACCGTATAGATAGTCGTACGTGCAACTACTTTGTTAGTATTAAGCATAGCTCAAAGAGCCAACAAGTGTGCACAAAATATTTGCTACTTTTTACACATTGTAAAAGAGTGCAAGATTACAGAAGATGTAATACTCTTTAGAGTATGGAAATATTTGTGCCAACTGGTTGAGTTTTTGAACTACTCTTTAGTGTGCTATTTCAAAAAGACTTCAAACAGTTGCAATGCGCTTTTTTACTTAGTTGTTGTTAACGTTTGAGCCAAGAAGTGAGCTTGATTTTTTTGTTTTATTTTTGGAAACTGAAGCAATTAGCGGAAGAGTACTGTGTACGTCCATAACTGTACGACTGTATGATGTCGGTATTATTAGTTTTTAGTTCAGAAACAAAAACAACAACAAAAAACATGATACTGTTTATGTATATTTACGTAACTTACCTGTAATCACAAAAAAATAACTATTTATACCCTGAACTTTTATTAGCTGTTAACGCCAGCCGTCAATGTTGAAGCCGGCCATTATAGAATATATGTATTAATGTATATGCAGTTATCATATATGATAACACACACACACACACAAACACACACGCCCAAAAAACGTCTACTATATTTAATGTACATTGATGTACTTAATGTGTTGTCTATCCTAGTTAGCTATAAATGTTCAAAACACAAACAAACACACGCAACACACTCACGTTTGTAATAACCATGTAACTGTGATACAGAAGGTGACAAATTGAATTAATACAAATTCTATGTTTATACAGACAATGGGAGCTAAAAACAAAAAACTTAGAACAAAAATTAATGACGTATTGTACTTAACTACAACTGAATACCTTGTACTTCCTTCATTGAACTTACAAAAATGTGTTGAAGTGATTTAATAAATGTTACTTGTAAAACAATTAAACAAAATATTCAAATTTGTGGATCTTTTTCAATATTAAATTTCAGCAATATTAGGCGACGAAGTTTTTATGGAACAATTGAAACAACAATTTGGGCATTACTTAAATTATTTATATTTTAATTCTCAACTATATATCTCAATATATAATAGGTGCTAGCAATTTACGAAATTGTGTTCCCTGCTGCACATTTAGTATGCATTAAGAGAATGAGGAATTGTTGACCCAAACTACACAAATCAAACTAGGGGCTAAAAGCTGCAGAGTTCTCAAATCCGCTTACAAGTATTCAACGATATCGCATTTTATGGATATATTCGGACAGCTTTGGCCAACGACACTGCGGCCACGATAGTTGGGACTTTTTTCGGTCAGAAGCTTGCGGAATATGGGCAATATGGCTGTCTCGCCTTCGATCAGTTCCGTCTCGGAGCTGGCGCCATAAATGGAATGATCGATTTTGTTGCGATGTTTCCTTTGCTTATCCGGCGCCACATTCGGCGAACTGTGATGATGTGCCGCATGTTGAATGTTCGAGTTGCGCGTAAACTTGCGTGGCTGGGTGCACTGCTGTTGCACAGTCGGTGTTGGCTCTCTTTCCCGCTCGCTGTCCGTTTCGCTCTGGCAGACGGTGCCCTTCTGAGGCTTCGGGCGATGCTTGTTGCGATTCTTCTCGGAAACGGAGCGCTGTATGGGCGAAGTGGTGCTCTGCTCATAGGACATCACGTGTCCATGCTCCGAGCAGCGCTGCGGACTCGCGTAGGTGCGCTGCGATTGCCTCGAGTGCTGCTTGGCGTGGGAGAGCGTGTGTGTGTCCCACAGGTCACTTTGCGACACAACAAAGTTCGACTTGAGAGCGGAGCCCATGCTCGTGCGACGATGGTCCGAGGCAGTGGGTGCTGAAAGGAAAAGGGAGAATCAGAGCCACTTATATCTGCAAGCTAGTTGGTGTATGTTAAATCTGAACTGTCATAGCCCACTTCAAATTAAGCTCTTTTTGTATATGCTGCAAAAGTTGGCTATTTTTGCTGTGCTTAGATTAACAATGAGTACAGCGGTCAATCAATCAATCAATATGAATATTGATAGGAAATTATAGTTACTTTTCATTAAACCTGGCGTTCCAGGCTTGCTGTGCGGACAAACGTTGCTCAGCTCCGATTGTGAGGTGGATATATTTGTGGATGAGTTGCGATGTGTGCTGCTGTACTTTGGCTTCGCAGTGGGCGTCTGACTGCCGCTGTCATAGTGCCTGGAGGCAGTTGATTGTCGTCGCTCCCTCATTGCAACACAGTCGCTTGGGGTACGTTTGCCGGCACTGCTCGTAATGCTACCAATATTGGCATCTGTTTGGGCCGATACCGAATTGCGCTTCTCCAAATGTCGATGATGTTGATGTTGCTGCTGCTGCTGCTGTTGTTGCTGCTGCTGTTGTTGTTGCTGCTGTTGCATTTGTTGTTGCTGCTGCAGATGCTGCTGGAGTTGCTGCTGTATGGGTTGCATCAAGGCAGGCGCATGATGCTCCACAATTGACTGTTTCTTCTTTTTGCTGTGGAGTTAAAATGTTTTTTTTTATAGATTTTCTATATACAAATAATATGTATAAAGTTGCTTCTACTCACGGTGGCAATGAGGGCGCTACAGTTGTGGATTGCACGGAGACAAATGAATTGTCCATTTCGACATGGGTGGAGGTGATGCTATCGACGGATGTCAGCTCGGTAACTTCTAAGTGCAAGCAGTGAGCAAATGATGAATATGTCCAGCTCAAAATGAATTAATTTACACACACCTGTGGTGCTGGGCATCTCTCGTCGAACTGGAGGCGCCGATAGTCTTGCCTTTTCCTCGCTCAGTATGGGCTCCATGTCGGTGGTGGCACCTGTACAAGTAACACCATCGATCCACTTACGCGCCTCCGGTCCCAGTTTGCGGATCAGCGCCTGCAGCTCGTTCTCCTTCTCCATCAGCGCTTTGCGGAAGCGACAATTGGTATTCTTCACATCCCGCAATCGCTGCTCCAACTCACAAACCGAGGAATCCCGACGATTCTTGGACATGGGACGCAGAGTAGCTCTCACTCGCTTGTCCACAACGCCCTGCGGATTGCGTTTCAATTCGACGAGCTACAAATTGATGGAGGACACCGATTAGATTAGTCAGCTGCGAGAGCAATCCAATTTTCACAGCAAGGATAGACTTTTTCAAGGTTAACTGTAAAAGTTGTCCAAACAGAACAGAGTTTATATAGCAGCAATGTCAACCACATTTATAAATATATATATTGGAAATCTTTCATAGGACTACTAATATCCAAGTAAGTAAAACCTGATCAATATTCTTTGAATTAGAAAATAAAATTATAAAATAAAAAAAATTAAAAACTGTTATTTAATTTTAGAGGCATTTTAAAAGATTTTGAAAATTAGAAAACATAAAAATTAAACAACACAAAAATAAAGATACGCTTACATTAATCTAATCTGATTTTTGCCACTCTTATTTCAGAAAGTTCTCGTTTTGATGGGACAACACTATATGATTTTAAGTTGTTCAGGGATTTGAATATTTACTGCATTGCTGCTATATATAAAAGAGTATGTGGATAGGACATTTAAAAGTAGTTAGTATGTAGTGTTATGTAGCATTCAAAGTTTAGAATTTAGAAATACGGTTTTTTTTTTTGTTTTGTTTTGTTTGTTTTGTGCGTAAAGAGTAGCGCTAAATGAAAGGCTGAACATTTTGAATGTCGTCCATTTCATTTTTGATTTTTGAAGGCATTCGAAATGATCAAGCGAATATTGTTAACAACATTTATAATACATATATGTACTCGTATGTATGTTTGGTAAAAAAGTACTATACGACTATATATATATTAGAACAGCTACAAAAACTACAAAACTTCCTTACTACCAGTCTTACTTTCGGTACGAACACCAAACACAAAGTGGCTGTCGTACAAAAAATGATAAAAAACGAGAGTAAGACAAAAACTAAATCTTTGCGATCCGATAAGACCAGCGATATCGCAGCGCCGGCAATGCAAGTAATGAACACATTATAAACGGAGAATCCAATATGCTTGGAGTCATTTAGGGCTGGTATAGAGACATGCCGGGTTTCCCATGCCAAGAAGGCACCAAAAACCTATGAGTAGATCATTATCAATAAATGAATAATTGAATAAAAAATATTAATAAGTATACGCACCAGTAGCAAGCCCTTATATGCATAGATAATGCTAACAAATATTGTCATGTGCTCCGATTGGCAATACTCATTCTCGGGTATAACCAGCACATCATCTATATTCTCGTGGTGCTGCAAAAATATTATATATATAACAGATTTACAAATTACAGACGATTTTAAGATACACAAGTTCTCATTAAGTTAACTGATATACCCAAAATAACATCTCCATCAAATTTAGGAAACGGTTTTTTTTTTTAGAAATCCGATTTCTCAATATTAATTTTGTTTCTGACTGTACTTACTTTTGGTTCTAACTGTTTGGTCTCACGATAGAATGGATCGGCTATTTGCCAGGTGGTTATTATCGCTATATCAATGAACAGCAGAACGCCCACAACCATAAACAGTTGATAGTCCTTGATCACCTTCTTGTTGAGCTTCAAGTCTGTAAAGATGGAATGGACGCGCCACGTTTTCGAGAACATGGCGCCAAATGCCAAACTAAATCCAGCCATTAAAATCCAAGCACGGGCTGTGCAAATATACGGAAAAGCAGCCACACTACTCAAGGTGGTATCCAGGCCAAGGAATATGATGCTCAGATAGGTCAGCATGCAGCCGACGATGATCAAATTGTTCAAATGCGGACTAGACATCTTGATGTAGCTGCAAAGAATAACGATCGATTTTAGAATCGATTTTATAAATATACAAAATGGAAATTTTAAAAGTTAAAAGTTTAAAATGATATTCCTTTAATATTTAAATTTTGAAAAACGTTGGGCTCACCGTTGATTGCGATACTTGATGTTGAAGGCCAGAAAAACGGTGGCAATAATCACACCAATAACTGAAGCGCTTGCCGACACAATGTATATGGTTGGATTAACCTGACTGTGCTCGATGTAGATGACCGTGCGATCCTTTGGAGGCGTTTTACCCACCCAACGCACCGGCTTGCCCAGTGTCATGTCCAGATGCGCCTGCTGCGAATGATATTCCCCAATCTTCTCCATTTGACCCAATTGTAGTTGGGTAATCAAAATATTCGCCTTGCGCTCATTATTATAGAAGCGAACAGGACCCTGAAGCACAAATAGTTTACTCAGACAGATCACTGGCAGTAGTCGGATGCGATTACTTACCGTTACGCCCTCGAAGGAGGTGTTGCGCAATGCCTCGAGGAATATGTTTTCCCAATCCTTGACACGATAATCAAAGTGTGTGAGCAAATCCTCACGTTTCTCCGCCACATACTGTATGGCCAAGGCGGCGGCCCAGATGCCATCGTAGGTGTATCCATGGAAGCGAGAGTATTCTGTGCCACGCAATCTATCATACTCAATCAGATACTCATCCGCAGTAATGCCGGCAACCGTAATGTCTCCACTCGTCGACAGGGGCAACAGATCCACCAATATGGCACCCTCCAGCGCCGTTGCGATCTCCTTGACACTGCACTCGCTGTCCTGGGTGATGTTCCACCAATCCGTTGTATATGTGGCCATAATCAGCCACTGATAGGCACGTCCATACATCTGCAATCTGAAATATAGCCAAAGATTTTTAGGATGTCATATAATACTGGGATAGCAGTTTTTTTTCACAGTTTCACAACACTCACTTGAATGCCTCGCAAAAGACTTTTCGCGCAAAGTGCTCATTGAAATTGCCCAAAATGATGCGCACATCCTTTTCGCGTAGCTTCTTCAGCGACTCGGCGACATCATTGACGAAACTCTGAGTCTCCACAACCTCCAGTTCCATGGAATCTAGATCGGCTACCATATGGTTGTGTGGTAGCGAATATCGTGGCTCATTCTGATAGACGGTGCCCACCCGGGTCCAATTGAACTCCTTGAGAAGCGCCAAACGTGGCGCATTAAATGCATTCTCTGAGGGCACAACGCGAAAGAAATTGGGGAACGCATCCTTGGTGAACATGGGATGAGTGTCCGCATAGCTCAGCTGTGTCAGATGCCAATGCTTACTAGCCTTCGCTATAGGATCGGTGACGTGGGTGCAGGCGGCGCCAAAGAGCATCACCTTGTTGGGACCCGAGTGCATCATGTCGAAAAAGGATTTGACACCAACAGCAGCATTGCACTGGGAGTGGTATAAAAATACATATTATGCTTAATTAAAATTTGGTTTTTAAGATGCACTTTATATTCGCATTTATTTCTATTTAGACATAAGCACCCCAGAATTTTGAAATTATATTTGCACAAAATTCAACCAGTATATTTATTTACTATGATACCCCAAACCGAAATACCTGATGGTGTAAATCGATAAAACCATAAATCTCACACAATTTGAAAGTCATATTGCTAGTAACACCCTTCAAAAAGCCAGAAATAATTTTGGATCCTTTTCCGATCCCAATAACTATAAAAGCTTACAAACTTTGAGTAAATACTTCTATGAATTCACATTAGAGATCGGTATTTCTTGGCTACACACACCCGGCACCTGTTATTAGATGGCATTACTTATTAATGTCAGAGTATTTCGCAATCGGTTTGGACCGACTATAACGTTCTCTATTGCTTACCTTAGTTTTGGGAGAGCGAAGACTGTAAATTTTCGAAATTCACAAAAACCTTTGGCAATAATCTAATTTGAAAGACACTTTTTATTCTGAGTGTATATCGTACCAACCTGAGTATCATTCCACCACATGTGCAGCCTGTAGTTGGTGAGGATCTGTGGATGCTCGTTAACATGTCCCAGCGCCAACTTAACACTGGGCATTACTCCGCGGCCTGTGTAGGAGTTCTCCACTCCATCACCATAAGGAAAGAATCCCGCTATATAGACATCGGAGCGTTTGGCAGTTCTACATTGAACGTGACTCAAGCACATGAGAAAATAGAGGAGCGGTAACAGGGCCATGTGTCGATGGGACATCATATTGTTGGGTGTGCGGGAACTGCAAAGGAATTTGCCATTATTTCGAATTATAATATTATTAATTATTCACTTATATAACCTTGTAGAGTATATTATAACATTGTCGTTTCCCAATTAGCAATAAAAATAGATTACATTTTCAAGAAGTATTTTCGGGTATGTTCATATAGGCTATAACCATAGGCTCCACACTCAGAGTATTCAGCGTCTTGGTTTGGATACGCAAAACATGTTTGACTTATCGCTCGTAAAAATATGAGTTCAGGCTGTCATTTTTGATATTTTAATTATTTCATAATATTTTATCTTTCTTCGTAAATAAATTCGACAACGGAAATTGCAGCTTATACCAAAAAAAAAAAAAATGAGTACTATTAAAATCGACTCCGGAACGAAAGGGACCAATAATAATAAGTTTACTTTACAGCAGATATAATATATGTATGTACTTTTACAAGGACATATACTGATATGTACATATATGTATGTGATTTATGAAATTTATAGTCAAAGCCAGCCACAAATGACAATAACAAATTGTTTCAAGGTGCCGCTGCGAACATTAGTCGTACATGTCTATGAATGTCACAGTCAAATTCAAATTCACACACATGTGATTGTGTATTTTCGTGTATGTGTGTGCATATGTGTGTATCCTTGATACATATATATACATATATTTAAATGTACATGTGTATGTACATATGAACCTAGCTAGGTATGCAGCTTCCAGAATAATATTTAATTAAAACCCATTTTTTAATTGAAGTAATAAAATATTTTAAGTCCACACACACACAATTGTACATATTTCACTACTTTTTTCTGGTTGTGGTTTTGTTGGGCATAAATTCAGGATATTCCTCCAGTTTTTACTTTGAACAAAACGTACCCGCAGTCTTTTGTTGGGTGCACAATTTATTTAATAACTAAATTCATATTTAAATAGTTTTATTTGAGTTTTTTATGCAGCTTTCGTTTCGTGTCGTTTGGCAGTTGCGAAGGTCCGAAAAATTGTGTATCCTTGCAAGTTGACAGCTCGAACTGACAGCAGCCAAAGAACCTGTTAATGCGCATGTCCTGAAAATTGACAGTCCACGTTTTGGACTCGAATTCGCATTGTCAACAACGGCTAGAAAATGATAAACAAAAAGGCAACAGTTGGTTATCGTCGAGGTCCTTTGTTTTGCTAGACACTTTCGTAGAACGACGGCTGATTGGCTGTTGTTATGACCGTTGCCAAGGACAACGGCAAACACAAAAAAAAATTCTTCAAGGTAGCAGAACTGCAGTCAATTATCAAAATAAAATGGAGGACTATGCTCCAAGTCGCTATAAAATGCAGGATAAAATCGGTGAAGGTGTCCACGGTTGCGTATTCAAGGCCATCGATTTGCAGCGCAACATGGAGGTGGCAATCAAAAAGGTGGCACTGAAAAACAAATTTGGCAATATTTCACTAAATACGCTGCGCGAGATTAAAACGCTACAACTCTGCAATTCGGAATATGTAAGTTTTATTGTTTGGTGTGAATTGGAAACCGATTCCGAATGAGACACGCTCCTAACTTATAGTCACACAAGAATAAATCGAAACCGATTTCGATTGAGACAAATACAAGCAAAAACATTCAAAACCAGCGCTTATCCTAAGCCGGTAGGAATCGTTTTCCATTTGGGTGGCATGTCCATTCGTAGTTTATTCTGAGTTTCCAACTTCAAGCATTTCTCTAATTTCCTTTACAGATCTTAAACATACTTGAGATATATCCAGACCTGACGGGTCTTTCGCTGGTGCTGGAATATATGCCAGATACTCTCTACAGCCGGCTCAAGAGCGAAGTGAATCCGTTGAGTCGCCAGCAGGTGCGCAAATACTCACTGATGATGTTTAAGGGAATGGCCTATCTGCATGAGGCCGGCATTATGCATAGGGATATTAAGCCAGCCAATTTGTTGATTAGTCACACGGATGTCCTGAAAATTGCCGACTTTGGTTTGGCGCGTCTCTATTTTCCCGATGAGGAGGCGCGGCTGTATTCACCGCAGGTTTCCACGCGCTGGTATCGTGCTCCGGAAATCCTCTGGGGCAGTCAAAAATATGGAACGGCCGTTGACTTGTGGGCCTGTGGCAATGTCCTGGCCGAGATGCTGCGTGGAGTGCCGCTTTTTGCGGGCACCACAGACATCGAACAACTGGCGATTATAATTCGCACCTTGGGCAGTCCACGCTTGAATGAATGGCCTGAACTGACGGCGCTGCCGGATTACAGTAAAATTAGGTAAGGTTGTTCATGAATTACTTATAAGTTAAGTGGTTATTTAGCCTATCAATAATCCAGTTCTATCATTTAGATTTCCCAATTCCGTTGGCATACATTGGGATAATTTGTTTCCCAGTTGCACGCATGCTGTCGAAATTGATCTGGTCTCAAATTTGGTCGTTTACAATCCGAAGAACCGTCTTAAAGCTACCGAGGTGAGTCGCTATACAATGCAATATTTTATCCATTTATGGAACTTAATTTTTACTTTTCTATTTGCAGGCCGTTGAGCATAGTTATTTTAATTAATTTTAAGTATTTTTTATTTACAAAAATATGTTGACTAACAGCTAAAGTTATGCATTTAGGAGTTCTCCGATTCTTTGTATCTGTTAAGTAGATGTAAATGTAATTAAACAGTTATAATTGGTATATTTAATATATGTTTAACTTACTTGCATTTTAGGCAGGTGAAGAATACAGTTTGACCTTCATCCGCTGAACGTAATTGTAAAGTTGCATAGGACATTTTGTCGTGTCCACATTTGGGGCACTTGCGCTCCACAACCGGACCGTCTGCCTCCATTTCAGACTCCCGATGCACCTTCTTGTTGAGCTCACTTGGATCGTAGCTGTTAAAGTTTATTGTATATTCGGATTTCTCACCGATGTAAACTATATAAAAATATGCACTTTTAGAAGCGGCAAATAGTGGATACTTGAATAGCTTACCATCTGGTGAGAACTCCTGTTTGCAGTTGAAGCAAAAGACATTACCTTTCACTTGCAGAGGTGGCAAAATTGAGCCACAGGACGGACAAAATCCGGCACGATTATTAAAAATATCCATTCCAAAATCAAAACAAATTTCGTATTGCACGTGCAAGCCGACTAGTGCTGTAAAGTGCGAAAGTTTTTTACTTCTGCATAGCAGTTAGTATTTTGAGCGATACACTTGAAACATGAAAGTGAATAAAAGGTTTGTTTATTGGCGCCTTTTTATGCAAGATGTATAATGATATGTATAAATATCAACTATCTTTTTGTTTGCATTTCCACAACTACAGTCAATTCGAAATAATTCAAAAATGTTATAACTTTACAAGTAAATTACTTATGCATAGCTATCAGTTTTTTATATGTGGCAAGACCTTCAGTTACTTATGCACAGCTATCAGCTTTTTGTATGCGATAATTATTTATGCATAGCTATCAGCTTTTTGTAGAGGACAAGAAATTTAATTAAAATACATTTCAATTTTGGTTTGCCACAATTTATTTATTTAGTACATCAATTTGAAGTTTGGTTTACATAAATTATTTGTCAGCTTTTTTAACCTGAGCTGTGGCAGTTTCCTCAGCCTCACTGCCCGTTGTCTCCTCATCCTCCTCGCTCTCATCTTCATCATCCTCATCATCGTCATCCTCCTCATCATCATCATCATCATCTTCATCATCTCCGTAGGTGTAACCAGAGCTGCTACTGGCTCCATAGCCACCATAGTAGCCCCCATATCCGCCGCCCTCTTCGTCATCGCTGCCCATTCCCTGCTGCTGTCGCCCAAATTTGTGGGAACGTGTGGACATGCTCAAGTCCTTGGTAACAGAGGTGTCGTAGTTGCACTTGGGACACGGTATCGCCTTGTTCTTCTCATACTTGAAACCTTTGCGACGCACATGATCCTCGCAATAGCAGGTCTTGCAACGCAGACACGAATATTGCCCCAGGCGATTGCAGGATTGGCATTTGTAGTTCTCCGATTCCAGCACCTGACACGATGCCTGATGCTCGAATTGATCGTCCTCGCAAAGGAACCCATTGCAAAAGGAGCACTTGAAGATTCTGCCACCATGCTCCCACACCCCTCGCTCACACTCCAAACACACCGCATTCTGTAGGGGGCAGGTGCAGGCATGCGATGTGAGACACTTGCGGCCGTGGCAGACCCACGCCTCGCAGTAGTCACAGATGGCGCCCACCATACCAGGGAAGCCAGTGGTGTAGACGCCTGGATGCTTGATCACACAGTCGCCGGTCTTCAGCATGCATTTGATTTTGCCACATTGCGCACAAATCGGTAAACGTTGAACGCTCTGGCAAAAGTAGCAGAAGGCACGCGATTTCTGCTTCTTCTCGCACTTGTCGCAATCCATGGGCGCATTGCACGGCAGCTCGGCGAGGGGCACCTCGCGACCCCTTATCTCCTTTAAGCGTAACTTTTGCTTTTCAGCCTTCTTCCGCTGCCCGGTTTTCTTTTTCGGCATCTTACAAAAAACTAAAATGAACTTAATCTCTTAAGCTCCGTACGGTGTTCAGACTAGTGTTGAACAGTTATCAGTTTCTTTTTGAACATGAATATAAATAAATCGAAATCACATACAATTTTACTCAGTCAAATATATGAAAATAAAATTGTAGTTTGTGTGGAATAAAATAAAACAGTAAAATAAAACAAATACGAGGCAGCCTTAATTCCATTCATCAAAACAGACTCTGTTTTTGAACAGCGTACTTGTCTGAGCAACCCTGGGCGTAGCACTTTCACAGCACTATTTTTAAGGTATTTTGACGTTTTCGATATTGAGCACACCGTCTAGCATTACATGCAATTTTCACTTCTCAACTCTAGCGAGTGGGACGTATGTGAGCTGTGTCGTAAAAAAAAGGAAATAAAAAATAAGTGAAGCTTGCAAGACCAACCACTTGAAAATAATAATAAAATAAGAATAAATTGAAATGGGCGGTCACAACGATCAAAATGGCAATTCCAATGGCCAGCACGATGATGTAAGTACGAAAAGAAAAAGAATTTATTATGTGTATACGTGTGTGACTTTTGTGTGCATGTATGCGTGTGCAAAGGGTAGACACGCGTCTGTGCCTCTGACCGCCATTTTGAAATTGAAAATTTTTCTTAATGTGCGTCAGCCAGCGAGGGATTTTAGGTTATGTATGGTCTAAAATGAAAAATTTTAAAATATGTGCATTTTAATGTTGCATTTAGGATTCGATTACGGAGCCAGAGCATATGCGGAAATTGTTCATAGGCGGTTTGGATTATCGCACCACCGATGACAACCTGAAGGCACATTTTGAGAAATGGGGCCAAATCGTCGATGTGGTCGTCATGAAGGATCCGCGTACGAAACGCTCTCGCGGCTTTGGCTTCATTACCTACTCCCATTCGAGCATGGTCGATGAGGCGCAAAAGGCACGTCCCCACAAAATCGATGGACGCGTCGTTGAACCGAAACGAGCGGTGCCCCGCCAGGAGATCGATTCCCCGAATGCAGGTGCCACCGTTAAGAAACTGTTTGTTGGCGCCCTTAAGGACGATCACGATGAGCAGAGTTTGCGCGACTATTTCCAACACTACGGCAGCATTGTCGACATCAACATCGTCATGGACAAGGAGACGGGCAAGAAACGTGGCTTCGCCTTCGTTGAGTTCGATGACTACGATCCCGTTGACAAAGTTGTCTGTAAGTATTGCATATGTATATCGATAGACAATTTGATAGACAGTCCCAGCTCCGCATAGCAATGTTTGATATGTCTGTGCGGCGTTTCATGGCTGTAACATAAATGTTATTGCACATATTATATCGTTGTTGATGAGACACCCTGTATGCCTTATTGATGAAAACGTATGCGCCACAAAGTTAAATGAACACAGTACTGACAAATTGACAAGCTTGCCCAACGCTTGTACGGTTTCCTTTTGAACGCTGTGAGATTAATAGAAAAGCGTCGGCTTACGCTATGTTATGCGAATGTAATTAAATCACCTATTCAGCGTAACACGCAGCCTCGTTACATAAGTCTTAACTCTCGTTATATAACTTATTACGTAGTCTAACTTCTAGGCTCAATATCCCTAACTTTAAATATTTACTGAATATTTGAATTTTTTAGCAAACAACCAGCCATTGTATTATTATTTTCCACAGTCCCAGCTCCGCATAGCAATGTTTAATGTGTCTGTGCGGCGTTTCATGACTGTAATATAAACTTTACACATATTATATCGTTGTTAATGAGGCACCCTGTATGTCCTATTGATGAAAACGTATGTGCCACATTCATTCTGCGCCACATTTATACTGCGTGCAAATCTTTTCTTTTTTTTGTTTATCTTCGCAACATCTTCGTAATCTTAATTACGTTAATATTTCAACGTTACGTTGCGTAATTTCTGATTTTGTTCAAGAAAATGTTTGCAATTGTGCATAGAGAAGCACTAGGTCTTGGTTTAAGTTTAAAACAACATTTCGAGGCCTTTTAACACTGATGTTAACATTGTCATGCTTTATTGGAAGAAGAGGAATCACGGAAGATTTAAGGAAAATTTGGAGGAAGAAAATAATTTAAGGAACTTGAGCACTCCTGCTGCTCTACACAGTACTGACAAATTGACAAGTTTGGCCATCGCTTGTACAGTCTTATTTTGAAACGCTGTGAGATTAATAGAAAAGCGTCGGCTTACGCTATGTTATGCGAATGTAGTTAAATCCCCTCTATTCAGCGTAACACGCAGCCTCGTTACAAACGTAATTCAATTACGTATTGATGTATTTGTATTGAACAGTTCCAGCCCCGCTCTACACACGTGTGTCTTTGCGGTTCTTTACAACACTTTAAGATTTAAGCCCAGTCAATATTATATTTTAGTCATCGGTGGCTTTTTTCGCTTGCCGCAATCATCAATGAATGTTGACACAATTCGAACTCTAAATAGTTTAACATGTATTATTCTGTTTGCTTTCTGTATTTTTCTAATCAATTTTTTTTATTTCTGCTATTTTTCACAGTGCAAAAGCAGCATCAGCTCAATGGTAAAATGGTGGATGTGAAGAAAGCGTTGCCCAAACAGAATGAAATGGGCGGCGGTGGTGGTGGGCGTGGTCAGGGCGGTGGTCGTGGTGGTGGCGGCAATAGGGGTGGCAACATGGGCGGCAACATGGGCGGTGGTGGCAACTTTGGCAGCCAGAACGGCAGCTGGGGCAATCGCGGCGGCAACAATGACAACTGGGGTGGCAACAGCAACTTTGGTGGCGGCGGCGGCGGCTACGGTGGCGGAAACAATTGCTGGGGTAACAATGCCGGTCCCTGGGACAATAGTTGGGGCAACAATGGCGGTGGTTTCAGCGGTGGTGGTAGCGGCGGCGGCGGCGGCGGTGGTGGTGGCGGCAACTGGGGGGGCAGCAGTGGCGGCGGCGGCGGTGGCAACGATTTCGGCAACTACCAGCAGGGCGGCTACAGTGGAGGACCACAGCGTGGAGGTGGCTTTGGCAACAATCGCATGCAACCCTATCAGGGCGGCAGCTTTGGCAACAAAGCAGGTAAGCAGCAACAACTCAAATGATTCTCTGCATCCATCCACCATCCTATATATATATGTTTTTAGCGAGTGCAGCATGCATGCGCAATGAATGCCTTTGATTTTGAAAAACGGGGGTTTTTTTTTTATTAACATCCGTGCTGTACTCGATAATAACGAATGTATCTATTATCTATCCATCTATTAACTATCGTAGACAAATCACAGTATTATAGACCCCTGACCAACTATACAGTGTTTAGCAGTTGGCCCTAAGCTGTGAGAAATGGATATATATATATATATATTTATATACATATATATGTATATATATATATTTATTATATATATCTTAGTCTAGTCCAATATTAGTTTGAACCAATGTTTTTTTTTGTTGGGGTTAGCAAAACTTTTCTAAAAAAAAAGTGCACGTCTGTGTGTGGGTTCGTTTCTTTGTTCTTTAAGGCGGTGGCAACCAAGGCAATTATGGTGGCAACAATCAGGGCTTCAATAACGGTGGCGGCAACAATCGCAGATATTGAGGCGCCCACACGAGGTGAGCATAGTTTTATAAACTATTTAGTTAAGGACCCCTAACCAACAAAAACAAAACTAAAATAAAAAGAAAGAACAGCTAGCTTCGGCACACCGAAGTCTAAATACCCTTGCAGAAAAAAAATCTGATAAAATAAAGAAGATATCGTAACTTAACTTTTGGCCTATTGTTCCTATGGAAGCTCCGATCCGAGCGGTTCCGGCATTTATGTATAGCCAGTAGTAACATAAAGACGTATAAGTTCCAAGTTTGACCATGATAACTTCAAAACTGGCAGACTCAAATATTTGGGTAGCTAGATGGACAGTTTGACCTGGCTATATAGACACACTTTACGACGACAAAGTTATAATACAGCACTCTGCAAGGGTATACAAAACGAGAAAGTTATTTGAGCGATGAATCTACAAAAACCATTTTTAATTTTTTTTTGTTAGTTTTCTTTTATTTTTTATTAAATATCTTGTGTAGGTTTCTTGCGTCATTTCTTTTTATATACATATATAATAATAGTGCTATTTTTATATCCTATCGGCATTTTCCTGGTAGTTTTCTAACAGCATCATAGAACCGAAAAATATTGAAACGAAATATATTTTCTGTTTAAAAACCTCTTTGAATTTTTGAAACTAATCATGCCTCTTTTAAAAATAAAAAAGTACATATTTATTTTACGTAAAAGTATTTAGAACAAAAACCAAAAACATTTAAGTACTGTTGGAATGCATTACAAAAAAAAAAAACAACAAAAAAAAAAACAATTGATTTAAATAACGTTTCTCATTTATCGACATTTTTATAGGTGGTAAATTAGCAGGTGCTCAGTTTATGCCCAAAAGTCAAAGTCAAGTAAACGATACGCAATTCAATGATATGAGCAACAACTCATATACCTAAAAAGAAGAAGTTTTCCGAGAGAACACACTCCATACTCCATACCAAAATCATGACAGCAGCCAGCATCAGCACAGAAGATAAAAACAGAGACAGAGAGATACAGACAGACAGTGAAGAGAAGAGAAGTGAAGTGAAGAGAGAGGAGCGAGCAGTGCAGGTGTGCGCAGTGCAGTGCAGTTGAAGTCGTGTGAGATTTTGGTTCAGTCACAAAGTCAGTACAAATACACAAAAGAACAGCAGCAGCACTGGTGTATCTGTGTGTGTGTGTATCTAAGTTTAAGAGCAGCGATAATCATATCTAACAGAAGAGAGTGACAGAGAGCAGCGTCAGCGTGTGAGCAGCAGCAGACAGTTAAGAGAACTTTCAAATTACAAGAGAGAGAGGAGCAAAGAAGCACACATACGCATGCATCCAAGCAGTACACGTACACAGCAGAGCCTGGCCAGGATTATTCAATATATAAGTGTAATTTTGCACAGTTACGATTTATATATATGTCTATATTGATTGATTGATTGATTTAACACACCAAACCTCTACTACCTACCTATATTCAATATATATATTCAATAGCATAAATATTTATATATTCAAACAAACATTTTGTAGCAAAATCCAAACAAACAAAAAAAAAAAGAAATTAAGCAACTTTGTAAAGTAGGTTAATGTTCACAATCTGTGTAGCTAAAGCAGAAAAATAAGCATAAACAAATCATAAAAAGAAAACATCAACAACAACAAAAAAGAAAATTAAGCTAAAACTTTTTGTATCCTTGTGTAGTCCTCATTCATTTGCTTGACAAAGAAACAAACAAGAAAAAACTCAAAAACTTCATGGCGGCAGCTAAATAATTTTACAGCTAACTTGGCTGTCGTTCGCAATTTTCTGATAATCAGTGTAAAGAAATTACACATCTATATATCTATATATATATATATATATTAAAATGTATTACTACTTTTTCTCTAGGCTTAAGTTCTCTCATAATTTAAAAAAAAAAATGATTAAAACAAACGACGACGAGTGTAGAAGAAGTACGGGCTCATTTTTCAAGAGTCACGCGCTGCCTTAGCATTAATTATATATACATATATTTACATATATAAAATGATATATCATCATATGATCATATGTAGAGAGCGAGCAGCGGCGATCAGGAGCTTTTTCTAATGCTCTCGTATCAAAATCGATATCTCTCCCAAAATGTGTGTTTTTAGTTGTAACCAAAACAAAAACAAAAAAGAAACAACAAATTAATTGTAATCGTTACCTTGTAGCAGTTTTGTATTGCAGTTATCTATCTATCGAGAGAGGTCGGCGCAATTTTAAGGATTTTAATATGTTAACGAAAATTTACATTTAACTTTAGCAAAAAGAAAGATTTAAAACAAAATACATACTACATACAATCATGGAATTTATGTAAAAATTGACAAAAGAAAAAGAAAAAAAAATACCAACAAAAATTAAAAAACAAAACTTTGTTTAGTGTTAGTATTTATTTCGTATCTAGTTTAAGTTCCATATTCAGGCTAAAAGGCGAGCAGCAGCAGAGTCGAGTCGAGTCGAAGGAGGCAAGTAAATAAGCGATTAGAGCCGAGTCAGTGTAAGCCAATAATTGTATATTCCCCATAACGGTAATGGTAGTGATTATGATTATTGTGGGTCTCGTTTATGGGGGTGGGCGGGCGCACCTTTAATTCGACATTTATGATTTCTAATGATTTTCATTTAAAGTGGTTTTCATTTTGGAATGCACCACCACCAACCACCGTATATTACTACACTCGACATTGTATACCATTTAAATTTTTTGTATATATTGTAATTTCTGTTCCAAGTTGGCTGAAAAAAGTATTGCAAAGCGCTGAAAAGACGGTCGCCAAGCTACAAAAACAGCCACAAAGCGGACAAAATCAGCTCAGCACTAGAAATTTGGGTCGGCAGCAAAACCACCTCGTCTCTACCCCCTGGGAATGATCAATGTGTGTGGGTAAGTGGTAATTTTCAGGTGGCCTACAATGGTTTGGAAATCGTGCTGCTGCCAACGATACTAATGAATTGTATTATAATTTATTTTATTTCTGATAAACACACTAATAAAAAACGTCGATGGAATTCGAATCAATGTTGTTTACTATTTTGGTGCGGCGGCAGTGTGTACACACTTATAAAGTTAAAGATGTTAACTAACATTGGGTAATCGTATTTTTTATAGCTGACAATTAGAAATGTGCAATTTTTGTGACATGAGTGCTGCTCTGACGAGGCTTTTATAAGGGGAACTACAAAAAATAGCAAACAACTTTATTTTTAAATTGCGACTTGCGTGTCGCTAGCGCTGTTAATTGATATACAACAGGGTGACTCTTTCGTGTTATCGAGGTACGTGGCCATCTCTAGTCTTAGAGCGTCAACAGAGAATGTTAACTAATTGGACAGCTGTGTTATAAGTTTAAATTGAATTGAAAGCATTTAAATTGTAATTTAAACAAATAAATATTAATTCAAAAGTGTGTGCCGGCCGCTTACAATGGCGAGCAGTCGTATTGTGCAATTCGTGTACAACTACAATGACTATTCGAGCAAAGATTGCCAAGCCAAACTGGATATTAAATTCCCCTTTGAAGATGGCAGCTTGGAGGAGTTGGTGACTCAGCTCTTGGCACAAATGCATCCAATGATGCGCTATTTGGACGAGAATATCAGTAGCGTATACTATATGTATATATACCAAGTGTAGATAACTTTTATCAGACACTCCCCCAAATTAGATCTGGAGCGAGAACTGCAAACGTTCATTGAACGGGAGCATCAAAAGTTCCACGATGATTATGCGGAAAGGTTAATCAATCAGGCGGCCAATGAAGAGCTGGACTTAGAGGCCATAGTGCGGCACACAGAGCGTGTGTACAAGGACGAACTGTTGCAATTTGCGGATCGCATTGGGCCCAGCGATGAGGACATCTTTGCGCAGAGTTTTCATCGGCTGGTGCACTCATCCTCCCTGGAGGATATACTGAAGCGTGAGCGTAACTATGCCAAGGTCATAGCGGATATGACCGAACACATGGATGCCGAGGTGGAGACTCTGAACAACTCTCAGCAGCAGGAAATGGACAGTCAAATTAATCAACTGGACATCACAACAACATCGGAGGATATTAACAATCTGCTCGCCCATCAATATACCACACAGAATTTTGTGCGCAAGCGCTACGAGTCCGAGCTGGAAGCGATGATGGGTCACCAGAAGAATGAGTATCGCGACTGGATAACGAGTCAAGTCAGTCAAATGTTTCAAGTGTCGCCGGTGTCGACACCACTGGGTAATCGCTCCTCGATGTTCGTCTCACAGCAGCCATCGATGGAGGAGAGCTTCACAATCCATTTGGGATCGCAGTTGAAGCATATGCACAACATACGCATCCTCAGCGCCAATGTGACCGATTTGTGTAGTCCCCTGCATGCGGATGAGAATCTCAATGGTTTAAATATGGCATTGGGTCTGTATTCCAGTTCCTTGTGCGGCGTTGTTGTGCTAACGCCATCGATACAGGCCCAGGCCAATAAGAGCATCATTAAGAATGCGAACAGATCAACAGAGTTTCATTTCGATCAGATGGACGTGCAGCTGGAGAAGATCGAGAAACAGATACGCGCCCTAAACACTAGCGATACAAGCAGCACTCCCAGCCAGGGAAGTGGCACTGGGAATGGTGGTGATGGCAGCGTCACATCCTCGCCAGCTAAACAATCGGTGGCTCGGCTCAAAACAGGCGATTTTTTTATAACCAAACACTCGAATCTCTCGCAATCGCATGTCATCTTCCATCTGATCTCCGATGAGCCCATCAACAGTCCCAGCGAAATTAACTCCAGGCATCCGGTGATTTTGGGTCTGCGCAATATCCTTAAGACTGCCAGTCGACATGATATAACCACGCTAACAATTCCGGCGCTACTGCGTCACGAGATGAGCGAGGACATGACCGTCCAGTGGTGTATTCGTCGCGCCGAGCTTGTCTTCAAGTGCGCCAAAGGATTCATGATCGAATCTGCCTCCTGGGGTGGTGCTGAATTGAGGTACGTTTTTGTTTCCATTTTTTTTTTAAATTAAATCTTAACCAGGCATTTTTTTAGCACGTTGCAACTGCTGCTGCCCCATGACATATCCGAGGAGCTGTTCACAACGCTGGCCGGCATGGTGCCTAATGTGTTTCGCGTTGCCAATCCCAAAATACTCGTTGACAACAACAAGTAGTAACCTTTCCTCAGAAATGTATATTATATTTAGTTATATTTACATTTTAACTCAAAAATTAAAGATATAATCTAAACAAAATTTTGAAAATTCCTGAAATAAACGTTGCTTTAACATTCAAGAAACCTGAACTCAGACAAAAAATCGTCCTGAATTTTAGAAAATTTAATAATAAATTTTAATAAATATTAGAAAAAAATTTAAGCTAAGTTTGTTTGTGCTTCGATTGTAGCACAGTTTGATTTGATATGCAATTTCGTTTTGCAGATGGATTAGATATTAAGAAGCTGTTATTATTTTGTTTAAGTCAAACTTCGATTCAAGCAGTTGGATTTAAATAATTATCAAATTAGTTATTAATTACTATCTGCAAATATGTAACAACAAGAATTATAAACAAGAAATGAACGATATCTTAGGCACTCCTAAGATTATTTACTTCGACAGACCGCAGACTACTCATATTTCAAAAATCGATCGATAGTTCAAATTAAAGTATTAATTTTATTTATTTTTAATGATTTTATTCATAAGCCAAATACATTTTAGTGATTATGAATGTTTCCGTGTTGTTGGGGTTGCTTACTGTTTCTTTAGCGTGGAACTTAATCCGACTGATAGAATGGATATTATGAGATAAAAGATTGCAATATAGGAAGAGAGGCTGCCCAACCTGAGAGGTAGGTGGATATGATTGACCGGTGTTGACTGCCGATTCTGCTGGCGCTGCAGAAGCTTCTGGGTGCCGTTGTGCAGGTTGTGCATGTTGTTCAGGTTGTGCAGGTTGTGCACCACTATTAAGGCTAATATCATTTATTCATAGAGAAATACATATTTTAAAGACTTGTAATTATATTTTTATGAATATAAACTTTATTCAGTTTCATAGCTATATTTATTTGTTATATGTATAATGCTTCGTTTCCTGTCGTTTCGCGCAAAATGTTGTTTTATTTTTAAACTAAACACACTCAGAATTGCTGTGTAAATGTTCCTGTATCCAATTTCGTCAATATAATAATCCATAGTTATTATTATTTCATATTTTGTAATTAAACTTCAACTACAACACTACATTGTATAAATAGATGTATATATTTTGTATAGGTAATCTTGTGTATTTATGTGTATTACTTCCAAATTTAAGTGTTTATCTTTGGTTTCATTCGACCACCCCCAAATCATGTAAATTTGGGATTCCATTTTGTATGGGTTGTGGGTGTAATTCAGTTTCTTGTGTTCGGCTATTTTTTATAATGCTTTAATGTTTATAATGTATCTTTGAATAACTCTGCTTGTTAACTTGTAAATATTTTTTTGTTTTGTTTTGTGAAATAAATATATCTATATATATATATATATATTTATATTTATGTATATATAACAATTAATTACGTTATAATGTTTCATTTTAAATCAACATTTCGCTGTTAAAGAGTTACTGTTTTTTTTTTTTTTTTTTTTTGGATTTAGCCAAGTACGTTGTATGTTTTTTTTTGCCTGTGACTGTGTGTTTTATGTTTGTTTTGCTGCTTTGCAGTTTGAGTAGAGTTTCTGAAAATATTCGTTCTGAGAGTTTAATAATAATATATAAGATGTTGTGTGTACAGGTCATTTTGGGGAACATGGGATCGGGTGTGTGTGATTTTAAAATGAGTGACATATAGGTACAGGAACGGGTCACATGAAGTGTTTCAGGGTGTCTCTAGGATTACATAAGTGTGCTAAACTGAATATCTTATAAATCGTTTGTGTTTGGTTAAGAAATGCATTATAAAAATTGACTTAAACATCATTATAATCGTTAAACGTACTTATGTCGGTTCAGTTAATTTATATATATATATATATATATATATGCTAGATATTAAATAAATTATATTATTCAGCCCTTTGTCGAATACATGTACTTAATATTTTGTTTAGTATGGCGCTTAGAGTTTGATCAAATAAAACGCTTAATTCAAATAATTGAGAGTTTTTTCAGCATAATATATTCCAACCTTGTTTTGGGAGAGTAATAATATTTTGATAATATTTTGTTTTAAAATATATTATTTTCAAACTCTGAAATAATTATAGTTGTGTATAATTAAATTGGGTTCTTTTTATCATATAGGAAGGATTGACTATTTTTGTTTACATATTTGCAAGGGTATTCAAACTGCAAGCATGCCGAAGATATATTTTGTTGCTTCCATTTAATTTCGTTGCTATATTTTAAAGGTATTTTTCTACGATCGCATGCCAAAAATTTACTCGAAATATGATGAAATATTCTATACTGCTATATGGATCCTAAACAGCTTAATACTTTTGCGCGTGCCTTAGACTACGAATCATTTTTGCAAATAGGTCTAGTTGTATTTGAGTTATTTAAAAAAATGGGGGAATACATAATATGAGTTGTATACTAAAATTGAAACTATCACAAAAAACAAATACTCGTTTTATAAAGTGTATAAAAGTATGAACTCAATAAAGTCAAAATACAATCTACATTATAAGTGAGTATGCATGTATGTGTGTGTGTGTGTCTAGGTGTGTGTGCCTTAGTGTTTACATTTGACTCTCCTTGCGCCACTGGAAGGTGCCCGACTTGACGCCAATGCTCGATGAGCCCTGATTGCTGCTGGAGGAAAGCATGTTGTTGGTTCTCCTGATGAGTTGGGCTGCCGAATCAAATCGACTGCGAATGAGTCGCATTGCAGGATTACTGGAGACGCCACTGCGCTTGCTCTTGCTAAATGGATAAATAAAGAATTAGTTTTGATTTTCGCAAATGTTCTTTGTTAAACCAACCTTGATGAACTGGGCTGATTCTCCTTGAGGTTGCCCAATATAATGCGCATGTGCGTATCTCGCGCAAAATGATTATCGGGCAAAGCGGACTTTGAACCGCCATTGCTGGGTCCAGCTCTGTCATCATCGACGAACGCATTCAGAGCGGGCAGTTGTCCAGGCGAGCTCAACTCGCTGCTGGGCGAATGTGGGGGCGTGGCATACAACGGTGACATGCATTCCATATCATACAGATCCGCCTCGTTGGTCATGTTGCTTGCTGTGGCGAGCAGTAAAATATATTGGAACGATTAGATGTGGTTTCAGCTACAATAATGAGGAGCTTAAGCTCACCTAGCTGATGCTCGCTGAGATCGGGCAGCACTTGAGAGTGACGCTGATGAGCGCTTGGGCCACCATTGCTGCTGGATTTGTGTGACGCTGCCGCCGCCGCCGAGCTGGAGGCATGCTTTGAGTTGACCATCAGATTGTTGCGTGAGCTGAGTTTGCTTTGTCGCTGCAATTGCTGTGTGAAGGTTAGCGGCGCTTGCTGGAAAAGGGGACAAACTTAGCAAGTGGAAGATGATGATTCATAATGTTACTCAATACTCACATCATTGCTGCTGCCCGTGGATTGACTAGAGATGACGCTCTTGCGCTTGTGCAGACTGCTCGTATCCGATTGCATAGTATTCTGATAGAAATTGTTGGAGCTGTGCGTCGAACTTGATGCATTCAGAGCCTGCAGCTGGCTGCCATTGTGAACGGTGGCCGTTGTGGCGGCGGAGCAAACGGATGAGGCGGAAGCGTGTGCTGGATACGGGGCGAGATTTTGGTGTAGGGGCAACGCCGGCGGCTGATCGGGAGAGCGCAGCATGCTGGCATGGAATTTCGTTTCATTGGGATTGCTAGCTTCATCTACGAGGAGGATAAGGGATCTCGTTAAATATCAAGCAAAATTTATACTCAAATCAAGCGTTATTAAAATCCAGACAAGTTTGAGAATCATGTACAAGACAAGGGAATTCCGATTTCAAGATCGTTTTTTGTTAACCCGAAATATCGTCGCCTTTTATTTCGTAAATCAAGTAACAATTTGGCGTAAAATATTTGTTTCTAATTTTGAAGTAGTTCATTTTTAAAATCATTACTGATATCAATTTCAAGTAAAACCAAATCAGTTGAAGAACTTAAATTAAGAACGCTTTAAACTTATTTAAATCATACTTATTTGACATTTGAAATCGAACTCGGCCGTACGTGAATTTAGAATGGTTTTATTCACTTACTTTTGGTATAGCTCTCAAAGATCTTGAGTATGCTGCTGCGACTGGATTTGGCAGCCAGTTTAATCGGTGTCCGTCCGCAATGGTCCGACTTGTAGGGATTGGCGCCAAACTGGAGCAGCGCAATGACGCACTTCTCGTGCCCCTCCTGGGCGGAGATGCCCAACGCTGTGGCCCCCTGCTTGCAGGCGTGATCCGCAAGGGCGCCATAGTAGAGCAGGATGTTCATCACATCGTGATTGCCCTGCCAGGCGCAGGAGTGTAACGGTGTGCGCGCTTCCAGATCCATAGAGTTAACATCGGCGCCAGCTTCGATGAGGGTCTTCACCATATCCGTATGTCCTTGCCAGGCGGCGACATGCAGCGCTGTACGTCCCTCGCTATCGGGTATATTGACATCGACATTCGTCATGTCCAGCAGATACTTGACTATGTCCATCTTATTCTCCAGCGCCAGGATGTACAGAGTGGTGCGCGAGTCGGCATCCTTAGAGTTCACATCGCAACAGAACTTCAGCAAATACTCCACCGTCTCCATGTGACCCTCGAGACTGGCCAGACGGAACGCCGTCTTGCCATCGTGTGCCTTCTGATCCACAAAGCTGGAGTGGATGTCCAGTAGGGTCTGGACACAGCGCAGCCTGCCCTCCTGGGCGGCCAGATGGAGTGCTGTCTTCCCCTCGTTGTCGCACTCATCGATCTTGGCGCCTGATTCCAGTAGCTGCAAACACACCTCATGGAAGCCCTCAAAGGCGGCATAGTGCAACGGAGTCCAGCCGGCATTATCGCGATGCGTTTCATCTAGACCACGATCGAGTAGTTGACGCACCGTCTCCACGTTGCCCTGAGCGGCGCCAATGCTGAGCACCGTGCGTCCCTCACTGTCCATGCAATCGATGCCACAGCCCCAGAAGAGCAGGAGACGCACCACCGTCGCATGTCCAGCGGTGCAGGCCGCCCACAACGGTGTACGACCCATAAAATCAGCAAGATCCGGATCCGCAGCATTCTCCAGCAACAGTTCACAGACCTCTGCATTGCCTTCGAAGGAGCTGACGAGCAGTGGCGACATGCCATCATTGTCCAGTTGATCCGTATTCGCACCATGATCGAGCAATGTGGAAATGACCTTGCTATACCCGGAGGAACCACACAAGGCGGCTACACACAGTGCACTGCGTCCATCCAAATCCAAGTGATTCACATTGGCGCCATTGTCCAAAAGGATCTCGACAATGTCATAGTGACCCATATAGGAAGCGGCAATGAGCGAAGTGCGTCCCTGACGATCCACCGAATTAACATCCGCACCCGACTCGATCAGCAGCTTCAGGATATCCTCATGTCCACTCCAGGCAGCAGCGCGCAATGCTGTGCGCCCCTCCTTATCGGCCAGGTCAATCTTGCAGGCAGGCTGGGCGATTAGAAGACGCACCACCTCGCTGTGACCACCCCACGATGCAGAACGCAATGGTGTCCAGCCATCGCGATCCGCATGATTGACATCCACACGCTTCATGCGCCCAGTGCCATCGTTGCAGGGCTGCGAGAAGCTTTGCAAGAGTTTAACCACCTCCAGATGACCATTCCGGGAAGCAATATTCAGCGCTGTCTGTCCATTATAATCCTCAATCTCCAGATCAATGGGACTCTTGCAGGCATTAAGGGCACGCTCCAACAACTGATGATTGCCATCGTTGGCCAGGATGTGTATCAGAGCCTTGCCCTTGTGCAACTCAATGTGATGCGAGTCGGAGAGCTGATGCAACGTACTCGATGCATTCTCGTCCTGGCTCTCATGCGGTGGCTCACTCTGCTCCGAGGGGCTAATCGTGCGTTGCGTCTCCTGTAGACAACTCTTCTCGCTGGAGAGCAATAAATCTGCCAGCTCAAAGTCAATATTCTGCGACTTGTCCGACAGTTCGGGTGACATAAGCGATGATTCGCAGGAGTTTTGCGCTTCGGCATTATTTATGCCCGTCTCGATGAGTAGCTTCAACATTTTCGCATCCGTCGGCAGACTCGGCTTGAAGAAGTCGCAAAGGAACTGCGCAAACGGTTCACTCAACTCATTGGCCAGAAAACGTTCCAACATGCTGCGAGTCTTGGGCAGAAAGTTAACATCATTTTTGAAATCATGCTCACATTGAGCACAACAATTCAAATGGTTGGTATAGAAACAATCGCTGAGATTCAAACGCGATTCGAGCAACATTAAAATGAGATCCAATTCCACATGGCGACTGGTGAGATACTCGCCCGACTTGATCAGGTGATAGGCAAATCTACGCACCGTATTCGCGCAGAGAGTGTCCGCCACTAACAGATAGTACATGGAGATCATGACATGTCCTTCATTCACATCGCAGATGAATTTCTTGGTGGCAAACTTCACATCCACCAGCCAATCCGCAAAGGAGTTGTGAAATATCTTCAAGCGTTGCGCATTCGCATCATAGGCGAGAATGTTGCGCATTAGTTGCAGACGCTTCTCAAACTCGTGGCAATCGATGGTGTAATTGTGCGTCCTCAGACAGTTGAAGAGGAACAACTTGTCCACATAGCCTGAGGAGGCGAGCAGGACATTCAACAGTGGTCGTATCTTCATGTACTGCTTCTTGTTGAATGACTTCTGGCAGATGTACAAGTACAGACCGTTCAGAGTGCATGGGATTAGCTTGATCTCGCGAAAACTAAAGAAATTATCCTTGATGCCATGCAGAACCTTCTCCAGATAGAGTATACAGCCATTGGATTTGATATAGAGCTGATGCAGTGACTCTATTATCTCCTTGGTCAGCATAATGCTATCCTTAAAGTCCGAGTTCAAGCGGTTAATGATATACTCTTGCACATCCTTGACCACATGCGATTTGCGTAGATCATCGAGGGTGATCTTCTTGAAGCCCGTAAACATTTTTGTTATCTGCTTCGTTTGCTTCTTTGTGGTGCAAACGAGGAACAACCACTTGGGAAATAGGTGTATATGATTCGAGAGCAGCTCGGCAACGTTGCGACTCTTGTGATTGGTCACCGTGCCACGTCCACCCTTTAGGGTTGAGATCAGATTGCCCTCATTGATGTAGTTCTCATCGATGGAATCGATGAGCAGCAGCAGCGCGGTCTTTGGCGGCGTCAATTCGAGTAGTGGAAAGAGCAGTGCCTTCTTGAAGCACTCATCCGGATTCTTCTCAATGCTGTCGACGCTGAGGCACTCGAGTATCTCCGGATTCGACATGAGCAGCTCGTAGTAGCCATCGGCAATGATGGTCCGACAACTTTTCGTCTTTGGTAGTGGTGGCGGTAATGTGCTGGTGCTATTGATCGGCTTGGGTTTCTCACCTGGCACAGGTGGTGCCATTGGTGGAGTGCTTGTGACCTCCACTTGCTCCAAACTGGGTTCGATGAAATCGATGAGCGGTTCTGCCTCGGATTTATCTGTTTCCTCTTTTGTTGTTTCTGCTGTTGGTGTTGTTGCCTGCGTTTCCTTATCCGCCTCGGGCTTGTCTTTGTTGTGCTTCTCCTGCTCCTGCTCCTCCGCCTGTTTGTCATCCTTGATGGCTGCTTCGATTTCGTTTTTAAGCTGCTCGCTGACCAAGTCGGCGATATCCTCGCCGCCACCCTGCTGTATGCTGTTGGTCGTGGGAGTAGCCGTCACCAGTTTGGCTGGCGAGGCAACACCGCTGCCGGTGCGTCCACGTTTGACAGGTATTTTCGACTTGGATTTGATGGGACTGCTCTTGGGCGCCTCCTTGTCCTTGTCCTTTTCCTTTTCCCTTTCCTTTTGCTTCTGTTCCTTTTCGCTGCCAGTGTCTTTGTCCTGCTCGCCACGTTCTGCAATTGGAGCGGAGACACCGCCACGTTTTGGCGGATGTGTTCCATAGCTGTTGCCCCCGTCGACCGGCTTCTCTACCGTCTCCTGAGGTGCTGGCTCCGATTGTTGTCGGGTCAAACCCGATTTTACTGCGGAACTCTGACCCGTTGAGGTGCGCTGCTTGTGAAAGTTCTCCAGCTCTTTGGTGTCGCATTCGCTGGCGCCTCGCTTCAGCTCCTCGATGAGCAGCTCTTCGGCATTCTCGCTCAGGCTGATATTTTGCATGGCCTCTTCCAGCTTGGATTCTTGCTGCTGCAGAAATGAGAAGCCCTCATCGATGATACGATGACTATCCTCGCGACTGATTAGCGATGCATGACTGAGCAGCTGCAGCACAATTTTGCGCATGAACAACGACAAGCTGTGACACTCGGGATTCTGGGATTCGATTAGATAGCAGGCGAGCAGCTTGCGATTGAGGATGCCCTTGGTGCCCGAGTTGCCCTTCATGATGGCCTGGCATATCGAGGTCTTACCCGAACCATTTGATCCGAGCACAAGGCACCCATTGTAGCTTGAACTGGATATGGCGGACGCTTTGGCACGGGCGGACACATAACCCGAACTAACACCAGCAGCACCCAGACCGGCAACCGGTATGGGTTTCTTGCACGCTGTACGCTGCTCCAGACACAGCGCAATCTTCTTCAGCACCCATTCGCGATGTATATAAACATTGCTCACGATACGCTGATGATGACTGGACGGCTCCAGTGGCGCCAGGCCGTTGACTTCTTTATCCGGTGAATGCTTGCGCTGCATCAGCGACTCCAGATTATCGGCTGTTTCTGGCGCAGGCTGCTGTTTGCCACCAGGCTCGAGGCCATCCTCATCGGGCGCGGAACTCCCATTCGTTAGATCCAGTGCAAAATTCTGCTGCACAAGATTAGCAAAATGCTCCTCACGCGCCAAATTTGAAAAACTGGCATTGGGACAATCGCGACCACTTATCTCCAGTTTCTTGTGCACCTGCGTTGTGTCCTTGAGAAAGTTGAGTATGCGTCGATCCTCCAGTTGCTGATTGGGCGTGGCAACAGCCGACGACTGATTGTTGTACTTGGAACCACCAACGAGTGCACTAGTCGAAGCATTCGCATCCGCTTCGCGTTCCCCCACATCCGGCTCCATCTCATCATTCGCATCTAGATCGGTTACCTGATCGAAAAGATCCAAAATATTTATTATAATAAAATATTAATATAAAATAAACTAATATTATGAAATTACTATTGGTTTAAAATAGAGTTTAGTTTAGTTTGGACGAACTAGAACATGAGAAATAAATATTTTTCTTATTTTTTGTTTTAATAAATAATTAAAACTAAGTAGGTCTTTTTGTAAGAGTTACCTGCACCGGATTCCCATTACGCCTATTGGAGTCCCTCAAATTGGACAGCTTGGCATCGCCAGCCGCTGCTGCTCCTTCCATGCGATGCCGTTCGCTACTCTTGTAACGATCCGATTTGCGTAGAGGAGTCGCATAGAGCATCTCCTTGGGCAGGTTGCCAGAAGCAGTGTTGACGTTGTTGCCTAGCGAATTGGAGTTGGCATTCGGATTGCTGTTGCAGTTCGTGTTGCTGTTGCTGTGATTCAACAGCAGCAGCTGTTGTCCCCCGCCAGCCGATGAGGATTTCTGATGATGTTGCTGTTGTTGCTGCTGCTGCTGTTGTTGTTGCTGCATTTTGCGCACAGATTCATTATACATGGCCTGACAGGGCAGATTCTCGTAGATGTCATTGCGCAGATTATCGTTGTCTGTATGCTTAGACATTGTCGTTGCTATTTGCTATTGTTGTTGTTGTTATTGTTATTGTAGTTGTAGTTGTCGTCGTTGCCTTTTGGATTACTCCTAGTTTTCGAGTATTTACACAGCTTGTTTATCCTTGCGCTTATTTCGATGAAATTCCACTGACTGCAAGTAAATTAAAAATGATTTGAAATTTCAGTTCACAGTTTTGTACTTAGACAGTAAATAATTAATTTTTTTTATTATATATTATTTATTTATTTATTACATCATTCAGTATCGATTTTTATCGATAACTGTCTTAGTTTCTGGTCTGATAGATTTATGCTTGTTTTTTTCTTTAATATCTACGATATGTGCAACTCAAGATAGACAAAGACTTGGGTTTAGGGTATCTCCTAGTAGAGCTCCCTCGACATTCTTAGTGGTTTGACTCTAAATTATCTGTAGCTTCTAGCAAACATTCTGATAACACTCCAGCAAACACAAACTCAAGTATATCAACTAAAAATATCTGCAGCATGTGCTGTGAGGGTCCACTTCCATTGGAGGAATCACCATCTGGAGGAGCACTACCCATATAGTACTATTATTGGCCATACATTTTAGCCTATGTGGATAAATCGATTCCCGCTTCCTGTAAAGGATACACAAGTTTAAAGGACATTATTGACAGATCTGCTGGACAGATGCCAAATCAACCTATCTATAATCCCGCATAGCCACTACCAGGAGTAGTATCAGGCATTCTTCATGTAAACGTTTTTGTTCTTGTTAGCATAAAGTATAAATATTCTCCGATCCCATATGGTATATCGATATTCTTGATCAGCATTATTCGTGATCCTTTTAAATTTGTTTAATTTAATAATAAAATATAGACATCTGCAAGGATATGTAATCATCGTCGTTCTGTCTTGCTGGCTGATGTGTCATCATTTTACTAAAAGGTAGCTGCCCGGGATGAGCTGTATTGGGATTCACCTATTTATTTATTCACTATATCTTCTCTTCCCTTCATCCCCTTAATGCACTTATCGTAAAAGTAGCTAACGTTTGATTACATGATTACAGCGTTATATGTTGAAGATGCACAATATTAGCTCGCATTAGCTTTTATGTGCCTTAGATTTTGCTCCATTGGACCTAACGAGCACTTTTCTTTTTTTTATTTTTAAATTTACTCCTTGGCTTGTTGCCGTTTTTTATGGTGACTTCACTTTTTTTTTAGTATCCTGTGCACAATTGACCTGATTTTGTGAACACACTTAACCCTTTGGCACATTCACACAGTCAGTTAAGTAAGCCAAAATCATCCGAGGTAGGTTCAGTAATAATCCCGAGATGATGGGATATAACAAAAATTGCATAATAGGAAAAGCTAAAACTTTTACATTTTGAAATTAAATGATTCTGAGCTGGGCTTAACTGGAAGAAAGTTTGGTTTAGTTCAGACAAGATTAAGAAATAAATCATGGTGTTTCTATATGTCATTATTGTTGTGTTATTCAGAACAATTTTAAAAGAACTTAGTTTATCTTCGAGATCTCCTCAAGCATAGATGTGTAGTTTACAATTTTGAGCTGTTTTTCCCCCAAAAAAAATTTGGTTAACTTACGCTAATCATATATTATTATTATTTCCTATCAACTTTTTGCCATAGGATAAATTGGACTGATGTTGGAAAGTTGTTTAAAACTGCCCTCGTATGTACAATTCTAGTCATTATATTTTTGTAGAACTTGTCACTGGCCACCGTCTTTTGCTCTCGGCTTTTATCTAAGCCGTTTATGTGCAGTGCGCGTGGTTTTGTTGCGGGTGGGTGGGTTAGTTGGGTGCTTCATTGGATGGTTGCACTGGGAGCGAGCTTCGGTGCTCCACGCTCCGCAAATAACACTCTTTATGCTGGCAAAGTTTTTATTTTAAACTTCAATTTCGTTGTTGCCCTCGACGAGGAAGAGAAAGAAGGAAGGGCAAATGTAACTAATGATGCGCTCGGCGCAACTTGGTGAACTTTCAAAGAGAAATGGAGCAAATTCAGCACGTCCGCCTCGATGAAATAACTCTGAAACATTAAGCCGAACCACAAGAGCAACAACAACAATAGTACACAGAGATAAACAAGAGAGAGAGAGAGAGAGAGAGAGAGAGAGAGAGAGAGAGAGAGAGCTTGACAAGTTGAGATCCTGAACACATCTGTTAAATACATAGTTTAAGAAGTCGTCCTAAATTGTAGTTGAAACACTTTTTAAGCAAGTATTCTTACATACTTTTTTATTATTCATTCAAGTTCTTCATTCTGAGTACGCTATACTTTATTTCTCTGTGTGTATAACTAAAATTTGCTCTAAAGAAAAAGAATAGGAATCGATTGAAGCACAAAATGATTAACGGCGTGGTGTGCCGGGTCTGGTGACAAGAGAGGGAGAAAAGTTACCACAAAGTGTGTCAAGCATAACAATACTGACATTTGATAAATACTGACATTTGATAAATGTGAGCAAATCAGATGTAAAATCTTTTGATTAACCAACAGACAGCGACACTCACACAGATATCCCGGACGACCATTCGTTAAAGACAAATGAAAACTTCGCTAGTTGAATTGCGGTCTGTCTGTCCGTTTGTCAGTATTTTCCTGCAACCACTATTCCGATTTTCTGGACACGAAGCCACACAGGCAACGAGTTACAGCATGCTGTTGCATGAATGACCGTTTTAGACTAATCTTATGATTGATGCGCCCCTGGCGGCCCACAGAGGCGTTGTAGGAGTTGATCTCAATTACGAGTCTGTAAGACATCCGTGTATTTTTGACAAATATGCGAAAGCATTCCATAATATCATATATTTCTCACAATTCTTAATTTATATTTATATTTATTATATAACCATATTCTAAATTAGGTAAACTGTTGCCAAATCACGCATTGGAAGCAATGCCTTGCTGAACCGCTCCTGTGCCCAAGTCAACCAAGTTGAAATAACGCCCACATTTTTGCTATTCAGCGCATTCAAGTTTGATCCACCAACGCCCAACAACAAGATTCATGTGTCTGTTTCATCCTATCCGTTCTGATTGTGTGCATTTTGCATTGGGTTATCCTGCAATCTTTTCGTTTTCTCTTTCAATTCCATAGGAATTGATTTTGGAATTGCTTTTATGATTTAAAAGGGAATTACTAGTCATTGTCATCGTGTAAATTACATTAATCAGAAATAAATTCAATAGTCAATTGAAGTCCAAAAACTAAACGGAAGCCTAAATTGATCCAAAGGATAAAAAAGCAACTTAATTTCTTGATTAACTGAAAAGAAACTAATCAATATTTGAACGAGAGTTTTCTAACGCGCTTTCCGCGATGAATATTTATAGAAGGAGACAAATAGAAGTGAGAAGAGTAAGGAAATTGTACGAGAACGTGTCAATGGCAAAAGCAGGCTAATTGGAAATTCAAGAGCGTTAAATAAGTCAACTAGAGTGCTTGTGTTTGCCAGAGGTTTTTCAATTTTTTTTATTTGCTGGCTGAAAGTTAAATTGGTCTGTCAGCTTGCAATTATGTTAATTAAACATACGTCACGCTTGAAATACGCATAGTGCACTTATTTTAATTAGTTAATGAATGGGAAAACGGTCTTATTCTTCTATTATTTTACAGAAGTTCATTAAAAGTTTATTTAGGAAACTTTACGCTTTAAGTGCGTTGCCTGTTTATTGTCATTTGACTAGATAAAAGAAGGGATATTTCTTTGAATATGCAAGTGTATTTTGGACATAAGCAGATCTGCATTTAGATGTAATTATAACGATCAAATATAAGGAATTAGTTCAAATACTGTTAAAAGTGTTCATGAGCAGTTCAATGTGCTGGTGCAATTAGCTATATACTGCTGTTATCAGCTCCGACTTTTGTCTAACCGCAGCATCTGCGTCAAGTCACAATGATTATTATCTTTGATGTAACGTAAGTTTCTTAGAAAGACACATCCAAAAATCAAAGATATTAAAAGTATTCTTGATTGAACCCTGAGCTTGAGATACGTGTTCAAGGATATATATTCTTGATTAGTATAATTAGCTGCGTTGATATAAATATGCATATCTCTCTATTTCTATACGAACTAATCCCTCAGTTTTAAAACTATCATTTAGATGTCATAGCAACAATCGGTTGAAAAATTGATTCTTGTATGAAGAACTTTTTTCTTACCAATTTTTCCGCATCAAATTCATTAAATATACGTGTTATAATGATCACCAAAATTAAAAAAAAAAAATCTGTTATTTCCGGCTACGGTCGGAAAGAGTATTTGATGTTTGGTGTGCGTAAGGTCTTTCTTCTTACCAAGTCTTATTGTATTTAATTTCAGGGCCAATAGTACAAAAATTAAAATATACCCAGAAATTGTGCACACGTTGTAAAAATATCATCGACAAGCTGCCAAAATGAAATGTAAACAAGTGGAAGTGCTTAAGCAAAAATGAAACAATTTTAATTAATTGCGCCGAAAGAAACAACAACAAAAATCAACAAGAAACGAACTTTTGTTGTTGAATATAAGTAAGCGAGGAATGTACAACTGCGGTCAAAATAATAGTAGTGTTTGGAAAATGTTGATATTAATTAATTAATTAATAATATTTATAATATTATGACAATTTTATTTGAACACAAGCAATTAAAACTAAAGATAAGTAAGCATTGAAAGATGGGATATTACTACAAAATTATTAATAAACAAATTAAAGTTTTTAAATTCATTTAGATAGCATACAAAAACAATGTGTGTAAGGAGATATATCTAAGAGTAAAATGATCCAAGGAATCGAAGGGATTATGAAAGGAACTATGAAAATATTGAGCATTTGCATTTTATGAAGCAGCACTACTATTATTTTGACCGCAACTGTAAGCACACACACACACGTACGCATAGACCCACCTTCCCATATGTATGCCTGAATAAATAAGTTATTGTGCGGCAGGCAAGCAACAACATATGGCACAACAAAAGTGTATCTGCATCTCAGCTGGCAACTGTCTCTGTATCTGTATCTGCGGGTGCATGTGTGTATCTGCAACTGACGGCAGCTGCCTGATCTTGGCACCGTGGGAACTTAACAATTTCAACGCACTTTAAAGGCTCCTTGCATATATGGATATGAAAAATAAGATAAGCAAATAACAAGGTTAAAACTCAACCGGACGTTGATTCATCATATAAATACCAAAAAGCGTTCAGTTCTATTTTATCATGACTATCGCATTGATACGATTATCAAATGTGAGACGATCATCAAATGTGGATTGTATTGCAATGCTTGTCAAAAACACTAAGAAAAAAAATCACAGTGCGCCAAATTAAATTTCAGTCTGAATTCCTTTCATTTTGTTTTTAAAAATTTTCAACCATATTAAATATGTAAAACTAATTGTTAAATAAATATTCAAGTAGCACTAAGTACAAAATGCGCTATTAATATATTTTTTTTGAGTGTACGTGTAATGCATAATGTCAGCCTGTCTGCGAAATCGCGATAAGGAAGTGTGCCATTAATTTGTATTTACGTTTTCTTGTTTGCATTTAGTTCTTGTAGTTCAATTTGGAATGAAACGTTGTTTTTGTTGCTATCGTTGTTCATGTTTAAATAATCAGTTGTTGTGTGTTGTTGCTGCTGCTGCTGTTGCTGCTGACTTGCTAAAATATGCAGGGTAATACATTTTCCGAAGCAAAATATATTCCATGCATTATAAATGCGGCGCATGTTGCAGAAAATGTAAAGCTCTCATGTAGAATTACATTGATATATCGATATCTATATATTTATCACCTTTCATTCAGACAGCATCCAATCAGCGATACAATTGTAAGAGCAAATACCAAATCAAATACAAATCGTGTATCAGTAACAAATGAAAAAGAGTATCAACTGCAAATTCAATTCGAGTCGATTTGACCGACTTTCAGTCACTAAAACTTTCGGAGTTTGCATCTCAAATAAAAAGAAGAGAATGTAAAATTAAATTAAATTCTCAACTAATGCAAGAGCAACTTACTGAATATCAAGTAATTTGTATTTATGGCTCGTGCTAGGTTCATGCAATACTTCACAAGCTGATTAGCGCTTTGAGTACTTGTTTGCCCGAAATATGAAGTAAGTTAATTGACAGTGCTCGAATAGCAGATATCACTGCATAGATTAAAATTCAGACAAAGGTGTTTATCTGCTGAGCAGGCCTACCAAATAAAGTCCCGCCTCAATCAAAATCCCTTAAATTTTAATCATTTCGCTTGAGAATTTCAAATCCTACAATTATTGTTTTTCTCCAGATTAAATCAACACATGAAATAAATTCCTTTAATCTTTTTATTCTTTTTTTCACCTGCCCAGTTGATTTTAATTTGTCTTTGTCTGGCATGTCTTATTCTTCCTGCTATCAGCATATACAGGGTATACAAACAGAATCGCTGAACGTGCAGAGTCTTGTTGAAAACTCAGCTTGGAGCAACGTGAACAGCAGCAGAATGAGTACGAACGGAAACGTGGAAAACTTCCGCATCGATTTTCTAGTGTGCTCCAGGCGCTGTCAGTGCTAAACATACTATATACATACATATGTCTATATATCTATATATATATGTATAATATATATCAAAACGAATGTTGCATGAGTTTTAAAAAGCGCTTATTTTTTGGTATGAGTCGGATGCTGAACTAAAGCGGTTATGGCTCCCAAAACCCCCCAGATTGGTAGCTCGTTGGCTGCCGTCCTTGGTCCTTGATACGTGCCGAGAACTGGCATTGTGTTTAGCGTTTGGTGTTAGTTTTGGTCTGCGGCTGTGTGGCTGCAGCGGAAGTGAATTCAATGCGGGTACCACCGAAAAGCACAATGCCATGCAATCATGGCCCAACAACAGGATGTCAGGAGAGATGCGACTAACTAGTTGCCAGGATGCGCCCAGTCAACACTCCCGGGGGCGTTTCGACGAACGCTTAATTAAACCTTAATTTTTCATGACTGCATCTGAAATTTGAGTACATACACAAGTACACACTTATACAGAATAAATTTATAAATCATTGAAAGCATTCATTGTTTGTTATTGTTGTTGTTAGTGCTCATACTAAATGCTGCTAGGGGATACGCCCAAAAGAACATGAGAACATGGTTGATGTCGGTTGTCTCCTTAAAAGCTCATCATCAACAGTGCGTTGCAAAGGGAAGAAATCCTTTCACATTCACATTCCCATTTTTTTTTTTTTTTTGCTCAGTCTGTTCACATTTGTAAAGTTGAGTACAAAAAGATAAGCTGTAAATGCTCCATTGTTATACGAGCTGCGAATGCACTGAAATTAGTTCAACTGCAGTTTTGTACCCAGCCGAGAGCTGGGTAATGAGGAGCTTATTGATTTTGTGGTAGTCGTAGGACATTAAACCCATGATATTGCTCTTGATAGATATTGCATTTAAGATTGTATATAATAATAAGATTATTTACATTTTGCCAATACATTCCTGCCTTAATAATGCAATCATGCAATCAGTATATTATTTTCAGAAGTCGTCTGATCAAACTCATAGATTAACAGCAAAACGTTGCCAGATTAAAATGAATTTAATTCTTTTGAATAAGCAAAAACTTTGTTAAATACATTTTTTTAGCGCAAACGTTATTTATCGGCAATTCTTTGTTTATTCACATATGACAGAGAATATTTGATAATAAATCACGAATTTTGTGAAGCAGAAGTCCACAAATTCCAATAAAACAAGTACTGTGAGTGGAATAAAGTATGTGAGTAGGTTGAAAGTAGAATCATGTAACGTATAAATTTCGATCTAAAACTCAATCGTACCAGTACAATTTAGATATTGGGCATCTTCAAGTCGAGCATTGTTTAAGCAACATAGTTTTCTGACGTGCAGCATCAGTTGTATTGTGTTCGCAAGTTGCACACTCGTCTCGACCTACGTTCTATCTGTGTCAAAATGGTGGCACGCACGATATTCTGCCCATGTTTTTGTACTCCAAAACTCTTTCACTCTCCTTCTCTATCTCTCTCTCTCTCTCTCTCTCTCTCTGACTAATTCTTCTTCCCTCTTTGTCGTTTTGTTAACTGTCTCTTGTGTCGTCTTTGGTGTTGCTGTGTGCACATATTGACATCATTTTGACAAACAACGCCCTCACATGCTACCCCATCCTCTGCACCACCCCTACGTGGTTTCATTTCGGTGCGACATGTGCAGAAACACGCACTTCATGGACCTTTTGGCATTTCCGTTTCCTCTCTAGGGCTTGGCATATTTTTTTTGCGTATCTTGTTTTGTTTGTCCTTCAATAACTGCGTGTTTTGCTGAACGTTATGTGTGTGCGAGGTGTGCTTGGAAAGTCCCAAAGTGTCATTAAGTCAAGTAGAGAAAGTTGCCCAGAATACAGAAACATATTAATGCAATGTTTCGAGTAATAAATGAAATCATTTAAATTCCTCAAATTGAACATTTTTCGCACTTATCTTTACTTATTTTTTAATTCACCCTCGTCGTTGAAATGTCGCCTGCTTGAGTTATGTGTAAAAGATGTCGTTTTGGTAGTAAATATGTGAGTTATTTTTGTCTGTTTGTTGAGTAACATTTAATCAAATGATTATAAAGGCAGACAGTTCCATATACGAGTGACATTTTAAGACACGCTTCCTTAGTCCTTTATATATTGATGAGCACAAATGAGGGTTTGGGTCTGTATGTGTGTGTGTGTGTGTGTAAGCTTCAATACTATATTTAATTCATTGCTTGTATAAATGTTGAAAGGACATCTTCTTTGGCATTTCCCTTTTATCCGTTAGCTTTCATTACTCTCGTAATTTAATTGAACTAAAAACTTTAGCCGGAGCCGGCATAAAAGGGCGCATTGCTTTACGGCAAAAAAAAACATATATATATATATATATATATGTATATATATATATAATTTGTACTTAGATGAAGACACAGAACGAAATTCGGAAGTCTTTTTTCAACAATGGTTGTGAAACACGTGAAACTTTTGAAGCACATGTAAATAACTATGTTCTTATTCTATTTTAATATTGTTTCGAAATGAACTCATATTAGACTTAGGCAGGAATGTAATTTATTAAATGAATATCTCGATCTAATTCAAACGAGTATTGGGAACTTGAATCAAAAATTTGTGAACTTAAAGGAAATTTGTTAAAATCTGATTTTATACTTTGAATTGATATTTAAAAGGAAGCCACCAATGGAATTCAATTGTGGTACTTATATCGTTTCGCTGAGTGTGCTCTTTCATTAATATTAAGTGAAGTGTGTACTCCAGTAACTCCCACTCCTTCTTCTCGTTTCTCTTGAGGTAAGCTGGGGAAAATGCAAGCTCACGTTGTCCTGGCTCCTGTCCACGTCCTTGCCGTGTGGTTTCGGGTTTAATTAATGTTGAAACTGATTACATTTACAGCATGACATGCGCAGGATACGCTGTGTGCCAAGTATGCAGTTACAAATGTTTCTCATTTTGGCATTGATTTAGCTACAGCCACGTTTTGCTACCTTATCCAACTACCAGTACTCGTCCCCCTCTCTCTAAGCCATGTCACCGACATGTGCCTTGGGAAAAAACGGAAAGTAAAATGGCAAATTGCTAACAAAATGGGGATAGAGAGAGTGGGCGTACCGGTGGGATGGAGGAAAGGGGGGTGCGTGCGTAAGCTTTGGGTTCAGCTTATTGTCGCTTAATTGCAGCATTTCCGCGCCCAACCAGATTGGTCTTGGTCAAGTGCAAAATACCGCAATTGCAATCGGGTTCAAGTTGACGGTAAGTGGATTGTACGTTAAAGAATACTTACACATATATGTATATAAAAATGTATTAGTAAGTTTAGTTACGCATAGATGTGGATGAATGAATCAGTTATTTAAAGAAAGAAAAGCTGAAAGGAAACGAGATTAGATTAGTTTAAATGAGGTCGCCTGGGTGACGTAAACGTTGAAGGTGATCTTAATACTTAATACTTACATTTAGAAGAGTGTAATTGAATGTTACTTAGGTACGAAAAGTTTACTTGTTTCTAAGCTTGTGGTAGCTTGAGTGATCAAGTGGGCAGTGGTACTTGAGGGAATTTCGGGTCTGGGTGAATCCGTCTTCGTCTATCAAGTGAATTGATCTGCGCAATGTTTACAGCAAGTTGTTTGCTTCATTTCATAATTTAGAAAAGTAATGTGCCTTTGGAAGTTACTTTTAATAAATGCTTACAAAAACACTGACAAGAAGTAATGGCTCTATAAATTGATTTTCAAACAAAGAAAATTGCAAATCCAATAACCAAAATAATTTAATCAAAAACATATTTTTCTCTCCCTCTCTAAAACTTAAATCCATAGGTTTTTGCTCTTGATTAGCCAATTTCAATTCAAAGTGTAGTCACAAGGCAAAAGTCGAGACAGCTGCAGGTAAAATGTGATTATCGTTAATCCGTTTATCCAACTGTTTGCTAAATGCAGCAATTATTTATATTTAATAGAATTCGATTGAACAATTTAAGTTAAATTCAGTGTAAGCAATTTGATTGCCGACGGTTTGTGTAATTTATTTTTGGCTGTTTGCCAGGCCAATTGCATTTCAAATATTTAAACAGATTGCGTGAGCTGTAAAAATGTTGCTAAATTCTTTAAAGTTAGCCGACAAGCTGGCGAATATTAACTATTTAAATAACTTCGCCAGATTCGAAACAAACAAATTGTATTTACATTGCAATTGAGTTATTTATGGAGCTTAACTTTCGCAGTTGGCCTTTTGCTAATTGCAATTGTAAATTGAGTAAGCTAAATGTCATTTCCATTAGCTGCAGTAATTGGGAAAGTGGAAAAGCTGGGTGGAAATTTTGGACTGCTACACGAGTTTCTCATTAATATGTCAAGTGGTAAATATCGATTGTTGGGCCTACTTCACAGTTGACCCACTTACCGAGATTAAAATAATAAGTACATCGATGAGCCAATTTTCTCAACGATGCGCTAATCAAGACGAAAACACTTTTCGTGATGGATGATGCTAATGTCAGAGTATCACCCGCATCAGGTGGTGCTCAAGTCTCTCTCTGTGTGTGTTTATGTGATAATGAAAATTAACAATACCCAGATGAGCAACACAGCACTAAAGAGCAACACACGCCACAGGCGATAATCATAATCAACTCCAACAACAACCACTGCAATATTAGCTCTACTGAGTGTTACCATAGAAGTATTTTAACAGCAGATGCTAATGCTAATTGCTGTTTATTTAACAATTCAACAGTGTGTGTGCGTTTAATTTTGGAAGGACAGGTTGACTGGCAGGTACTCTGTTTACTCTGTGTAATGTAGCAGATGTAATTTGTAAACTGTTTTAAGTAATATAAATAAGTTTGGAATATCTAAGCTGCATAAATAATAAAATACAAATTTGCATCAATAATATTTCTATCTCCATTGCCTTACAATTTCATCATTTAACACATTAATATAAAAACAGTATTAATGCATTTTAATATGTTTCTATAATATAAAAACAATATTAATGTGTTTTTAATATTTTTTCACTGGTTCAACAATAATCTTATAAATTTAAGGCATTAAAATACGCCCATTGTATATGAATAATATAATATAATATATAAAATGTAATAAAAATGCCGTGTGTTTATCGCACTTAAAATAAAGAGTTTATAAACCGTCATGTCCGGTTTTAATTTTCTCTACACAAATGTGTGTTCAAAGTATACCACAAATTAGCTTAGTCAAGCCGAATTTAGGTTAGCTGCTTGGTTGTTTCACTCAACTCAGCTGCCTCGGTAAAGGATGTGCACAAGAATAAGGTAGCATAAGGAAAACAATCGTCAACCAAAATCCGTTTTGTCAGATTTTCCCTTTGATATTTTGATGTTGTTTGTTATGGTTGTTGTAGTTGCCTGTCGGCTGCTGATGATGTTTTCAGTTCCGAAGAAAAGTTTATTTTTGACAAGCATAAATTGAATCAGAGCAAATGGCAACCAGAATGGAGAAAAGTGCGAGAGAAAGAGGCGGGATTGAAGTCTTTGACATTGATTGGATTAAGCCAAGAGGAGCTCAGTTAGCTGAGTGACTGCCTGACTTATAATGCCGTTAAGAAGAGCTTTCCAATCAATGGCAGCCACTTGCGCTAATTGCCAAGCGGGATGCAAATGAAGTGACAAGTGAACTGAAAGACAAGAGTCGCAAAGGCAAAAGCCGTACACATATAATCTATATATATATATATATCTATATATAGATAGATGAATATGAATATATGCATATGCATGAGCTCTTCCATGCATCTGGGAAAAAAAAGTGGCAAAGGCAAATTGAGTACTTGCATCACGTTGGTTTATAGAAGCTTAATTTGGCTTTTGGAATTCTGGTTTAGTTTTTTTCTCTGTGTAGCGCCCATGCTGCCAAGGAAATGAAAACAAGATAATAATATAACAGCAGTTGAACCAACTACAAAGCGATAAGCCAAATGAAATGAGAGTTCAGAGCTCAGTTGAAGAAGCAGTTGAGATGCAGCTGCCACAATGAAGTGTCGCCTCCTCCAGTTGCTATTACTGTTATCTGGTATATTAGTTGCTGTGTTCAGTCGCAACTTGGATCCGGAGTTGGAGTCAGAGTTCAATGCAAACTATATCGAGCAAGTGCTGCGCAATATGAATCCAAGCATTGATCCTTGTGAGGATTTCTATGCCTTTGCTTGCGGCAATTGGAGTGCAAATTATAATGATACGGAAAACTATTTGGATATGCCTGGCTATTTGGATTACAAATACAATGCACAGCTGTTGACGGTGCTGGAGAAGCATCATCTTCAAGATGACATTTATGAACAGCTTTTGGCTTATTATGTGTCTTGTCGAGATTTGAAACAGCCGGCTTTGAATGAACTGTTGCATCAATTGGAGCTCGAGCTGCAGCTGGAGTGGCCCATCTTTCGGGGGAATCAAAGTGAAATGTGGCGCAATGAAACTCAATTCGATTGGCTGTCAACGTTGGCCAAGTTGCGTGCTTATGGCCTGAACGGGATATTTATCAAACAGGATGTGAATGTGCGACGCGCGAATGGTACGCATTATGTGATTCTATTGGCGCCACAGCCATCAGAGGCACCTCCACTAACTGAACAGGAGACACAGCATTTGTATGTGGCTTTTGGACTCGATATGCAGCTGGCCAAAAAGCTGACAGCGAAATTAATGCAACTGGAGTGGAGATTGAAAAATGTGAAAAGAGATGCAGCAGTCAGTGAAATGTATGAATTGAATTTGTTGCAGCTGCAACAGCAACTGCCACAAATCGATTGGCACCATTATCTTAACATGGTGCTGGGAGCGCCTCCACCAGCATCGCTGCTGCTGCAAGTGTCTTTACTGAGCAGCAGATATTTGGAGCAATTACAAACAATACTCGCCGAGAGCTCAAATGAGACAATCTGTTATTATATTATGTTCAAGTTGCTCTACGCCCTGAGTGAGGAGCTGCCTGTGGGCGAAAATCGTAAAATGTCCTGTGTGCTGCAGCTGCGAGGACATATGCCGCTGGCCATGAACTACCTGTACGAACAGCACTATTACAAGGAGCACAGACAACGAACTGATGCAGCCCTGGAGCGTTTGCAGCGTGGATTGAGTGGGGAATTTGAGCGTTTAGTGCTGGAGAATAATCTACAATTGAATGGCGAGGAGCAATCCCTTGTGCTGGAGGAGCTGCACTCGTTGCGCCTCAAGATATGCAATATGCCACGTGACTTACAAATGAAAGAGCTGACGGCTTACTACAGAGATGTGCAGCTGCAGCCAAATGATTTCTATGGCAACAAACTGCAACTGCTGCGTTTCTATCAGCGACGCGAACAGCAGCAGCTTAAAAATCAAGCCGGCTCCTTTGCAGCCCATGATTACTATCAACAGGAGCCGCTCGTTGCACGCAGCTCCTCACCGGTGAAAATCTTTCAGAATGCCGTGGTGTTGCCACACGCCTATTTGCAGCTACCACTGTACGATGCACGTCTGTCCGTGCTGCTGCAACATGCCCAGCTAGGCTTCATATTGGCTCATGAGTTACAACATGCTTTCGACCTTTTTCACATTGCCTACGATGCTCGGGGCAATTACAACCAGACGGGCGTGCATCTTCGCGAGCATTTCGGCAACTTTACCAGCTGCTACACGAGAGGCAATTCGGAACAATTGCTGCTCTCCGAGAGCATGTCGGATATTGTGGGTCTGCGCCTGGCCTATGATTCTTACTTTAATCATCGCCAGCGGGTAGACGAGCAGCAATCAGTTGAAGATTACACGGAAGAGCAGCTCTTCTTTATCAACTCGGTGCAGTTTCTGTGCGCCAACATGGAGAGGATTATGATTGTAAACACCACTAGGGATGTGGAACATGGCCTACACAATGAACGCGTCAATCGCAATTGGCCCCATCACGACCAGTTTGCCAAGACCTTCAATTGCACGCCCGGTCAGGCTATGTTTCAGCTGAAACCGTGTCGCCTTTGGTAGACCAGACGGGCATAGTTGAAAATTGCGTGCGTCTAATAAGCCCAAATATCGATTAACAATCAGCGTCTTTTTATGACCGTTGTTAGTCCTGGTAGACATTAAGTTGAAGTGAATTGTTTGTAGCAGGCATATTTATTCTATAAATAGCTTGCTTATTTTAAAGGTTATACATATTTCATTCAGAATATACAATGGGCATATATAAAAATAAATATACTCCAGAAGTTTTATCGCACATTTCTACTATGTTTTGAATTGAATTGATTAGCATTATCGATAGTTTGTTGGCATCGATACATAATAACATTTTTTTTTTCAAAATTGACATTTAAAGAGCACTTCCTTTACATTTTTCATTTCCTTATTTCATTTTTAATATTTTGTGTCAAGCTCAAATTCAAATCAGGGCAAATGGCAACTGGAACGAAGACAGAAGATGCTCTATTATCGGAAGGAAAGGAAATACGAAGAGCATCATTTGTATTAAAAGTTTTCAGCACTGGAATTTCGTAGACGGTATCGTTATGTCGAGCACAAGTGGAATTACTTGCACCGTGTTTCCAGTGGGATGGCAAACAAAACAAGCCCACGGTTCGACCTTGAGCAGGCATAAGGCAACAGCAACAATGACAACAATGAAACAACACCACGCAACGATAACAACAATGCGCATAAATTACAGCACGGCCTTCATTATAATGCAAATGCGACCACGCCCATTACTTCATTCGTTCGTTCATTCGTTCATTCATTTATCCATCCATCCATCCAATCATCCAAGCCATCCATCCATCCGGCCATTCACGATGTCAACTTTCGCTATGTGTGCAAATTATTTGCAACAAAAAGGGAAAAGAGGGGAAAATTACTCTCACATACATATAATATATTGCATACTCGCATTGTATTGCATTTAATTTATGGCGCATATATTTTGATGGCAATTTATGTGGCCCACGCACGTGTTGCATTTGGATGCAAGGGCGACACGAGGAAATGTGGGCACGCGCCCCAAAAGTGTTGCAAATTTAAATTGTGTCAGTGGTGGCTCGGACGTTGTCAGGAATGTGCCTTGGGCATGGATAGTCTTGTCCAACACTTGATATAAAAGTCAACAGAGAGACAAATAGCGGTCACCACACAGTGGGGCAATGTGGTGAATTTTCGATCAAAAATATTTCGTACTTGAACCAGAACCTCTTCAGACACATGCTACAATGCAACCCACTCAGATTTCAAGCTCATCTTTGAAGTTTTCAACGCTATCTGAAATCGATATGTATCGATATCCTGTCCACAACACTATACAGAAAAGGTTCATTTAACATTTCCCAAAAAACCATCTAACCAACACATTAAAATTAAAGAACTTTTAGCAATGGAAACATGAGTTTCTTCTCTATAGATTTCCGGTTCGATTTACTGCTGATGACAAAGTCAATTAGAGTACACATATTTTTTGTGGCATATATTTACAACTAGACAACTGCAAGCCAATCATAAAACTGCATTTTATTTGCGAGTTTCTATCGTGTTTTTGTAATAAAATTTGTATATACATATATTTTTTTTTTGTGCATTTACCTTCAACGGTTTATGACCACTGTTTGGCTGTTGTAGGGTTTCGCAACCCACAAAGAAATTCTCGTTCATATATTTCAAAACAAACGACAGCCGCGGGAGCCATGGAAATGCCGCGCATTTGGTGGCCATCTCACCAATTGGTCACTTGATACACATTCAACCAACCGGTTCGCTTGTAAATGTCTTTTTTTTCTTTCAAATTGTACTTTTTTTTATTTTTGCTCTTTGTTCCGGTCTGCGTGGAGCCCTTTAGCAAGGCGGAGGAGGGGAGACTGTTTATGCATGGCTTTTGCTAATTACTGCGAGTGTACAACAAATTAAAATGCAATTTAAGCAGCCAGAGTGGCAGCTGCTGTCTGATTGCCTCGTTTGCAATTTTGTTGCATTCATGTGCAGTTAGTTGGCCAACAATTGAGCCTACACACGAGAGCTTAGCCAAAGCCAAATCCAGAGTTCTGTTAACGAAGTTTTTTTTTTTGCCTTTCAGTCAAATGTGGGTTAAATGCTTTTTGCGGCGCCGCAATTTGAAGTTGCCTCTGTGTGTGTTTATATTTGTATTTTTATTTTTTTCGCACACTACTCTTTGCTGCTCTTTTTCTTTGTGCGTCAAATGCAGATTTTCAATTTGGCCAAGTGACGCAAAAAACCCTATTTCATTTAAATAAATTTAATTGAAGCATTTATAACAAAAACACTCAGCACAAAAAATATATATCTGTATAATAAAGTCAATTAGCTCGAAAATTTTCCGGCTATACTAAATCCAATTTGAGTACAATTTGTTAGATTGTTTTTTTCTTTGTTTATGTGGGTGTGTTTTGCAGAGAATTCGTAATGAATTACAACATTATTACACAGTTGGGAATTATAATTTAAAGGCAAGCGGTTTTCTTTTGAGGAGTAATTAACAAAAAGTAATTATAATAATACTTCTTTTCGAATGGAAGTGTATTAAACGCGCAGCTGATGAGTTAGGCAGAGTTAAAGCTGGAAAAGTGCGTAATAACAGGGTGTCAAATTATCGGAATTTGGTTTTGTATTGGTTACTTACGGAACTGATACGTTTAGGCTACAAAACAACAGTGTTAAAAACCAAGTGAGAAAAACTGCTATTCTGTACGGCTCCGATATATTAGTTAATAATAATATCAGTTGTGGTAACTGGTAAAATGTAGACTTTTCAACCCAATTCCGTTGTCGGTTCTGAAGTTGAATCAGTTAATTGCGGTTAACGGTTTCTGTTTGATCCCGTGGAAAATACATAGCGATAGAGGCTAAGGCATTATCAAGTTGAATTAGATCAGCTTACACCACTCCTAGGTCTATAGGCCTATAAGTGTACATTTTCAAAGTTTACATTACTCGATATTTTGAATTTTTAAGAAAAGTAAGCAAACCCATTTCTTCCAGTTCTCTTTTAAATGCCTAACTTGTCATAAATATATTACGGTTTTATATATCGACACGAATGTATTTATCAATAATCAGAATTTGACCTTCCTCTATATCATCGTAGAAATTCTCCAGCCCACTCATGTAGATTAACAACTAAGTGCTATGCCTGAAGTCTCTACTACTAACAACAAATCAATTTATCAAATAGCATAATAAATGAAATTAACTTGCAATGTTTTGTCATTATCAAACTATGTTTACTACTATTAGCGGCCTACTGATAGCAAATGAACTCATTGCAACTGAGCCTTATCAACAACAATAGTCATTATCATTATTCGCTCTAGTCGTGTGTATTTGTGTGAGTTGCTTTTAATATAGAAATTACGCATACGCCTCGTTGCAATATTTGATTCATTAAATATGCTGCGACGGCTATTTGAGTGTAATCAGGCCAAAAGTTTCATTGCCACAAATTCTTCCGTCAGTGGGCGGCAAACACCAGCCCGACCAGACCGCAAAGCAATTTGGTCAAAAGCAAACAAGTTATTTGCAGACATGCAATGCGACGACGACGACGACGAGAGGATAAACTTGTTTTCCGTTAAATATTACGAGTAATTATAATCAAATTTCCGGCGTTAAATGCAACTATGTCAGCTAAATAAGATTTTGCATGCACTACAAAGCTCGTCCTATATACGAGTATACACACACATCTATCTATGTATCGTAACTATCGTAACAGGCAGACAGTCTCTACACTCTGAGATAAAAACTGTTCTAAATTCAACTTTCTTTCTTTAACTTAGACTAGTCTTAAAACGGCGTAAATTTATGGGGGCATATTCGCATATATATATGTATATATATATACATATATATATATACATATATCTGTACGTATATGCTAAGTGACAGATGAGAATTAACTGTCTAGAGTCGAATCGAGTCGACGCTCGGCACTCGTCAGCCGGCACTTTGGTCAGTCAATTATTTATGCTGACACTTAGTACGCTTGTGACTGCAAGATAATTGGCAAAATGAACACACACACACACACACACATGCAGAGACTGCAACACACAAGCACACACACACACAAATCTATACGCGGCAAACGTGGCGTATGCGTAATGCTGATTTGATGCCCATGTTAATGCGTTGGTAAACAACATTAGCACAACGACCATTTACACACAGACATACACACACACATATTCACACGCACGCATAAATTAAGTGTGTGGCATGTTGAGCCAGGTAGTAGACATGACCATAGACACCATAAAAATCATTTAATGCTCTCTACCGATTTTAATGGCCTTCGATTGGCGCTGCAAATTTGGCTGTCATGCCCCAAAAGCGGTGGTCGCCGCATTTAATTGCCACTTTCTGTGGCAAGTATTGGGGAGTCGGGGTGCAGGTGCTAGCTAAAATCAAAAAACTTGTCAATTAACTGGAAAAGTCTGTAAAACTTGGCGTAATTACAGTTTGTGCCAAGTTTAGACAGAACGGAAGCAAATAACTGATTTGGTTGGTAACAAAACAAAAGAGAGTAAAATAAATGAAAACTTAAAAAATAAACAAAAGAAAATATAATTCAGTAAAGTGACGGATGGACAGTGTTAAGAAAACTAAACGGAAACGAACAGAAAAAGTAGGTGATGATCAGTTCAGTTAAAAACAACAGGAAAACTTTACAGACTGAGAACGATTCGTTATCACAGTGAAAATAACTGAAGACCAAGAAAGAACGGTTATCTGATTTAAGTACTATTCGTCTTGGATAAGTTGGAACAGTTCGACTGTACTTCACATTTTCTCTTTGTCTACCAAATCTTACGAAAGTGTTAAAATAAAGATTCAATGCACATGTGGAATGAATGAGTACACTCACAACACTTTATCACATGGCGTGCATGCATGATGATTCATTTTGCATTGGATTTATTATTATGACTCCCAGTGTTGTATAACTTTGTTGTTCATTTGATATTATATAACTTGGAATTGCCGACACATTTTTGTTTTTTTTTTTAATTTTTTATTTGTCAGTGGATGCTTAAATAAATAGGCTGTGTAATTTGCAGCTTATCGGGACTTTGAGGCTTCGAGGCAAGTGCCGCTTGCTGCAAACAATTAGCCAAAGTGTCGTCGTCGCAACACCAAAAACAACAACAACAACATGCAACATTTTATCCATCAAACTGTGCATATGGCTAAGCTCATAAAATACCGGACAAACATTGTTGACTGGCGCCGTCGCTGAAGCAGGAATGGGGCGCGGTTCGTCACGGCATAAGCACACACACACACATTTACACACATACAACCACACATAGAGCGGTTCATTCATACCACATTTTTTTTCTTTTTTTGTTATTTTTACCGCTCATGTTATTGTTTTTGGTTTGTTTACGCTTCATTTGGATTTTTCTCTGGGTTTCATTTGCCTTAAGTGGATTTCATTGCTAATTAACCGCTGGCGTTCAAAGCTCAAATATTAATAATACAACATTTATTGGCAAAATTATGAAATATATATATAATCTTTACTTTATTAAGACAAACGCAAGCAATGTGTTCATAGAATATAATAACAAATAACAGTAGCTATAATGAATTTCCATTGAATACTCAGATGTATTTAAATAAATAAATAGCAATGAGCAATGAGGTATAAAGAGTTCTATTTATCCAATTATGGTTGCTTTATAAGGTATATATAAATTCCTAAATATACATATAAGTATGTTCGCATAACAAGATGCCATAAATAAGCATTGGGCAAATAAACAGCTAGTCAAACAAATTGGTTATGTATTTTATTTTTAAATTGGCATAGCGCTAAATGTGCTATAATTTTGTTTTTTGCGATTTTTATTTTTTTTTTTTTTCTGTTTTCGCTAATCAAAGTGAGGGGCAGCCTTTAAGAGGCATTCAACCTCTCTCCATTTGAGAGTGTTATTTATTTTATTTTTGCATATTTTGAAAGCCACTTAACAACACCAATTTATATTCCATTTGCTTTGAGTGGAGAGCCAGGAGTCGGGAGGATTGTACAGAGCGAAAAATGAGTTATACTATTCCACACATTTCTACTGAAATCTTACTTGAACTATGATCAAAATACTGAAAGTACAAATTGCTACGGAACTCTTACTTGAATATATAATCATATATAATATTATAATCAGATTTTGTGTTTTTTCCTTCATATTTTCTCTCTGTGTGTGTTTTATGCATTTGAAATGGAGCACAGTTGAGCAAATTCATTGCAGCAATAAAACAATGCAATTAAAATTGCTACCAGGAAGGAAGGGGCGGCAAGTGGATTGTTACTGGACATATATGGGTCACAGGACTACAAAAAGTTGCAAAGCCATTTGTAGTCTGTTAGCTGCCCACTCGGAAAAAGCCATTACAATGCCCATCGGCAAAACTGCTGACAGGCATGTGCCCAAAAACTCGCCAAGGAGTGACAAAGAGAGAGGGAGAGCGAGGGAGCGAGAGAGAGAGATAACGGAAGGCAGAAGATTTTCACTAGCTCGGAAACTGTCAGTGCACACTTGACAGCCAGGACACCAAGGACGACATCGGCAAGGCTGCAGAGCGGAGCTAATTCAAGTTTTTAATATGCAGCAGTCAGTCTCTGTCAGTGCAGCAAGTTTTTAGCCAACACTCTTGCTGTTGCATAACGGCGATGAGCACAGCAACAAAACGACAACGACATTATCATTAATTAATCATTATGCCCACGCCCAGAATGCAGCCATAGAATCCATTGAGAGCAAATGCAATAAAACTAAAAACTAGAGAGAAAGACAGCTCAATGCAGCATGATGAAGATTTAATACACTTGCAGAGGAGAATCCAACTGATTACATCATTCCAAAATCCAACCCACTGCTCCTATGGGAACTAAATGATATAGTGGCATCAATAAAAAGACAGATATGTTCAAAGTTCACCAAATTAGCTGCAAGCCTGAAACGAGTTCAATTAGGGAGGAGACGTGGCTATTGATACTGATTGAGTATATATTGCTGTATATACCTTATGTAATTGAAAGTGTCTCATTCCATGTATTTAAATTGTAATACCCTTATGCAAGGGTATCACAAGCGACGACAGCGACGACATAAAAATGAAATGCCAACAGTTGGCGGCAACTAGGCAACCCGAGCCAATCAGCTGGTGTGGGTCAAATTTTTGGTTGCGTTTGAACAGCCACCCACCCACAGTCAAAAAATAGATACTGTCCATTGCATAAAATTTGTGTGTTGTGTGTGTGGGTGTGTGGGGACATCGATAATAAATGTTTGTCGGTTGAGATTGCACAAGGGGAAAATTCATGGTTGCCCTAGCGGTATGTTGTCTGCTTTTGTCGGGTTGTTTGGTTTTTCGATTGTTCGTTTCGGTTGTCTGCTGTGGGTTGTCGAGTTTGAGTGTGTGGCATCCGTTGCACTTGCCTGGCAACTCATGGCAACCAATGTGCACCACAATACAGGTGGTGTTTTACGATGCTTGTGCAGGACGTGAAAGTGCACTTGATTACAACTCACCAACTGTGTTAGATAGTTTGAATTTAGTTTGAAAAGAAAGCAGAAGAAAGCATGTACGGCCCCCTAAAATATATATTCTTGATCTGCATCGAAAGCCGAGTTCATTTAGCTATCTAGATGATCACAGAGCCCATTGACAGTACATTGACATATCATTGATCATCTGCAAAAATATTCAAAATCGAAAAAGAAACGCAGATGGTATTAACCAAAACATATTTTCCCATTGAACAAAACACAATCAGAAATATGTATTTAACAGCTGCGCTGAAGATATCTTCTAAATTGTTATTAATTGAGTTTTCATTCCATATTTTCCAAATGAATTCGTTAATTATTGCAAATGCTCCATTCTTTTCAATAGCTAATGTGCTGTTAAACATATTGCCAGCTGATTTGAGTGCAACTCCAATTCCCAGTCTCCAATTAAATGCTAAGTACACACACACACACACACACACAAATTAAGTATTCAGCATTCAGTTCCAGTCGGTTGAATTATATTATCAATGCTGCTCTTTGGGTTTACTAAAGCTTAACAACCTGTTTCAAAAGGCAGCTGCCATTCATGTGGAAAATAAAATGTAAAAGAAATTCATTACAATATTTTCGCTTTCACCGCTCGCTGCTGGTGGCTGTTGCTGCTGCTGCTGCTGCTGATGGCTCTTTTATCTGATTCGACAACAACAAAACAAAAAATCCATGACCTTTGCGGCTGCCATCTCCCCTCACCCATGTCTCCCTCACTCTTTGAGTTAATTACACATGGGCCTGCCATCTATCATCTCTGCCCCTCTCCCCCTGCATGTTTTATCCAGCAATTCCCCTCTCTACAGACTGCACTGCCTACACACAAATTTGGGTCAGCCACTAAGCGTAAGTGAGTGTTATGTAAATTACAGCGCGCACAGCTTAAAAGGACCTGCCAGCTCTGCTCCTCAACCACCGCATCCCCCTCTCCCTCTTCTACCACTTCGCTTTGCAGCTTAGGGCATTTTTTCTTCGTTTTTTGTTTTTCATTTTTTGCCAGACAAAACTGGAAACGCTGATGCCGCACCCGATTTGAGGAGCCGTTAGCTAAACTAAACTGCTGGCATTTCATTTCTCGTGGTGCGTTTTTAATTTAGCTGCAGTTGGCAGCTGCAAAGTGCTCATCATGCGTGTGTATACAAATACCGGGAGAAAATGAGCGATCTTAAATAAAATTCGACTCACTTTGCAATAAGTGCAAATCAATCTTTTTATAGCAAAAATTTACTATTACAAATTAATTTTAATAATTTTAAAAATAGTTAAGTTATGCAAAAAAATTCTTAAATATATATATTTAATATAAGTCGGCTTGTTCGAATTCCATAGCATATGAAGTTCTTAATACTTAATATTTATTTCTTTTTATATATATATTTCTTAATGGTATTTTTTTAATAAAGTTTCTTTCTGAAATAAGCAGTCTACAAATATTAAATCTGAAACGGATCACCACATTTTTCTCTCTGTGCATAAGTGTGCGACAGGGGTTGGGCACACTGCAAACAAATATGCAGCTGCAACCAGGAAAAAAAACAGCAGCAGTGGCAAAGCTGATGAAATGCTCAATTGTAGAAAAGTCGCTGACATCGCTGACGTCTGCCGAACGGAGATTATATCATAACCACAATCACACACACACAAACATACTACGTACATATATTGTCATCAGTATGTATCGTCATCATCATCTTCAGCGGGAATATAATAATGATCAGTGGCTCTCTGCCTGCTATAATGCCACATGCGTCGGGCATTGACCATGACGAAGAGCAGCGCCAAAACAGAATGTAAATAAAGCACAATAACAAGACAAGACGCGACAACAAATAAGTAGGCATAATGTGCACTCGGTAAGTGCACGACTTGAAGATACCCCTTGTAATAATGTTTAATGGCGGTATTCACATCCACTGAGAAGCAAAAAGTTTCATGAAGAATTTTGTGGACTTGTGCTTTTAACTTCTGATAAATATAGAAAATCTGATTACATTTCTTATTGCATTTAAGTGAAGATACCTAACAATTTTCTTTATATAGTTTATATTATGATTATTGCAGATATAAAAACCATAACTTCGAAAACTTAATATTGTATTTAATAACATACCTGTCAGTGTGCAACGCTATTCCAAATAAAATTCTGAAAATAAATAAAAGTTTTATAAATATTGAGATTACTCCAGTTGATATATTTACAAATTTCTAACAAATTCACCTCGTATTAAAAGCACAACCCTGTTTTCCCACACACATTTTCACAAAATCAATTGGCAGCTTTCCCCACTAAGCACAGGGTATAAGACGACACAATGAAGACGCGTAAAAGCAGACCAAGCACTAAACTCCAAGTACCAACGTCGCCATCGACATCGACACCGGCTACGTCAGTGGCGGCGCCACTTCCCCATTTGTCCGCGGAACAAGTCAACAATCTCATAATCAGTTAAATTACAAAGCAAAACACTGGACTGACGAAAAGGGGTAGGGTCGCTTCGGCTGAAAAAACAATCTGGTTATTGCGTTTAATGAGCTGAATGACTTTGGCCAAGTGGTTGTAGCCCAAAGGCTGCAACGCCGGCATTCTCAGTTAGCCAAATATGAGTTCGTCACAAGCAGCTGCAATTTGCAGCCCAATCAATTTCAAACTTGTCGCAGCTTGACATCAAAGGCAAAAGGGCGTGTTGTACACTCAGCGAATTTCGATTATCGAGAATTTTGTGTGCATCAACATCATAACAGTAACATTATTCGTTGTGCAAATGCAACAAAAGGCAGGAAGACAGTACGTCCATCTGTCTGTCAGCTGGGGTCACTCACAATTGATGACCTATTTCGGTTATTGGATGGTTCGTTTGGCCAGCTGACCAAATTGTCGGTTTTACTGCATATTGAATTAATTATTACGTATGTCTATTTGCATGTATGCCCCATAAGCACGTCCGACATGTGGAACAACAGCAGCAGCTCTCAGCGTTGAGAGCGGCTAAAAATAAAAAATAACAAACTCGCTGCGCAAATAAAATAGAAATGGAATTGAAAAACATTGAAAAACTCCAAGCGAATGGGCCTTTTGAACTGTTTGTCATAGTTGGCCCGGCTGCTTGCAACAACGGCCACAAAAATAGCCGCACAAATCTCATTGAAAGTCGCAGCCGCCGTGTGCTCCATTTGCCACAAAAAAAAAAAAAGAAAAGAAAAAACAGGCAACAACAGAAAACGACAGCGAAAATTAGATTTAGAAATGGATTGCTGCTACATCGAGATTTCAATGCTCTTTGCAGATAAAAAGACACATTTTTCAGCTGTGATTTAGTCTTTGTTATATTTCAAAATAAATCATTTATATCACACATTCAATTTAGAGAATTTTTGTATGTAAGGATTGTGTATATCTGTAGAATATAAATTTGGAGTGCTGATCATTTCAGAATCTTTGAATCTTATCAAAGACTCTTAAACAGAACCAGAACAAAAACTCAGCACATTTTTAAGAACCATAAGGAAGACTTTTAAAATGTTGAATGAATTCACCTAACTAAACATTCAACTAACTAATCAAATTAACATTACTTTTGAATTAAGATTGTCTAAGCTTTTTCAAATCATATTACAAATGATATGGGTATATGTATAAATAGCTCCATCCCATTTATAACACACGTCAATAAAAAAGAGTATAATATAAGGAAACGAATACGTAATTCTCTTGATTATGGTTAGAGGAGCAGTCTCTCATTTAGATTCAGATCCAGATACAGCTACTGCTGCCCGGAACTGTCTGGAACTGTTCCAAAAGTTTTGTCGAGTCGAATTTAATGCGGCCACTGGCTTTTTGACATGCCGCACACTATTTTCGAATATGAATATGAATGTCTTCAAAGTGGGTATTCATTTCGCTTTGGTCAGGGCTGGAGCGAAGTGTTTTTTTTTTTCATTTCTTTTTTTAGCGCTCACTTTTCAATTGCTTGGAGCATCCTTCAATATATCAAGCAGCTGATGTTATGTAACATTTTTTTTGTTAGTTTTCTTTTGGCTCGCTGCTGCAGATGCTGCTGATGAAGATGATGATAGGGAGGGAAATGAAGCGTCTGAGGAGGATGATGTAAAGCTGAAGTGTTGCCGCTGCCCTGTCTAAAACTAATAAGACGTCAAGTAATTTTGACAACTTGCGAGTTGCAGAGATAAAAAAAAAATTTTTGGAAAGGAAAGTTTTTTGCCGTGGCTTCTCAAGCAGATAGATGTGTTCATAAGTAAACATAATACTCTTAAAAGAAGTGTTCAAATATTACATTTTCTTCGCAAGTACATACACTCGTATATATTTGTTTAATCTTTCTTACTGTGTATATGCATCCATATATTTACAGGAAAGAGAAATGCACTCAGCAAGTGAACATTTTACACAACTCATATGGTTGGAATTGATATATTATCAGGGGATTAATAAAGTCAGCATATAAGCTTAATTTATAGAACTAAAAAGCATTTTAGTAATCATAGAATTTATTTCAAGTGAGCCAGTCAACTACAAACAAAAATTTTACCTACTACATAATGTAAGAATAAAATAATAACACATATATCTGACTAAGTATGGCTTAAACTACTAAAAAAAAATTGCTATCGGAATAATATTATAAATTATAATATAAGAGTAATTATATAGGAGTTAATCACGAAGCTTATTGAAAAAGTTGAACCTTATAAGTATTTCAATTATAATGCTGAAATTCGGTATCTTTAACTATACCTGTCTTAAGTTCAGTTCACAACAAGTTCAAGCTGATTTGGACATGATGCAAGATATGAGATCGTAAAAACCAACGTATCTAGCTTGTGTATCTCTGCGCTGCGTTGCAAACAACAGTTCACAACAATTATACCCGCTGGGGTAAGGTTATAAAAAAAAAATAGAAAAGGTCTCGGCACTTGGCTACGCTTTTGTGCAATTTTTTGTTATTTTTTTTTGTTTCTTTACAAGCGAAAACTTTGTCTGCCAGCTATTTTCAAGTCAAGGTGGGAGCTTAGGGGGCCAGACGTGGGGGTCAGTGCTTTCATCTAGCTATATTTCTTTGCCCACTGAGGCATTATTTATGTATGTATCCAGCTATACCCGACAAAAGGCGGGGCAACCCTGTCAGAGCAAAGCTTAAAGCTATCTGATATGAAAACCGTGTGAAAATTGCGGCTTAAGTGTTAAATTGCAGTTGTGCGTGGGCGGCAAGGGCGCGCCAGGTGTGTGGGTGAGATGTGAAGTGTCAAGCGGTGATAACCGCTCGGTTTATAGAGTTATCAAGTGCTCATAAAATGTGTGTACACCGAGAAAAACGTTCTAGTTTGAAAAGCGATAACCAAAGAAAAAAAATCGAATTTCAAGATTTTTGTTAGTTATGGGTTAATTTGAAGAATTGATACATTTACAAATCTCATTTATTGTTATCGGAAATCGATTGGTATCGATAATTGAGAAACGAGAGCAGTTAAGTCTCTTACCAAATCGATCCGGCTTATGACGCCGTAAATGCCTGCGTTTACGTATTACATATTTTGTATTACTTTACACACCTCTTACCCATTTTTTATGTGTTCAGGGTATACAAATTCTAAGCTAATTGCACCATTTCTTTGAGTGTAGTCACGCCCAGATATGAGCTGCCAACCCGCATTTGACACGCCTTGCGTTTGCGTGGTTTTTCGGCTAACATGGGTTAAGTACAATCCAAAGTGCCGCTCATTAGCACAAGCACACACACACTCACCTTAACACATACCTCAACACACACATAATCTATGCACACACTCTGCGAGAATTCGAATGAAGTTGTTAACACTGAAGAGGCCACTCGGTTTCCGAGTGTTTTCAGGCCAAACCAGGAAAAAGGAGAAGCCAGCAGGTTGCCTGCAAAACAGCACTTGACCCTGGGCCAGTAGATAACACCAACAGCAACAACAACAACAAGCCATTTGAGTTTATGACTTGTGCCATTTACACTCCTCTCATCTCGGTTGAATGACTCAGACCTTGTGTCCTTGCTTGCGTGCATTTAAGGCATTAAAGGACACGTCGTCGGTAAAACCCAAAGTCCCAAAACACGTTTACACAGTGCTTACACGAAAATTATGACTTTTCCGAATTGGAATTGACTTGAAATTTGAGTCATTATTATGAAAGCATTGCACGCTTTTAAACTAAAATTCGTGCTTCAGGCAGATATATTGATGTGGATAAATGTAGCCTCAGCCTAGTATAGCAAATTTGGAATACAGCTAAAAAGAGTACAGAAAACAAATTAGAATGCTCCAGTTGAGAGAGCTAGGCTAGGAAAGACCTCGAATACAGCCTGCTAGATTTTAATCTAAGAAAGCACTCGTTTTTTTTTGCGCAGACTCGAAACTAAAATCACCTGCATAATAAAAGGTTTTTGTTCAATATAAAACTATAATTTGGTTCCATAGCTTAAGTCTTTACTTCTTACAATCTCTGAGATCGACTTTATAAATACAGATGTGGCTTTTGATACCGATCAAGAAAATATATACAACTTATTGAAGTTGCTTCCTGCTTGTTGCATCCTTCTGCACAGCTTCACTATACCCCTTTGTCCATTTTGAATGGGTAAAGGGTATAAATAATATTACTGTTGTGAGCAGCTTTTTATTTTTTAGTTGCTTGCTGCTGCCTCTTAAAATGTGTCCGCAATTCAATTAATTTACAACCAGGTCCTTAAGTGGCTACCAGCCGAGGATGTGCTGTGTGACCAAATTTTAATGTTGTGGTTCGTATACTTTGGACGGGTAAAGAAAATTTAATTGCCTTAGGTCGCCCGTAAATTGACAGACAACGTTTCGAAACACTGCTTTCCATTCTGGTAAGATTTTTCCTTAATTTTTAATTTTTTTTCTGTATATTTGAGAGAAGCTTTAAATTGCACGCAGCTCGTTAAATAATTTGCAAAAGGCAGACAGAAGGTGGTTTGTTGGCAAGGGGAAGGTGTGTCCAAAAATGCTTGACGAATGCGCAGTGTGGCATGAAAAAAAATGAGCGCAATTCCAAATTATGAAAATACACTCGGAGAAAGGCGCTGTACTAACTCCAAACACAAATGTTTTTTTTTTCTCTTAAAACTTAAAGTAAGTATTTGTGAATAAGTATAAACCTTTCTTGATGTGCAAATCATTCAAAAACGAAATAAGAATTTAATTTCTCAGCATAAGGTTTTCTTTACCTTGGCTTAAGTACATAATTCTTTCTATGATTTTTTTCCAAGTGCACATACAAAAGCGACATAGAAAAAGGTGGAAAAATGTGACGGCGACCGCAAAATGCAAATGAAAATGCAAAAATGTGAATTCATGAAAAGGCCGAAAGAGAAAACGGGTCTGGGTCTGAATTCTGGGTCTGTTTCTGGTTGTGGGTCTGAGCCGTCGTCAGCTGTCGACAGCTCTGCTCTTGAGCTTGAATGGCAGCCAGACACATCAGGAGGACAGGAGAGTTACACTCCCTACACACACACAGTCAATGTGCATGTGTGTGTGGTGTGTCTGGATCGAGTCTGGTGCCGAGTCTGACTTTGGCATTGCTTCTTGGTTCTTGGCTCCTTGCAATTACGTCAATTGCGCAAATGTCCAAAATGTAACAAACAAAACCGTTAAGCGGAAATCCACTGCAATTTATGACAGACTCATCGCCATCATCGAGTCATCGCTGTGTTTACTTCGTATACCCTGCAAATCGAAATTGCTTGAATAAAATAATGTTTTAACTCGAAATAATTACAACACCATCAATTTTGACTAACGAATTTGTAGAAAGCTCCTAAATTGAAAGCTGGAATGAGCGAGTCTTGTATGTGCGAATTATGAATTGAATATGATTAGGCAAGCTAGAAATATATACATATTTTGATATAATATAAACAAATTATATTGACATATTACGAATTGTACTTGAATATTTTGCAGATTGCACTCGACTTTAAGCAGCATTTGTTCTTCACTTTTTTCTTGATTGTATGCAGCAAAAGGTAAATTAGATTAAAGAATATCTGTAACTGTACGCTGTATTGTTGTTATACAGAAACTTGGTAATTTTCTAATCCCAGATCATGATATTATTATTATTATTTTATGGAGTCTGATTCTCTAATAAGGAATAATTTGATTAGAAAAAACTAATTTGGAATTACTGTTCGACTTAAACTAGGGTATCTTGAAGTCGTGTACGCTTGTTAATGGAATTTTCTTGGTGTCTGATTCATTGCTAGTTGGAGTGAACCTTTTGCATAGTGTTGATGTTTATTTGTTGTTGTAGTTGTTGCCGCTGATATCATCCAGAATTATTGTTGCAGACATCGCTGTTGGCGCTTTCGTCTGCAGACTCAGACTCCATTCAAGCCTGGATGAAAGCTTTGAGGCATGGCAGGGAGGAATGGAAGCAGAGGGGGGAACACTGCACGGCAAATTGTGCTCGACGTTTTTGGCTTTGTAGTAGTTGTAGTTATTCATAAAGTTGGCAACAAAAAATAAATAAAGAAAACACGAACTGAGAACTTTTTTCTGCAGCTACCTGAAATTTTTAGAGTACGCGCTGAATTATTATTTTTCTTGTTGTTGCATGTTGTTGTTGCATGGCCAACACCAACACCAATACACACACATACACATGGAGTTGTACTATTGATTTTTTTTTTGCGTAATTGCTGCTTGACTCGTTAGGCTTTAGGTGCAGCCGCAGTAAAAGTTGAGGCAGCAGCAGCCTTCTAGCTATTTATAATTTTCTTTTATTTACTCTGCTTTATAAAAAAAATGGAAGCGGAGTATGCAGGAGCTGATAAGCTTCATTCAATTTGCGTATAATTGTAATTTGAGCAAATTCTATTTTGCGACTTAACAAATGAGAAATATGTGGCAGCTTATTCAACATATTCAAAAATTGAGTCATTCAAATGGAAGCGGCGAACCAGAACCAGAAGCAGAACCGAAACCGAAACTAAAACGAATCAAAAAGTTTGTCAAAGAATCAAAGAACTCAAAATAGTTTCCATTTCAAAGTTATCCAGTTTGGAATGTTTGATTGTAAAACAATTTTCAACTCATGCCAAAATAGTTCTAACTTTAAAATAGTTTTTGTTGAACACACAAATATTTTAACAGCGATTTCAATATGAAGAATATGGTTGTTTTCAGACTGTAAAAAGAAGAATTAACGTAAAAGGATAACAAATTGAGTTTTGCTTATTGAATCAATCCCAAATCAGGCTACACTACTGGTTCTAATTCTGATTTGCAATCGGTTAAATTTGGTTAATGGTTCCGCTTCCGGTAAAGCAATCATTGAATGTGAATCGGTTAATCGGTTGATTTTGGTTCGGTTTGATTCCCTGTTTTTTTTACATTTACTAAAGAGTAAACAAATTTTAGTGATACAAAATTTATGTATCTTATTTGACGTCCAATTGGTAAGTCAACAAATTCGGGTTGTTAAATTATTACTTTGGTAAGAAGAAGAGCTGCATTTGCACACCAAACAGAGTATTGCTGAGCCGGAAAGGTTCAACTGCAGGAAAAACTTTTTTTTGCATTTTATTTTATTTTTTTTTTTAGCTGCAACTGTAATTGGCTGTCGACGACGTTTGAAGAGCGTTGGCAAACGTGTTTATGGCTAAAAATTCAAAGTTGGCTTTTTTCTTTTTTCTCATTTCCATTTTTTTTTTTAAGCGGCGAGGCCGTCGCGTGTGTGGGCGTTTGTATGTGTGTGTGTTAAGCAGACTCACCTTTAGCTAAACATGACACGGTCACACTGTCCGTTAGTCTCTCTGCCGACGTCTCTGCCGCAATATTATCAATGGCTGATAAGGAAGCGCGAGGGAGGAGGGTCGGGGGATTGTTGGTGGTTGGTTGGCTGCAGCGGGACAAAAAGTCACCCGCTTTGTGCTTTGTGCAAAAATGAAAAGAAATTAAACGATAATTTGTGATGTGAGGAACCAGACGCGACTGAGACATAGACAGCGGCAGCGGCAGAGGCAGCGACAGCGTCTTTCTCTCTCTCTCTCGCTCTCCGTCTATCTCCCTCTGTCTCACTGTGTGTGTGTGTTGTGTTTGTGTTTGGTTTTTGTTTGTTCTTCTCTCTTTTGCTTTTGCTTTTTACTTCACACAACTCGTTGTTGTTGTTGCCTGCTGCACATTTCACTTATTTTTCATCACAATTGCATTTCTCTCACTTAATTTCATATTTCACTGCGTTTTTTTTTCTCTCGCGTTTGCTTTGCACGGCTATCCTGCGTGGGGCAAAGGATATAATTTTCTTTTCTATTTCTTTGGCTTTTTTCTCTTTTACATTGCGTATTATAATTGCAGCATTTGATACATGACAATTTGCCGGCCGGGGATGTTTTACGTTGTGTTGCTCACTTCCGTTTTATTTATTTTACTACATATTTGGTAAGTTTTAGGTGAAATTTCACGCGCCGCAAAATGCGCGCAGACACGCTCCAAATTTTCTCAAATATCAACTAAATGTACAAACAGTGTGACCGCTGTTGGGCACAGCTAAAAATACCAACTAATTTAGTATTTTCTATTTCTGTCGACATGTCTACTCAAATTGAGTGGCTGGCAACATGTAGCCTCAATTTGTGCAGCGAGCTGGTCACACAATTCAAGATTGCTTACAAAAAATTTACAAATTGGTAATAAAATGAAAATAAAACAAATATATACATTTCTGGTGTAATTTGTAACTACATAATTTACCACTATATAGAACTTTGTTAATATATTTTAAATATATCTTGTTAAGCATAGTTGTGTCTTCTAGTGGCAGATGGCGCTGGCAGTCGAGCGTCATCTACTTACAACTGTGTGCAACTCACGGATCATAAACGGTGTGTTATTTGGAAATAGGTTTCTGTATTTGCTTAAATTATGTGTGCGAATGATATGAAATTGGTATCATAAAACTGGAGAGCATTGAAATGATATAAAAACTGAAGATTATATATATATAAAATTATATGATAGTAGAAAACTAATGTTTATTCATAAATAGTAAAAGAGCTGCAAAAGAAGCTGTGAAGAAGAAGAATATTGAGAAGAAAGCAGAAAAAATGTGTAGATCAAGAACTGTGAGTAAAACTGGACACATTGAAAATAATAAAGAATCGAGCCAATGCAATTTCAGCTGTTGCTCTCTCGCTCTTACCGTTGCCAATTACCGTTTACTCATTTTCAGTTGTAAGCTTTACGCACACTATCATGCATGTATGCATGGATATGCATTCGTGTATGTGTGCATGCATTGCGTGGAGCGTACGAGATAGTAAAAAATGTAGAAACATGGAAAAATGCAATTGTTGAGAGAGAGAGAGATAGAGAGAGAGGAGGAGAGCGAGAGAGAGAGAGAGAGAGAGAGAGATAGAGAGAGAGGAGGAGAGCGAGAGAGAGAGAGAGAGAGAAGAGAAAAGGTATATATTGTGCGTGAGAGAGGGAGAGAAATGAAGACATATATAGTGTGAGAGAGAGAGAGAGAGAGAGAGAGAGAGAGTTTGACTTTAAATTTGGCATACAAATTCTTATTTCTTATCCATAACTTGATCCAATCCGCTTATATCGAATAAAAAAGTCGATTAGCGATAACGATAACAGTAACCATTTTTAAAATAGAGCCATCCAATTGGTATGGAATATTTATTAGACGTAATGTCTACCGATCAACTGTATAGATTTATTTATAGTATTTTAAATACTCGTATATGCATAAATAAGCCCATATATTTGCTAAAGCAAATATCAATGGATATCTTATTGGTGACTCACTCTCCCTCTCTCGGTTTCTCTATTTTTCTATCTCTATCTATATCTCTCTCGCTCTCACTTGCTCTCTCTCTCCCTGTCTCTCTCTCTCTCTCTCTCTCTCTTCTCTCTATATTATTGATATTAACAAATATCTATAATATTAACATTAAAAAATATATTAGCCAATTGCCTTTAGCGTTAAACACGATTTTAATAATTTTTTTATTTTTATCAAAAATGGCAAAATGGGAAAACTAATCGAATATGTATCATTCTCATTTTGATTATTACTTTACAGTGAATTCGTTTCAAGTGACACTTCTTTCTCATTACCAGTGCAAATGTTGCTGATAGTGCCATACATGTTCTGGTTGGGTTCTGTCGTTTTCAAATGTCAACGGGGCTGCCCGTTGCAGTGGGCTTTTGTGGACTCCACAGTTTCGAACGGTACGTCAGTCAAAGAGGTGCAAAAAAAAAAATGTATTTCGCTTCGGCAATTTCACATTCGCGCTTAAAATGGTTCGGCGTCGTAATTGTGGTGACCTTTGTAGTATACTGCCTGACTCGTGAGAACATCGCAAGAAATGAGAATTTTTATAAATCGTACAATTCAACAGATCAAATTGCGAATGAAGAAAATGAAAATGAAAATGAAAGCACAAGCAAAGGATCTGTTAGTGAAGAGTCAGCAGAGTCTGGCGCATCGCCAGATCCATTGTACTATGTTTACAATGATCACTGCAAAATACCCTATATAAATCCATTCGCTAAGGAGGCTTTGGATATTTACCAGCCGTTGGCATTTGAGACTTGCACCAATGAATCAGATCTGATTAAGCCTTATTTCGATCTGAACAGAAAACGCTATGTGCTCCAAATCGATGAAACTGTTGCCGCCGAACTACTCAACTCCAGCGATAATGAGTACAATTGCTACTATCAGGAAATTACATGGAATGCTGAGCACGACAGCTATAACCAGTAAATTGTACAGAATTAATCAATTTCTGTTTTCACCTTGTTCGAGAAAAGATTAATTTGCATTTGTTTATTTTATCTAAATTGCCAGATCGACCTATTTAATGCTATAAAGACACAATTGTAAAGACAAAGCCAATCAACTAATATGTTAAAAATACCCAGATCAGATCATTCTGATTACTATTTTTACTATGTATATTTATTTTTTAACATAGTGTTTGTATTGAAGAAATTAAGAATTACTTACTTTGTTTTTACATATAGACTACCCCCACGGATATACTTCAGCCAGGGATATGTTGTGCCGTTGCACGTTCAGGGCATGATTGTGGCTTGCAGCGAGGCAGCGAATGCCGCAAATGTGTTGCAAACAGATGCATATGGCTTTATACAATACAAAGAGCCACCAGAAACCAATTCCACAAAATCGACCCGTCGAAAGCCCAGCGTTATAATGTTTGGCATCGATAGCATGTCGAGAATAAATCTCAGGCGCACAATGCCCAAAGTGTTCAAGTACTTAACGAGAAGTGGCTGGCATGAGATGCAGGGCTATAATAAGGTGAGTGCAACTAAAATTCTAATATACAGTCGGGGTCGTAATAATAGAAGTGCGTTTAATAAAAATATGTCTAATTTTATGGAGATACAATCGAGACCTCTTCAAAATCACCAATATGAAGATAAATGCAATTCTGCAGAACAACAAATTTTTGATTCCTCATCTGGAAATATTTTAAACTACGATTATTTTTCAAGATAGTAAAGATAGTAAAATAAAACCTTCCATCACATCCAATAGAAATATTATTCAGCTGGGAAAATTGAGAAAATGTTCCCAAAATATGTCAGCACTACTATTATATTGACCGCAGCTGTATGTATTTTGGATTGTACTCTAATCTCATCTTCGAATTTCAGGTCGCTGACAACACATTTCCCAATTTGATGGCCATACTCAGTGGGTATACGCCGGATACGGCTAAGAAGAAGGTTTGCGATACGGATGTGGGTGGCTGTTTTGATCGTTTCCCGTTCATCTGGAAGGATCTGCGCAATGCCGGCTATTTGACAGCCTACGCAGAGGATTATGGGGATATAAACACCTTTAACTATATTAAGCCCGGTTTCTTGATTCCACCAACGGATTATTATTACAGACCAATGATAAGAGCCTTTGCGCAAGAAATGAAATCCTGGGAATGCGCCGATTGCTCAACAGCATATTGCATCGGACGAAGGCTCCAAAGTAGCTATGTCTATGATTATGGTGCGGAGTTCGCCAGACGCTATGTGAATGAGCGACCCATTTGGGGTCTGTTCTGGTCGTCCAGTTTCAGCCACGATAGCTTTCAACTCCCCTCGAAAATGGCCGACAATATTTTACAGTATTTGAAGGACTTTGAGCGAGACGGCGTTTTTGAAGAGAGCATTGTGATTTTCTTCTCTGATCATGGATCACGTTTTGGGCAGTTGATGTCCTTGAGCAGCGGATTCTTGGAGGAGCGTTTACCCATGATGTTCATCTATTTGCCGCCCTGGTTTCGTGCCCAATATCCCGAATATGTTGAGGCCTTAAGTGTAAATCAAAATCAACTGACATCCAATTTCGATTTGCATATCACTCTCAAGCACATTATTGAAATAGGAGCACCAAATGCTCCTCCATTGCCCAAGGCATACGATTGTCCCAAATGTCAATCGCTGTTTTATCCTGTGAATAGAACGCGATCCTGTATGGATGCTGGTATACCCGAGCACTATTGCACCTGCAAGCCATATAAGAGAATTTCATATGATTGGTCAGATCGTATAGCTCCGCTGGTCATTAATCGCATGAATGAATATCTTTGGGGTCGCAATATGAGCAGTCTCTGTGCAAATCTGACTTTGTGGTATATCCACAAGACGGAAGTGCAAATCGGATTCGATCTCAATTTCCATGAGGAACTGCCAAAAATTGATATTGGCGTCTATCGCACCAAGTTCAAAGTTGAACAAAATAGTGCCGATTTTTTTGCCACTGTCGTGTTTAACAATGTCACCAATAGCGTCGATGTGGATGTGGAGACGATAAGTCGCACAAATTCGTATGACAAGGACTCCACCTGCATAAATGATAAGATCGCAAAACTATATTGCATTTGCCTAAGTGATCAGAAACCCTAAAAAATACTCATTAGTTACTTCCTCTCAACTGTGCTATCTTTTCTGTAAGAACTAACAAAACAAATGTTGTAGCTAATGAAGTGTTTTTTTTCTTTTTTTTAAAAGCACTTTCAACTATATCTGTTTTGTGTTCTGAGTAAATATTTTGTCGTTAGTAAATTTGTATGATGGAAACTAACAAGAATTTTGTGTACGCTTTTAGATGATATTATAATTCTATCGTGGCGTTTGTATTAAAGGAGTAACAACTCATATTTTCGTATCTAAATAAGACTCTGAATGCAATTGCAAATGAAATAAAATGTATTCATGCATTGCTTCTGATTGGACAACTTTATTTTGGAAATTGTTATAATTGAATTGTATTGCATTTCAATTCAAGTTTCAATTGTTTTAAAGTAATGTCTAGACATTTTAATGTACACTGATTAATTTATAAAAAAATATGTATTATACTCGAATAGCGCAAGTACATTCTCAAATCACAGAACAAACATTTGCTAAGTCTGGTACATTTTTAGTAAGAAAATCGCTCAGATCGCAGCAAAAACTGAAACCCGCCTCTTTGGTATCCACAAACTGCAGCGTTGCAGGACATGCAACCTGCTGACAATTTGGAGTTGGTTTAGTTAGGCCAAAGATATTATTGTAGGTGAGAACAGCGTAACTATTATTGTTTCCGTCGCAAACAGTCTTAAAGAGCCATTCGGGTACCGCATTACCGCTTTCTGGGTTCAAATATATCGATATGAGTTCCCCAGTAATGCTGTGCGGCAGCTGTAGGACACCAAATCCTCCAGTGCAGATCTTCAGCACTTCAAAATTGCCATCGTTAAGCTGGTTGCGTGTCCAGGTTTCCAGGGTTTTCCAATTGCCACGATTGATTGATCCAAACTGAGCAACAACATTCAGATACTTGAAGGTTAATCGCATATACGACTCAAAACCAAAGTCGGCGGAAGGCGCAAGATGACCACGATTGAAAACAATGTCGCTTTTGGAGGCAATATAATTCTGATTTGAACCGAGTAACGATTTGAAGGTTTCAAAAATGTTGCTAGCCTGGAAAGTGGCGGCCACGGCGCCGGTAATGACACCATCTGTGGTGAAGGATTGGTCGGGGCGTGGTGCGGCTAAAATAAATACGGAAAATGGTAGTTATTTGTGGTCTTGAGCAGTATAATAATACCCTCAGTGATGTGGCACTAGTTTTTATCAATACGAAATTTAAGAATGGATGATCTCATATGGCGACAGATGGTTCATGTTTGCAGAGACTATAATCTCTATTTTAACTTACGCGATGTGATGGGGTATGCCAGATGTATAACAAAGTGCGCTCTTTGGTTTGGCACGTCATAACAACTTCTATATAGCTCGAGAAACTGCTCATTATTCAGTTTATAACCCACTCGGTACATGGTAAATGGACATATGTCATCACTAACCACCTCCACAATTCCCTTCATTAGTTTACTGCAATCGGTGAAAGGCAACGGTGGCGACATATCGCCATTCTGCTGACACGTGGTGTACACCACATCACTGTTATTGCAAAGCATTTCCAATGTTTGTCCGGTGGGTACCATATCCAAGCGCTGTAGACGGAGCTCACAATCACCGTCGCGATAAGTAAATAATCGAGTTGTTTCCGAGACCTCCGCAGCGCCAAGTTGGCAATCGGCGCCAACGCGCCAAAAAACTGCAATTGGGTTGTGGCTTTGAATTTAAATGAATTACACGATTAAACTTTGTACTTACACATTAAGAAACATAAGCAAAGCATATTGTTCATCTTGAGACCTGAAAGCGAGCTAAGCGACTAAAGATTGACAACGACAGCTCTTAGCCATGAAACCTAGCAAAATGCAAAAATAAAAACAACCGAACAAAAATTTGGGGCAAGACAGTTGTGCACACAACAAACGGTTGTTGCACTTACAAATATGCAATGTGTTTGTATACTAACAGTGGAATTTTATATGTAGAAGTCCATATATATAAATATCATAAGTCGCTTCATAATGGATATTGCCCTCTGTCATAAAGCTATCTGTATAAAGCGTTCAGATCTAACTTCAAAAGTTTTTGTATAAAAATCCATTTCGTTTTCCAAAATATTATAGAGCTAGCAAATCTTTTAGTTTGCATACAAAAATAGTTTTGTTAAAAGAAAACAACTATATTTTCTAGAAATTAATATATATGAATGAACGTACCAAATCAGTAAATTAAAAGTCTAAATGCATGCCTGTAATCGGCAATAAGTAAGCAATATTATTTATATCATTCATATATAATGTCTACAAGAGCAACCTGAAATAGGAAGCTAGGCCAATGCTCCTCCATTGCTCAAGTCAAACGATTGCGCTAAATGTAATTCGTTGTCCTGCGATATCCTGCGATCCTGTGCGGATGCTGGTATACTCGCGCACAATTGCACCTGCAAGCCATATAAGAGAATTTCGGATGATTGGTTAGATCGAATAGCTCATTAATCGCATCCATGCATATCTTTGGGCCGATTTTTAGCAAGTGTCGTTCTTAACAATGTTACCGAGATTTATATGTCGGAAAGTTGACCGTGACCTGCCTAAGATAACCGCTATTTATTATTTTAATAAACGTTTATAAACTCGATATTGCAATTTTTACTTTGTAATAAAATGCTATTTTAAAGAGATTTTTACCTTGTACAAATCCAAATCCCAAATGTGCAATTTTTGTTTGTTAAAAAAGTGTGTAATGTTAAAGAAAAAAAAATAAAAATGGTTCTAGTGCAATTATCGATTTTTTGAAAGCTCTCTTTTTGCAATAACTACTCTTAAATCCTCATCTAATTTAATATTTGTCTCTGAATGGATTTTCGTGTGAAATAAGATTTATTTATGGAAAGATTTTGATTTGACAACTGTGCTGGATTTTTTATAATTGAATTATTTTGAATTTATATTAAAATTTAATTGGTTTTAAAATTTTCAAATTCAAAAAATAACAATCATGCCTATTAATAGTAAAACTGACTTAACATTTTAATAGGCATAAATAAAGATATAAGAAATACGTACTCTGATCTGAAAATAGAGAAAGTAAATTCTGAACACCTAGCAATCATTTGCTAAGTCTGGTACATTTTTTATAAGAAAATCGTTGGGATCGCAGCAAAAGCTGAAACCTGCCTCTTTGGTATCTACAAACTGCAGCGTTGCAGGACATGCAACCTGTTCACAATTTGGAGTTGGTATACTTTCGTCATGGATATTATTGTAGGTTAGGAAAGCGTAGCGAGTACCGTCTCCGTCGTTGACAATCTTAAAGAGCCATTTGGGTACTGGATTACTGCTTGGTGCGTTCAAATAAATCGACTTGAGTTCCCCAGTAATGCTGTGCGGCAGTTGTAGGACACCAAATCCTCCCGTGCAGATATTCAGCACTTCAAAATTGCCACCGTTGAGCTGGTTGCGTGTCCAGGTTTCCAGGGTTTTCCAATTGCCACGATTGATTGATCCAAACTGAGCAACAACATTCAAATACTTGAAGGTTAATCGCATATACGACTCAAAACCAAAGTCGGCGGAAGGCGCAAGATGACCACGATCGAAGACAAGGTCGCGTGCGGAGGTAACAAAATTCTGATTTGGTCCGAGTGTCTCCTCGAAGCTTGCATAAATTTTCTTAGCCTGGAAAAAAGCCGCTGCGGCGCCGGTAATGACACCATCTGTGGTGAAGGATTGGTCGGGGCGTGGTGCGGCTAAAATAAATACGGAAAATGGTAGTTATTTGTGGTCCTGAGCAGTATAATAATGCCTTCAGTGATGTGGCACTAGTTTTTATCCTTATAAAATTTAAAATAAATGATCTCATATTGCGACAGATCGTTAATATTTGCAGAGACTATAATCTCTATTTTAACTTACGCGATGTGATGGGGTATGCCAGATGTATAACAAAGTGCGCTCTTTGGTTTGGCACATCATAACAGCTTCTATATAGCTCGAGAAACTGCTCATTATTCAGTTTATATCCCACTCGGTACATGGTAAATGGACATATGTCATCACTAACCACCTCCACAATTCCCTTCATTAGTTTACTGCAATCGGTGAAAGGCAACGGTGGCGACATATCGCCATTCTGCTGACACGTGGTGTACACCACATCACTGTTATTGCAAAGCATTTCCAATGTTTGTCCGGTGGGTACCATATCCAAGCGCTGTAGACGGAGCTCAGAATCACCGTCGCGATAAGTAAATAATCGAGTTGTTTCCGAGACCTCCGCAGCGCCAAGTTGGCAATCGGCGCCAACGCGCCAAAAAACTGCAACTGGGTTGTTGCTTTGAATTTAAATGAATTACACGATTAAACTGTGTACTTACACATTAAGAAACATAAGCAAAGCATCGTGTTCATCTTGAGACCTGAAAGCGAGCTAAGCGACTAAAGATTGACAACGACAGCTCTTAGCCATGAAACCTAGTAAAGTGCAAAATAAAAACAAACCAACAACTATTTGAGCCAAGACAGTTGTGCACACAACCAGCTGTTTATATATACATATTTAAGCTTGATTGGTATCTTCATAATGCATATTGGCCTCTGTCATAAGACTATCTGGATCAAGCGTTCAGTTTGATAAAAAAAGACAATTATATTTTCTATAAATTTATTTCTATGAATAAGTTTTACCAAATAAGTAAATTTAAAGACGATATGCATGGGTTTAATCGACACTGAGTAAACAATATTATTTATTTCGTTCATTGATGTCTACCAGGGCAAGTTGAAATAGGAAGCTCGACCAATGCTCTTCCATTGACTACGAGACCTGTATTTTATTATTTTAATATACATTTGTAATATACATTTCGATATGCAATTTTGAGTTTAAATTCATACTAATCCTACACTTATATTTTCGCTAAACCAAGCGAACAATTTTGTTTATTAAAAGATGGGTAAGAAATTAAAAATTCTTTTAGAATTCAAAACTCGTATGTCGTCATCTAACTTAGACTTTGTGTCTGAATGGACATACATTTGGAATAAAATGTTTGGTTTTGTTTGTTTTCTGGCTTTTGATTAACCAACCGACTTTTGTAAGCTAATATAATTAAATTGATTTGTATTTAAATTATAAGGTTTTTTTGTAAATGTTCAAATACATAAATAAAAATCATGGCTACTTATTTATAGTACACATGGCTTGACATTTTAATGTACTTAGATGAATGTCTAAGAAATATGTACTAAACTCGAATAGCGAACGGACATTCTCAACTCTTAGCAAACATTTGCTAAGTGTGGTACATTTTTAATAAGAAAATCGTTGGGATCGCAGCAAAAGCTGCGACCTGACTCTTTGGGTAACTTAAGCTTCAGCGTAGCAGGACATGCAACCTGATAACAATTTGGAGTTGGTATGCTATCGTCATGGATATTGTTGTAGGTGAGAAACGCGTAACGAGTACCGTCTGTGGCGTTGACAGTCTTAAAGAGCCATTTGGGTACTGGATTACTGCTTGGTGCGTTCAAATAAATCGACTTGAGTTCCCCAGTAATGCTGTGCGGCAGTTGTAGGACACCCAATCCTCCCGTGCAGATATTCAGCACTTCAAAATTGCCATTGTTAAGCTGGTTGCGTATCCAGATTTCAATGACTTTCCAATTGCTACGATTGATGCCACGAAACTGAGCAACCACATTCACATCCTTGAACGTTAATCGCATATACGACTCGAAACTAAAGTCGGCGGACGGCACAAGATGACCACGATCGAAGACAAGGTCGCGATCGGAGGTAACAAATTTCTGATTTGGTCCGAGAGTCGCCTTGAAGGTTGTATGAATTTTCTTCGCCTGGAAAAAAGCCGCTGCGGCGCCGCTAATGACACGATCGCTGGTGAACCACTGGGCGGGGCGTGGTGCGGCTAAAATAAATATGAAAAAATTCGGAGCAGTACAATATGCCCTCAGTGATGTTTTACTTCTGAAATTAAAAATAGAAGATTTCATCTTTCGGCAGAAGTGTTATTCTTACGTATCGTGCTGGGGTATGCCAGATGTACAACAAAGTGCGCTGTTTGGGTTGGCACCTCATAACAGCTTCTATATAGCTCGAGAAACTGCTCATTATTCAGTTTATATCCCACTCGGTACATGGTAAATGGACATATCTCATCACTAACCACCTCCACAGTTCCCTTCAGCGGGTTTTTGCAATCGAAAGGCAACGGTGGCGACATATCGCCATTCTGCTGGCAGGTGGTGTTCACCACATCACTTGTACTGCATATCATTTCCAATTCTTGGCCGGTGGGCACCACATCTAAGCGATATAGATAGAGCTCAGAATCATCGTCTCGATAAGTAAATATTCGAGATGTTTCAAAGACCTTCTTAGCGTCAAGTTGGCAAACGGCGCCAACGCGCCATAAAACTGCAATTGGGTTTTTCCTATTAATTTAAATTAATCAACGCGATTAAACTTTGTACTTACACATTAAGAAACATAAGCAAAGCGTCGTGTTCATCTTGAGACCTGAAAGCGAGCTAAGCGACTAAAGATTGCCAACGACAGCTCTTACCCAAAAATAGTAAGAAGCAAACAAACAACAAATTGAGAAGATAGAAAAGTGAGAGGATGTAAACTGAGAGCAGAGACAAGATGAGTAAACACTTGCGTACTTTTGAAGATAATAACATTATCTGAGACGTCTATTCTCACAACAAGCTGGTGCTGCATTGTTTAAAAACATGTCATTGAATAATGAGTGCTTTTTTTATATTGTTTCGAACTATTTAATGCATAGATAGAAGATTTATGTATATATACTTTATTAGTAGCTTATTGATGAATATTGCCCCCTGCATAAAGCTTCAGATCAATCTAAAAAAATTTTAAATTTTCAAAATATTATCAGCATTGAACTACTATACTTATAAATTGTACAAAAATAAAAATATTTTTGTTAAAAAAAAAAAAACGAACGAACTGAGTAAACAATAATTATATATTTCATTCATTAAATATAAAATGTCTGCAAGGCAACCAATTATAGGCGTGCCGCAGACATTTTCCTCTTTTGTTGTTTTCAGTTTTAATGTATATGCAATGCTTATCTGCTATTCGCTGTTCGCTTCTCGCTACTTTCTCGCTGCTCGCGTGTCGGTTCCATTCATAAATTGCCATTTCAACGTGTCGTCGAGGTTTCAGATCGCGGGTCATCACTGATAGCTGAAGCCACACAAGCACACAAGGAGACACACACGGCAGCTCTAACTGACTGAGGTGAGTTGTTGGCCGCCTGCTCCTGTCAGCCATGCTTATTCATAGCAAAGAACGCCGAGCCCCTTTTCGTTTATCAGTGTTTATTATCAGACCTCGCCATGTGGAAATGTTGGCTGCGCTGTTTGTTTGGCTACTGCACATGCACAAAAACAAACATATCTCTATATATATATATATATAGCTAAGTGCTTATGAGTATAATAACGAAGGGGGATGCCATTCACACCGCATATTGCCGAGCATTTCAGCTGTGAGCCTTTATGTGCATTGGCTTTTATCAACAGCACTCAAGCTACTTATCTAAAATTGAATCTAAGGTGTCGCAAAAATACAAATTCGCACTTGAAAAACTATTTGGCGGGTCAGCATACTATCGTATCCGTTTATTGAAAAGGCAGTCCAGTCAATCAAGTTTCTGGCTCGGCAGCATGAACATGCTTAAGATTAGACAAATACGATAATAGTATTGGCTGGGTTTGAATAGCTCCGTTTTGGCCATCCATCAAATATTAAAGTGCATATTAATATTAAGGTTAAATATATTGCTTAATATTATACAAACCTATAATTTATCTGTATATAATTTGAGTCAACTTATTTTGGAAGTTCGAATTGTGATCTCATTTGAGCAAAAAGTTATCGATTTATAGTTGAGGTAGAAGATTAAGTCAATTATCAATTAAATAAAATAAATTAACCTTTTTGTGTCGAAAATTCTTAGAGACCACTTAAATTTAATCTCAAATTTATTATAAACTTTTCTCTAGTCGAGCACTCGGAAAAAATTAAGAATACTTAAAACTCAAGTTGTTTGTGTTGCACGCCTTTGGTTGGCAACCAGAAATGACAATCAAGTACCACATATTTTTTTATATCTGTCTGAAAAGAACAAGTGTTTTAATTTTTTATTTTATTTTAATTTCTTTCGCACTGAATGGCAGCCACCAAAAATATATATAAAGCCGGATGGACTCAGTAATTCCCACTTTCCCACCAGTTATGCACACATATACACACATATAAATATGTTTGCAAATATTTGCACACTTACTTAAAACTGGGTCAACATGTTTCGTCCTATTTTTTTTTCCTTTTGCAATTTAATGCAGTTTTATTGCACAAATATTTAGCCAATGTTATTTCGCTGTATTTTATGGCGAATATATGTTGTCGGCCTGGAATTGCAATTTGTAGTCTTCACATAAGCACAATTCCAAATAAAAACACACACACACGCAGACATATGCTCAGTTTGCTCAGTTTGCCAGAAATAAAACGTTGCTTTGTTGCAAGCTACAAAACGGATGCACTTTGCGGCATGGCTTGAGTCTCATTTGCTGTGGGTTGAAATGCGCATGTATTAAAATAGTTGGCAATACATTTGAAGTGAGTTTAAGATGGAAAATAACAGATAACAGTTCGTAGACAAATTTTATTTTCAATTAATTAGAGATTTACATAATTAGAAACTTGTCTGGCTTTTATTTAAAAGTAAATGGAATACCATTTATTTCACTTTATTCATTGTATTCACTTCCAAACTAGGAGTCACTTCAAAGCTTCTACTTTTTAAATCAGAATCGCACATGAGCAGAGTGCAGCAAAAATGATGCTAGAAGGCAACCCACTGCAACGAATACAATTATCGATAATTAGTTAAATATCAAGCAAGCACCTTGATAAGCTTTAACTCAATTAACTTACTCGAAACATAATTACTCTTAACGATTCACTTGCTAGAAGCAGACTAAACGGATTCAGCAAGTCCAACTCACTTCTCTATCTAAGCACTTGAGCTACTTTTAGCACTTAAGTCATCAAAAACTCAATTCAACAATTATCCAATCAACCAGCTTAATCATAATTTCTAATCAAATCAAGTTTCTTGCAATTAAAAGTAGCTTCCTTCCTTCACAACAAGAAATCTCACAATATAGTTATAAGGTCATTTGAAAAAAATTGTATTAGGCATTTATATTTGTGATTTTAGTTAAATACACTTCCTGTCTTTAGCCAATATTTGCATAAAAAGCAAGCCTTTTTCTTCTCCGATCTAGAGATTACTGCTTTTATATTTTAAAGACATCAAATATGAACATAGAATAGTTTTACATATTAATGCAACGTATTTTCGGTATAGCGGTAATAAGCGATTGCATGAAAAGAAATGATGCCACAACTGAATAGACAATAATGCCCGAAGCCTCTTGTCTACTTTCAATTGTTGTGCAAAATGCATCTTGTTAACAATAAGCAGCAACAAAATAGAAAATTATGTTAGAAATTTGCAATGCGCTAAAAAGTATGCAATGCTTTTGTGCATCGCTTTTGTGGCTTTTTACGGGCTTGATGAGGGGAAAGGCGGTGTAAATGTAATTTTCAAACAATTTGAAGCTATTTGAACGCCAAATTATGTCATATAAAATCATGCAATGAGTGAGTGAAATATTTGTTGTGTTTAAATGGGTGTGTGTGTGTGAGGGCGCAATTGTAAATGGTCAATAAATATAAAAGGAGGTCTATAAAAGCAACACAATCAACAAGCAATGACTGACGCATAAATTAAATTGTTGCCCGCCATCCTCTAGTGAGTGGGCGTGCCACACACACATACATACACACACGCACACGCACATTTTATAATGCCATTCGAGTTGCGTGTTTACAGCACAATTACAACTGTTTGGTTTTATGTGTGCTCAATAGACACTCACAAGTGCGTCCAGGGCCAGCAAATTTATGCTGAAGCTTTACGGGCAAGCCGCGTCGCAGTCTCCACTGTCCATAACATGGGCGTAGCTAAGGTGAAGGGTGCCCAACATCGAAGAACCGAACCGAGATGCATTTTTTGCGCACAGTTCTTTGGCGAGTAAGTGCGTCTAAATAAATGTAATTTAAATCGATGTAATCTAATAACAAAAGTAAGGCAAATTAAGGTTGCAATCTAATTTAATCGAAACAGTTCTTAACAAATGATTAAATTTGATTAAAAATTAAATTGTGTAGAATTTGTGCTTTTGAGTTCTTATTTCAAGTTGTTGTTATTAGTCTTGAACCAAAGCCCTCTTTTTATTCCAAAAATCGCACCAAGTCCGAACTAAAATGTTTTTGATATTTCTGAAAGTATGTTTATATATATAATTAAAATTTAAATTGAACTAAAAGAGAACGGGGGAGGGGCCTTGCTTGTTTTCCATATACCCCTTAACAAAGGTGCTGTGCATACGCCCATGATCCATCTGCACATAATAATCTCGCTGTGATCCGCATTTCAAGGCAGGCTGAATAATTTATTCAATGTCTGCTCTTATTGCAAGCACGCACACACACACAACTAAGCCAAAACATTGAAAAGATGCTCACAATAGCGGCCAATTTGAATTGCTGCCACAATTTATGATCCGACACTGAATGACCATTAAAAGTCCGAATCCCTCGAAAATGCACTTGTTGTTGTTGCTTCTAAATGGCCATCTCTGTTTTACGATTTATGAATATTGATTTGTGTGCAAGCAGGCAGAAGAGCAAACAGGCAGGCAGGCATGCAAAATTTGTTTATTTTTCAGTGTTTCTCTAATTGGATTAACTTACGATCTGGTGAAGACTCTAAAAGAAGCAATAAAACCGTATATAAATAAAACCTGCAAAAAGAAAATAAAACTAACATAATTAAGCATATAAAACTTGATTCAGCATTTTCCAGATATTAATTTCATACAAATTATATTATAAAAGTATATATATATTTCTTTCTTACTCGGGTGCATATTGCACAGGGGTACACTCAAGCAAATATTTGAAATTCAAAATCTATATGGCACAAAGTTTAGTTTAAAGTTTGTCAAACTCAGTTAAGCAAATTATTATCTTAAATATCTTTAAAGAAAAACTGTCAAACCGCCAGAGGCACCTGTGCTTATTTTTGAGAAAATCAAACTTTGAAAAGCACGAACTAAAAATGATCGATTTCAATTTTAGATTGTCATTTGGACTATGTATATTTTTCTGATTTTCGCACTACTAGTTTTCAGAACAAATTTTCGTTACAACTAAAAAAATAGTTATTCCAATAAAGCAAAGAAGGTTTCTGGTTTTTAAGGTAATTTTAATTGTTGCGCACGTTTTTCGTTTGCTTTTTTGGTTTTTTGGTTTTTGGTTCACAGACAAAGCTGGCCATATGAGACCGAGTAGAGAAATAATTGGAATGCATGCATCAAAGCAATTCGGTCCAAAAATAAACAACAATTGCAACTAGTTTTGCGGACTTGGGCATAAGGCAACAAAGAAAAAGCAAACGGAACTACTTGGGGCTAGAATATTTCGATAAGCCTTTTGCTTTTGTTTGTTAGTCAAAGGTCCTTTGGCTTTTTTCGTATTTTCACATTTTCACATTCACATTTGATACTTTTTTGTTACACCAAGCAGAGTTGTTTCTGTTGTTCGCCTTAATGGGCTGGTTAGTCCCAAAACAGCAATGCCAACAACATAATTGAGTTTAACACAAATTGAATTATTTCTTGGGCAATGTTTTGCAAGTGTTGCGCAAACAGATTAACCGAATTTTGGTATCGCATTGACTTTTGGTCATGTTTAACAAGCAACAATAACAATAACCACAAGTAAAACATTTGTTTGCGACATTGTATTAAATCGTCGTAATGTGGCACAGGCTACATTTGCACATATTGTGTGTCGATGCACTCAGAGAAAAGTAAGAAATTCAAATTCAAGTTTTGTGGAGCATGTTTCGGTCTTGAGTGTATTTGCTTGTGAGTATTCAATAATATAAATTTATATTTGCTTGGTAAATCCCTTAACGGCTGTAAGGACCTGCCTTCTATGGCAAACAAAATGGCAGCAAAACTAATACATGCGCATATATCAAATATATATATATATATATATATATATATAGTACTAAATGTACATACGAGTATGTGTGTATATATTGCTGCCGCTTACGTGCCATGCGAAGGCTTTGAGCCAAGTAATTTGTGTTTGTATTTGGCGCCACGGTTGTGCCTTGAGAGTGTGCGGCTTTCTAGCGTTCAAGCGCTCTTTTGTTGGCCGTAAATGTGCGGCAAGAGGCGCTTAAAACCAGACAAACCCAACCTGGCCTGTCGTTTATAGCCTTTCAACTTGCACGCATATTCAAAACACTCAACCTCTTCACATCTACATATATATATTTATATTTATAACAGCCCACTTGGCGCACTCAAAATCATTAAAGCAAACGCGCTGCGGGTCCAATAAAATCCTTAAACAACCATTGAAACGGTTAAGACCCAAATGTAAGTCTGGTTTATGTCATGTCGCGAAACGCCTCAACCATTTCACGCGACCTCAAAAAATCAGGCAGACAGAGAACATTACAAAACGTAAGCTACATTTTTGAGGTTAACTTACATGCAGAGAAAGATATTAAACAAAAAATATGAAGGATGACTTCAAAAACCTGAAACTAGAATAAATCAAAGAAGCTCAATCGTAGTTCTTTGTCCATATATAGCACGCATGATACATCATAAAGAACACCATAGGTTAAAACTGAGATAAAGCAGATTTATTTATTTTAATTTTTTATTTAGGCTCGATTTGTAACAAAGAGCACGGTATTCTACAGTCGATTGTAATACTCCATCAGTTCAGAAGTTTAGATGTTATATTTAACGATTAATAAGCTCAGTTAATGTTGCGCAAAATGAGAAAAGTTTCACATCACTTTGTGACTAGTTTTGTCTAGGCTTAAGCCATAAGATTTATAAATGACCCCAACGTGCGTGCGACGACTTAAAGCATTGCGGCAAAGTTGAAATAAGTTGTGAGAAAACAAATCATTAATCAAAGCCCCTTTTAGGGGATGGGACATGCATTGAACTTGTATCCTTGTTCTTCAGATCTGAGAAGCATCTCTCAAATGTTGTTTTACAGCACCACGTGGCCTATACTAAGCATTACGTATGCGTCCTATTTGTTTTTCTCTTTCTGATTATTGATTTGTGTCGCAAGAGCCGAGAAAATGCGATTGTGGTTAAGGTGGTGGCAGTGAAGCTGCAACACCAGCATCACCAGCTGGCAGGTGGCAACAAAGCCCATTGTGTTTGCTGCTACCTGGTGGCGTTCAACTCCAAGGGTGCTGTGTGAGCTGCTTGGCTTTGACTTTTATTAAACTTTTGCCTTGGCTTTACATTTAAGAATGTCAACCTTAAAATATTTTAAAATGCTTGCAACAAGTTCCTTAAATATTCATTCAGAGAAAAACGCTTTGCAATTGAAATAAATTTCGAATCATTTACAAATCATCGAACATTCATTTAAGATATGTACATAAAATGATACATTCGTATTTAAAATGTCGAATTTTCATTGAAAGCATTTTTATTATTTAAAGAATCCAACAATCTTTAAGAACGAATCTGTTTTTTGAATGAACAATATCGAACTTAACCTTTTCTGAAGCAAAGCATACTTAGAAATTTTGAAATATCGAAGTTTTGGAGAAAAAAATCTCCTTCTTTTGATCTGTGTACGTATAATTCTGGCAACCAGTTTTTCTTAGTTTAGGACAAACTTTTATGGACTAATAATATTGACTGAACGGAACATATTTTTGACTTCTAAGTAGTTTTTTCCCCAACTTAAAGAATGTCTGTTTAACTTGAAGAAAGTATGAAATATATATGCAGTGTTTTTAAATATTTAAATAGAGCAGGATGTGTGTGCTTTCTTTCTGCATTAGCTGTATTTAATTTGAGCAAATATCATCATTAAAGCCACATGCACACACATGCATGCAATGCATGCGCTCAAAGGAAGCGGCTCTATTACAAGGCTGTTTGCATAGCCTCAATTTTCGGGTGGTTGCGGGCAGGCGGGGTTGGGAATGGGGATGCGGATGGGAACGAGGGTTGAGGGGGTCGCAGGGCAATTATTTAGCTTGTAGCTTGCCAAAAAAGGGGCGCTATCAAGCAAATAGGCAGACACTTTGATAGGCAAAGTTCTGGCGTGCTCTGCACAATATCCTTTAGCCATTGCTTGTGCTGTGTAAGAGTATTACGATGATTTGCATAATTTTCAGCGCACCTTCAACGGCAGCTGACGTCCTTTGAAATAAGCGCAAGCCGCAGCAGCGAACGTTTTTTACTCGGCTTTCTTTATTTTTGCATTTTTTTCTTGTTATTTTTTTATGGGTGTGTGTGTGTGCTTGGTTCGTCTTTATCTTGTTTTGCTTTGGTGCTGCCTCCTTTGCTTTTTTTTTAGCCTACATTTTTGTAACTGATGTGCTGCGTTGCTTCTCAGCTTGGATTTCGTTTCTTTTTTTCGTTGGGCCTCTATCTCTGCGCCTGATCGAAATTGCTTTTGCGGTTGCTTCGGTTGTTGTTGTTGTTGTTGTTCTTGTTGAGCTGGTTGTAGTTGTTGTTATTTTAATTTTCGGCCATGTGTGCAGCTGCCTCAACACTGTGAACCGACGGGCAGCCTTTTCTGGTCAAACATTTTAGGCCATTTTGCAATTGTCTGCCTTCTCTTTTGGTTGAGATATTCATATCAGCTCCTATTATAGCCATTTTCCGCTAAAACTGTTACTGATTGCCGCTTTGTGGTTACCATAGCTAGCAGCAACAACAGCATTAGCCACAGGTTTATACCCTATGATTACTATTAATTGGGTATAATACGCTTTCAAAAATGTTCGCAATTTTTACAACTCTAAAATTGTTTGTAAATTCGAAAAAGTTAAGTTTTTTATTGAGATTATAATTGTTGTCTATTTGAATAAATTGTGCATATTGCATAAAAATTATTTTTGTCCAATTTTAATTCGATTTTAGAATTTTCTTACATCAATAGTATTCTTTCGAGGGTATATCTAAGTCATACTCAATTTTCTTTAACTATAATATGTTTCACTTAGTTGGAAAATAATTTTTTAGATTTTATTGACAACGTTTTACCTAATTTCAAAGCAATTTCCACGGTATATTCTGGTGCTGGTAGGCGTCTTGTATTTTTGTTCTGCCATTTGCTCTTCTTCAATTTGATTTGGGCACAGCAATTGAGATGCAAATTGCCGCTGATTTGAATTTAATATTTAGGTTAGCTATTTTTCTTTTAAAAGATCCAATTTTGATATGCTTACTATTAGTGTTTGAGTTGAATTCTACAAAGCATTTCAGATCTGGTCCCAACTGCAATAAAACTTCGCCGCAGGAATTTCAATTTCCCTTTTGCACATTTAATTTGTTTGGTTCGTCTTGAATATTTTCAATATTTGTATGGTTCATACATATATTTAGTATTTGTTTATATGTGTAAAGCGTTTTAGCACTTGTTGTTTTTGTGTTGTTCGCTTGTCGCTTGCATTTCCCGTTGGTAAACATTTATTTGAACATTTCCTTGTGCGCTATTTACCCACTTCCGTTCCTAAAGTGCAGAAGGGCAAAGGCATTTCTATTGTTTTTTGATTTTGACTGCAGTTCTTGATGCTTATTTAGGTTGCCTGTGAAGAGAAACACATTATTTTCGTATTTCAAATTATTTTTGTTCCATAATAGGTATAAATTTGCAAATATCTATCTTAATTGATTATTGACTTATTTTTAAACATTTTCCAATTTTTAAACATTTTCAATTCAAACACCCATATTGCACACAGCAACGGTTGATCCAGACTCGAAGGTAAATACAAATGAAAAATGGCACGTTTAAAATTTGGGTGTTTGTCATTTATTGGGCTTGTGCCAAAGTGCGACCCTCTTGACAAACTCCAACCCCTTTGAGCAAGGACCCAAGCGAAATGTCAAATGTAACTCGACATATTTGTGTCGCGTATTTAACTCATGGATTTAGCTGGTTGAAAATGTAATCAGCTTATATGCTTGAAGATGGGTGTATTGAATTTCACGTTCTCAACTTAAAATGTAAAACAAATGTAATTACTTTTCAAGAGTAAATGTAGCATTTGACTAATCTGAAATAATGACTAAAGGGCCGTGCACTTGGAAAATTGGAATGACCATGGAATATTTTGTTCATTGCCACTTCTTGTGGACATAATACAGTATTAAACTAGAGGCCAAACCAAGACTAAAGAGCCTTGGTTTTGAAAATCGTAATAATTATAATAATTAATCCTTTCCTTACAAGCACTTTTTTGCACCTTTGAAATTCCACAGTAGGGCTCAGTGGCAATTAATTGTCTGCTTGCAATCATTCGCAAGAATTCCAGCTCAAGCCCACAGTTAAGACATTATTTGGTCTTCAGGATTCCGGGTTAAGTTAAGTTAAGCTGTCGGCGATTTATCTTGTGAAAGATTTCAGCTTCCAGACCATGCCAATGAATTAATTGCCTTTAATAATTGCAGGACTGCGAATTGTACTCTGTCCTTGTATGCGTCATTAAACTGCAATTTAAGCAGCCGAAAAGATTTTCACTTTTCCCCATTTGGGTAAATCACAACACACAAACCATGCCCGCCATATGAGCGAGCTGCAGTTATTGCTGATGTTGTTGTTGTTGCCGCTGTTGTTGTTGCTGATGCACTTGCAATTGCTGACACTGTCATGCACATCATAAATTCTTAATGGCCCCGCACGCAGTTGCAGGCTGTATCCTGCAGTACGAATCCGGCTCCAGTTGCAAGCGCATTTAAAATGCAGCTGCGCTGTAAAATGTTCGCATTTCTTGTATTCTCATATACCCTGGACCCATTAGAAATCGGCAAGTGAAGTAACGACCAGAGGGAAGCAACTTCAAATCCAGAAAGAACATATTCTTAATTACCCCCAAAAGTCAAGTCGATTTAGTCAGTCTAAATGAGAATATCGAACTCTCAAACTGTAATATCTAGAATAAATTGTGAATAAAAGTTATTGAACGCCATAGCTTACTTATTGCTATCGATAACTTAACACATTTTCACAGAAATCAATACAAATCGATTTCAGTGCAATGCAACTCGGATTCTATTTCTTGCTGCTTGTGGCTTGTACCATTTATTGTCGTACAAACTTGTATAAGGACCATCATTTAGTCTGTCAATCTCGACTCGCTTGTTTTCTTCATCTTTTTATTTTGCAATCTGAACGCAATTTACCAAAATCTCCACATGGACATGTCCAAGCGCATTGCCTGACTCTTAAATTAATAATTACATTCAGAATCACTTTATCTTCCCCTCTTTCTTAATCTCTTTCCACTTTTTTCTTATGCTGGTCAGGAACACTTCGCCCACACACACACACACATACACACACTCCTCCCTACACCAATATGCACACCTACCCACACACACCTGTCCGCATCTGGTCCAAATTAATCGCCGCAAAGTTCACTTTGCCCGCTTCTCACTTGGCTTTCGTGTGGCGTTCGTTTCTTTTGCTTAATGATAAGCATTGACCAAAAATGTCTGGCATTGATGGTGTAATTAATAAATTACCAACATATTTGTGCAACCAATTAATTACATTCTTGTGGGCAATATTTGGCTGGCTTGTTTTCTATATATTTATGGGCTGACTGATAATTGAGTGGAGAGAGCGCCTGGCCTATCTATAGAAGAACTTGTTATACCTTTATGGAATTTCATATTTTGTTAACTATTTATGTGCTTTCATAAATGACATAAAGGATAATAAATATGCGGTTGACTCAAAAATACCCTTCGTCATTATTTCACTGCTTTATCTTTCTTAGCAGCTCTTTACTTTACTTTTCCACAACCAGATAAAACGTAGTGATTTAAGGAGCACAACTGGGCAAAAGAATGTTTTTTGTTCTTATTTCATTTATAATATAATAAAATATTAAAATAAATTTTTGAAGCATAAAAAATATACACATTGTTTTGCATTTTCGCAATTATTTCGAAAAAAAAACTTAAAAAACATTGTACATAAATGTTAGTATTCAAGCAGTTCTCTCACAACAAAATCGAATAATTTTCTCAGTGCAGGTATGCACATTGTAATGAATTATACGGCGACTATGTACAGAGTATACTGTATGACATTCATTCATTCTGCTGGCACCTAGCCAAATTGCACGCAGCCTGGTCTATGGTTCTGATAGAGCATCGCACAACACCTGATCCCCGGGATGTGGCCATGCCTTGTACTGGCTTTTGTGTTGACACGCCTCAGACTCGTCTATCATCATTAGGATAATTTATCATGCCACAAATCTAGCATGTCCAAGTGGCTGCTGCTTTATTGCCCCAATTGCAATTTCTTAATAAATATTTTAATTAAATGAAACCAAGAATGCAAGGCAATTAATTTAAATGTATTATTTAACACAAAGTGGAATAGTTAACAATTTTATGAAGCTAGCATCAAACGGTGGCATGTGGCAGCTGGTTTCAATTACTAAATTAAATATGTAATTTGACTCTAAATACAGTATACGGGCCCACATACAGATATATATATATATATATCTTTTATTACATTATTGCGAACCATTAATTAAATACAAAACGCTGTGCGATTATTGCGTGTCAAGAGCGCGACCTGCCACGCCTCTTTCTACGCCCATAGAAGTAACTCCTATCCCGCAGTCTCTGTCTCTGCATCTGTCTCTATCTCTGTCTCTGTCTCTGTCTCTGTCGACAGTAAAATGAATGAAAGGCAGACAATTAATTGTTGCGTTGTGTATTCATTTTGGCGCTTTCAACATTTCATCTGCACTTGTCAGCCACTTTTGTCACCCATTCCCCCCGCCCATCTACCTCTTGTTAATTTCTTATGATAAATGAGTTGTTTTATAATGCGAATTCGTAGCAGCAGCACAACCTGCCACATAAATTTAATTCACTTGACATTAAGGCATTTCCAAGCCCCCATTCATCAGGATGTCCTGCTCAGTGCATTCGGTTTTCTACCGCTTTCTGCTTGCACTCAAATTCACTTAGTTTTATAATGAGCCTGAGCCAAGTTCGTACATATATTTATACATATATACAAGCATATATAGACATACATTTAAGCAGTCTCACATTCCTGCAGGAAGTTCGCAACTGTGCCGCAAAAAAAATGTTGCAAGTTCCACTTTGAATTCAGTGGAAAGTTCACTTATACTTTGACCTGGTCAGCGCAGGTATGGTATGACGCAAACATGGTTTTGATGCTTAATGCTGCTCAACTAAGACTTACCCTGTACTAATGTGTGAAATCTGCTTATATTATAATTAAATCTGCTCAGCATAGAACACAATTTTATATAAATATAGAAAGTTCTTAAATTGTTAAAACTAAAACTAGGTTTTATGCTGAATGTATAGAATTCAAAGGTCTGATATTTTTCTCTCTGTTACCTACATGACCTTAAGTAAACCTCCTCTGCTCCTTTTATCGCTACAGGGTATGCACATTGAAAAATGCGATTTCAAATAGCACTGTAACCTGAACTCGGCTCGGTTAACGTCGAGAGCGTTGATATGATGGGCCTGCCTGTCGGTCAGTCAATCCGTCAGTCACTCAGACAGTCAGTCCATCAGTCAATTAGTCAGTAACCGATTGCCAAATAGCAATTGTGGTAGGTTTTCGACATATGCGTGCGCATATTCGATTAGGCAAATCCCAGCACACAACTGTGCACAAAACTTTCGCAATTTATTATTTCATTTATTTTGTCAGCAGAGCTTACAAATCCCCCAGGTCGAAAAATGCGACCGACGCGTTGCGGCCAAAAACATGTATAAATTATTGCATTAAATTGAAGTTCGGACGATAAACAAAATCAGATTTAAGTCCCGTTTAAACGAAGCCAAAAAGGGACTGATAAAAAACACACAATAACAAAGGTAGTTGATTATTAAACGACTTTTATGATACTCTGGGCAGAAGTTTGTTTTTTAGCTGTAAGAAATTTTAACATACTGAATATTTTGATTCATTTATTTGTGTTTCATTTAAATTAGTACTACAATAAATATTTTCGATAGATTTTTAAAAACAGGTGGTAAAGTAGCTTGATGGCAGGGTATATAAATTCCCACTTGCTTTAAATGCTTATTCAATTTTATATCACTGCTGAATATTTTCAACCAAAATGTAACCGCATCACTTTGTGCCCTTTGTAGATTAAAGTTGGATTGAAACTGTTGATGTTTTTTTGCTGGAACGTTCTAGTTTTTTTTTTTGCGATAAGCCAGTGTTGCAACTAACAGATACCGTGTAAGTTTTTATCATGACTTAACTAAGGACACAATACAATTACTATTAAATACACAAAATATTGTAGCATATATTTTTACAGCAACTACATTTTATTCAAACATTCTTGACTTGCGTATATTCCATGGTTTTCGTATACTTTGGAACACATAGAATATTTTATACCCAAATTAAGTAGAAAAGTTGAGAAAATGTGATACACTTTGAGAATCCCACTTCGGTAAAAGTTACTTTATATTTTTTTATTTTTAATATATTTATATATCATATTATATTATATATCATATTATAAGGAAATTATGTGCATATCTTCGTTTTTTCTGAGTGTATTTAAAGGGATTTGTTTGGCATCCATTAAATTGAGCGTTCCTTTGATTCAAAGTACTAACACACATAAGAGCAATGTCCTGGCGAAGTGCGTGCAATACTTGTATTATCCTGCGGTTCTCGCCTTGCCAAAAAGAGCAAAGCAATGCGGCAACAAAAGTGAGCTCCACAACCGACACACTCACACAAGCAAAATCCATTAACTAAAGTGTCAATTTAGTGACAGAGATAAAACGTCATACGCAACACTAACACGCACACACACACACGCACACACACGCACACACACACATATATACACACTGTCTGAGACACACACGCCACCGCTGGCGCATTTGCAAATGTCTTCTGAGCTTGTATTATCTTTATTGTTGTCCGCCCTGCAATGCAAAAACAAAGGAAAATAAACAACTAAATCAGAAATGGCGCAACGAATTGGCAATGCAGTCTCTTAGTTAAGCCTTCTCAGAAGGTAGACGGAAAAATAAATGAAAATCCAAATGCAAAGTGACGCCATAATATCCAAAGGAAGGAACAACATAAAAAATATTTTAAAAAATTAAGCGAGAAGAAAAGCCAAACCTTCAAAACAAAAAAAAAGCAATGTCAAAGCAATAACTGAATAATAATAATAATAATAACTGCAGGACAAAATAATTTCAAGAATATATTAAAGTTTATTGAATTTATTTTTGTTCTTTACAAAATATTTAATTTAAATTTATCAGCATATTAATTAAAGCCTGCATACATATTATATTCTTAATGTTCACCAAATCACACATGCCCATTGGTAGAGCATTGGAAAGGAGAGATTGAGAAAGTGAAAGAGAAAGAGCAAAAGAGACGGAATCCCATACAGAAGAGCTGTGCACAATGAATGACAGTACTTTGTTTTAAGATTTTTTCTGTGTTTTGAGTTTGGTTTATTTGTTTGTTTGCTTTGTTTTGTTTTCTTGTTGCCGTGCTTGTTGTTCTAACAGTGTTCTGTCAAAGGATCTGGGGATAAAGTTATCCTTATCCCTATCGTGCGCGCATTTGTGTGCTTCAATAATCTATTACATGTCACGTTTTGTTGTCATTTGTTCATGTTTTAGTCGCATTACGCATACGCCGCATGGGCAGCTGACTACTTTTTCTGTGTGATGACTGTTAAATGTGTGTGCACCTGGCAAGTGAAAGAAAAAGAACAAACACCTGACACTCTCGTCGGAAGTGGCCGCAACTCATGCGTGCAACTTAAAGGTGGCAAAATGGAAATGTGCACACAAAAGACGTCAGCCACAAATGAAAAGCGGATTGTCTTCCTTCCTTAAGCTACAACCAATGCGCTCGGCTTATTGACTCGCAGCCATATTTGTATGCCACGCACAGTGCCACAAAGTGCAAGTCAATATAACGTACACGAAGTCGGACTTTCCACACACCAGCCAAGACCAATGCCAATCCACGACGCATCGTGCGTGCCACATCGAGTTCTACATAAAACGTTTCAGCGTAAAGTTGTACTTTTTTTTGCAAAGTAAAGCAACACATCCAAGTCTACTTGAGAACTTCTCAAGTTTGAGATGAGCGTTTTTGGTTTATGCAAAGTTTGCCAAAAATTGCGTAAAGTGCATACGAACTGGAAGCTGAGCCACTGATGGATGGATGTGGCACATGTTGCAGCTGCCTGCATCAGCGCAATACAATTCAGTACAAGGATTTATCTTTAAAAGCATATGCCTTAACAATCAATTGGAAATGTATCTGCTTAAGATTTAAATCCTTCTTCTTGTAGTGGGAAATATATATTAATTCTAAAAGTACGCCTTTTCCTATTTTTAATGGCCTCAACCTCGCCCTAGAAAGCTCTGATGTATTTATATTCTTTGAAGCCCGCATTTGTTTGTTGTCTAAAAACATAAAACAAAAAATCCCTAAATGCCCATTTGTTTTTTGTCTCACACTCCTTGTGCAATTAACAAGAATAAATACAACACTTTTGCGAGAAAAAAAAGACCTAAGCTTTGGTATTAGTAATTAAAAGCAGTGCAACTTTGTGGCTGAGTGTTGGGTGCCACATGTGACTAATTAAAATGCATTGCATGTGGCCGGCTTTTTATTATGTGAAATTAAATTGGCTGATTTTTAAAGAGACGGATAACAGCGAGAAATCCACAATCATTAGTCAAAGTGACTGCGGAAAAAGTGGAAAATGTAGCGAGGCAAGCGCCATTAGGGATAACATCATCAAAGCAAATCCTTTACGTCTATCGCAAGCATCACGTCTTCGCCGCCATCCCCTCCAACTTTGCCACTTTTGATCTGACGCAATAGAAGCCCACGTTGGCTGACAGGCAGCAGGCAGCAGGCAGCAAGCAGAGGCAGCAAATTGGTATCAGCAACAACAGCAGCGGCAGCAGCAGAAGCAGCAATTGGTACATAAGGGAGATATCGACTCAACACTCAAGCGTCCTCGAGCTTAACGCACACACAGATATAAACGCTTACACACACGCACACACACGCACACTCGCTCACCCACTTCTATACACATACATTTGCAAAGGCAAATCTCAAGCGCACACATATCAAAAATAAACCATCAAGCGTGGGGAAAAAAACGACGTCATATCAACATTAGTCAATGTCGTCCAACGGGCTACCCATGTCTAGGCCTTTCCCGTGTCGTTGTTCTTCCACCCACCCTCCATCCTCATGCCGTGTCCTTGCTGCTTTGAATAATTGAGCGTCGCCTTTAGTGTGTGTGTGTGTGTGTGTGTGTGTGTGTAAATTGCCTAAAGTTTGAACAATTTTGCGTAACTTGGTTTGCAACGCGACAAGCGAGCTGCCATTTTCCATGTGTCGTGCTAAATAAATATGTAGCTTAAAATATAAAATGTTCCAAAAACTATAATCTTTATAATTTAGCTGTAATACCCATGTCGAGGCAGGGCGGATCAGATCGCTATTTTCATGCAGCTGCCATAAAAACAATCGATCGAAAGATGAGTTTTTGTACGAAAAACATTTGTGTTCACCACTTGATCCTTACAAATTTTACATCTGACTACTATAACATAAAGTTTCCATTGGAACAATCAATCCATTTTTTAAAATTTATTATCTGCTGGTAAGCTTTAGTCTCTGTTTAATTTACACGTCTGTTATTTTTAGTTTTGTTGTCCTAGCTGTCGGGGAAATTCAACCAATTTTCTTGTGTTTTTGCGTATATATCTCAGGTGGTAAAACATAAATAAATGTAGATAAATTTTGTTATATACTCGTAGTGTTTGTCACGCCAACTTTTAACCCTTTTAACACCACTTTTAGGTCTACCTAGGTCTAGGCGTTTATAATAATTATAAATTATCAATAAGTGTAATTTGCGCAAAGACCGCACTCTGTCTCTCCTCTCTCTCTCCTCTCTCTCCCTCTCTCTCTCTGAGCCACAAGACGTCTACGAAATGTTTGCAAGTGTCGCCCAATAATATACCTAATTTAAGCACAGCTTGTGCATTAAAATTGCATTGAAATAACAACCAAATAACAAGAACAACAACGCACAAGTAAAACAACTAGCCACAATGTTGCAACACACAATACATACACACACACACACACACACATGTACACAGACAAGATGCAGACGACCACAAAAATCTTTGTAGACCACACATTAACTGACCAAAACTGCATGAGAAAACACCAACTTTCTGGCCAACACACACACACGCACACGCACAGACAAACATCGTATTGCTGTCATAATTGATAAGCTGAAATGTTGGCTCGGCTGGCTGCACTTGCCGTCAAGTGTAAATTACTCAAGTGAGGCGTGGCAAATGGTTTGATGCCCCAACTGATTGACTCATTGAGCTAATGACAGTTTAATACATATAATAAACGCCCATTTACTGTTGCAGCTAATTAAACGTACTGCACCAAAATAGTTGTCTAGTCAATTAGCTCAAGCGTTGTTTTTAATGGCCGCCTTTTGAAATTCGCGGTTGTTGCAAATTGCAAGGCATGTTGAAACATTTACACGCATGTATTTAGTGCGTACACTTGCAGAAAAACTTAAGCACACAGGGCAAGGACATGAAGTCATTTCGATTTGTGTTTTTAACTTTAATTTCCTGTTTCTAGTCGACAAGTGAATATGTGATTTTCAAAACTCTATTTCTTTAATTCAGAAATAATTGAGCAAGTATCGTAAATAATTTATTCCAAACTTGTCTTGCATTTAGGATTTGATAAACAACATTTTTTTTTTTAGTGTATCTTGCTTTTTTGGTTTAATTTTGTTGCGTTTGGTTGCTGACGTTGTAATGCATTTACACTAAACAAGCAGCCCTTGCATACACACACACACACACACACACACACATGCACAAACACTTAGCCATGCAAATATCAATTTCGGTTTTACCAGCTAAGGCAATCTGCCTTTGGGGTAGGTCAGTAATCGGTGGGAGGAATATCGTAAAAGTGAACGATGGACTCTCTTAAGCGTTGCCTCTCTTTTGGGCTCTCTCTTCGGTAGTTTAGCACATTAAAAGCTCGCTCTCGCGCTCTTCGATTGCCATTCGTTTGTTGAGCTTCGTTTTGGGAGACTTGGCCAACTGCATTTTAGTTGCCTGTCGGCTCGCTGGGCAAAAGTTTTGGTCATGTTCCTCTGCTTTGTTTCCCAAAACTTTGTCGTCAAGTTATGCGCAGGCATAATGCACAAACTATGTACTAACATTTTCTTATCATTGGCCCACAACTAGCTGTTGCTATCGCTTTCTTATGTCCAGGCTGTTTTGCCTTTAGCGACGTGACCAATTTGTGCTAGCTATGTATGAGCTACGGCAAGTTGATGCGGAGAGTTGTTCTCAATGTTACAAACAAACTGACGGAATGAGACACGGACGAAACCAAATTCATGCATGTCTATAGAAACTAGAAATTTTCGAAAAGTATTTCTTTCTTCTTGATGTTTGGTAATGCAGAGAATCTCTTAAGCGAGCATCTTCGATTATAGCACTCTTGTTTGTTTTGATATGCGGTTCTTAAATAATAAATGCACATTTCGTGCTGGCTTGTAACAACACCACAACATCAGCACATCCTTGAGATTGAGAGCCCCGTTTCGGTCGACTTACGCCACGAGCAGGTCACGTGCATAGCAGCTGTTTCACACCAATTACTTGCAATTTGCATACAACAAATACCCAAACCGCATGCAAATGTTAGTGAAATGCAGACGTTGCACAGCAGTTGCAGTTGCATATCAAATGTAATCACACCACCCGCCACCTCCTAAGCAAAAAACTTTGAGTCCAAGCAAAAAGTTTTGCCTGCTCAGCGGCTGGCTTTAGAGTCTATTAGGCAATGAATTAAGCAACGCAATGAGATCAATTGTTTCAAAATGTCAGAGCATCCGGATGTGCGGTAGGTCGACGAAAATCTATTCAACAAATTGCCAAAGTTAAAACTTTACATTGGTTTTTGGATTGGGGGTTTTCTGGCCATAGAGTTGTCGCACTTGTAAATTAATGATTTCAGCCAAAACCAAAAATAAAAAACAAACTTTATGTCACTGACAGTGACAGTGGCAGTGGCAGTGGCAGTGTCAGTGGCAGCAGAGACTGCGACAGCGACAGTAACTGTGACAGTGACAGAGACAGCCGAGAGTGGAGCGGTTCGCTTGAGTTTCCGCCACTAATCAATACTTCAATATGGACAACAGGCACTTACCCGATGCTAATGAGCTTAAATTGTGTTGCAGAAAGCAGTGAATCGGTATTATTTCATTAGCGCTCCCAAAAGTGATTTATCTAATCACGAAAGCCTACTTACCTCAACCAGAGTGGGTGAATGACTCACTTCATTAACTCGACAGAGAGAAGCACATCAAATGCGGCTCTCTAATTAATTTCCGACTGCTGCGTCTGGCATTTCAATTTCATTTAAATTACAAAACCAAAAAAAAAAAAAAAAAAAAAAACAACATCATTCATATGCATATCATACGAGTATGCCCGCATAATCAATGTGTGTGGATTCCTGCATGAAGAGAAAATTCAACAAGTGCGCGTTGGCGGTTCGCAAATTGCAAATGAAATTTGACGCTGACTTTGCTTGCTGCTTTTGCGTGCTGCTTTTGCTGCCTTGTGTACAGAAGCAACATGAAAAATGTTGCTCTTGTAAACAATCAGATAAGCGGCTGTACACACACACACACACATTAGGTATGCATGCATATAAATCTCGCAGGCTTTTGACCCCCAGTCTGTGTGGCTGAACTGAACTGAACGAGTATAATCGACTATGAAAATGCCTTTACAATATATATATATACTCGTATATATACAAATATATATTATATTTTCTACTTTCTTATTCAATTATATTCTTAGTTTACCATTTATTTAATGGCTATAAAAAAAATATATCTTTGAATTTTTACTTTACAATATGATGTTTAGTTTGCAATTTATTAACTATTATCTTTATATTTACAATAGATACTTCGGACTATTTTGAACTGTGTATAGGTCTTCCTACTTCCCACGGACACATTAAATCTTTGCGCAATTATTTGGGATTTGCGCATTTATTGTTGAGTTCTTTAACTAGAGAAATTTAATGGGTAAGAAAAGCTATTTAAGCTGCTAAGCGCCCCAAAAGTGCAAACACAAATTTATATTCTATGAAAAAAAAAAATATTGAAATGCAAGCTAGATAATTTGCATACTTGATAGCAAACAAGTATTCTTACTTAACAGCAAGTACGCTTATACATTGATACCATATCTGTGATACCCATTATATTCATTAGATGGCTACAGGGGATGCAAGGACTAGAACAGATACTGATACATTGTTTGCTAAGGAAAGTCGAATGTAAAATTCCAAATTGACATTTAGTATAATAAATAAAAGATATCCCATTGTTGGTGTTATTACTTTTGCTGCTAAGCAATGCTTAGCCTGAGCATCAGTCGAGAAAACTTGTGGACTTTGTTTTACAAATTATATTAAATATGCAAGACAATGCTTGCGAATAAATCCTCTAAATGAATTTGAAGCACGCAAACACACGCGCCAGTAAACAGTCCACAGAGTCTCCTCCCGCACCCACACACACACATACATTTTACACACACACATACACACTTATCTGACACAATGTATCGAGCACAAATTGTGAACAATTTTCTGCGTCACTTTGCGCAGCTCGCGTAATGTTTATTGGAAATTACTTTAAGCATCGCCAACATGTTTGACAATCTCCTCATATTCCCTCATGCTTAGTGGCTCTATTTATATGGGAGTCAACTTGTATGTCTAGCACATAAATCTGTGCTAAACTGTTGTCAACTTTTTGAAAAATTAAAACTCTACTCACGTTCGCCAGCGCCGAAAAGTTTTTCGGCTTTCATTAAACACTTGAAAAGCTTTGACGTCATTGGAAAGGAAAACTGCAAACAATGTTGAAAAGTGAAACTTGTAACAGGATTGTAAAACTTATCGATTTAAATGACATGACGATGGCATTTGAGATGAGTGCACGTCTCACTTCTCCAAAAGTAGTTGAAAATTAATCACAGACAGCCAAGCACCAAGCAACAAGCACCAACAACTTCCTGTAATCTAAAAACAAGTTTTTTTTTTATATTTACATTTTTATAAATATATTGTTAAATTAATTAATTAAATAAAATAATTGCATTTTAATAGAAACTCAATCAAATTATGATGATGGTAAATTTGAAGCGTACATTCGATTTTTGTTGTAGTAGTTGCACTGTTTTTTAAATTGCGCACTCATTGAAAACACATAAAATATAATCTTATTTACACATTTGCTTGTTGCTGGTTAGAGAAAGGATTGAAATCACGTCCAACCGGTTTTGGGAATGACTTTGGCATTTTTAACTACTTATATTACAACAAACTATTGTTAGCATTACATACTAAAACCAAATCAAACTAACAATGTTAATGCCGTGATATTTTTATCTACAATTTCATTTCAGTTGAATTAGCCAATTGCTGTACAAGTCCTTGCTCTGGATACAGTTAGTTTCTGGCTCTGCGTTGTGAAACAATTTGCACAACAAATCAATTTATTTTCCAGATTGTATATTACGTGACTCAATTACAAATTGCCTTATTTCCAGAGAGAATTAAGCAAGCACACTTAACTGGGCCAAAAGTATGGGACAAAGGCGACTACACGAATGGGCCAACAACTAAAAGCATCAGCCCAGCAAATGGCAATTGGCTAATGTAATGAGTTACCCAGTCAGTACGCGAACAGCAGGGCCCATATAAAAATGTACATATTTAAACATTTGTAATAATTAGCAAACCGTCATTCTTCTGACATTATAAAAGAATATCTTCACAGTTTTTTGTAATAAGATCTATGCATTAAAAGAAATTAGATGAAATAAACAAAAAGACAAATCTGCAGCCATTTTTCAGAAGAAGACAACATAAAAATAATTATGTCAGACACCGTGTTAATTGAATTTCTTGATTTGAGTTGGATAATATTTTAGGTAATAAGAAAAAACCAAAATAATCGTATTTAAATCCGAAAAGCACAGCTCTCAACTGAACATGCTTCTGGGAGCAGGCAAACAGAATAATTGCTTAAAAGCAATTATTATTTAATTAGCAGCGAGGCATAAGCAAAATTTTAAAAAAAAATACAACAAATACCATGAATACAGCACGGCGTTGAAATGTGGCCCAAGTGGGAAAAATAGAAAATAAAAGATAAGTGAAAAAGCGAGTAAGGCAAAATATAAAAAAATAGCACACTATTAAAATCGATCTCATTACTTAGCAACCGTGGTGGGAGCGGGTTAAGCGGGACTAAGAAGCGGTCAGTCAAAAAGTTTAATAACTGCAAATGCTCAAAACACAAACCACAAAAGTGAAAAGCTCTCAGAAATGTGAACTATGTTAAAAAAAAGGGGCGAACGAAAAACAAAAGCCAGCCAAGAAATCAAAAGCAAAACTCAATCAGGCATTAAACATTAAACTAAAAAATGTAAAAGAAAAAACCGAGGGAACGAGGACAGCTCGGATGGGGGGATTGTGGTGGTAGTGATAGTAGAAGAGTGTGCCTAAGCGGATGCGGAAATAGCACGAGTTAAAGTTAGCTGCACAGCACAACGGAGGCCATCTTTGAATTAGTGCATTTCCGGTAAACGTAACGGGCTTGGATGAGGAAAAAAATGTTTTTAATTTCTATTTGCAACAAGCGAATGCCCAAAGGGCATTCTTTATGTTCTCTCTGCCTTCCTCGCTCTCTCCCTCTCTCCCCCTATCTCTCTAGCTGTGTATTCGTTTGAATTTGCTTTAGTTTTATGTTTGTGTTTTTTCTCTTTGTTTTTTTTTTTTGCTGCAAGTTTTGAGCACAAATATTTAGCTGAATTTTTGCATTGTTTTGAAATTTGAGGCAAGCGATGCAAAACTTTCCGAAATTAAATGAAAGAGTGAACTGGACTATGCCAGTTAAAATATAAGAATAATTAAATAGCACAGCATATACATATGTAAACATAGATAATTGATGAAATTGCTTTTCACAATCGCACAAGTTAATTGAGTCACAAATAACATGAAAATTCGCACAAGGAATATTTTTAATTGAATTGCGCTCATGCTGTAGCACTATAAACTTTGCTAATCAGGCTAAGGATTTATCAATCCATTCTATTGACATTCATTTGACATGATGGTCTAAGTTAAATGGTGTGTCGGTTTGCTGTCAATGTGGAAATTCTTTGCATAAGTTGGCTTTGACAAAATGAATCTCAATTGAATTGAATGTGAATAGTTGCACATAGTTCTGCTGAGGGTGTATTAAGTTGATTGCTAAAAACGTCGGGAACTGCATTAAACACCATCAGAACATCTAATTTAATATTCGCAGATTTCCAGATTTCGAACTTTTGAGTTCAGATTTTAATTCTAAGAATCCCACTTGTGAGACTTTTTTGGATTAAATTAAATACAATGATTTTCTTCATTAATCAGTTGAGATAGGTAAGCATGTTCAGATATTCTTAAAATTCAGAATTTTCTTACTTGAATTAAGATTCAAGAATTCAGTTCTTATTTAGCAGTGGAAGTAATCAAGTAGCATTTAAATACGTAACTAAATCAGCTTGACTCAAAAGTGTAAGCAAAATTAAATAAAGAAATTTAAGTTTTCCAAATTATAACAATAATGCAATTCACTTAAAAATATTAAAATAAATTAAATCTAAATTGCTTTGATTTAATTTGAGCAAACTGACAAAAATGAAATTATATAAAAATTCGTTAGTCGCTTACATATATCAGCTAACATGATCCAATTAGTTAAGAAAGTGTTATTTAACCATGTTAAGTTATTCATGGAATGCTGTGCTCAACATGAGCAAAGTGATTCAAAAGACAGCCACAACCAGGTGGCTGGCAACCACAGTTTGCTGCACCTGAACAACATTTAAAGCCGCCACAGTAAAGTCAAGAGCCGCAACCAGGACCCGCCGCAATTAACTTTGGGCGCTCAATTAGCATTGGTTGTGGTGCATCTGCCACAGCACCCCATATAGAGATTATTTGTAGCACTTTACACTCAGAAAGGAGTAAGTTTAATGCACGTCACTTTGTGCACTTGTAACATTGACGGCCAATAAAATTGGCAACTTAACAACACACATAATGATACAACATAGTAATAATAAGCCAAACAAATGTCGGACACAGCATTGTGTTTTCACATTCATTAAACCCGGATCCGGCTGTTTGCAATTGTTACAGGAATTTAGCATTAGTTTGGCCTCGCTGCGAACACAGACAGAAATATGGGGTATGGAACTAGCTTTCACACAAGTTGGCACCAAGACCGAAAAAATCAACATTGTATTGTGGAAACGTATTTTAAGTACGACTGCAGAATTCACAAGTTAAACGTTCTTAAATATAAAATCTCTGTCCAAGTACATTTCAAATCAACAAACTGCATTAGTTTTTAGGTTTTTCAGGCTCAATAAATCTTATTTAATTTAAGGCCAATTAAATGTAACTTAATTACGAGTTTTTTCTCTCTGTACATTTGTTGGCTTATCGATTGCGCCAATTGTTCAAATGAAATGGAATCATTAATGTTGTGCTTTTAAATGCTTAGGTCGGATTCCAAAATAAGCCATAAATGTAAACGTAACGAATCGAACCGCATCCACAAATTGCATTCATATGAACCAATTTACACTTGAGACTGGCCAAAATGGTAAAACAAAAACACCAGCAAATCCATTTTCAATTAAGAATTGCATAACTTAATGGTAACAGCAACAATGCCAAAAAATGTAAACAGCTTTTACACGCAGAGCGACCCACATTGCAATGCAATTAATATTTATTTTGGCTTACTGGTTAAGCACTGGACTACTTAAAGTTCTACTTAATTGAAGCAACTTTCGAAAACGGCAGCAGCTGCTGTTGTTTGTTCTTTGCCACATGGCTTCTAGCTAGCTCAGATTATTTTTAGCTACCCCCTCTAGACTTTACTCCGCTCTGTCCCTTTCTCCGTGCTTTCTTTCTGCTCCGCTTTAATGCAAACAGGCTAAGAGCTTTGCGCCATGTGTACAATAACAACAATGGCAAATGAACAGATAAAATGATAATTCCCATTTGTCTGTTTGTTGTTGCAACAACAAAAGCAAAACCTATGAGTAGAAGTCAAGTATGCTCAACTATGTGATGCCCTGTCTCTCTCTATCCCTCTCTCTCTCTCTCTCTCTCGCTCTCTATCTCTGTATCTCTGTTCCAAAGGTTCAGATGTTTCTCTCTGCTTTAACACTTAGCATAAATATTTACTACAATTTTGAAATTCGGCTTGTATTTATTGACTCACTTATTACTTTCCTTTGCATTTTTTTCAAGATTCGCAAATTAAAATCAGTTTGTACTAAATTTTTTTGCAGGGCGATGTTCAAAAGGGCAATTCCAGAGCAAACCAGACTCATCTAACAATACGGGAAAGGCGATCCCTGAAATCTCAAAAGAACTATCATCGTGATTTTAAATCAAATGTGTATCCAAAGTGTATCCGGCGCCATTTCTCTGCGGCGATTAATTGACTTTTGATGTATGTATTCCAAATTACTCTTTCTGCGTGTCACTGATGTACAAATGCATAGTTGAATGCAATGTTATTCTATACAGGTTTTGCTTGCATAGGGTATCAGAACAACGATTTGTTGAGACCCTTAAGCCGATTTTGCGTTGGCTGCTGTCAACTTTTGGTTGCCATCAGCAACCATGACACAATTTAATTGATTTGCATTCGACAAACAGAAACACACATGATGCATTTCAAGGAGGACAGCTAACTGTGGCTGCTGTGGCAACAGCGATGGCATTCGGAGTATGTGACATGGTTTTTAGTTGTGTCCACAATTGAAGTTGATTTTGACAAATGCATAGAGCTACCTCACTGAGAGGCGAACTGACACAACCCAATTAGTGATCGGCGAACTAGCATAATGCATAATTAAAACTAATGCTAATCGTGTCTGACAACTGTCAGTCAACCCTGATGGGGATAACGCAAAAGTCCAGCTCACAGTCAACATTAATTAAGCATCATTAAGCATGTTGTAACAGCATCTGTCAGGCATCAACAGTCTGCGCGAAGACTCGAAAATTAAAAGTCACATAAAAAAGACACTTTAGCCGATTGCCAAAATGCCACTTTTCTTTGCCAAGACTAAGAGCAACAACCAGTAAAGTCAGTTTATAATGATTGATATGCCCATTGACAAACACACGCATCTGAATGGGTAGTTAAATTCTTTCAGAGTTAAACATATTATGCAAGTTGCGAGAAAGCTGAAAGCTTTTAGATAAACAATCACATTACATACATAGTCTAAGACGCATGCGTATCATTAACCAAGTTATAAGCTAGATTTCCGAATTAATCTTGAAACGAGAATTTCTAAATCTTTTTGATTTACAAGATGCTTCTGAAATTTAAGCACATTTAGAATTATAAGCTTAATTTAGAATTTATAGCTTAACTTAAAATCCATCATACCGACAACAAATTTGATTTAAATCTCTCTCATTCTTGAATGAACGAAGAATATAATCTTTAATTAAGGTCATTCCGTTTTTTATTAAATATTTCTTTATTTGAAGATTTTTTTTAACGTAATAGAAATGTTTATGTTTTTTACGTGGCATATGTTAGTCAAGCAGTTTTGGAAATGAACTCATTTTCGTTTTAATTTATTGGTGTTTTTTGTTTATCATGTTGACAGCCAAAAAAGTTTCGCTTCGCTGAAAAGTATGTAGAAAATGAAGAGCGACAGATTGGTAGAGTATTTCATCAAATTGAATTCAATCACGTGCCAATGATCAATCGATGCCTGTCAATGCGGGAATACAATGTTGAAGCCAACGAAATCATGAATGAAACGTGGCTAGAAATCAATATTAAGATAAAAATACATCGAAATGTGTGTGCAGGTTTGTGTGCTAGTTTGTGTGCGGGTTTGTGTGCTTGTTTACAGCGAGTCAGAGCTGATTGAATGACTTTTGACATTAGTGCGCAATGTCGTTAATCAAAATGTTGCCGAGTCCTCTACAAGCAGATCTGGGCCAAATCACCTAAAAGCCAAACAGTCAACACAATATGTCACTGTTATATATGTGTGCATATGTGTGAGGGTGTGTGTGTGTGTGTGTGTAATATTCACAGTTATTCTGTGCCTTACACAATGGCTTACCTTTTGACCCCACAAGCAGTCAGCCTTAAAAGACGACCTTGCAAACGACTTTAAGCCAAGTGTCCAGTTCATCGTAAAGCGTCTCCTAGTTAATTTTAGCCAAATAAAAATCAGTTTTATGACCCACAGCCATGAAGTGAAGTCCTTCACTTGAAGCTTTCGCATCGACTTGTTCCTCTTTTGGTGCTCTGTGTGCTCATTAAGAGTCTTCCGGCTTGCAAATAGCTGCTTATGTGCGTAAGTGTATGTAAGGGTGTAGCACATAAGGCACACACTTACTCGTATGTAAATGTGGCAGCAACAGCTACGCGTCTGGCCAGAGCTGGCTGCATTGCCCACACAGTGTTGTCAACTGTGCTGCGGGAAATCTCTATTTCCATGCTCTGAAAATCGGCTCGTTAAATGCAACTATGTTTTGGAAATCATTTGGTTAGCTTAAAAATGATTTTCAAAGATGTCTTAAAGATAGTTCTTGGCAATTTCCCACCCCTGGGCGGAAAGTGAATAGCGAAAAGTCAGCTTTTAAAAATCCTTTTTAACGCTCTTCAAAAAATATGAAATATTTGAACATTTGGAAAACTCGCTCCAGAAGTCTTAAAGATGTCGGAAAACTATTGCAAGCAATTTATATTTGTTTTCAAATAGCTTTTTAACAATTACTCAAACGCTTTCTGAGCAATTCCTATTTGTGTGAACAATTTATGAACTAGCTGAATTCTTTGTTTGACTGCGTTAAAACATTTGAATTTTTCATGGATTATATATACCCGACGAGCCATGCAAAGCTTGAATATGTTTTTAGTAGCTACTCATTTTAGAATGAATTGACATTCCATCCAACTATTTAAATATACATTAAAAAATCTTTGTACGTAAATAAAATATCGAAATCAACAAAAACTTTTTCAAAGTTTGCAGCTTGTTGAAAAAAAAAACGAATTTGTTCAGTTTTGCACTCCACCCACCGCCCCTCCCCTCCCCTCCCCCACAAAACCAGCTATTTTTTGCGTTTTGCTTGTTCAAAGTTGACCAACACTAAAACCATGCAGGCTGCTGATGCTGCGTCTGCTGCTGCTGCCTGCCACTGTTGATGTTGATGTTGATGCGTGTTCATTTGCTCCGCAAACTGTGTGTTTGCCAGTTTGTCCGTTTGGCTGTCAGTCGGCACGTTTTGCGTGGCGCATGCATTTCATAGCAAATGTGTAAATACAGACACAGACACACAAGAACACACATGCAACATAGCAATGGCCATATGGCAGTTGAGTCCAGTTTAGTTACGGACTATGACCTGATTCCTTCGTCCAACCAAAGCACCAGACCCCCTGCAACTTGATGTTGTTATTGTTGTCTTTTTAGTCAAACGCATAATTATGTCACGTAAGCTTAGAGCAGTTAACTCTGTTGTTTTGCCATCTAGCAGCAATTCCAACGAATACAACGATAACGGCTCTCAAGTGACCCTTAATGTTTTGGGGGCCCAGATGAGCTGTCGGGTCGACAGTTTTGGGCCACAGTCTGTTAATGTGGCCTTTGGTGCATTATTTGTTGTGTTTGCTATGTTGTGAAGAGGTAAGTGCGTATACACCCCATTGACTGCCTGGTTGGCCGGGATGCTCAGTTGCTGCTCAGATGAGTAGTTGTCCTGTATCATAGTTACTGCCGCTGCTGCTGCTGTTTGCTTTTGCAATGTTAATTGAGCTGAAAATCACTTAACCCACTTAAAATGCTGCACTTGTACACAGAAACGCAAACCAAAAAAAAATTGTAGGTAAAACTTGGCTTAATCCAACAAAACACAGCTAGAAAACTTTGAGCATTGTTGTGGCACCCAGCAGAAAAGTCCCGAACAAAAGACATTCAACCCATTGTGCGCGTTATGTGATGTAGGTGTGTGCATTTGAGTGTGTGTGTGTGTGTGTGTGGGTGTGGGTGTGGGTGTCTTCCATAAATGCAGACAACACGAGAATATGTGGGTGGCTGTTATTTGTGGGCTTGTGCCTGAATTGGCTTAAATAGATAAAGCATTAGAAAATTGCCAGTTGAGGCAAGTTGAGTGGTTGCATTAAAAGAAGAAGCAGATTCTGAAATGATTACACTACACAGCAAAAAGTTCTGTCAAACTGTTTCTTCAAAAATGCTGTTCTTTGTGTTGGATTTGTCACAACAATGAATATATTTCTCTAAATAAAAAAATAATATCGAAATGCGTTGGAAACAAACCAAGTCGATCAACTGGCACATAAAAATACAATACGATTCGAAGCTCATAACTGGCTCCCACTGGAAAATATTTGTTGGTTGCCAAAAAGCCTTTTAAAGCAAATGCTCAACTATCTCTGTATAATGTGGCAGGATTATTTTACGCTAGCGAAGTAGCTTTTAGCTACACTTCTGACGAGATGCTTCATATATTTTAACTCTACTATACGAGTATTCGGCTTTTGTTCTTTTCTGAATGCCTTCTTTTAGTTACTCGCAATAAAGAATTCTCAACTTTTTGTTTAGCACTACAAGAAGTGCTTGGACGCGCTTTGTTGTTCTGCAATTTGTCTCGAATTATTTATGAAATAGCTGAGCACTACTATGTTGTAGATGAGAAATGTACTTTGTCGCTGCTGGCGGAATGCTTTCAGTAGTATTAATAATAATAGTTTTAAGAATTTGCATTTGCAAGCAGCGACACTCAAAAAGTCATCACAGCAGAGAAAACCCCTTTTATTTCTAGTTATTTAAATGTAGCTAATTTTATCTAAAGTCGACTTTACTGTTGCTTTGACAACGCTTCAAAAGCTGTCAGTCAATTAAAAACACAAAAATTCCTCCCAGGGCAAAAAGTTAAAAGTTTGTTGTCTGTTTGTCTGATTATGTCGAGTGTTTTTCAGAGCATAGATATAGTTATTAGTTAGCTTAGAGCCACAAGCTATTTTTTGTGTGAGACCAAATAAAAAGCACTTTCGAATCCAGCACTGGCAATTGACCAACTTTACTGGCCAAAGTTTTTGGCTAAACTCAGATTGCCTGAAATTTCCCTAATAATAATAATAATCAATGAATTATGACGGCTGCAAATTGCCAGTTGCCAAGAAGCACATCAATTTCCAGAAAAACGGTATGGTTGTAGAAAATTGTGGGGCGTATTTAAGTTTGGGGGTTTGATTAAATCGATGTATACCACAGCCACACACACGATAAGTATAGGCTTCCCATACAAGTCAAATATTTTAACACAAAGGCTTTAAATTTGTGGACGGATAAGTCACAAATAAAAAACGTGAGAATTTGTAAAGTATGTGTTTATTGTGTGCAGAAAACAGCTTAAGGGCTTTTGCTGAATTAATTTGCAGCGACTAAAAGCGCATTAGGTGGGGAATATAAAGACAAAAAAAGACCAATTAAATTAATAAAAATTAATAAATAAAAAATAAATATACTCGTATTTGTTCCAGGGCAAATAATTAAAATTCCAGCAACTAAAATGCTTATCTATTCGTAAATTATAATCCGTGTCGGATATCCGCACATGTCAAAAACATCATATTATGATATTTAATTAATATATTAAAAAAATATATATATATTTTTCAAATAAATAAAATCTAAACGAGTAAACAAATAAGCAAGCTCTGGTCGAGAGAGCACGTCTAGAAGATATCCTCTTCAAAATATTAAGTTCGAGTTTTGTACATATTTTTGAATATGAAAATACGTTTTGCTTAACAAAGGGTGTGTTTCTTATCGATGGAGTAATCAATGTAATGTCAAAGTATAAAACTGATTCATTAGAAAGATATATCCTTAAAATGATGATTTTTTTTCTTGCTACCGGTAATCTATTTTGATCGATATTCGCGAAACAACGAAAGGTTTTGATAAACACACTCGATAACTGTGGTAACTTCAAAATACCATTTTTGGCAATACGAAATGGCTACAGGGTATAAAAACATAATACAATGCGCCACTGCAATGCTTGGGTACATTTGCAAAGCGGAATTATTAATGTAAAAGCCACATGTGTAAAAGGAAAACTACAAAATAAATGTCAAAAATTTGAGCTACAGCTAAAACTTACTGACTTACTCTTGTCACATGCATGTAAAATGAGAATGTTCCTTGCGTAATTTGTCAAAAATATTTAACAGTGTTTAGGCTGCATATGTTTCGCATACACAGAGCTGATTAAGCCAAACAAATACTGATTTATTGCACAACAGTCTTGACAGTTGAGAAATTGTGGAGAAGAATAAAAACAATGCCCAAGGCATCGTCAAAATTCTTTAATTGCATAGCAAAATTACGGATGATTGAATTTGGCAATTTAATGTCATAAATACAAACAGCAGCCTCAATTTCTATGAGTTCTGCATTTGCGTATCACAAAGCAAACATCAACATATTATTGGAAAATTTATTTAAGTTTGGTTTTAGCTTTAATTTGCAATAATTTCTGTAACTGACAGGCAGAGAGAAATGTTTGCTTTTCAGTTCAATCAAGCAAAACAATTAAACAATTTATATAAAATGTAATCCATCTTAAAAGCAAATATATACGGTTTACACCACAAAGCACTTCATAATTGTTACAAATTAAAACTCTGGAAATCGAGTATTGCGAATTGTGCAAAAAATGTGTATATCCAAAAGGCAGCTGTCGATAGTAATTGTTCAGTAATTTGCTTCTTTTTTTGGTTTTTGCCAGCGCAAAGTGGATTTAAGAGTGGAAGTGTTTTTAGTAAAATGGTTGCATAATGGTTGAGTATTTTTATCTAAGTTATATATAATATTTTTTGCAAACCATTTATGCAATTTGCAGAAAACTTAATTGGCTGTTATACAACCAGTCGTAAAATGAGCTTTGCTGCCATATTTTGCTTTCATAGGAGGCACCTAAGGAATTCATCTCTGTGTGCAACTTACTCCACCAACAGCAATCAAGGTTCATTCCTTATTCGCCGTGGCTTCAGCGTAACTGAACTCATCCATTGCAGCCTAGTTTTAGCGTCTGGGCCAAGTCAAGCAACAGAATTGCCGCTAAAGCGAATCCCCTTGGAAACCAACTCTAACTGACAGCTTTGCCTAAGACAACAAAGGCGAACGCACAACTTTAAGACCTGTAACGGGAGCCCACCGCGCTGAGAGTTTATTATTTGCAAGATGGTTGAGCATTGCGACCTGTTGGCGGTCTTTAGTGGCAAGTTAATTCTGTGTTGTCTTAACTACACTGGCCAACAGAAGAAAGTAGACCCAGCATCCGACAGTTAATCCGTGTGTATGCAAATAGGCCAAGGGGACGTTTAAGGAAAGACTTAACATTTGACTTAAAAGATTATGTTTTTATAGCACTATAATAAATTGTAAAGAAGGGGCAATAACTTACTTACTTACTTATAGTTAGTTAAGTGATTTTGAGGCAGCAACTTATTTTGTTTAAGATAAACTAAATTACAATAACACGCCAGAATTTAGAATAGTCTTTCTACTTGTAGAAGCTGCCGATTTAAGTTCTGAAAAAAATGGTACGAAGGCTTTAAACTCTTTTCGTAAAGTAAAAAAAAATAGCTTATTTAGTACAGAAAGAAATGTAAAGTATTTAGATATACCTAAACATTAAATTTTTGATAGAGATATATTATATATATATATTTAGATTTATATTTATATATATAATGATTTTGTTACGTAGTGTTATTATTATTAAGTTTGTCTGAACGACTGTTTTTATTATAATTTAAATGTTAAGCGTTTAATCGCTAATAAACCTAAGTAAACCTATCTCGAAATCTACCTTTAACAGTCTTTCGTATAGACAAATTTGATGTTTCCTAAACGAGACACTTTAAATAATAAAATTTACAATCAGTTCAAGAACAGTTTAACAGATAAGAATTAACCGCATGTTCAGCATTTTAATCATTAAACTTTTGGCTATTTGTGCTGCTTCAATGGACACTTAACTAATAAAAGACAAGCGATTTTAAAAGCTACTGAATATTGCTGTTAACTTCGAAATAAAAAACGAAAAATAATTGCACTTCACTTTAATGTTGCTTAAAGAAGAAAGTTGGCAAGTTGGCTGCTGTCCGTATTTTGATGCCTGCGGACAATTATTGTTTGATTGTTTTAATGGATAACACGTGGCACAAGTAAACAATAAATTGGCTAAACGCAACGCAGCATTCATTCATGCTGGAAGTTCGATCTGTGCACGTCGCACATCTGGAGTGTTTTATGTACACGCGGCGTATGCGCAATATTGCCCACTATATCAGCTGCAAGCAATTCACTGTAGTGTTTGCACGGACAGTGGCAACAAATGGCTTTAGCTGGCTAAATGTTTCAGAGAAAATACAATAAAAGAGTTGTGCTAAACGCGAATGTGTACTCTTGTCGAAAGCACTTGACTACAGATACCCTGGACTTTCAAATTTTCATCTATGATAAAACAAAACTGAAAACCAGCGTGAAACACCAAGACTAAGTTATTAAAATGGTTGATTTAGCTGCAATTTGTAATCGTTTTTTATCGATTATTTGAAAACAGCGTTAACTATCGAAAGCATTAAATTAATAGACCAGAACTTGTATACTCTAGTTCTTTGATAGGCAGACAGGCAGAGAGAAAAATGTCACTATATCGACTCAGCTTTTGATGCAGATCACGAAAATATATAGTTCATGCAATCGTATTTGACCCATTTTCAGGGTATTAGAGAATCCTTCCAACAGTGTTGCGTTGCGTGTCTTCAAGACCATTTGCTGGTTGCTCAACAGAAAGAAGTTCCATTAACTTCTGCTGTCTCATTACTTAGAAATTGGGGTGAGCTAAACCAAAAACAGTCATTGCAACGCACACAAACCAGAAAAAATGGAGTGTAAAAACAAAAAGCAAAAGCAAGAAATCCAACAGTCTCGTCTAACCAATCAAGTGTGGCTAACTGCAGGCCACAGAACTCGAATTACAATGGAGCCAAAGCGTCAGCAACAATTTGCTCAAGTAGCTGACTCAATGGCCAAAAGGAAAGTGGCACAATAACGAGTAAGAGAGAAAACGAGATAGAGATAAAGAGGGAAAGAGAGAGAGAAAAAGCGAGAGATTAGAAGGTAAAAGTAGTAGAAGCAAGTTAGTTGTGCGACACAAATGAGAAATCAAATAAACACTCAATCGAGCGTAAAGCATTCAAAATGACAGCGAAAACCAGCCAAAAGCCAAAAGCAGCTGCAAATCGCTTGGCCATTTGTAATGGCCCAAAGGGTTAAGTGCGTTGTGCACAAGGTGTTTGTTACATTTAGCTGGCCAAGGTCAAGTATGTACACAAATTGAAGTGCCTGAGCCAACAAGTTAACTTGGACTGTCATCCAATGTCAATTCGGAATTTAGCACGTGCCACACGAGTAGACAAAAATCGAAATTCTTGCGTGTGAATATGGGGAAAGCAACAAAATACGACCAAATTTAATATTCCCTCAAACGATGCCATTTGCAATCCTCTTGTGGTATTCTAATTATCTATGATAATAAAAGAAAAAATTGTGAGTCCTTATTAAAAAATGCTTCATTCTAGAATCGTAAGCTTTAGTAATTTTAGTAATTTTTTAAGTGTAAATTAAATAAAAGCAGTAAAAAAATTCAAATTCAGTTCCTGTTTGGCCCCCAGAGTAGTACAATAGAATTGAAATATTTAAACACAATACACTGTCAAACCATTTAATCATTAATACTTTTTTTTGTTAATAATTTAGTAATGCAGTTAAATATTCGATAAACCGCAATGCAAATTAATATATTGCAATTGAAGTGGTGCTTAAGTCGACAGCACAAATAATAAATGTGATTTAAAATCCAACGACAAACAACAAAATCAAACCACAATTAACTTATTTTTATATCGTGAACCCATTTCAAATTGGTAAAAGGAGCATAGTAAACCCGTGCAAAAGTATATATTAAGCTGAAGAAACATCTCCGAAGCCATGGAGTATTTAAGATCTAGAAATCGCTCCAGCCGCAGATTAATTACATTTTGTTTACGCAACTATTTATAAAATATAACTTTTTTCGAGTGTACCTGAACTTAACATTGAACACCGGCAAAATTTCATCAAGATAATCTAAGAATCATCTTAAGATGGTCAATTCTTTCGTTCAGGGTATCTCCTGGTCGAGCTCTCTCGACTAAAGCATTCAAAATTGTTAAATATACGATTATTTGAATTTATAACTAAAGTAATAATTATAAATCAAATAAGTAGCAAATAGCTGCGTTGTATGCATCTACGATTTGAATACGCCAAATATATTGTTGCACATTTTGTTGCCAACCCATCAGCACCTGGGCAAACTCAAACCATGGCGATGCTCTTTCATTGTGGTAATATGGCAGATATTTATGCCTCGGGCAGATTTCAATGCAATTACTGTGCTTTATGAATATTAATTTATTTCACGCTAAAGTAAACTTATGCGAGATGCCAGTACCTGACAAATATTTCCAAACATCTTCCAGACCAAAACAGAATTCATGTCGAGGAATTTGATTTAAATATTAAATACGTTGGCCGCCAGACCACAGACAAAGCATACATCATACATGGAGTTTAGGTTTTAGTTGTTTGCCTTGGACCTCTCTAAGCTGCACGAAATGCTTTTGCCAACTTTTTGGCTTAACCGCACCACTCCCCCATCCCCTGTCTGAGCGGGCTGTCTGTGGTTTTGTTTGTGATTTACAAGCGTAAAATATCAGGCAGCATAAAATATTCAGCACTCTTCTATCGACTGCACGTCTTTACATGTGTGTGTGTGTGTGTGTGTGTGTGTGCGAGTGTGTGTGTGTTTAAATATTTGTCTGTATCGGTGCATCTGTTGTGCAAAGTTGAGTTTTCTGCGGTTGCTCAATTTGTATGCACAGTGCACGCCAGAAAGAAAGAACACACGATTATGTCAGATTAAATATTTTATATGTTTACATTGACAACTTAAAGAGTGAATCCACCTTTCATACTCCTCAGCGCCATGATTGTGCAACGCGGGCGTGACTCAATCTGCGAAAATGTTTCTCAGTAATCAAGTAAGCTGAATGCATTCGTTCTGTGTTGAAAATGGGGAAAAACAGTTGTTGAACTTGTGCAAAACTATGCAAAAGACAGAAGTAATTAGAAGACAGAAGCAACGCGGACCACATAAAGTATATGTATGCATATATATATTCAAAATCAGGATCAACATCCGGGAACACTTTAGCATGTCCGTTAATAATAATTTATCGTATATCAAGTTTATTCATTTTTTTATCGTTTCGCGAATATCAATGCAAATCGATTTCGGATAGCTATAAAAAACACAATTTTAACGCATAAGCTTTCAATATATATGTATATATATCATTTATATAGACAATAACATGCCAACTGTACAATTTTCATCAAGATAATACGCGATAAAATACGCAGTTTGTGTTTAAAAAAGGATGCTTTTCCATTTTGAGCAAACTACTATTGGATACTACATGTATATCTGTGTAGGGTATCTGCTAGTCGAGCTGTCTCCAGCAGACCATTCTAACCTTTCTCTCTTATTTCAGTGTTTGTCAAATAATTGTAACCATAAATGGGAAAACAGTTATTGCAGAAACTATTTAAGTAAAGAGAATACAACTGACTTAAATTGGTTTTGTGTATTGAGCGTGCACTGTAAATTTGCTTATAAGTATGTGTATGTGTGCGAGTGTGTGTGTGTGCGTGTGTATGTGTGTGTGTGTGTGTGTGCGTGTTTGGTGCCGCACTTTTGTGGGTTTTGTTGGCTTTTTGTGAATTGCATACTCTTGCAGTGTGCTCAATGCGTGTGCATTTTCAATGAGTTGTTTTGTTGCTGTCTGGGAAATGCATTTTTGTATTTAATTCATTTTTCTCATATATTTTTGTATAATTTGGTAAATACTTTTGAGGCTTCACCATATATAATGGAATGAATTAACAAGTATGAGCTTTAAGTATTTAAACATTGAACGTGACAATTGCAAAGTTTTCAATACAATTTTGAATTAACGTTCGAAATTACGGAGGATAATTGTACAATGTAGCACTATAAAGAGATATCACGATGTCATAACACGCATAAACGAACATGCACTTACATAAGTGTGTGTGTGTGTGTGTGTGTGTGTGTGTGTGTGTGTGTGTGTGTGTGTGTGTGTGTGTGTAAATTACAACTAGATGTAAGCATTATAAATACTATTAAAAAGTTATTTAATTAGTTCTTGTTGTTGCTGTTGCTCTTCCGTGTTGTTCTTGATTAGCAAGTGTTGGATAATCGCTGACAAAGGATATATATGGTATGTATATATGTATGTCTGCCTGTGCAACATATTTGACAGTGCCATTCTCAGGTGGATCATTGCGGTGCAGATAAATTTGGACGCAGACGTGGACAATGAACGCAATGAACGCACCAATGCCAAAGATCTTGAACGTTGTCCGCGCACTGACGGCGACAAAAAGCTGGCCACCAATTTGGCTGCCCATGGAGACGCCAACGCCCTCAAAGATGGCACCCACCCGAGTCAGCATGGTGGCCTCGGCGCCCGGTGGTGCCGCGATCCTGGCATACGAGGCCATCGTTGCATAGAAGAGGCCAAAGGTGACGCCATTCAGCAGCTCAATGGGCAGAATATCCCAAGGATTCTGCAGCATCGAGTACAAAATGAAACGCACACAAAATCCAAAGAGCACCAGATTCATCGCATTCACGTGTCCAATCCGCTTCAATATCCAGCCGGACATGAAGAAGAACGGTAGATCACCGCCAAGGCACTGGATGCTCATGACCAGGCCCTCCAACGTCTTAATGTAATCGTTGCCATTGTCAAAGAGCTCGGCCAGCTCCTCCAAATAGATGAAGAGAAAATTCCAAATCAGAGCCCCGCCCAATCCAATGGCCAGGCACCAGAGAAAGAAGACAACGCAGCGCATCGATAGGAACATTTGCCCCACATCCTTCAGTATATTCGCCGACATGATCGCCTGTGTGTGCTTTAGCTTCGTGGAGACGAGCATATCGAAGCCGATTATAATAAGCGTCATCCAATAGACAATCGTGTAATTCTTGTCCGTGCCGCCCTCATTGGACATTGAGTCCACCAAGAGACCAGCGAGCAGTGCAAGGATGCCCCAACCCAGGGAGCCACATAACGTCTGCCTGCCAAACAACTGATGACGCTCACCGAGAAGGCCAAAACAAGTGGCATCGCCAATGCTCCCAACAACAGCCATGCCCACCCAGCTGACGATGAGGAGGCCAAAGAAGAACCAGAATTCGGGCATAGCCATTGCGCTGCTCATGTTGATCACATTGCTCTCGGGTAGCACTTCTTTCAGATACTCCTCCTGGCAGTCCATCTGGCAACTGGGCTTGAACCTCGCCTGGTGCTGGGGACAATACATGGTCACATTCTGTGCGTCCAGTGTGCCCAGATTGTGCGGTATCATAAAGTGTAGACAATTGGCGCTCTCCAGGATTTCTCGCGTTGTTATGTAGGTGCTCAAATCGATCCAAGACTTGGTGCGATTTGCGTCACAGTTGCTTGTTGCGTTCGACAGCCAATACTGGCAGACAATGTCCCACATTGTGGGCTCCATTTGGCAGCGCATGCTGCAGCTCAGCGTCCGATTGCCATAGTGCGTCTCCAGCTGTGTCTTCATGTCCGCCGCTCTGCTGCCTGAGCAGTATTGGATGTTCGTAACGCCAGCATGGCAATGGAGTTGTGGCCTCTCCACCGCCGGCACAAACATGATCAGGAAAAAGGCAATGGCAGTGACCAGTTGCCCGGCCAGAAAGAGGAGTTGATGCCGATGATAACGATCGGCAATATAGCCAAAGATTGGCTTCGCCAGCAAACCAATGATGGCCAGTATCGTGTACATGGTGCCCACAACGACCGGGGAATAGCCGAGCTGATGTGCCAGTTGTGGCACAAAGGGTACAACGGGTGCGGTGCCGGCATTGAACAGAAAGTAATGCGTCTTAATCGCCAGCAAATCCTTATCGATGCTGTCCTTCATTTTGTCCCATTGACAGTTAACAATTTTTGCAGAATTGATGTTGATTAATTCGAGCAGGGTGGAAACTTAAGCGTAATTTTATCCGACTGCACTTGACTAAAATGCACACACACTCACACACACACACACACACATATATGTATGTATATAGACATATCTATGTTTTTTTGTGAGTGTGTATCGCGATCAAGTTTCTTGTCTTCGCACCGAATTCGCTGGTGTTAAATACAGCATTTTCCATGCTACAAATTCACTTGAAGCATGCGCATTTGATGCGTACGCGTTAAGAGTTCCACCAGCGGCGACTGTCAACTGACACGTTGTGCTGGATAAGTGCATATCTAATTACTGTTCTCACTTGTTGCTTATCTTTAGCAGACAGACAAATTTACACATGTGTGTGTCGAATAGACGCCCACAACAGCAACAGCGAACATGCGTCTTCTAATGCCAATGTACAAAACATATACAAAAAAAAGATAGCATTTAAGCACATTTTGAGATTAAGCACACTCACACACACACACACACACACACAGACACGCACACATACAAAATGTGCAATGTAACAGAAGTGAACATCACATAAATATTCCCAATTTGCATTTAGCAATTTACGCATAACTTTTAAATAGCTGGCCCCCAATTTACGGGCCCATAACAGGACACTTAAGGCTAATATTTAGTTCCAGCAATTTATGTACATTTGTATGTACGATGTACGTATGTACGTATGTATGTACGTATGTATGTGTGTATGTATGTATGTATGCATGTTTGTACGGCAACAGAACAAAATGAAATGCGATATTCGCACGCATTTATTCAAATTACATTAAAATTTATCGTCGCCGTCTGTGGAGGGTTGATGCTAATAAATCAGCAAATTAATATTACGATATGTCAAACAGTCCGACACAAACAGTTAGAGGCAGGGGATGGGAGGGGTGCGGGGATATATATATATGAGCGTATAGCACATATGTATATGCACAGCAGTGCTGCCTACATTATAAAAGGCAACAAATGCAAAATTGACAAAACAAAATTTGATAGAAAAAATAAAAAGTTTAAAAAAAATACGGGAATAAATGGCGACAATTAATAACAAAAAAAAACTATTAAAAGCATTGTTGTGCATATGTTATAGAAGCCTTAAGTGCATTTGAATATTTGCTACTTAGTTTTTATTCTAAAACCTGCCTTAAAACTAGCTATTTAAGAGCCAAATTAGCAACACTGCACCACAGTCGAAAATGTGACAGAAATTTGTGCCCAATTCAATTTCACGCCTACCATTTGGGAATTGAGCATTGTGTGTGTGGCAGTTGACTGTTTGAATGTGCTCTTTAACCGTTAACTGTGTAACTGTGTAACCAATTTGACTGCATGCAACGTGCTCAAACGTCTAAATGGCCAGCCAAAAAAAAAAAATAAAATAACGAACATCAATCAGTTCAGTGCTTATGCGGGTATCTAACAATGTAACATTCAGTTTGGATGTCCAATTGATGGCTGAATCCAACACTGTTAGCTCCGATTGTCGTTAAAGTTTGCACAGTCAGTCAAAGTTATTGATGTAGTCCAAAAACAGGCAAGGATGCAACCCACAAACTATAATAAATTACACATGATATACAAAGTTATAACAGCTCAGAAAAATGTATTTATATACCAGTTATCTCCAAAGATAATCGTATAACAGAATTGAGTCCGTGCTAAATAATTGAAACTAAATCACTTTGGCCATTTCATCGACACCACATTGTTTTACAGGAAAGAGGGAAATATTAAAGGAAATAAAATAATTACCCAAGTAAAGTCATTTGCAAGGTTTGTATCTTTACTATTTCCCTAGCACAGACATGTGTTTACACTTGTGCCCTTAATAACATTTCCCTTTTATGGGCATAGGTTAAATTTGGAATTTTGCTGAATAGCTTGTTATTTGCTTTAGCCTTACACAGATGACGCGACCAACTTAAATTTCTCCACAGATGGTGCTAAATCAGAATATCCCTTACTAAGTGCAAAAGTAAAGTCATTTGCAAGGTTTGTATCTTTACTATTTCCCTAGCACAGACATGTGTTTACACTTGTGCCCTTAATAACATTTCCCTTTTATGGGCATAGGTTAAATTTGGAATTTTGCTGAATAGCTTGTTATTTGCTTTAGCCTTACACAGATGACGCGACCATCTTAAATTTCTCCACAGATGGTGCTAAATCAGAATATCCCATACTAAGTGCAAAAGAATAAACTAGCTTATGCAATTGTAGAGCTGAGACAACTATATTACTGAATGGTTTGGCGCGAAAGTAGGAATTTTAAAAATAGCTTCAAGATTTTTAGCAAATATTTATATACGTGAATTTGTATTTGAAAGAAACAAATCAAATCACTAAACTAAACAATTATTTTTAATATAATTTGAATAAATCTGTATGCTGTTTTTTTATTATTATTTTTTTTGAAATTTAATTTGCATAAGTCCTAAAGCATAATAAATATTGTTCTTTTTCAAATTGAACTAGTTCAATCGAAATGAACCACATGAACTGATGCTGACATTTCTGGCATTTGCCAAATCAGCTGTTCGGCGTTTTAACCTCAAAATACAAAAGTTGCTAGTCTTGTGGCGGCTAATTTGTGGCAGCTGTGCTTTTTATTGTTGTTATTGCTTCCATTATGACCAACAACGAAACAGAAACTGCCGGCACAAGCCGCACAAGTGGCGCTACCTCAACATCATCCAACTCCAAGGTGGAGATTACAGAGAAGGTGCGCGTCCTTTGCCTGCACGGATACCGACAAGATGGTTTGTTTTACCAAACTATCAGTTAAGCTGCAAATTTCAACGTATTTACTATTTGCAGCGGATTCGTTTAAAAACAAGCTGGGCTCGTTTCGCAAGTTTGCCGGCAAATATGCAGAGTTTGTGTTCATCACAGCGCCACACGTTGCTGCTGCCCTCGAGGGATCTGGTGAGGGATCAATCGATCAGCAGCGCAGCTGGTGGGCCAATAAAGATGATGGCACCTTCAAGGGCACCAATCGCGGTGGACCCGCCTATGGTTTCCAGGAGAGTTTGCGCATTGTCGAAGACGCTTGGAAGACGCTGGGACCGTTCCAGGGATTACTTGGCTTCTCGCAGGGTGCCTGCTTTGTGGGCCTCATTTGTGGACTGGCCAAAAAAAAGTGTGAGTGTGAGCAGTTGTGGTTTCATCTCGATTTGTCTACCCATACCAAAAGTTAACCTCGTTCTAATTATTCATGCTCTCTCTCTCTTCCAGTGACCTCTATTCGACCCGAATTTGCTGTGCTCAGCTCTGGCTTCATATCCGGCAGTCTGGTGCACATGAGCGCCTATGAGGAGCGCATCACAATTCCAGCGCTGCATGTGTATGGCCTAACGGATGAGATCATCCCGAAGGAGATGAGTGAATCGCTGGCAGCCCACTTTAAGAATGTCGAGATACTCGAGCATAATGGTGGCCATTACTTCCCGGCAACGGCGCAGCAGAAGCAGACGTATGTGAATTTCTTTCAGGACCGCTTGCAGGAGTATCTGGAGCATTTGGAGCTGCAGCAGAGCAGCAATGCTTCCTTCATCGACAGCGCCGAGGAGGATGAGGGCGGTGTAACGGATGCCAATGATGCTGAAGTCGCTGCTGTCACAGCGGCTGCCGGATCGGGCATGGATGATAGTGATTAAAGTGGGTTAAGGGGTGGGGTATTGGATTTGTTTTTCGTTTTCCTTTTTAATAATAATTAAATCTTATTACAATAATAATAATAATCATAATTTGATTATAAATTATAATAAATTTAAATCCCAATATTTTAAATATTCACCGTTATGCTCAATTATCATCAATTGCCATTTTTGCTTTCCTTTTTTAAGCTATTTCAATTGTGTGACTTTTCAATTTTCATAATTAATTTTCTTTAAATTGTTGGAAAGCAACTTTTCTCTTAAACAAATTCGTACAAATTCAATAAAAAAAAAACAAAAATTAAATGGGTGTTGTGAAATATAAAAACGGTCGATAGAATCCCATTTCAAATAATCATTAGTTAAATTGTTTCACGCTATAATCAACGAAAAAATGCATACATATTTAGCTATTGTTGCTGTTGTTTGTTTTGCTCTTGTTGTTTCTGTTAGTGTTGCTTGACCAGGCAGAGTTGAAATGGTTACAATTTGAAACATTTTGCATCGAGAGTTTTTGACTTTCAATTTTTGTTTTTGGGCAGCAAGCGAGCGATTGTGGATAAATTTGACTGACTGACTCTCAACATTTTGTTTTATATCTCGCATGCTTAAATGGTAGTCTGTTTCCAACTACTTTTGTTGTTGTTGTTGTTGTTCTTGTTCTTCTTGATGTTGTTGGTGCAATGTTTCTCATTGTGCTTTGTGTTCTTATGCGACCTGCTCTTGTCCGTTGGAGGCCTCTTGATTCTTCATCACTTCCGGTAAGTCGGGCGGTGCTGAATACGGTGTAATATCAAGCGTATCAAAATCACCTAATTCGTTCCTGCAAAACAGCGAAAAGAAATTATGTAAGTAACAACTTAATACAGCATTCGCTCGCTACACATAGCATCATTGCAATGGCGAACATATATGAAAAGTGTCAACAGTACTAAAAAGTCTGTCGTCAATTCAAACATCTGTCATGTTGTGTTAATATAGTTCTGATTTTGAATTAATTTTTATAATTTGAAATCACTTCTAGCAAAAATAGCAATACCAATATACCAATAAGTATTATACTCATTAACAATAGAATTCAAGAAGATTAAATAGCAATTAACAATTGTCTTAGCCATAATTCATTTTTAAAGTTCCAATCTTCAATTGACTACTGTATCAAACGCGCACACGTGCTGCGCATACATACATACATGCATGCATATATACGAGTATGTGTATATATTTTATATATACATATGTTGAACAACATTTAAACGATTATAGACGCTTATCAGGGTGACTCAAAGGGCGGCTTTCATAACAGATGCCATTGGCATGGGCATAGGAATGTGAAATGGTTGCTCACCTGCATGTTAGGCCCAGTTGCGCTGGTGCTTGCGCCTTCGCCGTTGACACCGTGACACCGTAGTCCTGCAGCGTCTGCTCGTCCTCCATGACATCGTTGTCCTGATTGTATAATCGCTGATCGTTCGGTGGCACTTTTAAAATGCCTGAAAATTGTTATAAAAATTTATATATGTAATTACTTAATAATCAAAATAATCTATTAATAGGAATAACACTTCAACATAGAAATAAAAGTACAGCGGTGGCCAACCAATTAGGAAAACTTTAGGCAAAATTATTATTACATGATCAATATTGACAAATATTTTTTTGGATTTTTCAATCAAAAATGCGTCCATATTTTATGTTATACACACAATATCTGTTTATATTTCATAACATTCACTTCACTTGCTTTACGAGTGAGAAATGAGTGTTCCCAATTAGATGGCCAGCATCGTTGCATTCATGCCTTCATACTCACCTTCGATCATGCGTTTCAGTTCGACAACTGATGTGTTTTCCTTAGCATCTGTGAAGATGGTTGTCTTTTGCCTTCTAATCATGAGGAACACGTCCTGTCAACAAACAAAATGACAAAAGATTTCGGTCAAAGTTCAGATAGCAATAACAGCAACGTTTTGCTTATTCACCCTCCGCACACACACATAGACACACATGTGCGTGTATGTACATGTGTGGTTGTGTGTGTTTGCGAGCATAAGTGAGGCGAAAGTTGAGCCCAGCGTCATCAGTTCGTCCTATGCCGCTGCAGAGGCCGGCTGTAAATTTTTGGACGCATGCTTACCATTTTAGCTAGTTTGTTATTTGTTGTAAGTTGGCTGTAAGTTGTTTACTAGCTGCCAAAGGGCCGGGCCAATCTCTTGTTATTGTCGTTTCGCCTGCTGCTGCTGCTGCTGGGCTGAGGGGAGGTGGAGCGTAGTGCGTAGTGCGCGGGGCGGGCAAGCGGTCGCTTCCTTTGGCGGCAGTCTCGACGGTCGTCGTTCGATCGTTTCTGCTTACAGCACCAGCCAATATATATATATATATATATATAGCGATTTGTGCTCTGTACTCTGCTTTGGCGGACTGTGCTGCTTGGCTATGTTTTGCGTGCGTTTTTCTGAGCGTGCAACAGTCGCGCTGTTTGCCTGGCACTTGTAAGTTTTCGTCGATTTTTACGGATATTAATGTAAAACCTTTTTTTTGGCGAAGCAAGACCGAATGCCAGCCCTGCCAACTTAACAGCAAATGCGAATAGTGAGCAGCCGATTTGTCCAATTTTTGTTTCGTCTGTAATGCTGTTAATTAACATTGACATTTAAGCTTAAAAATGTACTAAATAAGCCATAACGCACAAGTGTCATTTTACGCCTGCTGCTTTTATCTGCCACGAAATGGTTTTACTAGACAATTCGAACGTAAATAAATCTTGTTTAACGTGAACTTTCCAATAAACGTGAATTTATTTACAGTTCATACTGCTGCTGGAGAAGATTGCGAATGAGGCTAAAAAGGATTCCTCATTTACGATAACATTCAAGCGCTGTAAGTTGCTAGTCGCTCTGTGTGTGCTTTGAAATTGTCTCCAGTGTGTTTTTCCTCATTTTTAGACGATGGAAATGATAAACCCGTACCCCGAGCAGGCAGAAAGCCGCTGCCAAAGCCGAAAACCAACATGTGCCTAATGCGTGCCAAATGCAAATCGAAGAAGGTAATAAATAAGGCTTAATTATAAGCAAGAGGAATGTAAGAATTCCTGCATGTTTTATGATATGGAAGCAGAAGCAGATGTGCAGCTAGTAAGAGATAATTTATTGATTGACAATTCACTTATGTATTTGTTGCAGATTTCCACAGTTGTTAGCCAGGAAAATGTGCCCACAATGATGGCGATGTATTGCCAGTTCATGAAGAGCAAAATGGATGGCCTGAAACGTGTGAAGAAAGTGAAGAGCAAGGCCAAGGCGACCAAGGCATAAGGCATCAAATTTAAAATTAGTTGAAACACTTTTTAGTTATCCAATACCAATGGCGATTCCTTTTGTAAATTACAATGTTAAAGATACTTGTGTTTGTTGTTGACTATGGCTTCGATCCTTCTTCACACACAAATCGAGCAGATTCTTTGGTAAATTGTCCTTTCGCAGTCCAAACAGAAACCTGGGCCTTATCAGCTGAACGAATGCGTAAATGTGCTCCCGTTGCTCAAGCGACTCATCATCGCTGGACTCGAAGCAAAGATCATCGATATACATGACATCGATGCCGTTGCTGAGAGCGTCATGAAAGGATGCACCCGCCTTTGGTATAAAATCCAAATATCCGGTCAAATTATCGACTATCAAAGTTCTGACATAGTCAGCTGGAAAACAATCACTTGCACATAACAATTGGGGTGTTTTTTTTAGTGTGATTTGATTTGCGCAACTCACTTTTCAGGTAATACAAATGACAAGATTCCCCAACATCGTTTTCTCCCGCTGGTATCAAAGTCAGCAGCATTGTTTTTCCGTCATTGCCTATTTCGGTGGGTTCATTTGGACTTATGATACAATATACATAATCCTGTTTGGATTCCCCGGGCACACACCGGAATCGAGCCACATCCTCAGCGCAGCCGATAATCCTGTCACAAAAACTTGTGGGCACTTTGTGTTCTTGGAATGCGGCAGATGTTAACAACATAGGTCCATTGTGCTACAAGCGCAACAGTAAATGAAATTTATCACATATTATTTGATGAATAGGTTAATTATACTTGCCCGTTCGTAGGGGCTATATGTTTTTTTACTGTCTAGTATTAATGGCTGTCCTATTTCATTCAGAAACATTATTTTAACTGCAAAAGACAAACTCAAACTGTTTCGTAGTGTTCTGTAAGCGCATAAAGACTTGCCTCTGCTAATTAACATGCTATTTTTGCGTTAACAGTCTCTTTGCTGCGCCAAAATTGAGCGCAAACAGACGTATTCTAATTTCTAAAGTTACTGCCAGAAATGTTTGGACAACCACCTCAAATAACACAATCATTTAAATATTATATACATATATGTATTTAATTGAATGTCATCCTATTAAGACTTTTCATTTGGTTCGGCACAAACCATGTACTTTCAGTAGCTTTTATCATGATACATTTTTTTTTTTCAACATACAAATATACTGTTAGTTCTATCACAATGAATATTATATTTTGTTGTTGTGTGTGTTTTGGTAGTTTTGTGTATGTATTTGATGTATGTATGTGCTGTGTCTTTGCCATCATATTGCCTGTTCTATATTTATGCTTACAAACATGACATTATATCTTAAGGCTTACACTTATTAATACAAACAATTCTTGTAGCATAAGTAAATTTTCTTTCCTTCCTCGCTTTTGCTTATCATTTTTGTTTTAGAACAAAGACAGTCTTTAACAACATGTTGTATGAGAATTTCAGCTGCGTTCCATAAAGTTGCTGCATTTGCTATTAATTGTTGCATGTCATTTTGGCAATTGGTGAGGAGATGTGCGTTTTATGTGGATAATAAACGTGACAATTGGTAAATTCAGTGATGGTATACGCATTACCAAAGAAAACCGCATATTAAAATGAAAATGAATACAAAAAAAATAATTCGAAACGCGCCGTTTTCAAAGATAATCAAAATTATAAACTAAATTTAAATTAAATTGGATTAAATAATACAGATAACAATATTTGCAATGACGACCTATTTTTGTTTTTGCTTTTAGTTGAACGTGTTGTAGCGCAAATTGCTGTCGACGTCGCCAACGTTGCCGCCGCCAAACCCATCCGAATTGGATGGCTGCTCGGCCATGAGATCCGTGGTGGACTGCGAGTACCGACGCCACCTGGGCCATGGCCACGCATCGCGTATGCTGTCAATTAAACGCTGCTGGAATGTCTTATATTCCATGTCCACCGATTGTGTATCACCAAAATTGAAATCAGCCACTTCCACCGTAAAGCTAAAGAAAAAAATAAGAGAAATTAGACAGTTATTTGTACCCAGAAAGATATTCTAATAGGACTCACCGATTACGGCTCTGCATATAGTAGGCGACTCCAAATATGACCAGACAAACGGCCACCAAAGTACAGGTAATAGGCACTACAACGACTGATAGCTGCGATTGTCGCTTGGCTATCGAAAGAGGTTGAACAAATTAGAATCATATTCTCTTCAATTTTTTTGCCATTTACTGACCCTCATAGATGTTAATGGCAACTGGCTTTACGGTCGCAGAGACGTCGTTGCTTATGAAAAATAGTATTGTCTTGCTCTCCAGAAAGTAACGAACATACGGAATGTCGCACGTTTCCCTTATTTCGACATCATCGTCGCACGTCTCGTTGCCAATGATCTTGTAAGGCGCTGCATAGTGAAAGAATTCAATCATTAGCCAACCGAAATCAAATTCATTTTACGTATTTAAGGACATACCGTCAAAATATCGAGTACAGACTTTGAATGGCGGTGAGCCATTGCAGGTGATTTGTAGATCGACTAGCTCCCAATGCTGCAGCCAGGCCTTGCCCTTAGAAGCGAAGTTCGAAATGGGTGCTGTGTTGTGCAAAGAAAATAATATTAATCATTTTATTAAATGAAAGATATGCTACAATTCAAAGATTTTGGGGAAGATAAGAACAAAGATCTGAAGACGCAAAGAAATATATAATTGGAATTACAAAAATGGTCACTGTTGCATTTATAATGATAGGGAGAAGCATTGAACCTGGCCAGAGAGATGTTAGCATAAGAAAAGAATACTAGGGCAGAACCTTCAGTTCTAAGGCGAACAAAGTTTAGTAAGATAAAGCCTATTGTGCAAAAGAGAATATATTTTACTAGTAGGAATGCTCTAGTCGAAAGCTCATCTAGAAGATACCCTGAATCTAAGTTTTGCTGAGTTCCGATAACCTCAAGTAGTTCTCTGGCAAAAAACTTATGCTATATGAGATAGTGCACATATTAACGCATCCGCAATTAACAATAAAGAAAATGCCAGCGATAATATGCGATAATTTTCGAGAGATGTTTTAAATATAATTAGAAGTCTCCAGCTCTTATGGTTCCCGACAGATAAGCAGTGCTAGATCGAGTTGGATGTTGATTTTGATCAAGTTTATTTGTATAAAAGACTTGATACGAATGCAAATTGGAACGTTTGAGTGTATTAAGTAAAGTTGGGAAACTGGCTCATCAAAGGAAAGCATATAAAAAATGAATGACTGAAATTTAGATTCCACATCGATTATAAACATGCTAAAAGTTGGAATAGTTCTTAATAAGTGTTGTGCACTCACTTTTGGTCACAATGCGTCGCTTGAAATAGCCATAAGTGTTATTTGGATCCTTGGCAATGATGTTGCCGTCAACACAATCATATGGAGGTGGCGGCGCCTGCAACAGCTGTCTCGGCCGGGGAACACTCAATGGATTTATCAATGCCACGGATGATTTGTTGATACTCCTAATGTTGCCATTGTTGTTCTGCTGCATTTGTTGTTGCACAGCGGCAGCTAAATTTAGACCAAGTAATCGGGCATTTGCGTGCATGGTTTGATTTGTGTCACGCCTCTGGCGAGAAGGCTTTGGTGTTGTTGACGTTGTGGTTGTTGTTGTTGCTGGTGTTGTCGTTGTTGTTGCTGGTGTTGTTGACGTAGTTGTTGTTGTTGCTGATGTTGTAGTTGATGTTGTAGATGTGGATGTTGTTGTAGCGGGCGTTGTTGTGGTCGTCGTTGTTGTTGTCGTAGTCGTTGTTGTTGTTGATGTTGTTGGCTCTGGTGGTGGGAATGGCGATGCCACAACCAGCACTTCGACATCATAGTATTTATCCGGGTAGGGATATGTTTCTTGATAGTTGTAAGCATGCGACATGCCTAGATATGTGCAGTTTTGAAACCAGTACGTATTTATGTAATAATTGTTTGCCTTCAAGTACGTTGAATCAGCTGGATAAAGTTCGATGCTATGATTCACTGGCTCCTTTGTCGAGACATAGTCCTCGACTCGCGCGTTATCATTCTGTATGAGCTGCAGACTCCCGGTGAGCGTATCCACCACCGTAATTTCAACTGAGCTCTTTGTCACCGGCACCCAAAAAATTATATCTTTCATTACGCTGACAGCTAGACGATGATTTCCCAATTTTGTTGTACTCTTTGCATAGTCAATGGTCCAATTGCTGATCGGATCGCTCGTCACAAATTGCTGTGCATAATAAGTAGGGATTGTGTGTATGTTAATCAGTCTTCAATTTATATATATATTTTCGTTTTATAAAGCTATGACGCAGCTTGACTGCTTCTAGATAATCACTGACTATAAATAAGTAAATATTTTTTATTTGCATACCCTACAAATTTATAATATAAAGTTGTTTGCCAACTATATATTGTCACATGGATGTCTTATGGATTGATTTAACTGAAGAAAATCACATTAAATTTGATATATACATCTTTGCCCATTTCTTTGTCCATTCTCAAAATATCATCTTAATTAATTTCGAATTAAATTGAGTAGCATTACGTTTTATATACAAAATTTCAATTTTCTCTAAAGTCGAACGTAAATTGTGTTAGTTTAATGCACAGGTAAAATTCTTACATGAAAATTCAATTTATGTGCCTACACAAAATTGTTAAAAATGTAATAAAATTTGGAGTGTTCAAACAATCTTTAATCATCAGATATTTGCCTTATAGCCGATTCATAATACCTCTCTCGAAGAGGGTATAAAAGCGTATCAGGCACGACAAACAGAACGACGTCAAATCTTTATAAAATTTGCATTGTAAATTTTTTGTTATCGAGTACATACATTTCATTTAAAGCGATATCTAAATTTAACTCTGGAAATACCTATTATTATTATTATTATTATTAGGCACATGTTCATGTGCAGCACTTTGAACTACACAATAGTTGCATATTATTCGATGAGTGGTTGTTGATAATAATAATTGGAAATGGGACTGACGCAGGGCATGCTGCATTCGCACCGGGAAACACTTTGTTGTACCGTTATGCGCAAATGTGTGTACAGTCAATTAGTCATAGAAATCACATATATATTAATTTGTGCAATTGTGCTTTCTATATGGCATTAGTTGCTTTCTATTGCTGTACGATTTTGTTACTTGAGTTTTTTTTATGCAAACCTTTATAGAGATTGCGCATTCCGAATAAATTACATTTGGTGGAAGTTCTAATTTACGAGGAAGCACTGTACGAGGTGTGTTCAAAAAGTATCGCGAATTTTGAATTTTCGCGGGTTACGTATAATCGAATTTCGATTTCTTTGTAGCTTTATGTTGGTACTCATGTCTCTCACTTATGCCGACAAGCTCGGCCATTTTGAATGTTCACTTAATTGTTGACAGCTGCTTTGCTTGCACGTGTTTTGGATCGTCTTCGATTTTTACCTATTCAAAAAAATGGATCAAAGAACCTGTATCAAATTTTGTGTGAAAAACGAAATTAAGTGCGCGGATGCATTCCGAATGTTGATTGTGGCATACGGAGAAGCTACCTTGGACCGAAGCAACGTTTATCGGTGGAACAAAATGTTCTCAGAAGGCCGAGAAGATGTGAACGACGAAGAGCGTGCCTGACGCCCGAGCACTTCAACAACAGACGAAAAAATTAATGGAGTGGAGAAAATGGTATTGGCCAATCGCCGAATCACCGTTAGAGAAGTTGCTGAGGAGCTAGACATATCGATTGGCTCATGCCATTCGATTTTTATCAATGATTTGGGCATGAGACGGGTCGCCGCGAAATTCGTACCAAAATTGCTCAATTGCGACCAAAAACAGCATCGCATGAACATTGCTAATGAGATGTTGGACTCTGTCCGCGACGACCCAAATTTGCTCCAGAGGGTCATAACTGGTGACGAATCGTGAGTTTATGGTTACGACGTGGAAACCAAAGCTCAATCATCTCAATGGAAGCTGCCGCACGAACCAAGACCGAAAAAAGCGCGCCAAGTTCGGTCGAATGTGAAAGTTTTTCTTCGATTGCAGGGGCGTGGTGCATCATGAGTTCTTGCCACAGGGTAGAACGGTCAATAAGGAATATTACCTGCAAGTTATGCGCAATTTGCGCGAAGCAATCCGCCAGAAACGCCCGGATTTGTGGAAGAACAAAAATTGGCTTTTGCACCACGATAACGCCCCTGCTCACACATCGTTGCTTGTGCGCGACTTTTTGGCCAAAAACAACACACTAATGATGCCGCTGCCACCGTATTCCCCAGATCTGGCCCCCAGTGACTTTTTCTTGTTCCATAAACTGAAGAGGCCCATGAAAGGACGACGTTACGCTATGCTTGACGAGATAAAGACGGGATCGAAGGAGGAGCTGAACAAGATAAAAAAAAATGATTTTTTGAAGTGCTTCGAAGATTGGAAAAACCGTTGGCACAAGTGTATAATATCTCATGGGGATTACTTTGAAGGGAACAAAATAGATATTCATGAATAAATAAATAATATCTGAAAAAACACAAAATTCGCGATACTTTTTGAACACACCTCGTATGTTTGTTTCATTTACAGTTTTTGAGTTGAATTTGCCAAGTGATCGCTTTAAACATTTTGTTTAACATTTCCAGTGCTGTACTTAAACATTTTGTTTACATTTGTCACAGCTGTATTTACCTTACTGTGTCCCGCTCCATCCTGCCATTCGAACTTATAGGAGTCCTTGCTGGCAATTTTGTCGTCATCGTATAAAGTGGCGCTCACATTCACCGTGGAGCCGATCAATGCATGTTTTGGCGCAGTTATTATAACGTCTTTACAATTAACTATAATAAAGAGCGAGGGGTGGGGGTGAGTTAAATATTATTTAATGTGCACGAGCAAGTATTGATTGGGGTAGGGGGCAGTGGAGCTGAATAATCATATCTTACCTGTATGCAAAATAGCGTATAGAATAATGGCCAGCACTGTTACGCTACTTCTGTTCTGATGCATTTTTGCGACAAGCAACAATTGTCGTCTGGAATTTCCGAGAACGCTTATTTATCGAGAAATCACTTTTTTGCAGTAAACCTTTCTGCCTCCCGCCCCTTAAAATAGTAAAACCGAAAATGGGAAACACACTCGAACAAGCACACCAACTTCGGTATTGGTTGTGCCACTTTTGAAAATGTATGTATTAAGCTGAACAGTAGTTTATTACTTAGGGCTCGATTTGAACGTCTTTATCAGAAATTTGCAATAACAATTATTGCGTTTTCGTTTATTTCCTTGCACTGCAAGTTAGAGTTGCCAAATCTTGCGTATTATGTTCGATCGAACGACTCATTGAACTAAATGAACGAAAAAAGTTGCTTGGCTAGTTCCACAGCGTTCACTTGAGTCACTTACTTGTTCGTTCTTTAGCAAAACAAAAACGCGTTTCCAGTGTGTGAAACCATTATCAGCTGAGAATTATTTTGAGTACAAATATACAAAAAGTTACTTAACTACTGAAAAATATTGTGAGCCAGATTGCGCTGGTTGGCAGCATAAGCAATGTCCACTATGTCGCAGAAGCCGTCAGCTTTTTTTTGTATAAAAAAAATATATAAGGGTAAAAGTGCTTTAATAATAACTGCTGATATGACAAGTGGAAACGTACAGATGCAGATAGTAGCTGTTTCGATATTTGTTATCGTTTTGCTTGAAGTCACGAAATGAGAAATTCCGTTAGCTGAGCTAATGAACCAGCGTAATGTGTAATCGAATTCAGTTTGATTCATGTTTTCAGAGCGAAGTGGCAACGCTGCTCAGAAATTGAAACGTATATTTAAATGTTTTAAAATACTAAGTTCGTTTATTCGTTAGTTTTGTAAATAATCATACTTATATGTATGTATATGCATATATATATATACATATATATATATATATATATATGTATATGTTAATATTTGAAATAAACTTAATAGCATAAATGAAATACAACGAGATGAGAAAGCAATAATTATACTTTGGGATATACGCAAAACGCACTAAATACTCTCGAGAAGACGATGACGACGCTTGCTTATAGCTAATAGACAATTGAGCCGATTATCTCGACGCTCATCGTCTACTTCTTCTTGCTCTTGCCCAGCGTCAGAGTATGATGTGCCGTGGCCAACTGCTGCTTGCGTCTCTGAAAGTCCAAATAGTCCTCCTCCAGGGCCTTCCGTGATTCCTCCAACTTGCGCTTTTCCTCCGAATGATCTCGCTTCAATTTCTCGAATTTCAAATGCAAATCCTTCTCGCTATCCTTAAGCTCTGCCTCCTTCTCCTTGACACGCTGCACAAACATCTGACGCACCTCCTCCTCCTTGGACTGCAGCTCAGCAAGATGATTGGATCGTTTCGCTTCGAAAGTTTGCTGGAATGAGACTGGCTTATTATCGCTGTCCACATCACTGAAGCCCATCTGCTCGAGACGCTTTTGGCGATAGAGTTCATAGTGTCGCGTATGCGTCTTCTCGCGCATATCCTCCATATTCGTACGGATCAACATCTCCCGCAGTTTAACGAAATCGCAATGGGTCTCGTTCTCCACCTGCACGGTGCCCCATGGATATTGACGGGCCCGGATCAACTTGTTGCCCACCTTAATAAATTCGGTACTGCCGACAACAGCGAATGGGATGTGTGAATTCATCAAGCTATTCGTTTCCGCCACCGTTTCATCATCGGTGGGGAACTGATAGATGTGAACCCCATTTGTGTTTAGCTCCTGGATGATCTTTGCCTTGAAACGTTGCAGTTCCACCTTGGAAATGGTGTCTGCTTTGGCAATAACGGGTATTATATTAACTTTACTATCCAGTTTCTTCATGCACACCAAATCCAGCGATTTCAAACCGTGCCCCGTCGGACAAATGAAGTAAAGACAAATGTGAATGCGACTATCGTGGCATGTAACCAAGGATCGCTTGATTTTCAGCTCCTCTTGTAAATAGTTCTCGAACTGTGCATCAATATAATCGACCACAGCCTTGAATGAATCGTCCTTGTTGATCTGATCGCCATATCCGACCGTATCGCAAATCGTTAGCTTCAATCGCACATTGCTCTCCTGCAGCTCGTATGTGTGGGCCTTCAATTTGACGCTGGGCAGTGTATGTGGACTCGGCGTCGACTCGAAACTAGTGTTGAATAGAGTATCCATCAACGTCGATTTTCCAAGACCCGTTTCGCCTAAGACGGAAAATTATTGTGATGCAAATTAAAATAGAAATAATTTTTAATTTATATTTTAAAGACTGCTTGCTCTTATCAAGAAAATGTATAGCTCATTTGTTTAAAGTGGATTAAGGCAAATCATTGAGATTCAAATCGGAAAGGACACAATTTTATATTTATTTATTTATTCTGATATTGGCCCTGGTCTTAATACTGATCAAGAATGTTAATAGCTTTTTTATTTTAAGTGGGATAAAGAAAATCATTGAGATGCAAATTATAAAAGAAATAATTTTATATTTACGTATTCTCATATCGACTGTGCTCTTTATACTGATCAACAATATTTAAGAAAATCAGTGAGATACAAATTAAAAAATAAATAATTTCATAATTATTTATTCCCATATCGACTCTGTTCTTAGTACTGGTCAACACTATTTACAGCTCCTTTGTCGTCGTTACAAACTGAACGATCGAGTTTCAGTGCACTCAGAGCATAGGGTATGAAAGAGAGATACTCTTAAGTCATCTCAAGTGTTTTCAATTGGGCACCACATAAATGGTAAATTTGTGTCAGGGTGAAATTATAGAAAGCAATTGATGAAAATCGATTGCTAGACTTTTGCTTTGTGAATATTAATCGGCTTCGTCTCGCGCCGATTTCAATTGCTTACACATACATGCATGCATACATGCATATGTACACATACATTTACCACACACAACACTCTTAAGTGAGTCATGCAGTGCTGCCAGTTTGTGCCTAAAGAATTTGTGAGCAATGCACTCTCAGCTTAACTTCACATTTTTTTCTTCGTCACATTACATACACAGTTCATGCCGCATACACACACGCACACACCCACACATGCAAACACAACACACTCAAAACTTGCAGAGAAACGCATACACACCAATGCACATGACGTTGAAAACGAATCCGTTTTGTACGCTTTTATTAACCAATTGATCCGGCAAACTGTCGAATCCGACGTGCCCCGATTGCTTTAGTGTGCGTAGATGCACTTCTTTTTTATTGATAAAATCAACTTCCGCCGACATTTTGACAATAATTTTACACACAGAAATGAAACACACGCAAAATAAGAGATCTGGCAAAGGCGTCGCCAGTGAATACTATTGTTGATAAACTATCGTTATCGAATTAGAGCTGAGCATAACACAGATATTATTTATCGTCCGCCACATTTGAAGTAAACGGTCACACTGTAAATTGTTTTGTCAAGTGGCAGCACTGGCACTTCATGCTGCTGATGTGTCCAGCTGTCAAACTTGCGAACGAGGCGAAAGTTCAGTGTGTCAAGTTTTCTAATTTGTTTCGTATTTAATCGATATGTCGAAAGACACAAATCCGAAAGAGGCGCTTATAAAAGCGGCCTACGCTGATGTGCATAAGTTTGGCAGCAAACAGGAATACGACAAGGCGGTCAAAGCCGTTAATCGCAGTGAGTATTGAGGTGAGTGAGAAAAAGTAAATGTTCATGTGTGCGTGTTTTGGAACTAGTTCTTGGCGTTGCACCAGAGGATCAGACGGCGCTCCATTGCAAAGTTGTCTGCTTGATGCAGTTATCAAAGTTCGATGAGGCGCACAAGTTTATCGAAAAGAACCGGCTCAATGGTGTGCTGACATTTGAGAAATCCTATTGCGAATATCGCCTAAACAAACAGCTGCAGGCTCTAAAAACCATCGATGATGGTGCAACAGACCAACCGCTGGAGCCCAAGCTGAAGGAGCTGCGCACCCAGATCCTCTACCGTCTGGAGCGCTACGAGGAGTGCCTCGATGCCTACAAGAGCATTATCAAAAACAGCAGCGATGAGTTCGAGGATGAGCGACGCACCAATCTCAGTGCAGTGGCCGCCAACTTGGCGCTGGACAAGGACAGGGAGGTGCCCGAGGTGCCGGAAGATACGTACGAGCAGTACTTCAATAGCGCCTGCATCCAATCCAATCGCCTCAAATATGTCGACGCTGAGCGTAAATTGCGCACCAGCGAGAAGCTGTGCCGTGATTTCCTCGAAGAGGAGGGCGCTAGCGAGGAGGATATACTCGAGGAGCTCGATGTGATTCGCGTGCAGTTGGCCTATTGCCTGCAGCAGCAGGGCAAAATTAAGGAAGCAAGTATTATCTATGCGGATTGCTTGCGTCACAAGCCCAAGGATGCGGCTTTGGTTGCTGTGGCTAGCAATAATGCGGTGGTCATCAACAAGGATCAGAATGTCTTTGATTCCAAGAAGAAGATACGTGCCGCAATGGCCGATGCCTGTGAGCCCAAGTTGACTTCCCGTCAAAAGCAGATAATCGCCTTGAACAACTGCTTGTTGGCTCTTTATACGAATGCCAGCGATCAGGTGCAGCAGTTGACGCAGAAACTGGCCCAGTCGTACCCGCAGATGGAGTTTGAGGCGCTGCTCATCCGTTGCAGCCAGCTGGGCAAGGACAAGAAGCACAAGGAGGCCATCGAACAGCTGCAAAAGTTTGCCGGAACGCACAAAACGCACGAATTTGTCAGTAAATTTGCCATTATTCAGTTGCAGCTGTTGCAGGTGAGGGATGCACATGATGCCAGGAATAGAGATGAATCTAATCCGGGTTTTTGTAATTTCAGGGCAATCGCAAGGATGCCATTGAGACGCTGCTCTCTCTGGGCGAGTCCAAGTACAAGCCAGGCGTTGTTTCGGCACTCGTCTCCCTTTACCTGGGCACGGACAATAAACCGGCGGCGTCGGCTCTGCTCAAATCCGCCGTCGAATGGTATAAACAGAATAACGTTAGTAGTGGCGATCTGTCCGACATGTGGCGGCAGGCGGCCGAGTTTCATTTGCGTGGTGGTGCCTCGGAGACGGCGGCCAGTTCGCTGGAGGAGCTGCTCAAGCTGAAGCCCAACGATATGAAGGTGCTCGCCCAGCTCGTCATTGCCTATGCCCAGTTTAATCCCAAACGTGCGCTGGAAATTAGTCGCCGTTTACCCAAGCTGGAAACGTTGACAACTGCCTCGGAGATCGATGCACTCGAATCGGCCAACTGGGTCATGTCCACCAAGGCAGCGAAGAAGACGGCCAATGCTAAAGTGGAGCCCTCGCCGAGTACGCCTGCCACCGACAAGAAGAAGAGTGTGCGTCGCAAGCGCATGGGCAAATTGCCCAAGAATTATAATGACGAGATGCCTCCTGATCCGGAACGTTGGCTGCCCAAATACGAACGCACCGGTTTCCGCAAGAAGCGTGGCGGTGCTCGCGCCAAGGATATCATCAAGGGCTCCCAGGGCATGGCCTCCGGTGCTGCCGACCAGTAGTGAGTTGCCACCTTAATTCTGCAGTGAATCTTAAATTGAGTTTTCTTTCTTTTTCCCCATAGCGACATGTCGAACCGCGTCAATCTGACCAAGAACTCGCCGGCGACACCTGTGTACCAGGAGCCGACGCCAGGACCGAGGCAACAGCATCGCAAGGGTGGCCATAAGAAGAAGAAGGGTGGTCGCTTCTAAGTGTGGGCAAATCATGTACTGCTTACTCACTGTATCCAAGCTACATACAATATATATATATATGCAAAATAAATTGGTAATCATTGATTTCGATTCTCCTATTTTATAAATGAGAAAATGAGTTTAAGCTATCCATCTCCATAAAATACGCCCACACCATGGATTAACAAACTCTCTCAAAAAAAGTAATTAAATAAAACGTTAAACTGTATTTGGAATTGGAGAATTTGCAGAAAGATTTTCTGCTGTTAAACGCCGGCAATAAGCTGATCAATTGTGGATTCGTTGGCAATTCGTTGGTTGTGTTGCCAGCCACATCCTCGTCATCGTCGTTGTGACTTTCTTACCCAACTGAATACAATTAAAATACTAATCCTCATTTGCGTTTATTGTATTTTATAAAGGATAAATCCTCAAACTTAAATGCAAGCAATGTTTTTGCTATTCCTCTCCATCATCCTCCTCCCCATCCTCGTTTGACTTCTTTTCCTCGTCTCCGCGTCTGGTGTCGTATGAGTGAAAATGCAGCGTGCTCAGCCAATCGAGCATGTTGCACTGCTCCGCCTCGGTTCGATATATATTCGAATAGATGTGCTCCTCTATAAACTGAGTTACCTGCTGCTCCTGTGCCGACCATGTCAGTGGCTTGTGTATCCCATCCTTTCCATAGCGATCATTGTAGCGTTCATAGTGCACCGTATCCAACACGAGGCCAAGTCCCGGTGCCATAGGCAAATCCAAACGCTCCTCGGTCAGTGCGCGCTCCAGCGTTATCCTTGTTGTATTGCCCCTGACAATGGCAATGGCCAATCCGACCATTTTGCGTATCTGATGCAGCATAAAACTCTGACCCTTCACCTGCAGCGTAACGAACTCAATGCCCTGCGGACTGTGAAAGGGAGCGCAGCACGTAAAGGACATAATGAAACGCTTCGCGGACGGATCCAAAAAGTTTCTAGAAAGCAATAAACAATTAATAATAATAAAAATAATTTTGTTAGCTGACAAGTTGTGACCAACTTCTTGCTGGTGAAATTGTGAAAGTTTTTGGTTCCCTCGTAGAGCTTGAGAGTCTCGCTAATCTGCTCATGTAGCGCGGGCGTTAAGCGGAATGTGGCCTGATCCTGCTGATTCTGCTGCTCGTTGCAGCCGGCAAACGCAATGCTGGGCAGCGTGTAGGTATAAGTTCTGGCATTGCACTGTTCCTTGGCATTAAAACCCTTTGTCACGCGCTCAACGCCAAACAAACGAATCGTTTCTGGTAGATCCTTGTTAAAAGCCACCAAATCCAGTTCATCCGCTGTGGAATTTGAGTGAGAATTAAACACAAATCATATTTGGAGTTGTGCTCTTCACTTACGCAGCTTGATGGAGCAGACTTGTCGGGCGGCGGAGACACCTTTGTCGGTGCGTGCGGCACGTTGAAAGCTGGCAATTTGCACCTGCTTGAACGAATCCTCCGTTATCCAGTTGTGCTTGAGCATTGCCTTGAAGAGCTCCTCCTCGATGGTTTGCATGCCCGGATTGCGTTGCATGCCATAATAGTTGGCGCCACAATAGCTTAACAGAATTGCGCTCTTCTTGCGTTTAATGCGGTCCGCAGGATCAAAAGGCACACGCTTAATGCCATTGGCTGTATCTTCGGCATCCTGCGCGTGCCAATCCACCCACTTTTTGCGTTTCAGTGTGCGTTTCATGCGATTCGCCTCCTTCACCGATTCATCCTCCGCCTCCTTTTGCGCTTGTCGCTCCATTTTCTGCTCCTGCAGTTTGTCAAGTGCTTCGCTTATGGCAACTGCAAAGGATTTGTGCCGTAAACCACAAATTAACCGATTTATTTCGGAGTGCAGGCAAACTGTTTGAGGTATTCATTATTTTATGGCTAATCATACTGATATTACATTTCAAAATTCACCTGCCTTTGTGTAGCGTCTCAGTAGCATTTATTTACAGCAATACAAAAATACACAAAACCCAATAAAAAAAATTTCACACGTGTTGTTACATACAGCTGTTGCATGATGCTTTGCGTGCCATCATGCAAGTGTGCTACAACTCTAACAAAATTTTTCAAGCACAAGCACATAGCACTAAATACTCGCATATATTAAAATATATTTATATTAATTATTCACGTAATACGACTGTAGTGCCACATACTTATTTAGTTAAAGAAGCAAAATTGAATTCAAATTAAACTAACAAGTCTGTCCGTGTGGGGCAACCTTTAAGTGCAAAAAGTCTGGCAGCGCTGCCGAATCCAAAATGGCTACGCGAGTAGAAAATTTTTGTACAGAAGAAGCGTCCAAGGAGAGTAAACGCCGTGACCGTGTGTGTTTTCCCAGCAATTTTAATTGCCAATAAAATACAAATATTCATTCGCAACAAACATATAAACAATTGTGCTAACCGCGAAAATAAACGTGCAAGTGTATTTCGATGGCAAACGAAGGCAAATATAGCAAAAAGCGTGTAATGCGGAACATTTAAATGAAAGTTTTTCGCCTCTGTGAGAATTGAATTCGTGCAAAAAGAGTAGAGAGAAAAATTGTTGGCCAAAATCGTTCGTTGAAGTTGAAGGTGAAAATTAAATGATGCATCAGTAAAAACAAATTAAAAGGAAAAAAAAAACACAAACAAATATTACAATGTCCATAATAACTGAAACGTTTTGCTAAAAGAAACCCAAACAATTTTTCAGTTTCCACCATACGAAAGCGAAACTATTTTGTGCACACAAAGTAACTTGTTTGTGTAGTGGTGTGTTAGTGTGAGCGTGTTTGCTGCTTCTGCGTGTATGCATGTGTGTGTGTGCAGCCAGCAAATTTTGCGTTGTTTTTGTATGTGTTGCAGAGATGAATGAACAATGAAAAATGAATAATGAAATGGAATAAATATCCTGAAAAAACTAATTATGTTTACCAAGCGAACCAGCTGCTGGTGAATACAAAATTCACTCGTTAAAATTAGACTACGCCCAAACAAATAAATCATAATACGCCCACAACTAAACAAGGTTTAACGCACTCTCAAAAGAAAAACAAGTAATTAAATAAAACATAAAAATGGATTTGGAATTGGAGAATCTGAAGAATGATTTTCTGCCGCTGATCGCCGGCATAAAGCAGGAGCAATTGGATTCGGTGGCATCGGATGTGTTGCCACCCATCAATAATCATTTGCCCAGCACAGCGGCAACAACATCCACATCCTCGTCATCGTCCTCGTCCGTTGGCAATCCTTGCGATAGTGCTGAGAAGCGGGTAAGTTTTTGTTTACATCTAGTTCACGATTAACGTACATTCAAGCTCAAAATGAACTACTGAACTAGCAACTCCAACTCTAATGGAGATCAGTCTCAGATCGTGCTCCAAATGAACCAAGGTACTAGAGACTCAAACTCTTATTTATCTCAGATCAAGCTCACAATGAACTAGTGAAAAAATTCAACTGAAATGTGGCCATCAGTCTCACTTTCTAACAATACAATATATTTGTTGAGGTTATTAACACCCGAGCGGGCGACACGTGCTCACTCTGCTCGCTGCATTCAGTGCGATAAGAGACACAACAGTGTTGTCAATTCAGCTTTTTTTGTTGCTCCTTTTCTTTGAAAATGTGAATCACGGACGTATTTGAAAATGTTACTAAATTGTAATTTCCCTCGTCAAATTAGGATTTTTATCATGCGAGAGTAAACTTTTTTAAATTTGCATGTTTCGAATTTACATAAAACTGGCAGTTCTCTGATCGATTTAATAACCGGGCGACCTTTGCGATTGAAAGCCAAATTCATATACTAATTTAAGTTCTCTCTAAACATTATTATTATTTTTATTTTTTTCTGTCAACACTGTTGAATATAAGCTTATCAATTACATATTCTGCTTATCAATAAATACAAATACAATATAGAAATGCGCATTGTCTCGTGCAACTGCGTACGTTATCTTTTCCCATGCAATAACAACAAACAACTCTAACTGTTATAACAAACAAATGCTGAGAAATAACCTACACAATCAAACACAGACACACACACACACACATGAACATATGGACACATGGGTATATACGCATATGTATGCAAAAAGCACACACTAACATTGCTGTTTTTTTTCACTTTCGTGTTCAAGTCTCGTGCTGTTTGTGTTCGTTCGTTTGTTCGTTCAGTTTCTGGTTTTGCTGTTTTGGTGTGAAAGGCAAAGCAAATATGTAACTACAAAGACAGCAATAAAATAACACTCTTTTCCTCTCTCTCACACTTTTTACCGCAGAGGGCTCTCCATCAAGATCAGCTGCAGCGGCTGCTGCCGAATGACTAGTCTCTTTTTACGTTTGCATATGTGTGTGTGTGTGTTTGCTATGCGCTCGCCTCGCTTGATCGCCACGAACGTGAGCTCTTCTAATAAACATTCAGATCCACACACAGGCAAATAAAAACACGCGAGTGGCGCGCGAACGTTTTGAGTGCCACAATACACGCACACACACACATTAACTGTAAATGACGTGCACTCATTCAGTGCAAACGTCAATCATGCAAGCCGTATGTGTGTGTGCTTCTAGGTGCTTTAGTGTATGGACTCTTTTTTCCGCTCTTCTATGTCTCTTATTCGTTTATTTAACTTCATATTCATAATTTAAATTTCTTTTGAATTGTGCTTCAAAGGAGATTAATAATGGCCGACAAAAACACAAAATGGCGTTGCCCAATCGTTGGTAGCTTGGTTAAGGCAAATACTGTGCCGTCCGTAGTCTGGCTTACTAGTACTCACTAGTTTTTTAACAATCCCGCTTCTTACAGATTGTCATGCAAAGTGACAGCTATCAAAGATCCAGGCACAGTGAATATGATCTGGTAAGTGCCCACTTACTATTAAAGTTGAATTTTTGAAATGATGTATCGACGGTGAGGGATCTGATTATAATGAATTAAGAAATTATAAAAAAAAAACATGTGGATTGGGTAGAGTATAAATACTAACTATAGCAGAGATCTTGATCATTTCCTAATCAAAATGAGAGCATATCATAATAGAGAGCATTCAAATATATAGTTAAGTCATTCTTCCTATCGACCACCGTGTGGTGAGTGTTGCAAGTTGTAATTACTCGTTGAATCTGAGACACACCATAATGAATGGGGCAGCTGGCGAGTTTTTGGCGTCAGCTGGACAGCCATTTTGTTTATTGCCATTGCGTTGTTGTTTTTGTTGCCTTTCGACGAAACATCAAATTAATTCCAAGAATTTGCTTTTAATGATGTGCAATTAACTCTAATTTCACTAGAATATGCAAGCAAAGCAAAGTGCCGATGACCGAGCCGAGGGACGTAATATACACACATACATATATACTATATATTTGAAGAGTGGAGGAAGTGAGAAGAATGAAAAGAGTAGTAGTAGTAAATAGTGGCATTACCCGAAAAAGTTACTAATTAACTTTATTGCCCGGGCGGGGGTAATCTAAACGAACAGATCTTGGGAAACGGCGCTTTTCACTTTCAACTGGCCTTCCCTTCTGTCCTGCGCACACCTGTCACAGCCACCTGCTCCCGTTCTCTCTCTCTTTCTCTCTCTCTATCTCTCTCTTTCTGTGTGTGTATTAACCAGATACACATTTTAATTACTTTTTTTTTGTGAACATGGCTGGGACGCCTTAATCCAACCACAGAGCGTGCGTAATTGAAGTTTACTACGGCTGAACGGATCAGTTGAACTGTACATAGGGTGGGTTCCTCCGGTTCCCCCAGGGACCGACTGGTGGGATTAGGCGCAGCACAGGACATAATCCGATCACATAAAGCTGATTATAACGCACAATAAAAAGGCACAGACGGTACTGGCAACAGAACCGACACAAGTTGACGTAACTTTAAATTGAAGCACGTCTGTAATGTCTGCCAAAGTACAGTGTTCACTCGTAAATTAGAACGTAATAACATTTAAATCATTTTGTAGAGTCAAAATGTCTGCAAAGCAGATAATCAAATCATTGGTTCTGGCTCTGAATTAGATTGTGTTAATTGCGCTTCCGGTTTTGAATCCCTGGCTGGATTAATTGGAGAATGTCGAGTTTTAACTTCGTCAGCGGTCAACGGTTCCGTTTCCGATTTGATTCCCCACCTAATAGTGTTAAAATTAAATTTTTTTTTTACCCATTTGTGGAATTTGATTAGTGTATTTTGGAAAATAATTAAGTTGAATAAGTTCACAATTTTTTTTTAATTTTTCCACATCCTAAAGACCAGTAAATTGAAATTAATTCTGTCTTATGCTAGTTTGAGTTAAAAACTTTCCTCTATATTAATATTATATAAAAGAATACATAATCAATCTTAAACTGTAATCCGTTCGATATCACCCACGTTTTCATTTGGGTGTGCTCACTGTATGTATCTACGCCAAAGTTTCATAAGCTGCACATAAATCCTGAATGTGATAGGCGGCGGGCAGAAACGCATGAGCGAACGAACGAAGTAAGGATAACTATTCCGTATATTTATTTCAAAGCTTAATGCTGCTAGTTGCATTCGACAGCTGGTGCCACGCCCATGTCTTAATGTACGCCCACGGCATCGAGTCGTGAGTTGAAATTTAACTGCATCTGCATCACGTTTGGGATCCCCTGCAGCTTTACTGTTTTGTCCAACAACCGAGAGCAGCAGCAAACGGTGACGCCATTTTGGAAAATGAATGCAAGTGTGTTTGATTGTGTGTGTGTGTGTGTATATGGAGATTTGCGGTAGCACGAACAATTGCATCAGGCACAGAAAGAACCGCAAACCGCAGCAGCAGCAACGTCGGCGGTTTATGCTCCAGAGACCAATGACCAGACCAGCGTCCAGTCTTTTGAACCATCACCAAAAAAACCCACACTGTCCAATCCGTCGTCATGCCGTCTCCAAACGCCCATAGGCTCACCGTGCACATTTTGCCCGTAGCCCCCATACCCCGTAACCGTAGCCGGTTCGCTTCATTAGTTTGCGGTTTAAGCTTATTTTGTAGGCAAGCTCTGCTGTGTCGACTTGACTTCCCCCCGATTTTCAATATATCGTGTACATAGCAAACAAAATGGACGCTGTCTATATACTCAACCGAAGTCGAAGGTGAAAGAGCATATTGATTTCGCTGAATTTTAAATATCCCTTGTGGTTTTATGTTCATTTTTTGCCAAGCTGCTGTCGGCTTGAAAAAAAAGATCAACTGATTTTCTACATCGTGCCGAAAATGGGTTCGAAAATTCAACCGAGCGTAACCGCGTTTTATGAATATACTGTAATTTATGGAATGCTTGAGTAATTGCCGGTCTCTGTCTCTGTATGTGTTTCTGTTTCTGTTGCTCGTGGTTGGTTCCTGAAACGTGGAATTAAGTATATACACTTTTTATTTTTATCGAGCTTGATTATAGCTTTTATCAATATCAATAATTCGTAAAAAAAAAAGGTAAATGCGTTTATCTTGTTGTAAGAAACGAAACTTGTTAGCTATTATCGCACATTTTACATTATAAGGCTACCAAATATAATCATTATTATTATTGGCATTACCAATGCTATGCAAAGTTGGGGTCCATCATTTGCTTTAATGCTCGCTTGCATTGACGGGACATGATTGTACAATTTTGAGGTCTATAAGTACGTATCTTCATAAACCGCAACAAAAACCACTCAAAGCAATCAACTTCAATGGATTGGCATCGCTTAACTGACTAGTTGATTGTATGAGGACTTGACGGCTTGGCGACTTCTTGGCATGATTCGTTGTCAATGTCGTCGGCTATGAATCATATTTTGAGGTCATCGCCGTCGTCTTCGACTTATCGTGTTCGCTCTATGTAGGTCTACAACAATGTTAAACAGATAAGAGGTATAAACTAAAAGATATAATTGAAATATTGTACATACGAAATTCAACAGGGCCACATGATTTTATCCTTACAAAATTACAAATAGATTTTGAATAATAAAATAATAATTTTGTAAATTTAAAAAATTTTTTAAAGTAAAAGTGAGGTGCGGATTCATTTACTTTTGGGAACCCAGTCGTTAAGATTTAGGGCCATTGCACTAACTGCAGCCTTGAGGAACTTTGCCAACGCCTCTTAGGAATATTTGAATATTTCTCTGAGAATATTTTTGAGTTTTCTCTTGATTGCTATTCCTGTCTTACATGCGGTTTTCTCAGAGTGTATTCTAGAGTATTCCTTTCGGTATTGTTTCTTTGTTGGTAGAGTTGTTCACCTTAATGACACCCTATCGATTTTGCTGTATTCCCTGTAGCTCGTAAAGCGTTGTTTTATTATATTTTTTTTGGTTCTTTTGCGTGCCATTTACGATTTCCATATAATTAAATCTTAACGACTCAGGCGACGATGCTAAACGATGCGAATGAACCAAATAGCATAGCACTTGTCAAAAAAAAAAGCAACCGAAAGATACAGGGGGAGGGTAACGGGTTAGAGTACAGTATACCAATTGAGTATATGGTTCTTCTTCTCCTATTCGTAGCTATATCGTCCCTATTTTAATCCGCAATCAAATACAAAACTCGTACATTTTTATGGCATCATTTTTGTAGCAATTTATTCCGTTTTTTTTTTTCATTCATTCTTTCTGGATAGCTAAAATTGTGTTATGAAATGTTATGTCAGGTCATTAGGGTTTGCCCATTAGGGCAGCAACCCTCCAGCCCTCCACCCCACTGCATACACACGTAGCCCCTTCAGAACCCAAACCGTTCCTTATTCTGTTCGCTGCTGCGCCCGCAACGGAAATTGCAACCTCGCTGCCGGATATGTCAGCGATTTGATCCAAATAGCCCAAACGCCATACTATATTTGATAGCAGAGATAAACGAAACTTGTGATATGAATCCTGCTTAAAAAAAAAATTCTTGTTTGATTAGTTTAAAAATATAAAGCATTTTGTAGTGGGGGCCAACTGTCGCTAAGTTTGTAAGTAGTCAAGGAGATAATGTTTATTAATCCCTATATTATGAAGGTTTGTTTGACAATATATATACATTGTATTGGATAAGATTCAAGCTATAGAGTAGACTATTTTAATTTTTATCTAACAGGGAGTAAAACGTAATTGTTAATTGTTATTACCTCTAAGCATGCAATAATATTGTAATAAAACTACAAATCATAATATTAGATAAGATTAAAGAAATGCGTTCTACTCTACAGAAATTATTTGGAGAGAGAGAGACATTGAGTCAGAGAGAGAGAGATAGTGAGAGTAGGGAATGAAATGAGTCTTTAATTTGAATTATCTAACAAAAATACGCATTAGCGCTAATTACCAAGGAGATAGGTAACAAGAAATTATTTCTTAATTAACTTTTCCATTGGGAATGTTTTTTATTGTATCGTATACTTTGTAGGAGGTAACTCCAAACTGACCAAGATAAATGTTCTCGGTAATATTTGGAAATCACAAAGAAAAATACAATTAAAAAATAATATGTGTTTCCTATGAAGGATAACGATATGGGTTTATCACATATATATAGATAATTTATGGGAAAAAAACGTGACCACTCAAATCACATGCATTGGAATTTGAATTTTTACCTCGCACTAAATAGGTATTATATTTGAGTGGATCATAACCCAACGTATTGATTAGTTTTTCCTATGCTGATCACGTCTCAAAACAATAAATTATGCACGCATGACTGCGAACCACCCTTGAGACACTCCTGCCCCTAAAAGGGCAAGGAACCTAATGATAGATGGTGCATCTTTATCAATTGCGTGATTTCCGGTGTGGGAGAATGTAAAATAAACCAAAACCAATAATTATATTGTGAACGCCTGTTAGAAATAAGGAAAGAAAGGATAATTCGATCTTATTATCTGTTAGTTTTCAGTTCCTACATTTTTTTAAGTTTTGTTGCAATGTCGATCAATACATTTTTATAAAAAAGGAACTGCAAGTTTAATTTGAATGATAGCTAGACATAATAATGATCATCTGTAAAAATTACATCAATATCGATTATGAAAAATGGAAGAAAATCGTACTTTATATTCACCGAATTACACGTAGGTTGTAGTCGAGCTCTCTCGACTTTGAATACTTTTCAGCAATTGATCATTTCAGCACCCGCTTGAATTTATAAATATTGTTAATTACTTTTCTGACTTTAAAACATCCGCTACTTCGTTTCCCGCAGAAAAGTCAAATAAATCTATCTTGCTTTTGCTTTACTACAATTAAATAAAAGCAGGATACTTTCATTGGTGTTTCAGTTGCTTTGAAGATGCATATTTTATTTATAAGTCACACTGCAGGGCATTTCAAAAATGATTTCACCTGGCCTTTGCGAGTAGGTTCCGGTCGTGGACTTTTTGCTTCTCCTTCTCCTGTTTCTGGTCGACGATATCACATAAATCGCAGCACCTTTAGCAGGCTGAATATATATATATATTTTTTCACTTTTATTGTATTTAGTCCATTCGCAAGTTTCACAGGCACAATCAAGTTTTTCGCTTTTATTATGGAGACTATAAAATATTTTACAGTGCCATCTGCTCAGGCTATCTCTCTTTCTCTCTCTCTCTTTCTCTCTCTCTCTCTTCTCTCTCTCTCTCTCTCTCTCTCTCTCTCTCTCTCTTTGTCCCTTTCATGTGTCTATCTCTGTCTCTGTCTCGAAACGAAATTTATTGCTGGCATTTTAAGTGTAATATCTTTCAGTTTATTATTGCTCAGGCGCATAAATATTTCAAGAGTCGACTTTTCTCCTTTATTCATTACCACACAGTGCACAAGAAACACAATAATAAACATTTATATCCGAATTTTTCGTCTTTGAGGTTGCGGTTTCCACACCTGACTCGTGTCCTGCAACCTCAAAGAGAATTTCAAAGTCAGCCAACAAAACTTGAATTCCATTTTAATGACTAACGCAATAAAAAATAAAATATGCACATATAGTATATAAACTAAATTATATATATATATATTTCTCGTTAAAAAACCCTATTTGAGCATGGAAAATTTGATTAGTCAGGGTTTGTTATCGTCAACCTAGAGAGAGAAAGAGGCTATCATTAAAACATGAATAAGTCATTTTCCCATTAGTAGTAATACAATTAATCATTTCTATTATTAATAATACTGCCTCATTTTTACAACATATGGCTTGATTGAACTGTCTTATCTTTAGCAAGCTCTGAATCTGAAAGCCATTAGTTTTTAGCTACCCTTGTAAAGGTTATCACAATTTTGTTACATAGTGTGTAATTGACTAAACATCCGATTTAATAAACAAAGTTAATTATATTTATTTTCTACAGAAAATAAATTGTGAACAGACAATAACCAACATTATATAAATCCCAATGCATGGATTGATTAGTGGAAAATAAAGTTCTTTTTGATTTCAATAAAATGAAATAAACTTTACCTGAGTATGGTATACGAAAATTTCGATTCCAAATATCGGCTCGCTCATACAGACAGATAAAAGAGTGCCGAATCCAGGTCAAGAATATATCCTTTAAGTGGTCAAAGATGCTTCCCTTGGTCTGTTATATACTTTGGCATAGTTCATAATAACTCTTTTAGCCATTTTTAATAGATTTAGATCACTGGCACACTTTTGACGCAATGTATTGCTAACTACTGAGATCATATAGAAACGATTGCTAAAATATAAAGTTTTGTTTTGAAAAACTTAATGTTTTCGAAGCTTGATCAACTGCTTGATTGAATACTAACCATCTAATCATCCGTTGTACGAGTATTTTGGGAAATCCTGTGGGGCATTGCTTTTTATTCTTTAATTTTTATATCTATAGTTGAAGTTGCACTCATACAAAATCAGGCTGACATTTATGGTGTGTGAGCAGCAGTAGCTAATTTGATTGTTGCCCAGCTGCAAGCATGAGTCGGATGGCTGTGCATATCGAATAGATTGCGAGTTGCGCTTACAAACTGCACTAAATTGATTTTGCATAGTATGCATTTTAAAATTAATTAACTTAACTCTTGACTTGACAAAGCGCAAAGGCGCAAATGAAGCAGACATTTTGAGACCGCTGTCCATTGTCTTGTGTGTGTGTTTGCGTGTGTGTTTCACATCAAAGGATACGCAAGAACAGTAGGGAGGAGGATGAGTTTGATTTGATTTGACTTGACCAAGAAATCAATATGCAAACCACCTGAACAACAGGCAGCTGGAAAGGCAATTAATTTACCCATAGCTGTGTGTGACTGTGGCTTGCTATTAGTATTATTATTCTGCATCATTCATCAAAGTATATGCGTGCGGTGTTTAAAATTCAAAGGACAACATCGTGCACGAGAAATCTGCAAGCATAGGATTCCTTATTGCTGCCTCTGACGCTGGATGAAAAAAAATAAATTAAATATCCAATTTTATGACTATGAAAATGACAGGCCTTTTGCTGTCCTTGTTTGTTGAGTTTGCAACCTGAAACAGGCGGAGCTGTAGTTGCAACAGGATGCTGGCTACACGCAGCGTTAGGGTCTCTTACACACACACAGATGCAAACGTACACACAGAATGGCCGACGTATGCCACCCGCTGAACTCCCTTAGACGGACAGATGATGCATGTCCTCATATTGCACTGATTTATGTGTATATACAAGGACCACCCACTGCTCCTGTGTGCAACATGCTCCCTTTTGGCTTTCCTCGAAAGCCAGACAAATGCAGCCGGTAAATATCAATATTGTGGTTGTTGTTATTTCTGCTGTTATGGAAAATGCAAAATATTCTGCTTTTGCATTCGATTTCCTTTAAAAAATAGCTTAAATTTAAATTAAGGACAAATCGTTGCCCAACGGCGTTACTTTTCTGTCGTTTGAAATTATAATCGCAGAGCACAACTAACGATTAAAAAAAAATATATATAATAATAGAGAAAAAACAGAGGTAATTGAAGCTCCAGGGACGAACCAATTTGTGTTGGACAACGAACCACTTTTTCATACCCATTGAAAATGAATAAAACGGGCTCAATAGAGATATAACCTATATATATCAGGTTATCCATCAGAGACTATTAGAGTTAGAGATTTCAAATTTGGAAAGCTAGAACTCGTATACAATTAGATCAAGTTTATTTTATGATATTTCACAAATATCGATAAAAATCGGTTATCGATAGCAATCAGAGTTCACGGTATCTCCTCGTCGAGATCTCTTGACTAGAGCATGACTCCTTATTTTAAACTGAAGGCATAAAAACAAATTGATATACATTGCAGCACAACATTTGCATTACTTTGTTACGTGACATTGTTACACAATGGAGATTATCCTATTTAATTACACACACACTGAGGGTCACGTCAATGTAACTGTTTTTTTTTTAACAATTTAATTGTTACTTATAAAAGAGCTTGGAGAACCTATAATTTATATAGGTCGTCATTTATATAAAATCGTTGTAAAATAAGTATATAATAGAAATTATGAATATAATTGTGATTAAAATAAGCCCAAAACACAAAATTCTTTATAAGCTGTACTTCTTGCTTTTAATATCGCTTGTTAAAGCTTGTAAAGTTAAAATATATTTGAAGAAGAAAAGTGTAAGTTTATAGAATTTTCTGCGAGTAATAATAATGCTTTATGTGAGTCATTTATATTTATTTTGAAATGCATAATATGATTCGTAACAAAATTATAATCTTCATTTGTATAATCAAAATAATAAAATTAATCAAAAGCATTTCGTAAACTATTTTCGTAACAAAATAGTATTTACAAAACACATTAAATATGCTGTTGATAACCTACGTGAAACTTATTTTTACATTTCGACAATCTTTATATGGGTACTTGGGCCGTGACTTTTGAAACTTGTCGCAAAACTTTTGAATTCGTCTGTTAGATTAAGATTATATTATGTAAGCGATGCTTTCATTTCAATGCTAATGGGGTCTTTTCATATATACGAAAACAAGTGATAGCGTTTCTCGTTTGTCTGGCGTAAGCAACTGCGAAATACTCAATATCAATAAATCATCATCAGTGTGTCAAAACGAAACCCGAATCGGAACCACACACCCATAATAATTATTAATGTACTTTTTAAATTTGGTTACTTTAGCTGTAAAGCTGTGAGTTATATGGGATTTCGTAATTATTGTGGAGGAATATGCCTGGCCGGGAAAAACATATATGCTTTGTGATACCATAGAAATACGAAAAGCAATCTGCCTTACAAATTTAATGACATTCCATTCAAAATTTTATGAAATATATGACTCAATCGATTTGCATTTATCGATGTTATCGATTTACCTGCGCTAGCATGGACGACTATTTATTCCAAGAGCCAAACTTCTACCTTTGGTATAAAAAGATAGGAATACAAATGTTGTGTTGATCATTTATCTGTTTAAAATATATTGGGTGTCAAAACAAAACGAAAAAATTAAACGGTTACGGTGAAGGTTAAAGTGTAAGGATTCAGATAATCCTTTTTGCAAAGTGTTTTCTGTATTCGGTTGCTTATTGGTACTTTAGAAATATATGCATTCCTTATATTTCCTTACATTTAATATACCCCGTTTCAGCAAAGGGTATACCGGATACAGGGTAGCAAAAGTATTTATAAATATAAACCAATTTGTGTTGAAATGTTATTTATTTGACTGGATGGCTGGCCTGTCAAAGCCAGGGCCCTGCTAGCCCCCATCTCTCCCACTGTTCTGCATCTCTCTCGCTCTCTCACTTGCATCTCATTGGGCGTTTAACTTTGAGCAGCAAGAGCTGCGGCTTAACTGAAAATCCAATTTGATGTTGTGAGCACGCAAATTAATGGAATTATGTCTGTTCGGGAAAAAAAAGAATGGATTTAGCATATGAGATGAGAGTTGAGAGAAATATCAGCTTGAAAGTTCTCGCAGCCAATGGGATTTTCCAAACCGATTTTACCGTTGTTGTCATAGCAGCTGCCACGCTTATGGGAATGGGGAAATGAAATATAGTTGTAGAACTTCTTTCATTTTCGCAACAAAGTTTCTCTTCAGTATCTGGGTGTGTGTGTGAGTAACAAGCATGAAACTTTTATTCAAACTAAAAATGAGAAAAAAAAACAAATTGCAAATAAATTCACCAATGAAATGTAAAACTGGGCTTTAAAGGGCTTCGCTCGTATGCTCGCTCGCATTGCAGAGGATGAAGGCTCGTTGGATGGATGGAAATGTGATTACTTTCATCAAAATTACATCAATCATAAATGCACTCATTCAGTGCCAGACGTCATGCAAGCAGCCATACATTCTATCAAGTCAACACATTTCTAGTGTTTCTTCCTCGTGCGTTTTTTTATGGCCCCATTTTTGTTCAAGCTCTCCAAATTTCTCATTGTTGCTGTAGCTTTTATGCTTGTGGTTGTTAGTATTGTTGTTGCTGTGGCATCCTTTCAGCATTTTCTAATTGAAATTGATTTAAAATTATTTATACATTCGTTGGTCCGCAGCAACGCACTTGGGGCGGCATGGTGCTGGAAATGAATGGTATGGGTTGGTGCTGCTGCTGATGCTAATGGTATAACCCAGACAAACAAAGCAACATTTTTTTTCTAATGCCCTACAGCAAACCAGTTTTGGGGCTTGTATGTATGGGATTTGGATATGTATATGTGAGTTTAATAAATTGTGATTAACATTTAATTACTACTTGACTAAAATTACTACTATTTTGTGTTGTATTTCTGTTTGATTGCTAGCAACCATTTGTCAAACTATTTCTCACTTGATTCCGTAATTTGTATAGCTGATGATCAGCGAGAAGATGATATAGAATTCTGAAAAAAAGCACAGGCTTAATAAAGATTTAGATTTGGCAAAGCATTGTAGCGGACTTTATATGATTGTTAAATACTACAAATAATTCTGATTTACATTAGCTCAGTTGTGAGATATTTTAAAAATATAATTATTTTTTTGCGACTCCGAATTGGAATTGTTATTGACTTGGATGGAAATTGCTTATAAGAGTTTACTGAATGTCGTTATTATTTTGACATATTTATTTTCCATTTGCCAACATTTTGTCCAACATTTTTTTCCGACTTTCTGTAAAGTATAGAATATGTTTGCAACGCGAAGGTTCCTTTTCAGCATGAGAAATATCTATTAATTGGAATTACTTGCAAGAATCTATTCAATTTTGTTTGGCGCATTATAACCCCTATATATATGTGCGAAAGTGTGTGGTATGTGTGAGTGGGAGTGGGTGTCAGTGCGCGTGTGTGTGTGTGTGGGCGGATTGTTGGCCCAAAATAGTTTGCTACCCGCTTCCACAGTTTATGGCTTGTCATTGAAAACATGGGGGTAGTAGCTAATTATTTATAAATACGTATATATATATATATATATATATATATATATATATATCACAATAATTTGGAATGGTATGTCAGTTAAACTGGACTTGAGAAACTTTTTTTTTAAGTGAGCTGCTCCGAACGAACCGAGGCGGGCCGAGCCGAAACGAACCAAGCCGAGTCGACCAGTTTATTTTATTTTTTGCGAGCACGCGAGCGAGGAGAACGCTGAATAGCAGCAGCAGCAGCACACCGAATGGCCATGGAACATAAATATTATGATGAATGGCTTTCAAGTGGAACGTCGACACACCCGCCGCCGCCTCCCGGGTCTAATGCCCTGAGACTCCAGATCGAATCTACTATGTTGGCGGACGTGCTCTCCGCTCTCGTGTGGGCATGTGGCAAGCTTCCCACTTAAGCGTATACATATATCAAACAGGAGACTGGCAGTACCAGACTACAAAATACCTACTACCCAGATGGAACATGTATATACAACAAGAGAGTGCTCTGATCTCGCTAGCTCCTATGGATGTCGGACAAGCAGACAGGACGATCGATAAGTCTATTTCAACTAGGCTTAAAAATATATAACAAAATGTTGATTGAAGATGCACCCAGCTGCTTTGCATTCTCTAGATCTTATATTTTTGGGGATCGCACAGATAGCCCGACAGACAAGGCTATATCTCTATCTCTTATATTTTTTTTTAGGTCGACCATATAAACACAGGTCGCACATGCTATATCTACTATGCTATATCTATAGTTATACTTGTAACATAAGCTGCTTTAAACTCGTTTTTAATTTTTAATGTTTTTTTTTTTACTTCGGACAAACAGATGGACAGATAAGACTGTATACCATCTCTTATATCTTTTGAGCTAGGACAAACAGACAGACAAAGCGACAAACTGATCCTATATGAACTATGTTTAAGAATATATAACCCTATTTGAGACTGAACAGACAGACGTTCAAGGTTTTATCAGCTGAACTTTTGGTGCTCTTCAAGGGCATACATATATATGCCCAATGTTCCCAAACATGCTCCCATTAGCATGCATGTTATTATTTATTAACTAATTGATGATAACCGCTTTCTTCATCTGTTTTGTAATATGTACAGGGTATATAAAAAACAAAATGGTTGTTGTTTGCCACATGATGATTTATGGGGCATTTCAAAAGTTGAGCAAAAAGAGATGCGTTGGAGAAAACTGCGACACACTTTCTCTCCATTTACATTGTAGTCAACGTCAGTGCTGTAAACCCTAAGATGGATCGTTGTCATTGTCGGATCGTAGCTCACACACACACACACACAGACACACTGACAAACATGCTTTGGATCCCCAGTTGTTCCAATTGCAATGTCGAACCACCAAATTTTTGCACAAACTGTAACAAAGCTCGCAGCTCTCTGAGTCTGTTGTGGCGCATTCATCAATGTCCATGGCGTTTCCGTTAACACACTCACACACGCACATGCATATAAAAACACACAGACATAGTCATATACACATATACAGTGGCTTGGCAGTTGCATGTAAAAGGCTCGCATACCAATGCAGTAATCTTTATCGAGCAAGAGCATAATCAATCAATCGGATTTATGTGCTCCAACTCAAGATAAAACTAATCAATCTTGGGCCCTGCGACACTCAGAGACGAACAAACAGCAGCCTTTCTCCGTATCTTTCCCCTTTGCCCCTTTCTTTCTTTTCCTACTTGCAGTAGGAGGCAGCGATATTTATTTGTTTACCGAGCTAAGCTCTTTTTCTCCATTACTTTTTTTTTCCATTGCGAAATTTATGCGCTCTTGTCTCGCTGAAAACTTGCTGCGATTAATTATAAAATGAGAAATTGCCATTTGGAATCGGATATTTAAACATATCCTTCAGCTAAACGTAATGTTAAAACAAGAAATCTCTGACGTTTTCTCTGCTGGTGACCCATACACAAGCCATGAATTGGAAAGTTGTCGTACAAGAAAGTTAATGTAATCAATTACAAAAAGAGAAAATTCCAACAGATATTAAAATTCATCACTAGAAATTGTAATATGAGACTTCTGCTAAATACAAATTAACATGTAAATTCTAGGGTTTTATTCATAGCTATAATCATAATTATTGGAGGTTTTTTTTTTACGACATAAGTAATGCCCATAATCTTATAATGGAAAGTTAACCAAATAAACGTGTTGGAGCATTTCCTCATTCGACAACAGTTGGTGGCTCGACGAGCCCATCAGACTACTGCAGCTTATCGCAATGGTTGCTTTCAATTGAGATTAGATTAGATAACATACATAGTTACAGACGATCAATCATTGATATTCCAGCAGGGAAAGTGTTGGTCCCATAAATTATATTCACTTAAATAAGCAATACAGGAAAATATAATTAAAATAGGCACTTGTCTGTTTTTTTTTATGGTATATTATCCTCAATATGGCAGTCAATGTGTAAAGTCCACTTGAAGATAAACCACTCGATTAACAACTATTCGAGTGCACGAGTATTAGACGTTTATATAGCTGTCGATAAGAGCTTCAAAAATTTGTTTGTAAATCTTGTTTGATTAGCTTTTGAGGTTATTATACCCACCGAATCCATTAAAAATGGTTATGAATAAGTTGTGTAAAAAGTATGTAACAGGCAGAAGTATGCATGAAGAATATATATTCCTGGTCAGCTCAAGTTTTGAGTATAATTTCTCGTATACCATGTGTGCTTATTTGATTGCATCGAACATCCTTCCCGTTTCTTGAATATCGATGTAAATCGATTACCGATTGCAATAAAAATCTATAATTTTAAAGATATATCGTTATAATGGGGTATATTTATACCTTGACATAATATAAATTGTCTATAAAAGTTTGATTTCAATTGGTTTGTTTGAACAGTTAAGACTTGGGTTCAGGGTGTCTCCCCAAACGAGTTCTTTCGACTAGACCATTCTTACTAGTATGATATATTAAATACATATATATTTATCAAGAATTTGTACTGCTGACTTGCTTTAAGAAATTCTCATTTACAAAGGCAATCAATTTAAGGCTATTTACGCTTTTTTATGTATACTATTTTGTCCTTTCTTTACTATTTACAGTCGGAATCAAATTCATCGGCATCCGCCAAATTTACGCTGTTCAAGTGCGTCTATTGCGCCCAGCTGCTGGGCCTCAATGATCGACCCAAGCTGTTGGAATGCCTCCATGTGGCATGCGGACAGTGTGTGAACACAAAGTTCTCCGAACTGGATCGTTCGTTGCCGCCACTGATCCACTGTCCAGTGTGCGATAATGCCTCACAAAAGGGTTACATCATCGAGAATCAATTCTTGATTGAGCAATGCGCCGCTGGTGATGCTGGCGATGGCAATGGTGTCGGCGATGGTTCGAAGAGTTCACAAGCTGCTAATATTCAGTGCAGCAGCTGCTCGGATGGTGCTGTTGCCACATCCTGGTGTGTAGACTGTTCCGAATATATATGCGATAGTTGTGTTCAAGCGCATCAACGTCTCAAGATCACCAAGGATCATACGATCAAGCCAAAGGATGAGGCCAACAATGAACAACTCGCCGGCACTGTCGGCGTGGATAAGCTGCACATGTGCCAGCTGCACACACAGGAGAAGCTATCGCTCTTCTGTGAGACATGCGACAAGTTGACCTGTCGCGATTGCCAGCTGAGCGATCATCGAGATCATAAATACAAATTCGCCCATGAGATTGCCACCGAATCGCGACAAGCTCTCTCCACACTCGTCTCGGAGATCAACTACAAACGCTTTTTGCTGTCATCGGCCACCAAGGTGATCGATGATCGACAGCAGCTAATACATGACAAGAAGAAGGACCTGATCAAGGAGATTACAGCCATGGTAGTGAAGATCACCAATACGGTTAATATGCGTGGCAAACAGTTGGTGATGCGTCTCAACGAGGTGTGCGACAGCAAACTGAAAGTCCTGGTCGAGAAAAAGGAAACGTTGCAGTTGCTTTCAGATAATACAGATCATTGCATTGAATTCATGCAGAATGCGCTCGAAAAGGGCAGTGATTTTGCCATTTTATCTAGCAAAAAATCACTGGTGCGTCATCTGCAGAAACTGAAATGTCAACGGGCTGATATACCCAATCCCGAGATTCCGGTTAGGATTCAGGTGCAGCTCAATCAGGTCACCGAACTTCAGAAGGTCATCTCACAGCTGGGCATTGTAATTGTCGATGGGAAACCATATCCACCGGCACCCGCGCCATCACCCAATGGCCCACAACCGCCGCCGCCACGTCAGCCACCCAGTCCGAATATGGCGCCACCGTTGCGTCCCGTTCTGCCGCCAGGCATGCCGGCAGGTCTCTCCCCGAACGGACCGCCAGGCGGCTTTGGCGTGCAGAATGGCCCGCCACTGTATAGCAATGCCGCCGCACAACAGCAATTCAGCAATCTGTCCATGAGTCGCTCCTTTCCAGGCGACGGGTCAGGTAAGGGTATGCTGCAATTTACAGTATTTTTTTTATATATATATAAGTACACAGCATATTCAATACACTCTGCGAAATTCAATCAAGGGCACAGGCTTTAATTCTTATATTGAAAATATAATTTTTGAAATGTTCTTTTGTTTTACATTAAATATAAGTTGATTAATAAACGGATAGAATGTAGAAATGTTTACAAGGAAATGCAAAAGAAAGATTAATAGTCTTTCAATCTACTACATTTGATTTTTACTTTAGAGCATTCCACTAACTACATTCTTGCTAGCAGATCAATTTTAAACCAGCCCAAACTGGACGAGAAAGGTGTTCTCACATATTCCTTAAATGAATAATATTATAGAAAAATTTAATTCTAGAATTGTGACTTGTTTCCAAATTTAGTTTATTATCTTCAAAATTCTATTTAACATTTTATAAGGATAAATATCATCTGCCTTTATTTTGTATTTTGCAGAGTGCATATTATTACTTTTTCCTAAACGTTGTTTTTTAGGGTCAGTGCAGTTTTCAAACCATTTTTCAGACCGGGGGTTGACCTTTCACATGAATCCTTAATCCTTAACCTAAATTCGATAAAAATCAATGAAGTCAATGATTAATGTTTATCATGTAGTGTAAGCAATAAATACGAGGTGTGTTCAAAAAGTATCGCGAATTTTGAATTTTCGCGGGTTACGTATAATCGAATTTCGATTTTTTTGTAGCGTTATGTTGGTACTCATGTCTCTCACTTATGCCGACAAGCTCGGCCATTTTGAATGTTCACTTAATTGTTGACAGCTGCTTTGCTTGCACGTGTTTTGGATCGTCTTCGATTTTTACCTATTCAAAAAAATGGATCAAAGAACCTGTATCAAATTTTGTGTGAAAAACGAAATTAAGTGCGCGGATGCATTCCGAATGTTGATTGTGGCATACGGAGAAGCTACCTTGGACCGAAGCAACGTTTATCGGTGGTACAAAATGTTCTCAGAAGGCCGAGAAGATGTGAACGACGAAGAGCGTGCCGGACGCCCGAGCACTTCAACAACAGACGAAAAAATTAATGGAGTGGAGAAAATGGTATTGGCCAATCGTCGAATCACCGTTAGAGAAGTTGCTGAGGAGCTAGACATATCGATTGGCTCATGCCATTCGATTTTTATCAATGATTTCGGCATGAGACGGGTCGCCGCGAAATTCGTACCAAAATTGCTCAATTGCGACCAAAAACAGCATCGCATGAACATTGCTAATGAGATGTTGGACTCTGTCCGCGACGCCCCAAATTTGCTCCAGAGGGTCATAACTGGTGGCGAATCGTGGGTTTATGTTTACGACGTGGAAACCAAAGCTCAATCATCTCAATGGAAGCTGCCGCACGAACCAAGACCGAAAAAAGCGCGCCAAGTTCGGTCGAATGTGAAAGTTTTGCTGACAGTTTTCTTCGATTGCAGGGGCGTGGTGCATCATGAGTTCTTGCCACAGTAGAACGGTCAATAAGGAATATTACCTGCAAGTTATGCGCAATTTGCGCGAAGCAATCCGCCAGAAACGCCCGGATTTGTGGAAGAACAAAAATTGGCTTTTGCACCACGATAACGCCCCTGCTCACACATCGTTGCTTGTGCGCGACTTTTTGGCCAAAAACAACACACTAATGATGCCGCAGCCACCGTATTCCCCAGATCTGGCCCCCTGTGACTTTTTCTTGTTCCCTAAACTGAGGAGGCCCATGAAAGGACGACGTTACGCTACGCTTGACGAGATAAAGACGGGATCGAAGGAGGAGCTGAACAAGATAAAAAAAATGATTTTTTGAAGTGCTTCGAAGATTGGAAAAACCGTTGGCACAAGTGTATAATATCTCATGGGGATTACTTTGAAGGGGACAAAATAGATATTCATGAATAAATAAATAATATCTGAAAAAACACAAAATTCGCGATACTTTTTGAACACACCTCGTACAAAAACGTCAATCAGTTATTCAGACAGTTAATCAATCAGTCAGCACACGCAGTTTTATTTATTTTATTTGTATTTAATCAACTATAAAAAATTATTCAGTGCATCTTTTTTGCCAAAAAAAAAATAAACTACAAATATCATATTTATATCAATTTGTGCTTACAGTTCGATTTGGTGGCATGCCGCCGGTGGGCATGCAGCGTCAGGGTCAGCCACATGTCAGCTCCTCCACACATCCGCAGAATATGGGTACGTTAAACAACTGAACAATTAACCCCCAAAACGTAAATAGTAAACATAACTTTCCCCATTGTATTTATTCCTCTCTTTTTAGACATCAGTTTGCGTGGTCTTTTGAATAATCAGGCGGCGCAGAGCCCAAATGCTCATATGGCCTTCAATGGGCCGCCCAGTTATCCTGGTGGACCACAGGGTGCACCATCACCGGCCCATCAACAGCAAATGCCACAAATGCGTCCGCATTTTATGCCTGGGCAGCAGAATTTCGGGCAGGGCGGCGGACCCGGCGGCGGCGGCGTCAGAGACACCAACAGCTTCATGAACAGCAGTGCGCGCTTCCAGTCGCAATATCAACGCATGGCGAACCATGTCCAACAGCAGGCGGCAGCAGCAGCTGCGATGGCTGGTGCGGGTGGCGGAGGCGGCCAGATACCTTCGCCCGGTTCACTGCAACGGCCCCCAATGATGCCCAATCCCATGCAGAATGTAAGCGAATAAGCAAGCGTGAACTATTTTTTTATCATTCAGACGTGTTTCCAATTTAGAATTGAAATTGCTTGCTGACACATTAAAAGTCGGTAAATTTATAAGTCCATTAAATGATTCAAATTTTATTATACCCTGCACCCATTAAAAAATGAAAAAAGGAAAATCAATTTTCCGAGCAATAATAATGATCAATGGTAAAAGTTTCTTTAGGATCTGATAAAAATCTGTTAGAGCATCTGTTAGTCGAGCTGTCTCGACTAAAGTATTCGAAATAATAGCTTTCAACAATTTTCGTAACGGTTTTATATTTTTTCCTCAACTTGAATAATAGTAAAATATTATTAAGCGTTAGTTGTTCACGTATTTTCCAATTGTTAAATTTTATAATTAGTCAGCTCAAGCTGAAGTTGTGAAAAACTCAGAGTCCAGAAAAGTGTGTCTTTGTTTTGTTATTATTTGGTTTGTCCATATACAAGAGTGCATAATTATATTTTGGAACATGCCTGTTTCAACCCCAATTATAAATGAATTAATTAATGTGAGAATAATTGTAAATTTCTTTTTAGGCGTTGGGGTTTCATGGGAGCCAGGCTGGCTTTAACGCTGGTCCGCCGCAAACGTCGCCGCAGCTGAACAGCGCTATGCACAGCCTGGCGAAGTGGCATATACCACAATCCGCGCAGCAATCAAACAGTGAGTTTTCTGTTGCGGCAGCAGCAGTTGCAGTTTGCACACAGTTTAATTAACATTTCAATTTGTTTTATAGTTTGCCAACAGCAAGGGCCACTTTTGCCGTTCGCCAATGGACGTCAGACATCGGAAAATTTTAAAATCTCATTGAAATCGCCAAATACTCTGAAGAATAGCACACCGCCCAGCAGCGTTAGTGTTGGTGGCCCACCCAGTTTGCCAGCCTTGGGCAATGGGACGACATCGGCCAACAATTTGGCGCAATTGAATGCCGCCGCCCTGGGCCTGGGGCCCGCTGTATCCATACTCTCCAATGTCACATCGACAAATCCAAAGACACCCAGTCCCAGCACACATGAGGTAAGACATATCAACCTCAATATTATTGTCTGTTTGCTGACCATATTGCTTGTGTTATTTTGGGAATAGAATACCAAGGATTTTACCGAGCCCATTGATAAGGTGCGTGATGATTCCATAAATGATCTGATTGCCACCATCGCAAAATTGGACTCGAATGGTGTGCAGGTGCTGCCAGAGGGACGTACCAAGACCACCTCTCCTCAGGTGCACAGCTCAACGGATCTGTCCAATACTCAAGAAGGTAGGCGCTACAATCACACTTCAAGCTATTCACGCGTTGGTCTCGGCTACATTTATAATGGGTGTTGGGGTGTGTGCGTTTTTTGTGTGCTGTTGTAGTTGATCTTTTAAGTCTGTTTTCCATAGTAATTGAGGAATTCTTATATATAGCCATAATAAAAACTATATGAATCTACAAAACTATATGAACAATGTAAATTTAAATATAAGGGCAAACATTATGTCTGATTCTGTTATTTCTAAACAAACCATTTCAACGATGCTAATATACATAATATGCATAATTTACAGCTTGTTATGATGTAGTTTATTTAATAAATCCTCTATGCATTTTATTATAACATAGTCTTATGTTTTAACATTACTTTTGTTGCTGGTTGATATCGATATTCAATTCTCATATAACTTTGCTTTGTTTATTTCTATTTTCAAAACTGCAAACTCGTTTCTCAAAAAAAAACTCCCCAAAAAAATAAAAATAAAAAACAAACAATCTAAACGCGAAATAAACAAAAACAAATAAATTACTAACCAAACAAACAAAAAACATGGTATACAAACAAATCAAATACAAACAACAACAATACATAAAAAAATACACATACACTCATATACCCATACGCAATCCCACGCACACACACACACACACACACAACCACATATGTAAAATGCCAAACCAAAAAACTAATCATATCAGTTAATAATAAAAACGAACAAAAAGACGACCCCAATGAGGATTGGTGTGCCGTGTGTCTGGATGGCGGCGAATTGATGTGCTGCGATAAATGCCCCAAAGTATTCCATCAGAATTGTCACATACCCGCGATTAGTTCGCTGCCGGACGAAAGCGAATCCTGGCAATGTCTGCTCTGTGTCAATCTCAAGGAGCTAACCAAAGCCGAATCCAACGAGAAACCGCATCCCAACGAGCTGAGCACCGTCGAGCTGCGAATACTGCAACGTATCTGTCTAGAGCTGTACTGTCAGTACGAGCAGAGTCTCAACTTTCGCGAACCAGAATCGCCGGCCAATTCACAATACTATGAGATTATTTGCAAGTAAGTAGCACAACCAGCCAATAAATATTTATAATTTTCTGATTAAATTTAAATGTTTTTTCCTTAGCCCCATGTCATTGGATGTTATACGCACGCGGCTGGATCCCTCCAGTCCCAATCATTACAAGGATATAGCTGGTTTTGTTTTCGATGTGCGTCTAATCTTCAAGAATACGTATCTCTTCTATCAGGTGAGTGAATCGAGTATTTATTTGTGTGTTGTCAACCAGTCAATACATTTTGTGTTGCACTTGATTTCACACAGGAGGATTCGAAAACGTTCAGCAATGCCAAGTATTTGGAGAACTTCTTCGAAGAGCAGCTGGCCAAATGGTTGCCGAACTTTGGCAGCAAGATCGGTGCAAACGGTGCATCCACCTCGAATTCGCCAAGCTTGCTGGCTGCAGCGGCCGGGTCGCCCGCACCAATTGAGAACGGTCGCAAGAGCTGCAGTTCTGCGTCGTTGGCGGACAGTGAGGATGCTTGCTTGCCGGCCAAACGGTCGCGTCGCTCGGCGCACGAATAGAACGAACTTTCGCCCGACGAGAAGGGCACGGATGAGCAGCCGCCGGTGGTAGAGGATAATCAAAAGCAACAACAAAATCAGCCGCCAATTGAGGATGAGAAGCAGCAGAGGCAAGAGTCGCACTTTGATGATTTGGAGCTGGAGTTGCCACAGCGACCGCGTAGTTTGGGTAGCAATACGATACAGGAGAGTGCCGACTACGTGCTTCAGCTGCTGCATGCATATGCCGCTGCATTTGGACTCTAATTCGATTCAGGTGGAACATATCCGTACACACAAACACACACAGACACACACGCTCACAAACTATGAAGACCAGCACTGTTATAAATTATATATTGCCGGTATTACAACAAATAATATATATACACATATATTAAAGAATTTAGAAAAAAAAAAGCAGACAAACTAGTGGCTGGTGTACATTTAGTTATTAATCCCCCCCACACACACACACACACACACACACACACACACAAAACATACTGTAAATACACAAGTCATTTGATATGATTTATTTTCGATTATAATTATGCATGAATAAACTCGATGGTCACGTGAAGAATATCTTTTAGGCTACAGTCTTAAGTGTTGAATATACATATGTAAACAGATATACCAAGTAGAGACTAAATCTAAGTTTAGTGACAAACTGTACTCCAAATTATGGCATGAAGAGTGTTTTTCCCCAAACTCTCTCTTTCCTTTAACCCTATATCTGTTGGAGTTGTATTTACTTTTGTGATAGCGATAAACAATAAAAAAAAAAAACAAAAAGGAAATGAACAAATTATATTCTAATATGTATATTAATTACATACCCAACTCATTTCGACATTTCTTTTCACTTGTTACGTTCGAATGCTATGTACGATATTTATTGCCCATAACATATATCTATATATATATATATATATATGATTTTTTTCTTTTCACCCATTCGCTCATTTAAACCACAAACATTCGTATACTATTTAAGAAGACACTCGTAATAAGTTGCAATTAGAGTTTATAAGTTTAATTGAATCAAACACAAAATATGAACACATATTCATTTATATGCAAAATATATATAATTACCCAATAAGCATAGATATTTTAATGTTGTACGTTTGACGTTTAAGCAATAGTCTACAAATATATATATGTATATCTATAGAGAGAAAGAGAGCCGATCAGGCATACAGCCAATCAGTCTACTAGAAAAGCCCATTAGAGCCATAAACACATAAAAAACTACTATAATCCGCAATAAGATAACACACTACTCTCATATGAATTGGTATTGCAATGTATTTATCCAAATCAGTCAAATGCTGTGCCCATTTACTTTGTTTATTTTTTTAATTGCATACGATGATGAGATCTAAAACTTGAATAGAACTCAATTCGCCAATAACGCGAATATTTTTATAAATATTTTAACTTCAATATCTCCTAAATGAACTACTCAAAGCTGCAGAAATAAAGCAAATCCTATTGATGTCACACAATGAAAATAAACATGAAATTGAAATTATATAGATATACTATCGACAGAAAATAACTATATATATATATATATATATATATGTTTTAATTAGTGGAACATGAATGTGTGCTATCCTATCGAAATTACAGCAATGCAAATGAAAGTGAAATAATATACATACAACATGCTGAAATACCTAAGTATGTTTATGGATGTTGAATATGAAACCATAGAAATTATTTTATCTGTTTTTAGTTGTAAGTTTTATGATAAATAACTACAAAAATAACTAATGAATGTACTACTTACTATCAAGTGGATTTTTAAATAAATTGAAAAAGGCAACATTTCATTTTTCATGTAGAGTCAACTCCAGACTAATCAGTATTCCGTGTGAGTCTAAAGGGTGTTTTCAAATTTCACCCACAAAAATGAAAATGGGTGGGAAAACTTTAACATTTTTGTTCTAATTTAGCAGAAACCTCCCTAGACATATCTTAAAACAAGAACTTGATTACTGCGAGAAAGATATTCAATTCCTATTTCCAGCAACAAATGCCATACTAAAAAATCTACATAAGATTTGAATAAGGTAAAAAATAATTTAAATTCCTTATATAAAACTAAAAGTTATTTTGAGTACTAAAACGCTTTGTTCTTGATTCAAGAATGCAAAATTTCACGTCAAGACAAAAAGGACATCAAGAATGACATTTCTAAATAAAATTGTTTGTATACTCTTGAAACGAGTTCTAGCTTAGTTGTGTATAGTAGTTTAGTACACAGTATTTCTCCAAGTGTACTCCACAAATTTAAAGTAAGGAATTCCAGCCCAGTTGTGTATAAATTGAGTACAACTTATTTCTCCAACTGTGGGCATAGCCGAGCAATACCAGCAATGTGTAATGTTATATATCAAAGAAGCCATCGTCCCGCATATATTGCTCTTCGATGTGACCGCTAGGCTACAGTAAAAACCGTTCATCAATCAACGTCTTCTTCGACACATTGCGACGCACCCAGAGACGAAAGATGTGCCGCAATAGCTACAAAGATTAATTGAGGAATGTCAGAAATTCAGAAATATATTATTAATTTACCATATTCAAGGCGCATGCCACAGCGGCAGCCAACAGTAAACTGGAAGTTAGCAAATTAATTGAGAGTAGCACAAGCAGTTCCAGCACAAAGATGTTTAAATGATTGCCCAGCAATAGCACACGACTAAAGCCCAGGGCATCATCTATATAGAAGGTGCCCTTATCTGTAAGATACACCATTTGTTATATATATAATGCTGTAATATTTGTACCAATAAACGCACTTTCTGTCAAATAGTTTTCAATCTCACAATTGAAGAGTTTCTCCAGCAAAGATTTCTCTTTAATCACATAATCCATATCCTTAATGGCCTGCAAGCAATCTGTATAATTAATATAGATTATAAATAAACGATTAACTTACGTGATCAATGAAGGCGCAAAAGAAACGATTGACGCTGGCATAGGCAATGGAGGTGCGCTCCACCTGACCATCAATACTCGAGATTTGCAGATCCTTTTGATAGAGGAGAGTCTGGGACATACTGCCATTTCGGCTGCGCTGAAATGGCAACAGCAAGCGCTCCAAATAGATGCTGTCATAAATAAATATGAAGGTGGAATATTACCAATAATTATGAGCGAACTTTGTATTAACAAATTTAAATCATTTTCATTTTTCCTGTATTGAAGCCATGACGTGACGTTAGATGTATTGCTTTTGAGAAACTGTTCAGTTTTTGTTAAGCTTAGCGATTTATTGGGTCAAACTTTTTACATGAATTACAAGCGAAAATCGAAGCGAATTTTCAAATTTAAATGCTAGACTATGATCAAAAAGTCATTGCTCGTAGAAGCCGATTAATGTTTGACAAAGTTATTATATTGAAAAATTTAACTATTGAAATTCTCAGTCAGCGCATTACATTATTTCTATGGTGACTCAAAACTGTGACTTTCAGTCTGTACTGGTGTTATCCCGCCTTAAGATTTATTTTAAGGAATTTACTATGATCGGAAAACTTTAATTTTTTCCCGGTATAAATCAACTTACCGTAAATTACGAGGCGGTAGTATAATATAGGCCTGTTTATCCGAATCGATAAGCAATCCTCTTCGTCCGCACATATTCTGTGCCTCTCGCTGCAGTTGGAGGATCATCGAGGACATGTCCGTGTCTGCAAAGCCATGCGGTGAACGTCCGTGTATATAGTAACCAAAGCCAGGTTCCAATAAGGAGAACAACGATATATTCGCTAGACTGCAGAGATCAACAAATTTCTGCAGAGGATTGGCTTGAAGAAGACGACGCAACAGCAATTGCAGGATATAGGTAACCAAATATACTCCAGAGATTATGCAAGAGCTGAAGCTTAAATCGTTGCTCGTGTAACTCTCCAGGAGTTGATGGGCGACGATGACAACAAAAGCTTGAAGTAGACTCGAATATCTTTGGGAAGCACTCAAACGGATCCAAGCATTGGCTGTGAAAAGCACGCGCCAGGCGGAGACATTACTCTCCGCGACATAGGTGCGCACGCTGGAGCACATCGAGGAGCTGTCCAGATTCAAGCGCTGGCCCTCACCGCAGGTGCTCCTTGGTCGCTCCCAATCGATGAGGAACAGTTCCAGCTGGCTGCAGCGACGCAGATAAACAGCCAGGAAGACGAATTGCAGCAGACAAGCCGGATATATGATTAGCGACAGCTGTTGCAGATCGAATGCCTGCAGAGCCAGCAGGAGCAGTGCTGTAACGAGCAGCGCCAGTGCCACATTGGCGGCCAGTTGAAGGAGCAGCTCCAGCAGATTAATTAGCTGGCATAGATCCTCACGTCGTCGTCGTCTGAGATTCTGCAAACGCAACATCGCGGCCACCAAAGCCAGAACTAAAAACAATGGCAGCACCAGCTCCAGCACCAGCTTGGCAGCCACTCCTTGACGCACATGCTCAAATGAAACCCGCAGACGAAAGGGATAAACTTGACTTAAGGATGCATTGCCAGTGCCCAGCTCAATGTGCCGATACCGTAGTCTCAGAAGAGGTAATCCAACGCGATTTCCGGCCTGAATGCTATAATGCAGTTCCACCTGATCCACATAGCGCAGAGATCTGTAAAGCTCCAGCTTGTGGGCATCCTCGTAGCTCGGCAGGGCTTTGTGCTGGCGATTATCTCGCAGCTGTGCTGCGATGAGCTGAAAGCGCTTCACCAGATGCCATTCCTCTTCTTGGGAACGCTGCAATGGTAAGATAAACAAAAAGTTTTAATAATACTTAAATGTATATTTATTTTGTTGAAGTTGAAGATTGACTTTAAATGTATTCTAAAGTCATGGGTCAAAAGTGATTAAGATTTTTAAATTTACATTCATTTAATGTTGATGGATGTTGATATTGAACTAAATCGTATTCTAAATACAAGTCAGACGATTAAGACTATTACATTTATTTAATGTCGATTGAAGTTGGACTTAAAAAGTATTCTAAAGACAATATATTTCAATTTGCATGCATTTAATGATGATGGAAGTTGATCTTAAAACGTATTCTGAAGACAAAATTCAGACAATTAAGATACTTAAATTTTAATTTATTAAATGTAGATGGAGGTTGAACCTAGAACGTATTCAAAACTATAACAAAATTGTTGGTTTTCTAATTAAAAAGTTGTAAAATTATATCCAAATTGGAAAAACCCGAATATTTACAAAAATATATATTTAAATATTTTTATATAAATTTATTCTTACCTGATTCTCAGGCGTCAGTGTCTCGATGAGCACGGGTAACTGATGCAGCAGGAACTGATCGTTGCTGCTAAAGTTTAGATATAGATTGATGTAGTTGTCATTAGCCTGCTGATTGGCCACATCTATAAGCTGCTCCAGACTCAGCTGGCAGTTGATCTCCTTCTGTCGCTGAGCAATGCTCAAGCTGGGCGCCATTTCACCTGGACATAGATTTAATTGCTGCAGATTGAAGCGACCCCAGCGGCTTAAGCTGCCCGCCAGATCATAGTTAGTGCTAAAGATTTGCAACTTCTCCGGATTCGCCAATTGAAGTGTGGTCGTCAACAGTTCCTTCGTTATTCTGCCCTTGTAAAACACAAAGGGTTCGAGAGCCTTCAGCTGTTCCCCGGCGTGAGCATATTTCATGACCACATCCGACATCTGGGTGAGCAGAAAGGGACTACAGGGCGAATGCTTGTCCATCGAGTAATCGGAGAGCACACACAGATTCGCCAACTGTTGGCAGGCACTGTCGTTCTTCAGGGCCAGGCAAAAGAACGCCACAAACTTCAGATCCCCAAAATGTAATCTCGAATTTTGGTTCGACTTAATCGTTGCTTGCCAAAAGGCATTATAATGCAAATAGGGACGCAATAAAGTATTGGCTATGCAGTAGTCCTGATAACGGAAATTATAAGCCGGATCACAAATATGGCAATCACTGATGTTGCTGGCAGGATTCGTTTTAGTTAAGACAATCGCTGCGCTTTGTTGATAACCCGATGAGGTATTTAAATATTGAAAACTGCATTGCAAAGGTGATTGAAAAACTGTTATACAATTATCAATTTGTGGTGTATTTGAATTGTTGCAGCTCTCTTCACAAATCGGCCAACGTTTGATTTTCTCAAATATGGATATGTGGCCAATAGGACACTGGCAGGCGAATTCTAAAAAGTTTTGGAAAACAATAGATTGTTAAAGATTATTTTTTTTTTGGTTATAAGCAAGAATTTCAAGATAACTCACTTTCCAACGGGGCAAGGGAGAAACCCTTTTTTACACTTATGAGTAAAATACTAATTATCTGTAAAATGTAGGCAGAATCACTATGTGTGTGTGCGCAGAAAAGATGAACAGATAGCGTTGAAAATGGAAAATAGTCTTCCCAAATGTCCGTTTTCATTATGGGTAGTTTGTGTCTCAAAGACGTGACATTGTGTCTCAAAGACGTGACATGAATGATAATTAATCTACAGTTTCTTGGCTAAATGATTTTCTTATTCCTCTTTTACGACTGCTGGCTTGCGTAAAATATTTGAAAGGTCATAAAACCATAAGAGCAAACAACTAGGCAAACAACCAGAGTCTAGACAATAAATTACATGCGAATCCTGTTCATTGTTTAAAATATCCAACTGCATACGAGTCCTTTTATATCTGCTTGAGTCATTTCTTTGCCCAGCCTGTTATATGTATGTATTTTCGTCAACATAATAAAGTGAGATTTTTGTGGAAGGTTCCTTTAAAATAAGCAAAGTAATCACAAAGATGTAATCTGGAAAAACGCATATGTTTTTCAATCGTTTTTAAGGATTACTCGGAGTTGCTTTCAATTATTTTGTTGTGATGATTTAATGAACTAAAGTTTCATTTTTGTCTAACTGATTTTAAGTTTTTATATAATCCATGAAAAATTGTAAAACGGGTATAAAGTAAACAAGGCTTTGGAAAATATAAAAAAGGCAAAAGAAAGTTTGTCAGACTCTATCAAGCATAAATATTCCTGATCAGCACTGACAGTCGAGTCGATTTAGGCATGTCCATCTGTGCGACTACCAATCTTAAAGACTTTAGGATCTAGATGCTTCAAATTTGGAATATGAGTTCTCGTAACTGCTCACAAATATAGCAAAAATCGATACAAATCGATTTTAGAAAACAATAATAGATATAATTGTGAAGAAATAACCTCCAAATAAATATATTATGTATATATTATTATTAAAATAATATCTGCAAGCTTTCTAGGTATTTCAAGGAAGTGTTCAGCGCATCTTATAGAACTGTCTCGATCTTGTTGCTTTTTAAAATACATTGAATATGGGCTTTACCTACCAAAAATCGAAGTTGTTCGTTTTGCCGATATTTAACCTCATTTCAAATTCACCCATGCACTTCGGTCTATTTAGGGTACAAGAGCTATATATGGGTATTTAAAATGCAATGTTCACCCCTTTCTCAGCACCATGGAGAGAGATTTGTTAAATCAATAGTAGACTTACTATCCGCTGTGGGTTGCAACTCGTTGATGGTTCCTCGTCCTCCATCAGGTCCTCCTCCGTCTCCAGCCTCATTTTTACATGGCGAGCACTCAAAGTAGTTCAAATTGTAGAACTCATTTTTCACACACCTTTCGATATTTTGATAATGAAATGTTTGAGCCGTCGGAGTCTGTTTTGGATCCAGTTGAGTGCAATTGCTCAATTTAATAGAAATTATTGCCCACAATAATAAGGGGAAGAACCAATTGAAACAATGGAAGCACATAATATTTATGTTTATATGTCTGAACTCTCTGTTTTAGTTCTGTACTCAGTGAATTTCGAATGGGAACTGAGTTCAAGCTGGCTGCAATTGCAGGTGAAGCTTGGCCAGTAAACAAGTTCCTTGGCCGCATTTATATCGCCTAGATTGTTTGTCAAAAGTTGCTATAGCTACCCAAACTCAACCCTCTTGTATATATACATGTTTATATATTCTCATCCGTCGGTGGCGACGACCGTTTTGAACACTGAGAAAATAAATGAGCAGTTTTACACGCATGGAAAGAAATTCGTATTTTAAGAACTTTTTTTTTTATGTTAGACTGCTTAGGAATAAGTTTATAAAACAAGCCCAAATATATATTTTTTTAAATAAAACAACTAAATGTTATGAGAAAGAGTTAGTATGAAAGTTCTTAAATCAATACTGATATTCTCTGGAAATAGGATAAATATATAATTTTATGTTCAATAAAACGTATATTTAAGTATTAAAGTAAGTATTACCGATATTCTCAGAAAATTGGACTAATTAATCTTATATATTGAATTTAATGGGAACATTTTGGTTTTATTCCATATATGGTTGTAACATAAACGGTAAATTTTCGAAGAACATTATCAAGATCAGATTGAACTTAATTGCAATTATTCAATACCGCTTCTAATTGAATGTAGGTCAGCGTTTTTCGCTAAGTGCACGGCTGCAAAATGCTCATACAACTGGTGGTTGAGGGTCCTTTGTGCTTTGTTTGTTTCATTGGTGGTCAGCAATGGAAATGAACTTAATATGGGCGTCACTTGTTACGCCTTTCGCTTTGGATAATATCGCGTGCCAGATGAGTTTTATTTTGCCATATTTGCGTGCTGTAAATTGTGATTAGCTCATTTATATGTTTACTAACTTCATGCTTAAGCCATTTTACTTACGACCTGAATTAATGCTGGCAAATAAACAAAATTCTTTTGGTCCTGCATTAAAGAAAATAGTTTGCGGTCTTTGTTTCTCGAGGAAAATAAATTTAATTCGCCAGTTGAATTATATTTATTTTAAATTTAATACATTACAAGTAATAAAATTTTAAATGATTTTTTTGACTGTGCCATAAATATCGAATTCACTGTCAGCGAAAACTGTAATATTTTATGTGGCCAAAGAAATAAACATATATTCCAACTACTGTTCAATACCAACATATACGAACATAAGATTTATACATCTGCTTATACATAAATATACAATAAATTCCCAAACAACACAATCGATGTATCGCAAAAGCTATGCATTTGTCAGAAATCGATATATTGTTAATTATTGTCGTGTCTAGAAACATCGCTAAGCAGCTATTAATCGATATGATGAGTATCAACAATCCCCACTTCCTTGCTGAAGGACAACAGAAATAGTTGGCAGACACATACAATTTTTTCATTTTAATTTCACTAATATAGCTTGGAATAATTTTTCCAAGAATTCGGACATCAAGTCAAGAGCCGTTAGTGTTTCAAAGATGCGTTGGTGGCGCCAGATCAAATAGATGCAGATGCCGCCGCTGCACTAGCAAAAAGAGTCAATAGCCGAAAAATGAACAATTTGGTAAGTCTGCTACTGTGTATGTGTATGCATATGTGTAGATGTATGTGCATATGTGTAGATGTATGTGTGCATCGTCGGTGGGTGGGTGGGTGGGCGTGTATAGGTGTTGCTGTGCATGTATACAAATTTAACAGACTGTGTGCTAGTTCTGTTAACTTTAATGTGTCTGTGTTTGTGTTTATTTCTGTATACCCTTTAAGTCGACAGTATTTTAATATTTTCGTTAAACATGTAACGCATTAATCTTGTTGATATATTATATATAAGTTGTGGGATCCAAATAGGAAAATAACTTCACCAATGTTGTCAATTGGGTTTGCATCAATTATATATTTATTCAAAAATAATATCTTTAATGCCAGAAATAGAAGAGTAGTTTAACATATTTATTTCTGGTTTTTATTTGAATACAGCGAAAGTAAACCAAATCTGCTCTTGAGAAGCAGAAGGCAGTGCGCTGTTAAAGAGACGCAGTGGGGCATGTTAAAAGAAGAAGAAATCCTATGTGTCGGCAGCGTGAGTGGGAGCGTGATTGTGAGTAGTATGTGTGTTTATATGCAAAGTGGTCCCCCATTTTAAAAGATATTCTAATGCAACATGATCTACAACAAAAATATCGGTGCAATCCGGATTGGATCAATATATCATATATTATAGTTGCCATAGAAACGATCGGTCGAAAGATGAAAAAAACTTATTTGTGTAAAACGATATTCAGACTAAAATTGCATAATTTGTATTAATTAATTAATTTTAATATTAGATTTGTTATATATATATAACATAAATTATTATAATCATCATCATCATTAAATAATCGAATTCTGATTACTATATCATATAGCTTCCAGAAGAACAATTGCTCAATGTGATCTTTGATCTGCATAAGATAGATGTACTTATAACTCAATAACATATGTATTTATATCACTTATTTTATTAAATATATTATTTATTTCGAACTCCGAACTAAAACAATTTCAATTGAAATTGCAGGATCACGTAAAACACTTTTATCCCGAAAACTACAAATTGGATTTATCGGAGACGATGAAGGCGGCACTATCTAAGGGCCCAGTGGGCGGTGGCGGAGGCGTGGTCAATGCCACAGGCAGTAGCAGCAGTGGCAGCGGCAGCAACAACAGCAATTTATCCAGCTCGATGGGTGCACCATCACTGAGCGATTTGCTGCAGCAGCAGCAGCCCAACGCCGGCGTTGGCTACGTGACCGAAAAGCTGTATATGCTGCTACAACTGTATCTGCAGAACAAGGGTTGGAATCCAAGTGCCGAGCTGCTGCAGTGCTTCAGCGATCTGAAGGACAATGCAATGCTGCCCAGTGCTGCATATTTGCAGTGAGTATCCAAAATTCGAATTGTGACTGTCCTATAAAAATTAACCTGTTTTACAGAGTGCTGGCGAATCGACTAACGCTGGACTCGCAGGGTCGTCTAATCCTGCGCGACAATGGCAAGATTGTGTTGCCGTTCGAGCACTTTGCCAATGCTGTCATGCTGAAGCACATGTCCGGACCACATGGCCTCCATCTCAGTGTGGATGCGACAGTGCGTGCGGTGATCGAATCGTACACGATTGGACGGGATCAGTTTGGAATGGAGAAGGAGTTCATTATTGAGGTGGTCCAATCCTGTCCGAGTCCCGCTTGTCGCTACTATAAAAATCACATGGGCATCTCCCCAATGCCATTTATGGAGCAACAATATCCGGGTGTGAATACGCCCGATTTTATTCAACGCTTGTCGCATCTGCCACCGAGTGCAGCAGCTGGCAGTGCCACGACTGCAAGTGCTGCTGCTGCTGCGGCGGCGGCTGCAGCTGCTGCTGCTGCGAGTGGTGTGTCCAGTAATAGCAACAATGCTGCAACCGTTGAGATTGATCTGTCCAAGTCGAGTGGCGCAAAGGTACCGCCACAATTGCAACATTTGACCAAGCAGCAGCAGAGCAGCATTCAATCGCAGTTGTCCCAGATCAGTGCAGCTGCTGTCGCCGCACATCACCAGCAACAACAGCAGCAACAACAACAGCAGCAGCAACAACAACAGCAACAACAGCAGCAACAACAACAGCAGCAACAACAACAGCAGCAGCAGCAGCAACAACAACAAGCCCAGGCTCAAGCTCAAGCGAAACATCAGCAGCAACAATTGACGGCAGCCTTGATACAACAACAGAATCGCGTGCTCGCCCAGCAGAGCCTGGAGAAGTTGAGCAATCTGAGCGCCTTGGAGAAACAGCGCGTCTTTGCCCAGCTCGATCCGAAGCATTTTGATCCCATGGCTGTGGCAGCTGCGGCGGCCAATTTGCAAATTCAGGGCATGATGCAGTCGCAAGCAGTCGCCGCTGCTGTTGCCTCCAATCAGCAACAGCAGCAACAACAACAGCAGCAGCAGCCAGCGGCACCTTTGACTGTTAGCAGCAACTCAGCAGCAATCAGCTCCAGCGTTGGCGCTCAAGTGCATCATGGTCATCATGCGCTGCCATCGCCGTCGCAGTCACCGCACTCTTTGTCCTCCTCGTCCTCCTCGCACTCCTCAATGGATCAGCTAACGCACAAGAATATGGCCGAGTCCTTACGGTGAGTATAGCATACATATCCTGTAATATATATAATACAGTTGCAGTCAAAATAATAGTAGCGCAGCTTCTCAAAGCATTTGATAAAAATATGACTTATTTTATGGTGATCAAATTTCATACTTCTTCAAAATCTTCAATATTTATAAAAAATAAAATCTGCAAAATAAAAAATGGTTTGGTTTCTCATATGGAAATGTTTTCAAATACTATTATTTTCCAAATACCAAACGCAGAAAAACTTAACAGATCAAACTTTAATAATTTTTCAACTATATCTTAAGTAATTTTTCTTGCAGCTGTAGATATCATCTTTTATTTCGCTAACTGATTATTTTTTATTGTGTAGCTCCAATCTGGACTCGATTGAATCGAACAAGGATCTGTTGGCATTGCACAATGGTGCCTGGGCCAGTCAGGATGCGAATCGCATCGATCACATGGGCGTCGGTCAGGACAAGATTGTGCGCATCTTCTCGGAGCTGATGCGCAATATGTCGCGCATGAAGACCTACATAAGACCCTCCATGTGCAAGCCCTATGGCAAGCAGAGTGAAAGTCTACAAAAGAGTAAGTGCATCCAGTAAAGATTAATTGTTTGTTACTTGACTTGAAAGTCTTTTCTATTTTTTTTTGCGCGCGCAGCTCTAATGGACACCATACAAATAGTGCAGACGCTGCGTAATTGTTTGCCAGCACCGCATATTCCGGTCTCGTCCTGGAAGAGCGAAAGTGAGGGCGGCAGTGTCAGCGTTGGGGTTGGAGTGGGTGTGGTGCCGCCAGGAATGAACCTAAACACACTCGGTTTGCAGTCAAATCGTGTGGATAACTTGCACTAAGTGAACCGAAAACTCAAAGCTAAATCGCATCTAAAATTACGTTAGGTAATAACTTAATCCTGCGAGTATCCCAACAACAACAACAATACAGTATTTATATAGCAGATTTAAACACATATATATATATATATATATATATATATATATATATATATATATATATATATATATATATATATATATATATATATATATATATATATATATATATATATATATATATGATTATCATCTTCATAGGCTTGGCTCATGGTTTTTCAATTATAACTATATAGTATATATATTATGTGCCATGGTTCAAACACAAGACTTGATTTCATTTCAATATTTGACTGATTTTGTATAGCTTGTTAAGGGCTTGTTAAGATTTATGCGCTTAAGTCTAAGATTAAGATTTCTTGCAAGATTTCTTGGATTTTATTTATTATTTAATTTGTCGCTCGTTTTATTTACACTTTTGGCATATACAAAATTAACTAAGCATATTAATTCAATTGGCAAAAAGTCTGTGATATTTAAATTATGTTTAACAAGCACAAGCATTAGCAAAAACAAAACAAAAATCCCAAATTAAAATTAATTTATTATTGTGTGCTCTTTTTGTTGCAATCTGCAATTTACTTTGTGCAATATTATATAAAGTTGTCCAAAAAAACAAAAAACTATTTTTAATTGTATTTTTAACCACTTTTGTGCAATTGAAAAAAGCAAACAACTTTCTCACTCATATCAAAAGCGCATAGCATTAAACTCAAGGGCGAAATATGCCCCTCTATACTATGTATTAAATTATAAATAAATATAAATATATACGATCTAAGATAATGCAACATATTATGTAGTAGAAGAGAGTTCAGAGAGGTGCAGGCAAATCGGAGTTGTATTAATATGTAAGCAGCAGCAGATGGGTTGTATTTCGACTACACACACACACAAACACACACACATAATAAACACATTCGTATGAATAAGCTAAATAATATTACACAACAATAATATTATATTTTATTCCATGCAAAAAAAAAAACATTGAAAATAACCGAAATAACCGATTCTTATCGATCATACAGTATTATTCAGAAATAAATGACACTTGCAATACCATTAATATTTACCTAGCTAAAATAAATAAATGTAATAATAATATATAATTATGTCGATTTAATCTTTCCAAATGATGATAATCTTTTTATTATATTTTACAAAATTACGTTGATTTCAAATAGCGCACTCAACTAATAACGTTTAGTTGGCAACGCTGTTTGTGCATGGTTGATATTATTAAATATATCGAAGTTCGCCGTATCGATATGCATGTATAAATTGCATGCATATTTCATTTATCGATAGGTGCAATCGATATCAACTTCCCTACCGTCTGTGCTTGAGCACTGCGTTTTTCGTTGATAATTTTTTTAAAATTAAGTTTTAACGTATTAATTTAGTAATTTATTCGTTTCAAATAGTTACAAAGTGCCCAGCAAAGATACCGCAACGTTTTCCTTAACATTTTACGTACTTTGGTGCGCGCGATTTGTGTGAAAAATGTGAAAAACATTGCCAATGGTAATGGTAATTGGAGAACGTTTTTTTTCTATTATTTTATCTCCTCTTCCGCTTCGTTTTTTGTATGGTGCTCTACGTGCTCTTTGTGCCCCTGCTCCCTCTAACAAACCAACCAACTGCTGCATGCCCAATTGTTGTGTGTGTGAAAAAGAAATATATATGTGAAAAAATTTTATTAAAACTAAAATGCAAATAACTAATTGAATGAGGTGCAACAACATTAAAAATGATAGCAGACGCTCCCTCACTCAACACACACACGATGCCGAGCTGGCATATTTTGTTATGCGACGCCGTCAAATTTGTGCGATAATCAACGGCCGCGAACTGTTCGCTTTGCACTCTGCGCAAGGAATTTACAACAACAACAAAAACAATAATGTTTTTTTGTGTGCGCGCTTACAGAATATAAAATACAATGCAATAATGAAATGTGCAACAAAAGCTGAAACTCTTATACTGTGATATTAAATGAGCTCGACAATAAACTATTATAAAACAATTGTTACGCAGCATCTCAAAACATATGGCAAAATATAAGTACGTAAATACAAACATACATATAGACGTATATGTATGGGTATGTGTGTGTGTATGTATATGTCCGAAGTCCAATGGGACGTGTTGATAACCATTTATTTATGATTGTGTTTAGATTTTTTTGACAAAAATAAACTCGTAATTATGCCGGCTTCTGACTAATATGTAATTGTGTAATTTGTGTATCGGCAAACTGTTGAATGTAATTTACAACAGTTATCGACGGTTCATAACCTAGGACACATTTCATAGATAGTGCGTCTCATACATATGTACATACATACATACATACATATGTGGGTATATGTATATGTGTTTAAAGCAACCATGCATGTAAATTCAGTCGTACGCTAAAATTAAAAATTAAACAAAATGGCAGTTGGTGGAGCACGCAGCAAACGTTCTTGGGTGTGAGCAGCACCGGACACTCGCTCGCTCACACAGAGAGAGAGAGAGCGCGAAAGAAAGAGGGAGAGCGAACGAGTGAAGTAGCGAGTGTTTGTTGCTCTCGCCTATGTGTGTATGTGCATGTTCAGTTAACGCGGAAAGTGTTTGTGTGTGTGCGATTATGTGTTTGTGTGCCTGTGTGTATGTAACAGTGTGGAGTAAAAAGATGGAGCAAAAGATATAAAAACAAAATGCGAACGTATAAAAACAAGAACAAAACGAAGAGTAAAAAAGAAAAACAAAAAATGTTACACACAGAATTAAACATAATTTTTTATTTGATTTATTCTGTTTGTGTTTGTCTTAACAACAGCAACAGTGGCAGTGAAAACTAACTGTTGTGTGTGCATGTGTGCGTGTGTGCAAGAAAAACAACACAAATAAAAGAAGAAAGAAAAAAAAAACGAATGAAAAAAAATTCAGATATTGATGAAGTGAAGCGAGGCAAACAACAAACAGAAACAGCATAACATAAAGTACGGCGTAAAAATGTTGCAGCTAATGCAAAAATGACCGATGAGCGCAATAATAGCAACAGCAACAACAACAACAGTAACAGCAGCAACAACAACAGTAACAGCAGCGGCAGCAGCAGCAATAACAGTGCCAATAACAGCGAGCGCTTAATTGCAGAGGCGGCTGCCAAGTTTTTACTCAAAAATGGTTTAAACGGCACCAATGCAGCAGCCGCAGCGGCCGCTCAACTGCTAACAACAGTAGCTGCAGCTGCTTCTGCTTCTGTCACATTTCAATTGCCTGCCACACCAGAACTGAAGACACAAACAACAACGGGAACAGCAACAACAACAACCACACCAACATCGACGTCATCAACCTCATCAACAACATTATCAACGACATCCAATGGCATCACGCCCACTTTGTCAGCGCCCACTAAAACAAACAGCAGCCAAAGCAGCAACAGCAGCAGCAGCCAAAGCAGCAGCAGCTGCAACAGCAGCAGCTCAAGTCTTCTCACCATGGCGACGGCCTCTGCCACGGCGCTCGTTGCCGCCTCTGCCGCAGCTCCAAAAGCGCCCATCGATGTCATGTCGGGTGTTCTGGATTATAGCTCACTAAATGGTCCAAGTTCTGCCGCTGCTGCCGTTGCGGTTGCCTCAACAACAACAACGAAGAGCAGCAAATTTGGTAACGGCAGCAGCAGTGGCTTTGATATGGGCAGGCATCCGATATCAACGCACAGCAACAACAGCATGCCAGGCTTGGGTGGCCGGCTGCAGTTTTTCAAAGGTAGGTGGTGTTTTTTTTGTTCATAGTTCCTAAGACTAACGAAAGTTTGATTATTTGTTGTACCACTAAAAATGGGGGAAAATGTATAATGAAGTGGTGCAAAACTATGTCACAGTCGGAAGGAAGCAGCTACGAACCAATGAAGTATTTAGATTCTAGATATGCATCAAAAGAGCCTATTGGGATCAGCCTTGTCTGTCTCTCCGTCCGTATGTACAAATCAATCTCATAAGCTTTAAGAGCTGGATTCTTAAAATTTGAAATATAACTTCTTGTATACCATACAAAGATGTAGTTTACCTAATTGATTAGCCATAAAAAACACCGACGTATTTCATTAAGATCAGATAAGAAACACAGCCACCAAAATGTATTTTCTAATTGAAAAAACTATATTTACGAAATCTCATAGTCGATATTGCTCTCGTCTAGAGATTTATGATTTGTTAATTTTTTTAAATTAGTTTTCTTTAAAATGTTCTTGAAAAGAGACTATTCTAATTTGTATCCATCACTGCCCTTATACCTAGTGACTACACTTTGTTCTGAGGCGAACTATCTTACCAGCAATCTGGATTATATTGCCAACAATCAGACACGAACTTTTTGGAAAAATCATATAGTATAAGCATCAGTTTATCTGAACAGGAGCCACGTTATTCGATAAGCCAAGTAGGGTAACTCTAGGGCTTAAACTGGTAGGCGATATAGATTATTGTAATTAGATGACGCATTCCTAGTTTAAATATTTCTACATAGCATGCATTCTATAAATAACTTTCACTCCAGACGAAATTTATAATTTGCCGTGGTTTTCTATTTTGTTTTCCAGATGGTAAATTCATATTGGAACTGGCACGGGCTAAGGACGGCGATAAAGGTGGTTGGGTGTCGGTGCCGCGAAAACCATTTCGGACACCATCGGCGGCGACATCGGCGACGGTGACGCCCACATCGGCCGTGACAACAACGTATCCAAAGAACGAGAATTCAACATCGCTAAGCTGTAAGTGGAATGAAAATAATTATTATAAAAATATATATTTATCTAATGTGGATTTGCAGTTTCGGATGATAATAGCTCCATACAGTCATCGCCTTGGCAACGTGACCAGCCCTGGAAGCAGACGCGGCCGCGTCGTGGCATCTCCAAAGAACTGTCGCTCTACTATCAGCGTCCCCGCCACAATGTGGTCCTTAGCCAAAGTGCGCGACAGGCAGCGGCGCGCAAGCGACGTCGTCCCTACGAGCCAACGCTTGCTATCGACGATCCACTGTCGATTTTTGAGCGCATCCAAACGCTAGAGAATGGAGATGAGACGCTTAAAGCTATAGAAACGCCGGAGCAGCAGCAGCAATCAGATAATGAAATAAAAGTTGAGCCTGAAGCGATAAAAGTGGACGAGGATGATGTGGCTGATGAGATAAAGACAGAGCCGGAGGCAAAAACGTGTCCGGATGATGACAGCAAGGATGAGCTTAAAGCTGAAGCGACTGTGGAGAAAATGAACACAAGCGAGGATGAGGATGCCATGTCCGTTACAGTGGACGATGCGACACCAACGACAGCCAGCTTGCTCAACGGCAATTCGAGGGAGCTGAATGGCGATCTCAAGTATGAGAACGAAGCTGGCAGCGACATGAGCACAAGGACGACAACATCAGCGACGACAACATCAGCGACGACAGCAACGGCAGCAACAAAAACAACAACAGACATAAGACTTAAAAAGCAGAAACCTAGAGCCAAGCTCAATAGCATCATACAGAAACTAATCGATGGCGTTCCCGCACGCCTCGAGCAATTGTCCAAGACACCAGCAGCGACGGCGGCAACAGCAGCAGCATCATCAACAGCGCCAACGTCAACAGCAGAACGTAACAGCAGCAGCAGCGGTGGCGGAGCCATCGGTAGTCTAAGTCACTCCTTGGCACACAAGGTATGCACCGAATAAGTTGTCAACTTGAAATGGGTGCCTGGTCAAAAAGATGCAGTTGAAGGCAACTGCAAAGCTGATGAGCTTGCTAGAAAAGGCACTATTTACCCCTTCTCACAGATAAAGAGGGCAAATATATGCCTTTGCCTACATGTTAGCTCAAAATCCGGGTAGAAAACGGACGCAGGTCAAATGACAAATGGCCAAACCTGGCCCAATTTAAACACACGCTGGACCACTCTTTGATCACAGTTTATACGAGTCCCACACGTCACAACAGGCCGAGCGTGGCTTATGTAAGTCGACTCTTTGGTCGGCAACCGTCTAATCTAGCTTGATCATATAAAGCAATTAAAAGTTTTATAATGTTTCAAATATAGAAGCTAGGAGTATGATATTGTCGAATACGGTTTATAACGCGCTTTGTATACATATGTATTTCTTAAACTCATTAAATATATCAGTCTGTAATCGATCCCTAGCAACAAAAAGGTTCAAGATTATTTGTTAGAGGAAAAATGTATCGAAAATGTTTTTGAAATTATCTTTTTAATATGTTGATATGAGCTCATAAAGCTAGAAGTACGATCTAATCGAACTAGCTAGTAATTAGATCAAAAGTTTTTATGGGTTTTTTTTTAGCTTGATAATATCAATCTTTTCAAACTCAACAATTATAAGTTTTATCATGCATTATCATTATCGGCACTTCGATAATGACTTTTGCAGATTAAGAACCCACTATATTTAAATCTTAATTAATTGTCTTTGATCTTTCTCTATTTTTTTTTTTAGGTCTCGCCGCCATCGTCGGCAGCGGCTGCCAGCCGTCTAGTCGAATATCATCATCAGTCGCCGCGCAAGCGCATACTGCGTGAATTCGAGAAGGTATCGCTGGAGGATAACAATGGTTGTATCAACAATGGCAGCGGTGGCGGTGGAGGCGGCGTCGGCGGTATTGGTTGTGGTGGTGGTGGCAATCTCAGTGGTAGTGGTGGCGTTGGTGGCAAACGAAGTCGCGCTAAAGGTGGCGGCAGCAATAGTAATACATTAATAAGTAGCACACTGGCCAGCAAAGCAGCGATGCCAATGAATCTGGCGCCGCCGCAGGCCAAAGTGATGCTGACCACACCCCCCACCACAACTACAACGGCAACAGCAGGAGCAGGTGCAGCTGCAACTGGTACACAAGCAACGCAGCAGCCAACACGACTGAATAGCTCATATAGCATACACTCGCTGCTGGGCGGCAGCGGCGGAAGCAGTAACAGCAGCGGCAGCAAAAAGAGTCACGATCAGCCGGCGACGATAATCAGCAATGTGCATCATTCGCATCATCATTCGCATCATCATCAGCATCATCATGGTTTGTATAGCAGCAGCGGCAGCTCCTCGAACTATCCACGAGCGCTGCTCCACTCCCCGAAATCACCAGAAATGGGCGGCAGCAATGGCGGCAAATCGCCATCGCATGCGGCCAGCAAGAAGCAACGTTCGCCGCCATATGCCGCCGCTGCCGGGTCACCGCTGCCCATCGACTACGGACGGCGCACGCCCCCAGAGAGCAGCTATAAGCTGGCCCAGCAGCTGCAGCAGCAGCATCATTCCTTTTATGCGCCCTATGTTGGCGCTGGCATTCCACAGACTGCTGGTGGTGGCGGTGGCACACGTGATCTGTTATCGCCGCCGCGTTCATCGAGCGCCTCGCCAGCTGCTGCCGGTGTTGCTGGGAATACGCCGCATCGCACCGTGCCCAAGAAGACTGCATCGATACGACGCGAGTTTGCTTCGCCGACAACTAGCTGCAATAGCAATAATAGTAATACAAGTTGCCCTTCGCCCAACGAGCGTAGCAGCACATCCTCCCCAGAGCAGCGACGTCATCTCCAGCAACTTCAGCGTGCCTCGCCAAGCGCACAAGCTGCAGCGGCACAAGCTGCTGCTGCCGCTGCTGCTGCCGCAGCTGCTGTCGGTTCACCCTTGCACTATTATATGTATCCGCCGACGGCGGCGTCGTCGCAATTGAATGGTGGCGGCACAGCCAGTCCCACGCCGACCACAAGCAGTGCAGCGGTTGCAGCTGCTGCTGCCGCTGCCGCTGCAGCTGCATACATTCCATCGGTGGTGTCGCCATCGCTCTATCATCCATATATATCGACGCTTGCGGCGCTGCGGCACAATCCGTTGTGGGTGCAGCATTATCAGGCGGGCGCTGCGCCGCTGTTGCCACCACCACCGCCACCGCCGCCACAGCAGCCGCCGCAGCAGCATTCGCATCCGCATCCACATACGCATTCGAGCAGCGGTGGAGCCGTGGCTCGACTATCGCCACAATCGCCGTATCATCCTTTTGGCTATAATGGTGTGAGTGCTGCGGCTGTTGCTGCTGCCGCGGCCGCTGCGGCCTCAGCATTTGGGCAGCCTTCGCCATCGTCAACGAATCCTGCGCATATGGCACATGTGCATGCGGCGGTGCATCCGGTTGCCCATCATAATCATACGCCGCCCACACATTTGGCCGAGCATCGAACGCACACGCCAAAACTGACTGATACTTGTACTGACCAAATGTTGTCAACAAATGCTGCAGCGTCGTCGTCGTCATCGTCGTCGTCCAGTCATCATCGCACCACCTCCACCAGCACCACCACGACCAACATTTCCGTCTCCAGCGCCAGTGCACCAATTGGTGGTGTCATCGGCGGTGCAAGCGGCAGCCTCGCCTCCTCAGTACAATCCGCAATGTTTCAAAATAGTAGTCTAAGAAATGAACTAAGTTCAGGTAAAGTACAAATTGCACTTTTAAATGCCAAATAATAACTAATAAAATAATATTTATCTTTTACAGACTTACCATTGAATCTTTCAAAACACTGAGAGACCCTCACATGTTCCCTTGCACCACCAACACCACCACCACTAAACCCCAGCCCAGCGCTTCCTTTCCAGTGTCTGGGCAGCCCTCGAGTTAAGTACATTATTGCACTAGTAGAGCTTAAGAAGACGACATTAAAACCACACACACACAACACACACATAACTATCGGATAAGTTTAGCTGATATTTTAGCTGTAACTCAATTGTTTTGCATTAAGTTAGCTAGGGTTTTTATTTTAAGGCCGAGACAATTCAAAAAAAGCTTCGAGTTTTTCCTTAAAAAAAAGAAAATCAAATTTTAAAATGTTTTCAAACCCGTTCCATAACTATTTATGCAATCAGTTATGAATATAAATAGCCAACAAGGCATGTATTTTTTGGCCAACAAATTCACTAACCAAACTTTGCAGTAAAATATAATACATATATTTTATTTAATCTTTTTATTCAAATTCCCAGAAGATGCACGTCTTGAAGAATCTCAAAAAATATATTTAAAGACCCGTATTTCAATATCCATTGGGATTACGGTCCTTAGATTATTTTTTTTTATCAAAACATTTCCTTGAAACAGACTGAACTTAAAATTTTTTTAGAGAGAAGAAAAATAAGAAATTTAACATAGACCACTGCATCTTACTTTTTATATGTATGTGTGTGTTATGTAACAAAACATTTTGAAAAAAAAAACAAAAAAACGGAAGAAAAAAACAAATCAGATTTTTTATATAGAATGCGTGTGCCTTTGAACATGAAAATAAAACTAGGGATTTATAAAAAGCAAAAAAGGAGAGAAATGTACTACGAAACTTCTACTTACAAATTGAAACATTCACACAAAAAAAAAAAATAAAAACTGTTTTCAAACAATATGTTATTCTAAAATGTATACCTAAATGGTATACAAAGCACAAAACGAGAGGTCCAAATACCAGATGCGAATAGCAAATGATTGACAATCGATTTTGTATTAAATTAGAGCCATACGTAAGAGAAGCAAGAAATTACCATTGCAAACATTTAATTAACAATAATAATAATATAGACATTTTAAAATGTTTTACAAGTTCCGAAAAGTGTTTAGTCCAAGTAATTTTATTAAATATTAAATGGAAATATAGCAAAATACTTTAAAGTATAATACTTATTTATTTTACTATGTTTCATTTGAAAAATATTCAAAAATAATCGTGAACAATTTTAAACAATCAAAACTGATATGTAATTGAGTAGTTTACGATTCACATGGAATTTTAAACTGTTCAATTAAAAATTTACTTAGACAAATTCGATGTATGGCTCAGCTTAATACAAAGACGTCAATGTAAGCTAAAAAAAAAAAAATATATATATATATAAAACTAATTCAAATTGCAAAAAAAAAAGAAATGTACAAAAAGAACGCTACGTCTACATATACAGAAAATATTTACAAAAAACACACACAGACCTAAATTTCGTACAACTGAAAGAAATACAAATAAACGAAAAGAATATATATTCCTAAAAAGTAAAAAAAGACAAAAAAATATTTCTCATATTTTCTAAATTATTTATATAATACAAAAATGACTATTTATATGTTATGCTATAAGTAAAAATAGTTGTAATTTTTGTAAATACAGTATTTTTACACCGACAACAATGTAACATCAAAAACAACAACAAAAAAACAAAAAAAAAAACCGCAAATGAGTAAAAACAAAAAATAACCCATATATTTAGTATAAACTATTTTCATTAAAGGATATTAACTTGATATACTACTGACGTATACACAATAATAAAATCTAAACGATTCCATAACCTAAATATTTCCCCGATTTACCGTTAACCTTTTCATAGTTAGGGTTAAAAAAAAAATAAATAAAAAAAAAAGAAAGAATAAAGTGAATGCAAACAGCGAAAAGCAAAACATGAAGAGAAAATCAAATTTCCATGAATATTAATTCCGCCTAGGCTCTATAAATTTGTATTACGATATATATTTCTCGGTACTGTGTACACAAGGTTTTTGTTTTTCATTTAATCATCATCCGTTTGTTTATATATATATTTATATGTAGAACGCTGGCAACGTTTTTTAACAGTGTACTGTGTGCATTTAAGAGACGCTGTTTGGCAAAGGTTTCAAACACTTAGAGCCGCGAACCTAACTGAAAAACGCGCGATAGGGTTATGTAGTATAGTATACATATATATATGTATATTTATATATATATATAAATATACATATGCTGCGTCGTCTATGGTCATGAGATGAGTGTAAAGTTAACCGGAAACGAAACTAGTTTTAAACAAATAATATATTTTATATACGTACATAAAACTGAAACTGAATTATTGATGTCAAATAAAAATTTATACTAAATGAGTTCTATAATGGTTTTATTCAATCAAATTTTCTGGATAGATCACAACATCTGCAAAACATATCTTTAAAATTGTATCTTTATGTTCTTTGGAAACTACAGGGACAATTTGGATGTCAGATCCAAATAAATTGTTTCGCCCAAGACTCGTAAGGATCCGCCAAGATATGGCAGAGTTATGAGCGGTTTTCCGTTTTAATAAAAGTATTTGTCAAAGGACTTTCGTCCTTATTATTCACCTTAATATTTCTTTGATATATATATATCGGCTTAGTCCACGAAATGGCCAGGTTAATTGTAATTATTAATTTTTAATTTTTTTCTATTTGTGTATTTATTTGGAAAATTTTAGTGAATATTAGAAATTCTGAAAAGTTAATTGGTCATCCTGATATGGCCAAGCTATAACTTAAAAACCGTTGCACTTTAAAAAAAAGATAACTCTCTCTCTGAATTCTTTAGAGATTTAGGAAGGACACGTTGCTGTAAAGTCGGAACACACCAAATAGAAGAAAAAACAAACAAAATCTGGTGTTGCATACAGTCTATCCGTAGAAGCACATTTTTATTTATTTTCTTTTTTATTGTATCTTTCGACTAATATATACATCATTCATAATATGTGTCGAATGATATATGCATGCATAAGTTTTATGAATTACCCGGCGTATTTAATAAATTGTTTTTGTTTTTCTACTTTAACTTGTTTGATGTATGTATGTATATATGTAAGATGCTTCTTTTAATTGCTCTTATCATCCAGCCACGCATGAAGTACGGTATTAAGATATAAACATAATATTACAAAAAACCATAAAACACAAAAGATGTTTTCCTTTTTCGGATGTCAGCCGACAAATTTGGAGTACATAAGACCCGTATTAATAATAGGTATAATCATCTTATTAGATACGAAAAAAATTACGCGCTTAAATTAAAGATATATAATAATAGGATACATTCATAATAATTTGTATAGGTAAGTGTGTGTATGGGTGTGTGTGGGGCAAAAAAATCAAAAACAAAAACTAGAAAACATTTTCATACCAGTTGTAAATCAAGCATTATAAAAAAAAAAATGAATTTACAATATGGAACAGAAAAAACACAATAATATTGGGGCATTTGTTTGCAGAACACTACGGCTGTCTATATGTAAATTGTATGATTGTGCTGTGTGTGTGTGTGTTTCTGTATGTTGGCCTAATGTAGTGAACACATAGTTTTGAACTCGGTTTGTATTATATATGAACAAAAATTGTACTACGCCTCGTCCGGAAAACGGAAAACGTATAGAAATGTTTAACAGAAACGTAAACAGTAGACACAATTTTGAGGGTGTGGGAGAAGTGTGTGTGTGTTTTTATTTCTTGCAAAAATATCTGGTTGTTGTTATTTGTCTGTAGTCGTTCATTGTTTGTTGTTTTTCGAAAAATTGTGCGATGCCCAATTGAGTGAGGTCTTCCACGAATTGGCCAAAGCTTCGCTGAATTTCGCCTGGAAATGTTTGCGCGCATTCTCCTCCGTGTAGTCCAGCACCTGGTTATTAGGTGAAGAATAAATAATTATTTTTGATATTTTTCATTTCTATATTCTTTTTGTAATAATATAGTTATTTTGGTCGAGCGCACATCAAATGTGATCATAAATTAGTTAGTATTTAAAAAAAGAAGGAATAAATCAATTTCTCTTTGTAAAAGAATAAAATAATATAATAATAGTATTAAAATTAGAAAACAATAACTTTAAAATGACTAAATTATTCATGATAATCAATTTTTGTTTCTGTAAATGATTTTCAACGAAGGATCTACTACAACTACTACCACGGATGTTTTGAGTAAATACAAATAGCAACAATCAATCAGATAAGCTTGCTAATGATGTAGGATATGGCTTACCAAAGTCTCTCGTAAATAGTTTAGATCCTTTTCTGAGGACAGTTCCGGCAGTCCCGTCGAAATCATCATTGAGAACAGCGATAAAATAAGGCAGCCGTGTTTACGTAAAATTAAAAAGGCCTAAAATTGAGTGTAAAAAAAAGATTTAAAATGGGGTTTTCATTATATTGATGGATTCTGTTGCAACTTACGCGCTCGCACAACTCCTGAAAATAACAAAATTCCTTTGCCTCACGATCAATGCATCCCTTGTTGATGACATAGACAAAGTCGTGTGTTAGCACAAAAGGAACACGTTCACGCCGCACACCAAACTTCTCCTTAAAATGGCCCAGAATATGGCCAAAATCGATGTGGAAAAGCTGTAAGAACAAACCACGCATTAATGACATAAGTGAAGAGGCGATTTTGGCGAATTTCACTAACCTGTCCATTACGCTTGACCATTATGTTGTCCGAATGACGATCGGCAACGCCGAGGACATATGTTGCAACACAGTAGCCGGCACAGCTGAGCGTAAACTCCTTGATGGCCTTGTTGAGTTTCTCGGGCGCCTTGTTGTGCTCCTTGAGCCAACTGTAGAGCGAACCCTTTTTAAACGGCGAAGTCGCCGAAAACATACCCTTCTCCTTTTGTATGTTGGCAATTGTCTCCGCATGTCGAACCACCTCGATCATGCCCAATCTTTGCTCCATGCTGATGCAATTGTAGATGTTCATGCGCAAATCCATTCTAGGGGTTAAACAAAAATATTTTAAGTTAAGTCCGATTGAAGTTCTGAATCGGAATCAGAATCTAAATTAAAATAACTAATATTGTTTACCACGAAAATACCACATCGGAATCAAAACATTGTAGGAGAAATAGTCAAATCTGTTAGTAATGTATTTGGATGTGTTTTCAAAATGCTATTCTAGAATTTATATTCACAATTTCTACATACAAACGGACAGACAGACTGACAAGGCTAGATCGACTTGGTTAGTGATGCGGATCTCAATCTATACATTTTATGGGTTTAGAGATGTTTTCTCCTGCTTTATAATGTATATGATAATTTGCTCACTTTCAAACTTTTTAGAGTATCTTTACGTATCGGCACCGTAAATTACCATAAAAAACCAGTTATCAATAAGTAATATCGTAAAATATATTGCAATTTCTACCGGAATTTTTATAGTTTTTGAACCAGAACCGGAATTGGAACCTAAATTAGTTTTGTTTTAAAACCCTGCTTGAAACATATGGATTGATATGAGTACAGTTTGAGGTGTATATTATATATATATAAAAACTAATAGAAATAATAAAATTAAAAAGACGCACCCTTCACGTTTCCACAACTGATCCATAACGCGCAGCATTTGCAGGGTGAGCATATCCTGACGCAGATCATCGCCATTTTTGAATATGATATACACATCGCTCGCGGTCTGATCGATGTTCTCGAAAACGACCCATAACGGTCGCATCTTGCTGTCCATAACCTTGCACTTGTCGGGCGTGACCCGGCTGCATCTGAAGCTGGGATTCAACGGATTTTGGATGTTCTGGAAGGCGCCGTTGTTGTGCTCGTTGTGCAGAAACTTTTGCAGCTCATTGCGCACCTTCTCCTTGCTGCCCTTCTTCGCTATCACCGAACCCTGCTTCAGTTTCTCCAGCACTTCCAGCTGCTTCCGCAACGGTTTCACATGCTGCCTGCAACCCTTGAGATAAGCCTCCAGCAGCAATCCGAATCGTGTCTGCATGCAAGGCGTATGCATTTCGGAGCGCAGATGCCAAAAGAAATAGTGTCCAATGCGTTGATTGCGTAACGAGCGCGCCAGCAAAAATATAACCAGATCGTTCTCCAAATACGATTCATGCTTGATCGCCTGCATCAGCTGCAGCAGATACAGCAACAGATCCTCGTCCCTGTGTGTGGCATATAGTGACATACATTCTATATGTATGTATATTTCAAAGTAACTCACTTTAGGTAGTGCAGACATTTGATGGCAAATCGACGCACAGCCGGATCCGGATAGGCGTAGTCCAGCAACTCCAACGAGCGTTCGATGGCGATGAGTGGCCACTGCTTGAGGAGATACCAAATGTCGGCAACATCATCGCGCTCATTCCAATAGACGCAGTGCAGCAGCACGGACAGCTCCTCCGGAAATTCACGTAATATTTCGTTTCTGTAAATACGCAACAATTAGTATTCGATATGGAATAGAATTAATGGTCGTCTACTCACTTGCGTTCCCATATGATGTTGCGATCCTGATCGACCATCTCGTAGATTTTATCCTTGCCGGAATAGTTGGACAGCAGAATGCTCAGGTCTCGCAACTGTTTCTCCGGATCTACCATTTGCTGTTGTTTATCGCGATTCGCTCGCGCCCGATCCGCGGCATATTGCAGCACATCATCCTCACTGGGATAGCAGACTTGCGTGTGCTCAATCTCGCTGCTACCCTGATGGAATTGCAGATGGACTACGGCGCACTCGTCTTTGCGCGGATTCGACTCAACGGTGCCCAGCGGATAAAAAACATCATCTGATTGTATATCATCTGCATAGGTCCAGGTGTACAGAGTCTGGCGACCATTCCGCAACTGATTCTTATAGTCGAAGAGCGTTGTATTAACCCATGCCAAGGGATTATTGTTGTAGTAGACATCCTTAAAGGTGCTACTGTTGCTGTTCGAGGACTTCTTCGAGCGCGACATTTTCGTCACCTCAAAGACCACAATGCAGAGTCGCGTCATGCGTGGTAAATTATGCATTTGTATATCGAATGCCAAATCATTGTCTTCAAATGTAAAATCCAATGAGTTGTCAGTACTCGAAGCATCCACACTGCGCTGGGCGCACAACTTGCGATCGCCATGATAGAGTCCCACATGGACGCCCACCTTAAAAGCACGCGCCGGATCAAAGTTCACATTTGTCACGCTGTGCAAGGTGAGCGTAAAATTTTGCGGTTCCAAATCCCAAAGCATTGCAATAGATTTCTCCATAACAACTTGACGTTCTGGCTTTGGAGGACGTTTCAGACTTAGATTCTGCTGCTCGTTGTAATGATTGATGTACGCATCGAGACGCATGACGGGCTGGAGGACAACATTGGGCACCGCCGCATCGGAGAGCATCTCTTGGATGTAGAGAAACTGTATCAGCGGATGATCCCCAAATAGATACTCATCCCGACCGCTCACCTTGAGTATATAGTCGTTGGCGCGATCATTGATCTTGATCTGTGAACGATACATCTTCTGTAGCGTGCTCTCAATCAAACTCAGTGGAGTATCATGCTCCAAGACGGAGAGCGTAAATGCGCTCAGATCGTTTTCGTTCTTTACGGTGATGAGGAATGCCGATGTTGGATGTCGTTGCCGTATCAACTCTGGCATTTGTGTCGAGTTACCCAATCGCAGCGGGTGTTCGTAGAGTAACCGCTGTTGCCAGGAGTATTTCGTGCGTTCCACCTTGATGCCATCGCATATAACGTTGACCTTGCTGCGAAAATATTCCACCTCCGGTGTACCGTGACTATTCTGATGATCGAAGGATTTGCCAATGATGTCGCTGACCATTTTCGTTAATTCATAATCGCTGGAAAATGTGGTGGTATCGGTGCGTTCACCCAAATTGAGTAGACCAAAATACGGTTGGACCTCAATCAGTCGCTTCGTTTCATCCGTATACGCTTCGATGGTGTAGTGCGAGATGCCGTTCACCTGATAATCACACGCATCCTTGATCAGATAGCCCATAGGTTGCACTTTGCCCAGAGCCACAATTTCAGCCTTCACCTCCCGTATGGTTGCCGTCGACTTAGCGCGCAGCTGGAGCACAACCCCGGTGGGCATTAGGCAGGTGAGATCCACAATATCGGGCGGATCATATTTCCAAAGATATATTGAGAAGCACATGGCGCCGGTCACATGCGGCGGCTGGCACGATGCGTGTTGTATTTCGCACATCTTTAATTGTTATTTATATATTTATATATATATATATATATATATATATATATATATATATTAATTATTATTATTATTTATATTTAATTTTTTCTCTCTTCGCTTTGCTGCTCCGGTTTATCTTTTAATCGTTGGATGCAGTTTCGGTTTTCTTTTTTATCCTTGTTACGAGCAGACTTCGTTTTCGTTCGTGTTGTTGTTGCTGTTGTAGTTGGTACATATTGTTGTTGTTGGTGCTGGTGTTGATTTTGTTCCACTTCAAGTCAACGACTCAATTTTTAATCATGGCGAACTGTGTGTAGAAAAACAATCAAAAGGTGGTGCCAATTTAGTTTACAAAAGCAATAACAAGATTGGCATAATAATAAATTAATAAAAGATGGCGACATTTTGGGAATAGATGTTTGCATAGGGTATTCCTGGCAAACTACAGGGAATGCTCGATTGTTTAGAATTTGTTTTTTTTTTCCAATGATTAATTTATCAACTTCAGCGCAACTTTGCAACGCATTTGAACAATAAAAGTATTAAGAGCTTTATAAAAATAATAAAATCGAAAATATTACACACACACAAACTTGTTAAAAGTCGTTACACGAAGCGCATTATTTAGCAGGCGACCACTGTAATTGTGAAATACTTCAAATTATTTGAAAACCCGTAAAAATATTCAAATTTTAACTAGATGTGTTTGTAGCCATTAATAAATTACAAGAATCACTTATTATTAATCGCAAGCACAATATGAAAAGATCTTATTGACAAGATTAGTACATTTCAAAAAAATATAATTCGCTAGAGGGTTAAGCTTGTAAAAAAAAAACATTGACTTTATATTTTGTTAGCGTGAATCATACTGTGCAATTTAGTGCTGGAGGTGAAGAGGTGAGAGCCGCGGCAATGGCAAACAAGCAAAAGCAAAAAAATAAGAGAAAAACATGAGCGCATGTGGAAGTTGGCATACTCTATTTGTGAGCATTTACGCTCGCACTCGTTTTTTTGGCTGAAGAGCGATAAGACATTTGATCAATGGCTCTCTTTCTCATTCTTGGCCGTGAGAACCAGAATCAGTCGTCGCTGCAGACTGAAGTGAGAAGGTTTTTCTCTGATTTTCACAGAATTCCACAAAATATTTTTGTTTACTTAAATCAAATTTTGCGCATTCCATAAACTCAAATATTTTGTGCATTTGAATGTTGCAAAAGCAAGCAAAAATTCGTTGTACATCTCTTGTTTAGGGTATCGGAGGTACATTCATTTACGCGGCCCGGCCTTTGCCACCGATATCTCATCTCTAAGTGAAAGACGCGCTTGGAATTGCATTGGAAAAAGCGTCGTCTCAAATTTGTACAAATTGCTTTTTATTTTTGCAAATCAAAATATCAAAACTTTTCCATTCGATTTTATTGTTGTGTTTATTACCGAGTCTGTCTCACACACGCACATACATACATATGTATATTTTTTTGGGTGTGTGCTGTGCAAGCTTGTCTCTGCTGTGTTGTTATTGTTGTTGTTATCCTTCTACGTCTGTCCGCCCGAGGTTGGACTATTTGCAAAACACTACCTCAGGCACAAGGAACACAATGAAACCGTTAAAAATAATTATTAAATTTGTTGTATCTCGATTATCGTGTTGTATTTTTTTTCCTTCCTGTTTACTTGTTGAAAGAGTTCCAGTGTTGTATAACTGATATTTAGTACAATGATGCAGCGCTGTATAATCGAAACTATAAATAGAAAAAAAAAACGTAACGAAACTCTGCCTCGTTTTCGCCAGCCCTGGTGCGAAGGTAAACAAACAAAGTGAAAATTTCGCGAGTAAAACGGCAAAATATTTGTAAAAAGGGCGCTAAAAATATGCTGAGCATGTGCAACAATAAATAATTCACTTGTATGGTGAATAAAGTGCGTCGAGCTCTTTATATGACTAAAACATGAACCATAATGACGACTCCGATGAGGGTGAGTAAAATCACTAAAATTTGCACACACACACATGCATAAGCAGATGTTTCGCTTCAAACAACCAAATAAAAGTCGCAACAACATATTTTCTGCGAGAGCTGCTAATCAGTGATGCCAGCTAGCGCCTGTCAACACTAGCTGAAAACATAAATAAGAAAGAATTTAAAAAAAAACTGACTCATTTTCGCTCAACTGTGAAATTAATCTACTAGCTATAAATTTATGCAATTCCTATTGACTATTAAAAAATCCATGTTGCTCAACTTTGCAATAACCACTACTAGTTCAAAATGGATGCAATTTCTGTTGATGACTATTCAAAGTAATTGATTTGATTTAATAAACGGCCAAATTGGCAACACTGTGTGTGTTTGCGCTAGTAGTGGTAAAAGTCAATAAAGCAGCGCCTGCACAGGGTGGTTCGTCAAATGTGACAGTTGGGCGCGCAAAACAGAATATTTGAATGTAATGTGAATAAACCATTAATTGCAGTTCGAAAGTGTGACTTGGTATCACTTGATATATGCATATTATTTACTGCACGTAAATCGACAAATTGAGTGTGTACACGCTACGCGGTACCCTGTATTTAATTTTAAAATGTGTGTAGTATATTGCAAAATTCAGCTATATTTCAGTAGGAAATAAGATGTAATTTTTAATTATTTAAATTTTATTATATGTTCAATAAGTTTTATTTTAAAAATATTATTTTTTGTTTGTAATTCTGAAAAATTTCTTGAGAAACGTAAAGTTTTTTGGTGTTGCATGGCAATGGACATTTTCAGACTACCCCGTTTGATGTGCATTTTGAATGGGTATTAAGCTGGCCGCTGTCCATGGACTACCCTACACGATGCAATGATGTGCAACAGTTGTCCCTTGATTTGTGTGTCTTGCGCAGTGCACAGCACTGTGTGTCTACTGCTGTGGCATCAATGAATGAATGAATCAAGTCGAGGCTCGACAATCGTATCGATTTTTCAAGGCAGTCAGTTTTGGGCTCAGTTACAATCGAGGCGGCGGCAAGTTTAGACGGCTTTTCCATTGCTGATGAGGGCATAAAATTTGCATAGCTTGAAAGTTTTCTTTTACTTCTTTTTTTTTCTGCGAACAATTTGCATAAGCATGTCTTGGAAATTTGTTGAACGACCAAAGCCTGGCACCGAAACAGCCTTGGAGGCCTGTGACTATTTTGTCGATGAGGTCATCGAGAGAACGGGAGGAAGGGGTGCGATGAAATAAAAATTCTTTCCGACTAACCATATGGCTAATAAATTTATCATCAACTTACTTTGAATCTTCCGCAGATGCCCGCGAAGAAGTGCGACAGATAAAGCACAATGAACTGCGTGCCGCAGTCAGCGCTGAAGATGAGCGCACTGTTCGCGTGCTCCTCGAGGCTTTGGGCAGGGAGCGCCAGATTATTGTCAATATGGCACCATCGGGCGCAAATACGCTGCTTTTTATGTGAGTGCTTATTATACATTTATTTGTAATACTATATTATCTTTAAAAACTAAATATTATTCTATAATCTATGCTCATGAAAAAAATCACCTTAAATTTTTGTAAATCGTTACTTATTGCGCCAATGGTTAGTCACCCTATAATTCCGAAAGTTAATTAGTTAAAGTTAAACTGACTTTCTAAAAATTGTGGGTTGCATTTATTAATTTCAAGTTCAATTTTTCTAAAATTTAAAAGATATATGTCTAATTTCCAGGTTCTTCTTTTCTATGTGTACGTATAAAATTGAAAATTTGTTACATTACTGTTTTTGTCACTTATATTATTAATAAGTTTTTTTAAACATTTACACTTCAGTGTTTATATACACTTACTGACTGATAATGAGTCACACAGTTCAAGTTGTTATCATTCTGTGGATGAGGCGTCTCCGAATCTTTGAAGCATCTATATTCTTATATTAACTATATTCTTTGTAATGGAACTTCGAATTTATTCTTCTCTTTTTATACCCTCAATCCATTAAAACAGGCAGCAGAAAGTACCTTTTTAGTATATATATTCTTGATCAGCATCAAAAGCCCAATCGGTTTAAGCATTCGTTCTAATCAATTCAATCCCAAAGAATACGAGTATTGCTACCTTAAATAAGGCAGATGTCTTTCCTAGTCTGTTAACTATTCTCTTTCTATTATGGAACACTCTGCACCCATTGTATTTTAGTTAATATTTTATTTTCAATCCCAATCCTAATTCCAGTGCCAGCCAATCGGGCTTTGAGAGCATCACGCAGAGACTGATTGATGCCGGCGCAGATGGACGTTCGCATGCGGTTACCAAATATTCACCGCTCTATGCTGCGGTGCACAATGGACATTATGGGATTGCCAAGTTGATGCTGGAACGCTTCCCAGAGCTGATACAACAGGCGACAGTGGAGCGTTGGCTGCCGTTGCATGCTGCGTGCATAAATGGGCATATCCGTCTGCTGGAACTGATTATTGGCTATGCATATCCCGAGTATCTCTATCAGACATATCGCGACGAGGAGGGCCAATGGGAGTGGCGATTGCCCTACGATGCGAATGCTCAGGATGTGACAGGTCAAACGAGTCTCTACATTGCCAGTTTGTTGGGCAACAAACAGTTGCTCGGCGTGCTCCTGAAATGGCAAATCAGATGCCGGCGAACGTTGGGCGAGGATGGGAGCGGCGGGGATGCTGGCGCAGTTGGCAGCAGCAGCTGCTCCATAACGGGTGGCCAGAGCACGCCCATAACACCGACAAGGAAACGCATCTCGTTTGGCATACAGGCCATCATGTCTCGGCTGCACATCTCCGGCGAGGGTGATGCGCTTGAGGCAACGCTGCAGGATCAGGAATCGCATCGCTGTCCCATTCATATCAATTTGCTTTGTGGTGCGGCAAGGGAAACAGCTTTGCTGGCTGCCGTTCGTGGTGGGCATTTGGATGTGGCCCAAGCGCTGTTGCAGCATGGCGCCAATCCCAATATTGTGGCGAAGCCGGTCGAGGATCACAACGATCCCAAGTGCAGCGAAGAGATCTATGGCCTGAGCAATGTGCCCATTGCGGAGGCATGCAAGCAGCACTCGTTGGCCATGGTGGATCTGCTGCTCAAGTTTGGGGCGAGAGATGACAACGGCAGCGCCATCTGTGTGGCCATTGCTAGCGAGGATGAGGCACTGTTGAGTCGCCTGTTGGCGCGACGCGTCCATCCCGACTCCGATTATAAGATTAATAAGAAGGGTCTGCCCACGCCCGTCGAGGTGAATGTGTTTCTGCCCTCGGCCAGTAATATCTCGTATAGCGCCATGTTTCCCAATGTGCCGACCATCATCGATTGGCACAGTCTCAGCATGAATGTCCAGTTGTCCTTTGTGCGCATCGACTGGCTGGTCAGTGGTGTTCTACAGCTCAATCCCAAGCTGACAACTCATCCGCGGCTCAGCGAGATCGCTTTAACGGCCATCACACGCATCGATTTCTCGCACAACTTACTCACCAGCATTCCGCCGGAGCTGTTTCAACTGGTTAGCCTCAAGTGAGTCCAACTGGAATTTTATTATCCTTGCAGCTTCAACTCAAACTTGATTTTCTTTATTGTAGATATCTCAACATAGCACAGAACAAAATCGCTGAGTTGCCGTCGCCGCTGGGCAAAACCTACAGTTGTCAAGTGCTGGACGAACTCTTTCTGCAGGATAATCAGTTGATATCGTTACCGGCAGCAATCTTCCAGTTGCCCGCCCTAACCATATTGGATATATCCAATAATAAGCTGCAACAATTGCCTTTCGATATGTGGCGTGCGCCGAAGCTGCGTGAATTGAATGTGGCTTTCAATTTGCTAAGGGAACTGCCAGTGCCACCGATGCAAACCAGCGGATCTCTGCTTAGTCTGGACAAGTTGCAGCTGCTGCAATCCTGCGATGAATCCTCATCCAACAAACCGCATACGCTCTGCCAACAGAATTTGACGCATCGAAATCTATGGTCCACAGCGTTGGATATAACGGATAATGATATGAAATGGCAGCAGGATCAGGAGCAGGAACAAGCATTGGCGGATGGCAAGAAGCCGCCACATGGTGCCTCCCAGTTGAGCAGCCTGAATATTGCCAACAATTTATTTACCTCGATTCCGGCTGCTTTGCCCTGTCTCGCTGTGAATCTGACACGCCTGAATATGTCGTATAACAGTCTGCGTTCCATGGGACATGTGACCAGTTATCCAGCGACGCTGAAGCAATTGGATTTGAGCCACAATGAGATCTCGTGTTGGCCCAGTTTGCCGCGCATCACCGAATCCGATCCGAACCTATTGTGCTATAGTCACGTCCAGCTGCCGGACGGATCGGATGAACCCATATATAAGACAACAACAAAGGGCAGCAGTTGCTCCTTTCGCGCTTCGGTGCTGAAGAGTGTCTGCCGCCATCGTCGCCATTTGCGTCTGGAGGCGTTGCGTACCCTAATCCTTGCTGATAATCTGTTGACACGCATTCAGTTGTCCACCGATGATGCGACGACGCTGTTCAATGAGAGCGAAGATGCTGATTGGAATGTTGTCGGCGTCAACAAGTCCAAGGTCATCTTTCCTAACCTCTCCATGCTGGACATGACCAATAATTGCCTCAAAGAGATACCAGCCTCGCTGCACGAACTCTCCAGTTTATCCGTGCTGAATATCAGTGGAAATGTTCAGATCTCCGAATTGCCACCACACTTGGGCCTGCTCTCGCGACTGTGGAATCTGAATACGAGGGGTTGTCTATTGCAAGAGCCGCTGCGCTCCATGATCGAGAGCAAGAAGCACAAAACGATGGATATTGTGGGTTATCTCAAGTCCATCTATGAGGATGCCCAGCCCTATGCGCGAATGAAACTAATGGTGGTGGGTTCGTGTGGCATTGGCAAGACCACACTGCTGGATCTGTTGCGTCAGGGCGTGGGCAACAATTCAAGCAGCGCCAGTTCACAGCGATCCCATCGCGCCAATGAGAATCATTGGGCGAAGCGGATGGGACACGCAAGAAGCACTTCAAGATCGCACCGGCAAGCGAATATCTCGACGGTTGGCGTCGATATTGGCACCTGGATCTGTGAGAAACGCAAGCGGGCGACTGGCTGCCAGGCGATCGTGTTTCGTACTTGGGATTTCGGCGGACAGAAGGAGTATTATGCCACCCATCAGTATTTTCTGTCAAAGCGCAGTCTGTATCTGGTGCTCTGGAAGATCAGTGATGGTCACAAGGGTTTGGCTGAGCTGCTTCAATGGCTGGGCAATATTCAGGCGCGTGCGCCTAATTCACCGGTGCTGATTGTGGGCACACATTTTGATACTGTCGGTGAGTCCATCTCAGCCCAGCAGGCAGAGCAACTGCAGCAATTGATACGCGAGAAATTTATTGCAATTCCCGATGCGGAGAAGATTGGATTACCGCGCGTCATTGACTCCATTGAGATTAGCTGCCGGTGAGTTTCTTAAGTTTACTTTTGTAATATTCCGCAATTAAATATTTCTTTTGATAATCTATATCCCTAAGCACGCTGCACAACATCCATTTGCTGGCCAACATCATCTATGATACGGCTATGCAGTTGCGTTCGCCTGGCTCGAAGGATCCTTTGCTGCTGCAAAAGATCCCGGCCAGCTATATTGCCCTGGAGGACATTGTGAATGTGATTGCTTGCAATTTGCGTGCCGCTGGTCGTGATCCCGTACTGGATGCGGAACAGTATCGTTGCCTGGTAACGGAACAGATGCGTTTGCATAACTATAAGAGCTTCCGGGATGCTGCCGAGCTGCAGCAGGCGACAACGTGGTGTCACGAGAATGGCATCCTGCTGCACTATGATGATGCCACATTGAGGGATTACTATTTTCTCGATCCGCAGTGGTTGTGCGATATGTTGGCCCATGTGGTCACGGTGCGCGAAATAAATCCGTTTGCCCCAACCGGTGTCATGAAGCTGGATGATCTCCAGCTGCTATTCCGCAGTGTGCATGCTCAGGGCAATGGGAATCGTAGGTGGGAGCAGTAGTAACTCCAGTAACTCCTCGCATAGATTGTTATGTACTAATTTGTGTTCTTCGTCCTCTGCAGCTACATTGTCAGTTTGTTGAACAAGTTTGAAGTGGCTTTGACGTGGGATTCGCGCACACTCTTGATACCTTCGTTGCTGCCTCTGCAGGAGGCAGCTGCCTACAATGATGGCACTACAGTTAAATTGCTACAACGCGTTCGCGGACGTAATCACAATCTGGGCTGTTCCGTCTCGCAGGAGCTGAATCTGAATAAGCTCATCTACGAGCAGCACTCGCCACGTACCGCCTCGTCCACGTCAGTGGTGGCCAGTCAGGGTTTGCGCCGCATGCTGCTGATGACATATTTTCCCTCGGGTTTCTGGTCGCGCCTGATTACACGGGTCCTCGCCGACGAACAGATTATCGAGGCCATTCGAGCGATTTATGTGGCCGCACAGGATGTGAGTTTGAACCCTGAACTCCTTCAGAGTGTGTAATTTTTAAATACTGACGTCATTATAAATGTGACAGTGTTATAATGTTTTGCAAAAGTATGTAGGTTAATGCCGGAATGCACTGTCAGTGGGCCCACGCTCAAAAAGGTGGACATGGTGGACACCACAACTAATCACTCTTCGCCAAATGTGAATGTTTTAATGTTTTCTGAACCAAATTGAAAAATGAAGATGAATTCCTAACATTATTATTATATAACTACAATTCGAACTAAGCTAGACAAGATTACAGCAAAAATCGAATAATATATTTTTTCTTCTCCAGAAATATCTCGACTTTGATTTGCGTGGCTCACTTGAACAGGACACGCAATGGAATCTGTGGCAGACTGGTCTGGCCTTGTACTATGGACCCATATTGATATTTCGCATCTGGGAAGTGCCTTACCAGAGCACGGAGCGTACACAGCCATTTCGCACGGCCAGCAATCGATTCAAGCTCAAATTGGACGGCATTTGGAGTGATGTCAATCTGAATTCGTCGAGTATTCTGGAGGTTTACTTTCCATTGTATCATGTGAGCATTGCCCAAGAGCTGGACGCTGGGGAACGACAACTGTTGGCGGAGCTACAGCCGAGTATGTCACAGGTGGCCAAACTGTTGGCTTTGGTCGTGGATCATATTGATCTGCTGCTGGAGGATTGGTATCCAGCGCTGGGCACCCGTTTCGTTCACACCTCGGAGGGCAGGTTCCTCATTACGCGACTGGTGTTGTGTCCGCGCTGTCTGCGCAAGCTGCAGCTACAAAACGGAGCCGAACCACTGGAACGAGAGCCCACCATGAGTGGCAATCGTCCCAGTCGGAGTGGTAAACGTGGTCCGTTCTTTTTGCATGGAGCTGGCGAACCGGGTGACGATGGTGCTTTGAATGTCTTCTCTGCCTATCTGAATGCTACTGCTAGCAGGGAGCGAAGATCAGCTGACTCTCTGGGCACCGGTTCGGATGCGGATTCGGGCGTTGGTCCCGACTCGGCGTTCTCTTCGAGGAACACCTCTGTGGATGGCCATCCAGCGTATGCACCCCATCATGTGCCGGATAACTCAAATGTCTGCTACGCGTGGATGGTCGAGGAGTGCATTTTATCGGTGTACAATCAAAGCAAACTCAGTTGTCCCGTACATCTGGAGCAGTCGATGGCTCAGCTGGCGCCAGATGTCATCTTTGCCGATATACCCGATAAGCACACAATTGCCACGGAGTGCATCATAAAGGGTTCGCTGTTGGGGCGCGGTGCTTTTGGCTTTGTCTTCAAGGCCAGCTGCAAGTTGCGTGGAGCACGAGCTTTTCGTCCGGTCGCCATGAAAATGTTGCAGCCAGTGCCGCCAGGTGCGCGGGCCAAAGAGGTGAGTCTATAGAATATTTATACGTACAGCTGCGGTCAAAATAATAGTAGTGAGCACATACATTTTGAAACAAGTTAAGATATAACTACTCGCAATTTAGTTAAAAACTAGGACAATTTTATCTAAACACCAGAATTCAATTCTGAAGATAATTATACTTTAAACAATTTATTAACAAAGAAAATTAAAGTCCTTAAATATTATTTTAATATTTATTTTTGTTAAATTGTTTTCCCTGCGGCTAAATACTAGTTCTAATAACTAGATGTGAGAGGTGGTTATATATTATTACGTTTAGTATTTGGAAAATAATAGTATTAAAAAGCATTCTTAAATTTGAAACCACACATTTTTCGTTTTGTCGATTTGATTTTTTCTTCATATTGAAAATGTCGACGAGGTCTCGATTTTCACAATATACATAAATTGAGTTATATTATTATGAAATACTTTGAGAAGCAGCACTACTATTATTTTGATGGTAAATGTGTATCAATTTACTAATTTTACATATTTTCGCTAGAGTGCCTTGATGGCCTACAAAGTGGCGCTGGGCAAATGGGATCGCGATCCGTTGCAGCATTCGTGCAAAGCGTACTGCACCGCCAGACAGGAGCTGGCCGTGCTGCTGACACTGAAGCACCCCAATATTGTGCCCCTAGTGGGTATTTGCATTAAACCATTAGCCTTGGTGCTGGAGTTGGCTCCGCTAGGCGGACTCGACGCCCTTTTGCGACAATATAGACGCAGTGGGGCACACATGGGTCCGCATACGTTCCAAATGCTGGTGCTGCAGGCCGCACGTGCTATAGAGTATCTGCATCGCCGTCGGATCATTTATCGCGACTTGAAATCGGAGAATGTGCTCGTTTGGGAGCTGCCGCAACCGCACAGTGAGGATTGTCCGCGCAATCAGGTGCACATCAAGATCGCCGATTATGGCATCAGTCGTCAGACTGCGGCTGGATTGAGCGCCAAAGGATTTGGCGGCACCGAAGGTTTTATGGCACCGGAAATTATACGCTTTAACGGTGAGGAGGAATACACGGAAAAGGTACGTAAATCAATTGAGCACGATGCAGTCGACTGAGAAATACTCTGATAATACCAGCTGATAGCAGGTGCCAGAGAACACGGATTTCCCAGTTTACTAGTGGACGTATCACCCCAATTTAGGCACTTTCACTGACGCGTGCACAGACCAGTAAATGTTACAAGTTACAAGCTTAAAGCTCTGGCTTTTTCATACAAACGGACAGACAGCATGACGGACAGTGCACAACATAAATATACTCTAGATATCTTCGGTATCAGAATATAAAAATTGGCAGCTATAAAGTTAATGTGGATGATTTGTTGTCGATGTGCTAATTCAGGTAGATTGCTTTTCGTTTGGCATGTTCATCTATGAGAACATTAGCCTGCGTCAGCCCTTTGAGGGTCACGAGTCGATCAAGGAGTGCATACTCGAAGGCAGCCGTCCGGCGCTAACGCAACGTGAAACTCAATTCCCAACCTGTTGTCTGGATCTAATGGTGCTCTGTTGGCACGAGCAGCCGCGACGTAGACCATCAGCTAGCCAAATTGTCTCCATCCTTAGGTAAGATTGGCATACAATTATATTTAATATTAAAATATTATTATAAATTATTATATAGTGCACCCGAGTGTATTCATCTCTTGGATGTGGTTGCGCTGCCACATAGCGATAAGATTGTTTGTGGCGCCTTTCAATTACTTATGGGTGGTTTAGAAGAGGAGCGCTCCGGGCTGGAATTGTGGCTGCCTGCGTTTGGTTCGCGCATTGATATTTTGGATGTATCGCCAACGGGTAGTTTGTTGCAGTGCAGCAGCATCAGTTGTGCGCCACAGCCACAGATGGGTGCAACACCCAAGACGCCGGAGAATAGCGCCACCGTTCGTGCCCGTTCCGCTCAGCGTATACCCAAGGTGAATATGCTGTGCTGTTGTCTTGTCGGCGAGGCCATCTGGATGGGCGATGTGTCTGGCAATCTGCACGCATATAGCACCGCAAGCTATGCGCATCTGTTCTCCTATATGCTCGATCCTGCCATTAAGTCAGCTGTGATAAGTCTAGTCCATATGGAGGGCATTGCACGCGTCGCTGTCGGACTACACAATGGTCGGGTATTTCTCGTGGATGCCGAACGTGTGCCCAGCAATTGTGCCTTTGCCGAAGGCTCATTTGTGCTCACCGAAATCTGTTCCGGTTTTGTGCTGCACGCCGCCTGCTCTGTATTCCTTGAGGGGTGAGTTACCAATCCCCGATTTATTTCTCTTTCTATATCGCCCCTATAATCGCTTGATTTCGCACAATACAGCAACTATGAACTTTGGTGCGGTGAATTGGCTGGTAAAATTAATGTTTTTCCGCTGAACGAGTCGGGTGTGTGTGGACACCAGGCCTTGTGCCACAGCGAGGAGCCTAATCTGATTGAGGACGTGAAAGTGGTGCGCTTATGCAGCAATGATAGCCATGTCTTTAGCTGTCTCTATCCCGGCTGCATGGTCTACCAATGGGGCGCAACATCAAAGCGCATTGAAAACAAACTGGATTGCTCCAAATTGCTGCCCTGCTCCGAGTCACTGCAGAGTATTGCCATTGATGAGCATGTTAATCTGATCAAGTGTCAAATCTCTGCCTTGGCGGCACACAACACGGAGCTGTACATTGGCACCACCTGGGGTTGTCTAATTGTCGCCGAGTTGCAAACGCTACGTCCCGTTAGCGTTTTTCGACCATATGAGAATGAGGTAGGCACATTTGATATGATTTGTGTGGTAATTAATTAATAATTGCACTATGCCCTAATGTTTTCTATGTAGTAATTTTAATAGAGGGATTATATCCCGCCCTGCAGATAATTCGCGAAGAGATTGGAAATATATGGAATTAAAACAAAGTAGCTAAGCTTTCAAATTGCAAGTCACTGACTATATAAATAAATAAAAATTTTTAATCAAAGCTGGATTACTTAATGATATTCTCCAACTCACAGTTAATCTTTTATTGTCAGCAGCTGTATACGATTTTTATTTAATCGGCTTTTATTCGTATGCTTGCCGAAGTGGATATCATTAAGATAATTGCACATTAAGTTAAATTCGTGATGATTACTTACAAATTAAAAGAATCAACTCTTTCCATTATAAAATATTAAAATATTTATTTTCACTTTAATGCAAATCATTTTCATCTTTGTTTGTCCTTTTCACTTTCCACTTTCAGATCAAGGCTATCATAACCATGCCCAATGCCAGTGTACCACTAATTGCCACATTGGGGCGCCGATATCGTTCACTGATCACGCGGTATGTGGACATGGGTGAAAGCACATCACATACGTCCAACTCTGTGGCAAGTACACCGACGCACGGGGCAGCCAAATCTGTGCCACCGGTTGATGTGGATAATCACATACATTGCCTGCTGTGGCGAGCCAAGCACTGGACCTAAGACCGATCTCAGACTAATACAACTACCTAATACTGTTAAAATATTTATTAATCCACTAAATGCTAAAACACAACAAGTAGCCACTTTTTTGAAGTTTAGTTTGTTGAACGAATCACGCCGGGATGATTTTGGTGGCACATTCACTGCACATAAAAACTATTAATACTTAAGCTAATCGCAATTGTTGAGGTCACTAATAATATTTCAAAAGATTTATTTTAAATATTTCCGAATAATGTTGTAAGAGCTGTTTACTGGCGAGCATTCCATTTCAATTAATCATCATAAACTTTTAATAAAGTTGAGAATTTTAATATTTAATTGTATTGTGCAAGTGGCTCCTGCTGTCTGATCGAACCCACCGACATGGATGACTGGCGACTGCGCGAATAAATCGATTCGGAGCTCTTCAGCACACGTACATAGTTATTGAACTCAATGAGAAACTTCAACTCCTCCTTTAAAGCCTCCAGCAATGGCACCTGAAAGTAAGCTTAGCTGAGTAGAGTGCTTCAGGGATTCAGATTGTGAATACATACCTTATAATGATGGGCTTTTTTGATGATGAACAATGCCCAGCTGATGGCGCCATAGAGCAAAGCACAGCATGAACCGACGAGCAGCACAAAGAAGACACCCTCCAAATTGTCCATGGCCAGGGGTGTGGCATCGGGTGCTTCTTCCTTTGTTGCACAAATGCCAGTGCCCACCTCATTCCACCATTTGTTCTTCATTTTCTCCAGTACACCCTGCTCCTGCAGCTCCAACAGTGCATTATTAAATTTGTCGCGATGTGGCCAATCTGTCAAGATTGAATAGATTTCGAGTAGAAGTGAATTCATTCCAAGAGGAGGAGCAGCTTTCGATTGACGGTTTGAGGTTTGAAAATGGAATGGCTCTTCTCAGAGAAAATTCAAACGTAGTATAAACTAACCCAAATATTCCCATAGCTCTGCACTTACTTTTTCTCATAGCTATTCCATAGCCCTTCTCATCGAGAGCATCGCCAATTTTCTTGAGATTGCACTCGCGTTTCGTGTTGAACTCAATAGAGGTGGACTCCATGAGGAAGGCATAATGAGTGCTTATCTTAACGCGCTCCACGCCCTCCTCATTGGTCTCCGTCAAATACTCTGGATGCTCGGTCATAAATTTATTCATTTTCACATACCGCTCGTCCTCGGAAGTCTGAAAGATGTTTAAATAAAAAAAAAATACAGAACTGATTGATTAATTTTTAAGACTTACCAAAAAGAAATTTCTAGTTGAACCGGTTCGCTTAGCTCCATAGACAACGCCATCTTTATTGTCGGCCAGATCGTCAACGCTGTTGATCAAACTCTGTGGCTTTTCAATGGTCAAAAAGGCAGCCAGATTGGCGGTATAAGAAGAGACGACAATCAAAGTGAAAAACCACCAGAAACCGGCCACAGTTCGCGTGGACAAGGCTCTTATGGAGATTGCAAAAGCGTTAAGTATATATTTAAGCTGAATAGACCAATGACAACTCACTTGGGTCCAATTTCGGATCCCTGTTGCAGCAGGGCTCCAGTTGTAAACCAAATGGAATTGCCTATCGTGAATTGATTCTCCAGCTCTTCGGGCTCCTCAATGCATGGATACGGATTATCCCATTCGGATGGTGACAGACGACCAAGTATGAAAAAGCTCAATGAGACACCAAAAAAGGATAAACCCAGAAACCACCAAACCTCCTCAGAGAATGGATCCATGAATGTAAACAGTTCTGGAGTGGCTTTCTGTGGCTTCAGATACAGTATGGCAATGCCTAAAGTAGACAAACAAAAATATATTTAATATGAAAATATAAAATATCATCTTCAACTAATATAAATAATATCATCATCTTAAACTGCTGGAAAAACATGTATGAAGAGTACAAGTAAGAACTTACCAAGATTCATAAATGGTATGGTAAAATCCATGGCTTCTTCACGCTCCGATGTTATAGTCAAATCGGTAATTGCCAAATCGGCGTACTACATAGAAATAGAAAATGTATGTTATAAATATGTAAATTTGTTATATATTTTAGAGCCTACACCATGCGTTATCTCCCTTAACATGCCCGTTGATTCATTGGTGCTCTTATTATATGAGCCATAATCATTGCCGCCATTTTGAAAGGTAAAGTTAAAGCCCAGCTTATCGGCCAGTTCCTTGATGAGTTCTACGCCATATCCCTCATATTGACTGTTACCCTCGAGCTGTTTATAGCTCTCAACCAAACTGGCATAGGGTTTGTTCTACAAAAAAAAAAATATATATACACTTTATTAATCTCGGCTGGGATATCTAAATATAGCTTTTAAATAGTATTTAGTTTCTTACCGGAACCGATAGCAATACTATAAATGTTTTATTGGCCAGAGAATTGTCGATGTTATCAAACTGAGAATTAGTGGGTGCCAAGCGCTCAGGTCTATAGTCCCGCTGCTCATCCCAAGTCCCTACTTTGACAATACCAGACGGTTGCAGTTCGATGACATCCAAGTGGTAGCCCTTCCGCACGTTCCCCTCAAAGTAGATGGGTCCAGTGAGCAGGCGCTCCCTGAGACGCAGCTGAGAGAACAGTCGGGTTTCAGTATAATATCTATCAATATTTTATGGTGCAATCAAGAGACTTACCGTTCTCATATAATTTTTAAAGGATGAACCATCATCTCGCACACTTTCGGTGCGCTGTGAGCAATTTTGTGAGACTGGCTTAAAGGGCAGATTTCTAAGAGTTTCAGCAAATAGTTGAACCGCATCGTAGGTGAGAGCCATTTCGACAGTTACGGGACAAGAACCTATAAATATAAAATAAATGTTTCAAAATCAAAGATAGTCGTTTTTCCAATTGCTCTATTTTTTTTAATGCAGATCTGTTGCAAATAGAAAGTCTATTTACCATTTCGAAAATCATCTTGATCATTGTTATAACCCATTTTCTGCATCAGTTCCTTAACAGCCATTTTTTCTGGCGAAAACAGACGCAGACTTGTTATGTTCGCTTCACTGTACTTGTACTCCTCCAGATCGAAGGAGTGAAAATCGAGATTGCCAATTATATAGCTATAATCCTCATTAATAATACCCACTTGTTGAGCCTGAAAACCGGAATACAAAGAATTTATAGATAATGCCTAAAGATCGAATGTTCCTTAGGAGAACCCACCTGATTCAGAAACTCGGGTACAGTTTCAGTAGATCCGACGACTAAAATTCGATTATCCATGGATTTGCGAACACGTCTTAAAATCGGCTTATAATTACCATTCAGTTGCATATCATATCGTAGTACCGTCACAATGGGTCCATTCGTGCCAAACAGAGTGTTTAGCTCATTTAGAATACTCAGGTATTCCGCTAAGAAGGGAGTACAGATTTAATATGTGGTATTAAAGCAAACAAAAAAAACCTTTTCCAACTTACCTGATTCATAGAGAAATATGAAACGCGACCACTCGAATGCTGTTATCAGACTGTACAAAGCCTTGGACAGATCAGCGGGATGGGGATGCAAGTTGAATCCCTCGGCATATTCACTCATATAGGAATAGATGTGTGGAATATCCATTGCATCGCATATGGACATCAAATGCACAGCCGTGTGACGCGATGAAGGACCAAAAACACCAGCGATGCCAGTCTAATATGGGGAAAATCGAAAAAGAGACCACGTTGAGTTAAGAATATTTAGAAAGAATTCAAGTTTGTCTCCCACTTACCTCTAACATTCTGCATAGTTGGCCATAGCTGTGATAGGCATCGCCATAGTTCACATCCGCTTTGAGGGACGACATGGCTAAGCCAAGTTCCACATTGGCCACTTCGATAGCATGATCAAATACTATGTTCATTTGCTCCGTATTCTGATCAGTAAGTAGACCTATAAAGCACGCAAAAAAAAAAAAACAATAAACAAAAATTTTGTTTGTTTATCAACAAAAACTTGAACTTAACGCAATCTACATCGATATATGATATATGTATTGGTATATCCATAGTAAATTTGGACGCTGATGGTGAGAATCGAAAACAAACAAATACTTAAAAGCATTTTTATGAGCTTTCGGCGTTGATGGAACGAACAGCATGTTCTTCTCTATTTACGAGGCATTAAAAATAAATCGGGCGCCTACAAAATACTTACCAATCGGTGCACTGCCCGCATTTTGGAGGCTATCGTAACCGCCATAGTTCTCGTATTGTGCCTTGAGCATCACAATTCTTAATAACAATGTTATTGAAAAGTGTGGCGATATATTCATTTTTGGCATTTTTATTGCATAAACTATATATGTATATGCATTATAATTACAAAATAAAAATGAAGTCTATCCCAATTTTGTATGCTGTTCACGTTGAGCGAAAAGTGACAACTGCGATCATTTCCAAAATGTGGATTTGGTACATCACTTTGAGTAAAAGTTTCGACAAAAAAGCTTTGAGCATAAAAAGTTATTTATTTGAGTGAACAACAAAGAGAAATAATATACAAAATATATATACCAACAAAAAAAAATTGAACTCAATCATCCTCGGGCACCGTGTCATCATTATCCGAATCCATTTGTAGCGATTCAATGGATTGCGAAGAATTGCGACTGCGAGAATAGACAGATTGAGCACTCTTCAAGGCCCTTTCGTTCTCCGCAAAACTCACAACAATTTTAAACTCCTCGGCGAGTGCATCACAGAATGGCACCTGTCGTTAGATTATGTATATGCTTTTTTCATATTAATATATTAATAAACTGTGCATACCTCATAGAATTTGGCTTTCTTGAAGACAAAAAGGCACCAGTAGGAAAAGGAAAAGACAAAGGATAATAAGGAGCCAACAATTAGTACAGCATAGATGCCACTTAAATTATCCACGCCCAGCTCCGAAGGGCCATCATCATCGCCTTTGGCCTATTTGCAAAAAAGAATGTGTGTTATTGGATATTGGTTAGATTGGTTTTAAGCGTGCCTAAAAGAGTTGGCAAATCGGAAATGGAATGTTTTTCCGCTGACTAAGTAGGCTTTTTAGCATTGCAAGATTACAATTTAGACTCACGCTGCAAACGCCAGCTCCAATTTCATTCCACCATTTGTTCTTAAGCCTGGCCAGCACGCCCTGTTCCTGCAGTTCAAGCAACGCATTGTTGAATTTATCGCGATATGGCCAATCTATCATATGTAATCTCATAAGTATTTATTTCAATTATTTTATATGTGTAACATACTCTTAGGCATTGCAATTCCATAACCTTTCTCATCGAGCGCTTCACCTATTTTCTTCAGATTGCATTCCCTCACCGTATTATACTCGATGGATGTAGATTCCATAAGAAATGCATATTTTGTGCCCGCTTTGACCATGTCGACGCCATCCTGATTGGTTTCCGTCAGAAAGGCTGGATTATTGCTCAAATACGCATTCATCTTCATGTATATCTCTTCTTCAGAAGTCTAAAAATAAAATCGGATTATGATTTTAGTCAGTAAAACAAAATAATAAAATCAAGATTACATTATTGTTATTGACCAAAAGATTAAATGTATCAAAACTGAGTGTGAAAAACTTCTAATGGGACATTTCACATTAAAGCTGTTATATACTTAACAGTTGGGTTCTGGGAGGATAAATCATAAATCATTTTTCTTTCTTTTGTGAATGAAACTTACTAAGAAAAAGTTTCTGGTTGAACCCGTGCGCTTGGCTCCATATTGCACATCGTCCTTGTTTTCGGCCAAATCCTCAACACTGTCAATGGAGCTCGATGGGTTCTCAATGGTTAGGAACGCAGCCAAGTTGGCTGTGTATGAAGAGACCATGATCAATGTGAAAAACCACCAAATAGCTGATATTGTACGGGTGCTCAGGGCTCTGGGGAGTTTTGAAATTCGTAAACATTTCTTTTTGTAGAATTTTCTAATAACTTACTTTGGCGCAATTTCAGATCCCTGCTGTAACAGGGCTCCCGTGGCAAACCACCATGAATTGTTAATGGTAAATTGATTTTCTAGCTCTTCCGGTTCCTCAATGCAAGGATAGGGATTATCCCATTCGGAGGGTGACAAACGTCCAAGTACAAAGAGACACAGAGAGACCCCTAAGTAAGCAATGCCCAGATAAAGCCAAACCTCCTTTGAAAACGGGTCCATGAAGGAGAAGAGTGCTGGCTCCGCTTTTTGGGGTTTCAGATATAAAATGGCAATACCTTAAGAGATTTACATTATATAAGATATCAGCAATTTTACAGCAATTGTAAAATTCACGAAACTTACCCAAATTCATAAATGGTATGGAAAAATCAATTGCTTCCTCACGTTCCGAAGTTATGGTTATGTCTGTGATGGCCAATTCGGCATGCTGAAAAATATTAAGGAATTAGTCCTATGTAAAATGATCATAATATTTACAATTTAAAAATGGTACACATAACTTACTCCCTCTACAATTTCCTTAAGCATGCCTGTTGTCATATTTGTGGTCTTATTGAAAGAACCATAATCATTGCCGCCATTGTGAAAGGTGAAGTTAAAGCCAAGTTTTTCCGCCAACTCCTTGATCAAATCGATGCCATATCCTTCATACTGACTATTGCCAATTAATGTGTTAATGCTCTCCACCAAACTGGCATGCAAGTTGAATCCCTCGGCATATTCACTCATATAGGAATAGATGTGTGGAATATCCATTGCATCGCATATGGACATCAAATGCACAGCCGTGTGACGCGATGAAGGACCAAAAACACCAGCGATGCCAGTCTAATATGGGGAAAATCGAAAAAGAGACCACGTTGAGTTAAGAATATTTAGAAAGAATTCAAGTTTGTCTCCCACTTACCTCTAACATTCTGCATAGTTGGCCATAGCTGTGATAGGCATCGCCATAGTTCACATCCGCTTTGAGGGACGACATGGCTAAGCCAAGTTCCACATTGGCCACTTCGATAGCATGATCAAATACTATGTTCATTTGCTCCGTATTCTGATCAGTAAGTAGACCTATAAAGCACGCAAAAAAAAAAAAACAATAAACAAAAATTTTGTTTGTTTATCAACAAAAACTTGAACTTAACGCAATCTACATCGATATATGATATATGTATTGGTATATCCATAGTAAATTTGGACGCTGATGGTGAGAATCGAAAACAAACAAATACTTAAAAGCATTTTTATGAGCTTTCGGCGTTGATGGAACGAACAGCATGTTCTTCTCTATTTACGAGGCATTAAAAATAAATCGGGCGCCTACAAAATACTTACCAATCGGTGCACTGCCCGCATTTTGGAGGCTATCGTAACCGCCATAGTTCTCGTATTGTGCCTTGAGCATCACAATTCTTAATAACAATGTTATTGAAAAGTGTGGCGATATATTCATTTTTGGCATTTTTATTGCATAAACTATATATGTATATTGCATTATAATTACAAAATAAAAATGAAGTCTATCCCAATTTTGTATGCTGTTCACGTTGAGCGAAAAGTGACAACTGCGATCATTTCCAAAATGTGGATTTGGTACATCACTTTGAGTAAAAGTTTCGACAAAAAAGCTTTGAGCATAAAAAGTTATTTATTTGAGTGAACAACAAAGAGAAATAATATACAAAATATATATACCAACAAAAAAAAATTGAACTCAATCATCCTCGGGCACCGTGTCATCATTATCCGAATCCATTTGTAGCGATTCAATGGATTGCGAAGAATTGCGACTGCGAGAATAGACAGATTGAGCACTCTTCAAGGCCCTTTCGTTCTCCGCAAAACTCACAACAATTTTAAACTCCTCGGCGAGTGCATCACAGAATGGCACCTGTCGTTAGATTATGTATATGCTTTTTTCATATTAATATATTAATAAACTGTGCATACCTCATAGAATTTGGCTTTCTTGAAGACAAAAAGGCACCAGTAGGAAAAGGAAAAGACAAAGGATAATAAGGAGCCAACAATTAGTACAGCATAGATGCCACTTAAATTATCCACGCCCAGCTCCGAAGGGCCATCATCATCGCCTTTGGCCTATTTGCAAAAAAGAATGTGTGTTATTGGATATTGGTTAGATTGGTTTTAAGCGTGCCTAAAAGAGTTGGCAAATCGGAAATGGAATGTTTTTCCGCTGACTAAGTAGGCTTTTTAGCATTGCAAGATTACAATTTAGACTCACGCTGCAAACGCCAGCTCCAATTTCATTCCACCATTTGTTCTTAAGCCTGGCCAGCACGCCCTGTTCCTGCAGTTCAAGCAACGCATTGTTGAATTTATCGCGATATGGCCAATCTATCATATGTAATCTCATAAGTATTTATTTCAATTATTTTATATGTGTAACATACTCTTAGGCATTGCAATTCCATAACCTTTCTCATCGAGCGCTTCACCTATTTTCTTCAGATTGCATTCCCTCACCGTATTATACTCGATGGATGTAGATTCCATAAGAAATGCATATTTTGTGCCCGCTTTGACCATGTCGACGCCATCCTGATTGGTTTCCGTCAGAAAGGCTGGATTATTGCTCAAATACGCATTCATCTTCATGTATATCTCTTCTTCAGAAGTCTAAAAATAAAATCGGATTATGATTTTAGTCAGTAAAACAAAATAATAAAATCAAGATTACATTATTGTTATTGACCAAAAGATTAAATGTATCAAAACTGAGTGTGAAAAACTTCTAATGGGACATTTCACATTAAAGCTGTTATATACTTAACAGTTGGGTTCTGGGAGGATAAATCATAAATCATTTTTCTTTCTTTTGTGAATGAAACTTACTAAGAAAAAGTTTCTGGTTGAACCCGTGCGCTTGGCTCCATATTGCACATCGTCCTTGTTTTCGGCCAAATCCTCAACACTGTCAATGGAGCTCGATGGGTTCTCAATGGTTAGGAACGCAGCCAAGTTGGCTGTGTATGAAGAGACCATGATCAATGTGAAAAACCACCAAATAGCTGATATTGTACGGGTGCTCAGGGCTCTGGGGAGTTTTGAAATTCGTAAACATTTCTTTTTGTAGAATTTTCTAATAACTTACTTTGGCGCAATTTCAGATCCCTGCTGTAACAGGGCTCCCGTGGCAAACCACCATGAATTGTTAATGGTAAATTGATTTTCTAGCTCTTCCGGTTCCTCAATGCAAGGATAGGGATTATCCCATTCGGAGGGTGACAAACGTCCAAGTACAAAGAGACACAGAGAGACCCCTAAGTAAGCAATGCCCAGATAAAGCCAAACCTCCTTTGAAAACGGGTCCATGAAGGAGAAGAGTGCTGGCTCCGCTTTTTGGGGTTTCAGATATAAAATGGCAATACCTTAAGAGATTTACATTATATAAGATATCAGCAATTTTACAGCAATTGTAAAATTCACGAAACTTACCCAAATTCATAAATGGTATGGAAAAATCAATTGCTTCCTCACGTTCCGAAGTTATGGTTATGTCTGTGATGGCCAATTCGGCATGCTGAAAAATATTAAGGAATTAGTCCTATGTAAAATGATCATAATATTTACAATTTAAAAATGGTACACATAACTTACTCCCTCTACAATTTCCTTAAGCATGCCTGTTGTCATATTTGTGGTCTTATTGAAAGAACCATAATCATTGCCGCCATTGTGAAAGGTGAAGTTAAAGCCAAGTTTTTCCGCCAACTCCTTGATCAAATCGATGCCATATCCTTCATACTGACTATTGCCAATTAATGTGTTAATGCTCTCCACCAAACTGGCATAGGGTTTGTTCTAAGTTTTACATAATTATAAGTAGATATAATGCTTTTTTTTTTTTGGTTCTAACTTACCGGCACTGAGATAAGTACTTTGAACGTTTTGTTGACTAACGAATTTTCTTCATTGTCATTGAAATTTTTTATTTGTGGTGGACGCTTGAACTGAAAATCCTTGCCTTCCTCCCAGGTGCCCACCTTGACCAGGCCGACGGTCTGCAGTTCAATCACATCGAAACTGAATCCCTTTCGTATATTACCCCGAAAAAAGATACGGCCGGTGATCGTTTTCTCTAGTATCTCCAGCTGTGATGATAGAAGTGTAAGAGTATAATTATGTGCGAGTATTCTAGTCGAAAATATTTACCGATCTCATATAGTTCCGGAAAGTAGAACCATCTGGTTGGACATTATCATGTCGTTCCGAGCAGTTCAACTGTTGTGGCTGATACGGCAAAAAGTTTGTAGTTTCGGCAATAACACGAACCGCATCGTAAGTCAAGGCCATGGCCAGTGTAATGGGCGAGGAACCTGAAGAGAATAGCAAATTAAGAAATGCAGTTAAGGAAGTCTCCGGAGCTTACCATTATTAGTGGGTTCACTCTCGCCCAGTGCCTGCTGTAGGGTTTCAATTAACTGACGCACCTCCTTTTTATCGGGATCAAACATTCGCAAGCCTGTTATATTAGCCTCACTGTACTTGTACTCTTCCAGCTCGTAGGTGTGCAGATCCAGATTACCCACCAGATACGTATAATCCTCATTCATGATTCCCACCTGCTGAGCCTGACGGAGCAGCTCAGCGACACCTTCCGTCGAACCAACGACCACAATCCGATTATCCTCCGATTTGCGAACGCGTCGCAAAACCGATTTATAATTGCCATTTAGGTTAAGATCGTAACGCATGACCTTAATGACGGGTCCTTTGATGCCATAGAGTGTCATTAGATGATCCAATATTGTGAGGTATTCCGCTGCAATTAATCCAGAGTCATAATCAATTCATGTTCTTATTCTATATATACATTTAGAAGTTACCAGATTCATAGCAGAATATAAAACGAGACCATTCAAATTGTGTGATAATGTCATAGAGTGCATGAGCAATATCCTCGGGATGCGGATGCAAATTGAAGCCATCAGATTGTGGACTCCACGAAAGGTGTGGGTATATAAAGGGTATATCCTTGGCATCGCAAGCGTTAAGTAAATGTGCAGCTGTATGCTTGGCAGCGGGTCCAAAAACAGCTCCTACACCATTCTAAAAAAAAATAGTTATTCAGTTAAAAAACACTCGTTGATTTAATTGTACATTTCACATGCTCACCTGCATTAGTCTGCATAGTTGTGAAAATGCCTGCACGGAATTGCCAAAGGCCACCTGCTCCGTTTCACCGGCCAAAGGCACGCTGAGATCGCTGTTCACCACAGATATGGCATGCTCAAATGTCTGTCGTATTCTATCCGTACTATCGTCTGTGATAAGGCCTGCGGCATTTGTTTTGAGTCAAAGAGACAAAATCATTGAGTGTGTGATTTCACAGCATCTCTATCCTCTCTCACTCAAACTCTCTCTCACTGTCTCTCACTCTCTCTCTCTCTCTTACCTCTCTCTCTGTTAGCTTACCAATGCGTATGGCTTCTCCGCTGGCCAATCGAAAGCTATTAGACCCATAACACTGCACATTGTTGGCCCACAATAATACTAAACAAATTATCCACAAATGCATTACAATTTTTTCTGTTTATCTTCGATTTTTGTTACTGGCTTGTTTATTATTCCATATCAATTGGTTTCGCGTCTATTTTTGTTCGATTTTTTTGTCTATATTTATTTTTGGATCACCTACACAGACGTGTACTGATTTTTCGGCGTTCCGTTCCCGTTGAGCAAACGGCTCTAACTGAAGAAATGAGCTATATTTTTTATAAAAAAAAATATGCTCAAAAGTTTTCCAAAATATTTATTTGGTTTTTGAGCTTAAAAGCTGGAAAATGTTCAGATGTTCAACAGTGTTGCACAATCCCAAAATAAGATTGTCCATTACCATATTTCATTTTATTATATGCTTAAGATCTAAGTAAATAATTAGTAAAAAATCATAGGTTTTCAATTATTTACTATCAAAATCTGCTCAATAAAATAATCATAGAATCAAAATAATCAAAATAATCATAGAATGTTCCATTAATTGAGGATTTTTTTTTTGTTTTGCAATTGGTTCGTTTATATTTAATTAGAATTATCACAAACATAAATAGTGTCAACTAAATTATTTCAAGTTAAAAATATAAATACTATAAAATATATAAAATTATATAGTAAACATTATCATACACTATTTTTTTGGCACAGTTTTGTTTTTATATATGGGAATAAATACATCTGCGAGTATATTCGGTTAATTCATAATGTTGAATGGCAAGTCTACTTTGGTGAATAGGCCCAGCAATAACAGTGTACTGAAAGAGAAAGAATAGAAAAACTTTTCAACTAAAGCTACAACAGACTTTAATGAGGGAAGGTATATTGCTTGTATAAAATAATCAAAAAATTCTATATATTTTGGATTTTACGTTTGTGTATCAATGAATTTTTAAGTCCAGAATGATTGAAAGTTTTCCAATTTTTAATGCTCAATGTCGTTATGTATTGACTATGTAGATTAATTTCGAGTCATTGAAAAAAGCCTGAGAATATGCAAAAGTGTCGCATAATAATTGTGCAAAGACAATTGAAGAAGTTTTGCAAACTAACAAGCAGGGAAAGGAGGTTGGCCATTGAGAAAGCATGAATCCAACAACAACTGGTGGGCATAAATCACCATTAATTAAGTGAATGTGGCGAATGTGGCAAGTGAATTGCGCCGCTGTTGTTGACACAACAAGCGACTGAGACATGGGTAGGGGATGAGGGTATGGAGATGACAGGCGACACGTACTCCTTATCAAGTGGCATCTTCGAAAGTGGAGCGATTTTAAGTGGTTGGAATTATTGTTATCTACTTACAGTTAGCGTTGGATCCGACTGGTACATACTGGTATTTAGAAATACATCATTGTGTCTGTAATACTCTTAGGGGAAAGGGCGGGCAACAACAACAAATGCTACCAAACGCTGCATTTCTTGTGGGGATTCATTGGTGTGCCCGCTGCACAATTGAATTCCCGTGCAAAATCGTAGGAATTGGATAAGGTACCAATCACACGATAGCGTCCCGGACTGTGTATGGCCGTATTGAGCTTATTTCGTATCGCCTCCGGTCGCATTGCTCCACACCAGACTTGGCCAAAATTCAAGAAGAACAGCTGCGGTCCGGTCATATTTAGCCCTGGCAGCATCTCGTCCCTTGCCTCGTGGGGATTCTCATTCGCCCAGCGCATGTAGGCGTGAAAAGCCTGCCGCAAGCCTCCATTATCCGCAATATTCTCGCCTATGGGGAAAGATTAATGATGAGCCATAGAAAATATGATAAGGTAAGAATGGTTCAGTCGAATGTAACAGACTGAGAGATATGCTTTAATGTTTTTTAAAGCGTATTATTCGATTGTAAGGGTCTAGGATCATCCTCTCCGCTAAAAACAGATTTGAATTGGAACAAAAATGGATAAACCCAGAAGATATTCTCGGCCACAATTTGTATTTAAATAGTTATTTCTCATTTGTATGGCATAAGGGTAAATTACATTTTTATTATTAACTACTCATGATATTTAATATATACGGATTTAGATATGGATTGCGTTAAGAACAGCCGGTTCAAACGTTTGACAGGGTATAGATTAATGACCTACCTTGCGTGCTCTCGCCGTTAAGCGAGATGCCCACCTCCTCGACGGTGTAATTGCCATACTGTGAAATGATGCAGCGGGCGCGGTCATCAAATCCACGAATTGAGGCGTCCGTCCACCATTTGTGAATGTTGCCATTGCTGTCGAAAAGACGACCCTTATCATCAAAGCCATGGGTTAGCTCATGCCCAATGACGACACCGATACCGCCAAAGTTCAGTGACTTGGGGAAATGGCGATGATAGAATGGTGGCTGGAGAATGCCAGCGGGGAACATTATCTGATTCTTATTGCGACTATAATAAGCATTCACAATGGCTGGCGCTGTTTGCCAGTTGGTCTTATTCACACGCTCATGAAGCTTGGCCTGTTCCATCTTGGCCGTGTGCAGCAGGACATTCAGTGTGTTCTCAAAATACGTATCCGGATGTATGTCAATACCAGCATATTTCTCATTTAATTCCTCGGCATTGAGTATGTAGTCCGGATAGCCAATTTTCAAGGACATCGCATTTACCTTCTCCTCGGCTAGCAATTTTGTGTGTTGATCCAGCCAGTCTGTGGTCTTCAATATATCCCTGAATGCCTGCTGCAACTCATGAGTCATCCTTAAAGTATCCCGCTTGCTATTTTCATCGAAATAGCGGCTCACAAACATCGATCCCACAGCCATGCCCATATTGGTGTTCACCTGTGCAATGCATACCTTCCACCTCTGCGGACTCTCCTCCCTTCCAAAGAGGGAATGATAAAAGTTTTGCTTGATATCATCGAACCGGTCATCCACGTTGTTAATCCGGTGCCTCACAAAGCGCCACATCATGTAGTTGGCCACAGTTCGGGGTTCCGTTAAGGCCAGCAGTGCCACCAGTTGCTTCATGTACTCCACCGCATAGATGACCACCTGTTCCGTATCGTTCACAGTGCGTCCTTGGAGCGTGCTGAGATATGTGGTCCAACCGATTTGTGGCACAGTTGCCTTCAACTGCTGCAGCGACATACGCTTATAGAGCTGCAGATTAAGAAAAAAGACTAGAAACATAGTTGGGCTTATGTGAGCATTTCCAAAAGAATCTATCTGCCATCTTTGAAGAAATTTAACTTAATCAATTGCTATTATATTTAGATTTAGAGTGAATAAACAACCGAAAAATAACAATGTCAACAAGTGTATCTTACATCCCGTCACTTATCAAATCAATTTTATAAGGCATCACAGTGTTACAGTTATGAATTTAAATTAATAATTTGATATAAGATATGTAATAATTTGTATCAAAATATGTAAGTAGTCATGCTTAAAGATGGAGACCTCAGATACTTTAACTATTCATTCTATTTGAAATATTATGCTTAGCAGATTTAATACCTTTTATGTTTTTTACCTTCATCATTTTGATTTTATACCATTTAATTTATAACTTATTTTTAGTTTTAAATATAATTTACAATATTTCTTTTATGATGTCAGCTGATTAACTATGGTGTATAAGAGTATTTAATCTTCGGCTTGCCTAAGATACCCCCTTTTAAATTCCTGTTCCGTGCTTAGCCCACATTAATTAAAATAAATTGAAAAAAAAAATAGTTAATGTCTGAAAACCGTACTTTTGATGACACGAATACCCTTTTTGGTATATACTCGTAATATTTATTTTTTGTCAGCTTGAAGTTGTGCTTTAATAAAGCTGATATTATAATGTTATCAAAAATTCAAATTTCTTCTTTGATTTTGTTTGCATGAAATCAGAATGCTGTCAGAAGAGTTACCATGCAAATGTCCATAATTATAACAATTATATATAATAATTGTAATTATTATAAGTCGCAGCTTGAGTTACTCACCTTTGTCACGTTGAGTCTTTGTTCCGCCGGCGCTGTAATCGCCGCCAGACGCGTCTCGAAGGCAACCAGTTCGGTGGCGACTCGCAATGAATCTGTTTTGCTGGCGCCCAATTTGTTCATTACCTCGGACATGTAGCGCTGATAGGCATGCAGATACTTGGCATTATTCGGCTGCAGGAAATACTCGCGAGTGGGCAAACCCAACCCAGTTTGATCAAATTGAATGATATTCTCCTCTGAGTTCTTGATATCGGCGCCCACCCACTGAACGATGAGAATGTCGTTATTATAGCGACGCAACGTGGCCGCCAATTGTTGCCAATTGAAGTGATTACCCTGCCAATCGTGATCGAGAACTGGCCAGCCACCCAACTGGCGGATGAGTGCATGGAGCGGTTCCAATCCTCGACGTGTTAAGAGCTCACTGTTCACACAGGATTTATAGAGATTCTTGGCCTTTGCCTGGGCATCGTATTTGGGCTTGAGATACTCCCTGGTGGTGGTGGATTGAATGGTATGAATTACATCCTCCTTGTGCTTGTCGGGCTCCTTCTCTTTATTGAATGTAATTGGCGGGGCTTCCTCCTCTTTGGATTTCTCGCGCGTCTGCTCAATGAGCCGTTTCCTCTTAGTGCCATTTGAAAAGCGTTTATACCTTACCAGGACACGATTAAGGAGATCTCTTCGTTCCACAATATGTCGACGAAGTCGTTCGGCTTTTAGTTCGGTTGCCGGATCCGTTTCCGACTGTTGGTCGTTCAGCTTGAAGGTGTTTTGACGCACACGCGTCTCCGGACTGAGCTGGGCGTGTACCTCATTCTTCTCGAGCAGATTGCGCAGCACCATATCAAGACTTTCGCGCAGCATCTCGAAGGTATCGAACCCAGCCTTATCCTTGGGTATAGGATGCAGTTTCTCCCAATTGCCACAGGCATACTGATAGAAATCCACACACGGATCGACCTGAGGACTCATATAACGTTGCATGGTCTTCGATTGAGCCTGACGGATGTCCTCGCGCGTTCCTTGCTCATTCCAGAAGGAGGGCAGCGAGTTCTCAATAAGTGCCAGCTCATCAATGAGTTGTTCCTGTGCCTCGCGACGCCCACGTCGCGACCAGAATTGAAACGTCTCTGGATAACGTTTGGGCATATCCTTTTTGTGGCTCGTCTCGAACTCCTCGCCCGTCTCCTGCATATCCAGTTCATTGCCATAACATTCACGCGGCTGGCCATGGGGTAGAAACGATGTCCGCGCATCCTTCATCAATATGCTGCGATCCTCCAGCTCGAGCGTCTCAACGTTTCCATAACGATAGGGGAGGCAGCGTCTCGCCCGTTCTGCCGCCAAAAATTCCAGTTGAGAGCGCTTGGCCTGCGGCAATATAAACTCATCGTTGATCAGCTCATTATAGGTGTTACCCTCCGGCAGCAATGTTTCATAGTCATCCAGATAGCCGGGCCGCGAGGCAGACGCAGATCGTTGGTGTCGCTGTTGCTCCTCGCTGAGCTGGAGCGCCTGTAACATGCCATCGAGTCGGAATAGGAGCAGCAGGACCAATGTCAATGGCAGCATAACCACTGGAAGCAGCAAGAACAATTTGCAGCACGTTAAACCAGGACACCATTGGACGCGACCCGTCTGCTGATTGACACCTAAGCCCAACTTGATACCGCTACGAGGCGTTTCGGAGGGGTGTGAGGGGGCACTGGGTGGCACACCGTGCACCTGCACCAGCGACAGCTTCAACGGACTATGACGACTCATAGTAAATATTACAAAACGAATATGATTACGACGATGAATATGAGTATGTATATGTGAGTGCCAAAAATATATGTCCACAATGGCCTTTATACTTTAATTAAACGCAATTTTTAGCGCGACGCAATTGCGAAATGAGTACCGAGAAAACTGAGAATCGGAGAAACGGAGATACCGAGCAGCGAGCAGCGAGGCGAGATCTCGAGCGAGCGCATCAGTCGCGCTCGGATTGCCTACTAAAAGTGCTCCCAGAGCTCAGAGCTCAATCCAGTGCGCCGGTCAAAGCTGGACGCGAATCACGGCGCGCGACAAACAATTGAATGAAGACGACAGACAGACAGACGGCGACAAAGCGGCGCTTCAATAAAAAAATATATTAAAAAAATTCCCTTCAAAAGCAGAGAGCGAGCAGACAGCAGATAGAGAAGCAGGAGGAGGAGCTCGGGCAGCCATAGGAGTGGTAAACTAGTAGATTGGTTTCTATGTTGGCGCAGTGTTTGTGATCTTTGTTTACTGTCCAAGCGCTGCATACGTGAACTACACTCAAAAAAATATGTTTACATATGTATATAATTAGTGAAAAGCACACAGAGAAACTGAGTGAGATTTAATATAATATATATTTACAGTTACGAAATTGGGAAATCGACTGTCGTTTTACAATATAACTATTTCGAATTGTCTGATTATAATTATCAAAAATACAGCAAAAATTTGTTTTTCTTAATTATCTTCAATATTCCGACAAGATTTACGGAGTTAACGTGAAGTGTACAATTTTGTCATAGTTGATAACAGCTTTTATACCTATATTTATTATTTTCATATATTTGTTATACTTTTTCAAGTGTATCATTCAGTTTGTGCGCCAGTGCGTTAAGTAAAGTCGCGTAAATATTGATATCATTGGGTGTTTGACCTTAGACAAGGGCTTGAACCTCTACCTGCACCTCCACCTGAGCTAGTTGCCTTTTCATAGGTTCGACATTTGACCTGTTAACCTCATTTGAAGCTGCACACACTACTGCACGCTACTTCCGGTTACATTAATGCGCGCTAATATCTGCTAATCAACAAACAACTTTTTGTTATAACAATACAATATAAACATCAGCAGCAGCATCAGCATCGCAATAACAAACAGATCGTTCACAAATTAGTGTCATTATCACTGGCAGTCACACAAGCAATGTATATATATAAATATATATACAAAGCTTGGGGCTCCTCCGCTTTTGACCTCCGTGTGGGTTCAGCTTTGAATTGAGTCTAAATTCAATCAATTTAATTTAATTTCACAAAACAATTGCACAGAGCACAGAAAACACAACACAACCGAAGAACAGATGGCAACCAAAAAGCAGGTTAAACTTTCGTATGCATAGACATATGCAACCTTCTACTGTAGGTGGGGCATATTGACAATCCGATTTGTTTTCTAAGACTAGAAAATGTTATAAGTTTATTCTGTGTTTATTTAAAATTTGTTTAACTTACTTAAACAAACTTAAACTCTAACGACGCTCCTGTTACACACCAACGGGTCTCTGTAGGTAAGCATTTAAATAAAATTAGGTAACTTAATGCTGACTTGTGTAAGTATAGTTCAGACTTACATAAATCCCCTCTAAGGTTTGACTACAAAGCATTTCCCCCAAGCAGAGTTGCTCAAGGCACACGGTGCGTATACGTAATTTTCATCAGTGTTATGAAAATGTCAAATGTATTTACTGTATATATATGCATAATCACTGACCTACACACACACAAACACATGCACTCACACACACACACACACACAGAGGCAACGACACGCACTTACACACACGCAAACAACCAGTTAAGTGAATTTAAGCTACTTGCGAAGGCATCAAATACAGAACAAAAAACAAAAAGCTTGCAAGTAAATTGCCTTTCGACATCGTTTCGGGCTTAGGTTAGTATTACAAGATTATGCGGATAATTGCTGGCATGCGATGCCATCCAATATGACGCCACGCAGCTCATTTGCAAAACACAATCCTCGACCACATACACGAATGCACTGAGCACCCAAAAGTACTTATTTCATGACGAAACGTGTTTCTTAGTCAGAAAGTAGCCGCTAAACGTTTTTAAATATAAGATCCAAAACCATCCCTATATCGACTCAAATTAACAACAATATTAAAATTAGTATGTATTTTCGAAAGTTTTACCGAATTAATTTTCTCAGTGCATCGAACAGCCTGTTGAAAATTTGTCGTTTCTGAGTTGGGGACGCGGCTTCTTCACATGAATTTTAGTTTCATGAACAGTAAACACGCAAATTTGCATATGTGTATGTGTGTGTGAGAGTAGTGGGATGCATTGTGGTGTGTGATTGTAGTTTGTTGTTTGTTGTGTGTTGCATCTGTAGTGGTTTTCAATTTGAATTGCCATTTGCCTCATATGCTAATTTTAGCCTTAAACCTTTTAATTAGCGACTGTGACCGAGATTGGAAAGAACATGTCAATTTATCAGCAGATATATATACACACACACACACACACATAGACACACAAATCTTAGCGCTATTGCGCCTCCGGCACGAGTGGCTTATAATTGTATTCTCATTTGATCTCTAGTTCAAGAGCATTACAATCATAATCATGAATCAATGTTTATACCCTCTGAATTCAGAATTTAGCGTTATCAGATAGATGAACCAATATAATGAATCACTTCATGAATGTCGTTCGAATGAATTAATGCCAGTTCTAAATGAACTTTTGATTTGCGCAGTCATTCAATAATTGCCCAAACTATCAGCTAGCAAATAAAAGAAACCCCAATCAGATCAGCAGACAGTGAGACTAATCTGGTGAAAACTACACTTCAACTTATATGCATAAATGAACTTATGTGAGACGTGTGTTGTGTAAATTGGGTATGCTAAAGGAATATTGAATCCCTCGATTAGTTCGATTATCAAGTTTTAAACACATTTTTTGTAGATGCTATTTTTCATCTGAGTTTTTATAAATATTAGTTGTCTTAGTCAGAAGCACGAACTAACATATTTCTTAGGAATTCAGAATATATGCCAAGTATTTTTTTTTCAGAACTTGTTCGTAGCGAAATGAAGTTTACTTAGCAAGTTCGCAGTGTCTTGAATTACAGCTAAAAATCTGTGTGGAAAACACACTTACATGACAACTTTTGAACACACTTCACGGCACTTGCACAATTTCCAGTTGTTCGAAGGCGTACTTGCGTTACTATACGAGTATTGATTGGGCAAACGTTGTTGTTATATTTGTTCGGAGCGGATGCTGCTTCATCTGCCTGTTATCGCCTTGGAGGTGAAGTCGCGAATGTTTTGCCAATTTGACAACTTGAAGCGAGGAAGCCAGCGATTAGTTGTTGCTTGCTGCTGTTGTTGCCTGGATAACGGTGAAGCTAGTGCTTCTGCTGCTGTTGCTGTTACTTAATGTGCCCAGCACTTTGCCGTTGCTTATTTTAATTGCCGCGAGATTACCGCTAATTGAAATGTGCAAAGCAGCAGCAAGAAGACGCATCTGCTTTGAGCTCGCACACTCACTGTGAATATCAGATGGGAACTCAGCTGTAAGCATACTTATACTAATACTTTATCAGTCAGAGTTTCTCAACTTTAATCAGTTGACTCAATAGGCAAAGCACCCCACGACTTCAAAGTGCTTCTCAATCGAATGACTCTGTCTCTTCGTGTGTATTTTTGTGAGTGTGTGTGTGTGTGTGTGTGCGAGTATCTGTGTGTTTGCATATGAGTAAACTTTTATAGTACAAGCTCGGAGCTTTACTAAATCGCAAAGTGATTTATTGCAACCGCTGTAAAGTGAATATTTAACATGTAAATGATGCTAGCCTAATGTGGGAAGAAATATCTAATATCAAAGAGCTGACTCTTTATTTTATATGAATTGAACACAGTCTATAAAATAGAAAAGTAGTAAAGTATTGTGCATTAAATTAAAAATTAAAAATTAACAACTAAATCGGCGAAGTATTCAAATGTAAAATGGTCCAACATTTATTGCAAGGATTGGGGTACGCAAGAAAAAACTAAATGAAACCAAAAATGGTTAAATGTTAATTGCAAATACTAAATAGCTTAGTAATTAATTAAGTAAACAGATAAAAAGGAGAGGGTGGAAGCAAGAGATAAGAATTAGGACAGAGAAAATTAAGAAGAGATAGGCAAACAAATTATATTTAAATTAGATAGGCTATATAAATTATTATATTAAGATGGCTCAGTGTCAGTATTTGAAAAGAAAAGAGGCACTTACCGAGAATTCGTGAACAATTCTGTTAACCAACGATGGAAGATTAATAAGAAGGCACCAAGTGGAGTACGATGACACACGAAAATTAGGATTTCAGTTAAGGGCACATAAGGCAAAGGATGGAATTACTTTTAAATTGACTCTATTCGGACTCGATAGTTTTTATATTGAGGAGGACACACACATGACCAGTATTCAGGAAGAGGATATGGTGTGAGAAAATGAAATAGTGAGAGGGAGTGGGAGAGGGAGAGAGCAGGAGAAAGAGGAAAAATTTAGAAAAATGGGGATGTTAAGTGAAAGAGCGATAAAGGAAGAAGAAGGGAGACAGGTATTGAAAGAAATGTAGAAAAGGTTTTCGCTCTAACGTCTTTTATTACCTTGCTTCCAGCATTGTCTTTCGCATTTTCTTTAAGCTAATATCATTTCAGCTGCTTGAGCTCACGCAGTTAATTCAATTCAGAAAAAATCATATACGAGCTGCCAACTTGAGTGTGCGTGCAAATAAATATCAATTGCCAGTCGAGTTGTATTAATAATGGTAAACAGCAAAGAGTGCCCATTAATCAATGGAATTGGCGTTGTCTGCGCATATGTTCTCGCTTGAATGAATGATTGAACAAATGCAATATTATGTTTAAGCTTATTTGCTGTCAGACTTTGACAAGAACATTTCAATTTGTGTGTGGTCTGTAAACCACACCTAGGGTGCCGATAAAACATTGATCAGTTCGAAAATTTATTATTACTTTTATGTTATTTAATTATTATTTACACCTTCGAGCAGGTGAATGTTGCTATGTCATGCCGCTTAGTTGTTTAACACATTGAATTGCTTACCTATTATTGTTGTAGGTTTTATTGTGTGGCCCAGCTTATTTAATAATTGAATATATTGTCGGGATTGTGAGCACCCATTGAATATACAAAATGCATTTGCTGCTGTGACGCCCTATGCTAAAATTGCTGTTCAAATCAGAAATGACAATTTTGAATAATTTTTTACCTATGTGTTATATAACGTAAGCTATTTATTTATATTGTTACCTTGTTCTCAAATTCCGTTTAGTCTATTAATATAATATGTGAGTTTACATTACATTACAATTACATTCTGCTATGGTGGAAGACGCAATCAAATTGTGAAATTCTTTCGTCCTGAGTTGAAATTGATAAATGTTTTTTTTTTTTTTTTTAATAATGAATAATTTTTAGACGAAATATTTTAATTTGCTAATATTTGCATGAAAAATTAAATAAATTATACCCATTGTCATACAGAAGTATGCAGTTTATAAAATATATATTATCTTGAGGCGCTTCAAAAGCTGAGTCGATTTATCTTGTGTAGTAGAGCTCTCTCGGCTAAAGCATTCCTACTTTTTGCTTTCATAGAGTTAAATTGCACATTAAAAAATTATGTATAGGTATGTGTGCTGAGCACTCAATTTACATAATCACTTAGTACCGAATAATTTATTGAAATAATCTAGATTGTACATTTTCCTAATGCACTACACAACAACAGTACACAACAACTAATCCATTTCAAAAGTGTCGCCTCATTTATTTGGGCCTATTTAGGCCTACTTAGTTGTAGCGCACAGAAATGGAAAAGCGCTAGTCAGCAGCCACAAACCCAAAACCAAAATCAAAACCAATAACTCGATTCGAGAGCACTCGATTGTGAGTTGGTAAAAATGTACAGTTGAAGTAGCTGCCTGCAAAGAGTTGATCCCCAAAATGGACAACATGCAGCGCAGTTTTATTACCTTAATTTTGTGTGCATACAATTTTTGTGCTATCGATCATTGTCAAGCAGCGAGATAACTTACAATAAATCGGTGCGGCATTAGAATTCGATGGTGGGGCGTACTATGCAAAACCTGAAAGCTGTATCGAATCGAGCCACACACCACATAAATTAGGGTAATTACAATTGCACCCACAAGTGCCATTCGAGTCGTTGCCTTTGTTGTTTTTGCCATGTAGCCACGAGGCTGCCAAGAATTTTGATTGCATAAGCACCATCAACAGTAATAGTAATATCAACAACAACTACGGCTCGGAGTGGCCCAATAACATTTGCCGCCAAAAGTTTATGGCTAGCGAGTGGAAATGAAAATTCATTGGGCCAACGCCACCGCATTTGAAAATTAGCTAATAGAAAATGTACAAACCATAGCAATTACAATAACACCAATAACAACTGCAGCAACTATCAGAATACCCTAGCACAAGATAATATTTATGTTTACTTAAAATCCAGGAAAATCTGTATTAATAATTACATCTATAAAATTGTTTTAATATATTTACTCAATTTATGCAAATAATTTTATGGAAATAATTTTATTTTTTAAGTTACATTAACTACCAATTCTTTACATAGTTTAAGTAAAAATAATAATATAATAATATAATAATAATTCTCATTTTAGGTCATCATTTAGTTATAATAAAACAAATGTTGAACACAGTTTTGATGTGTTGTATAAATCTAAGGAACCGTGTGCCAATTTCTATGCGGTTCTGTTTTGCTCGGAAATTGGTTTATTCAAAAGAAAAAACAAATTATAAATATGTATAATAATAATTTGAAATAAAAATGTGAATTAGGTACCAATTTTCCTATAGTCACTTACAATTCAACAGTTTTTAGGAACTATTAAGCGGAACTGATATAATTACCGAAATTAATCACAAACCGGAAGCGAAATTCGTTTCGATATCATGATTTGGATACGTCTATTTTGCGGCAATTTTCTGATACTTTTTATTGGTTATTTGAAATGAGGACAGGGTATATCAACACCATTCAAATTAGGCTTTGAAGCGAGAGCGTGCCAAGTGGAATTATCAGCAAAGTCGTTCTGGTTTGCGCCGTCAACGGGATGCCAAAATCCACAATTAGGTGACCACCGAATTTGGCCGCGAATGTTTGGCAACTCTTTTGCATAGCCGGACTATTTGGATTGAGTTTCACTGTCTCCACTTCATGTTCGGCTAAATTAGTTGCCCAAGCGCAAATTTTTGTTTAGCAACTCATCGGATCGTTGTTGGTGGTTGGTGGTTGCTGGTTGCTGACGGTGCAGGCGCAATTGACCAACACAAGCTACACACACAAAAATCAATTAAAACGACTCGCTGAAGCAAAGTTCCAGCCGGCTTCAACTGTCTGCTTTTTCATCCGTGACTTTGCACTTTTACGATAGGTATTGCAGTTACAATTGGCCGACTGACCAACCGCACCACCCACCCACCCGCACCACTTGCCCGCATCAGCTTTTGACCACCATCAACATTAGCTTCAACTTTGCCTATCGCTCCGTTTTCTGCTGTTGCTGTTGTGTGTTGTGTGTGTGTACGTTGCGCATGTGCAAGAGGTGTTTGTTGTTGCACTAAGTGTATATTGATATGCTTAATAATATTACCAACAGCCGACACTGACTGCTGAGCTTAGCATTTTGTAGGTTGTTTCTCGGTTGTCAACAATTCGATTGCAACATTATAGATGGAATTAAAATTTGTCGTTTCTAAGAAATTGATATTTTACACTCTGCAGCCATTAAGTATGGGTAAAAAGTCTGTAAGTGTCAGAAGGAAGTAATTTCGATCCCATAAAGTATAAATATTCTTGATCAGCAGCAAAAGGGCAGTCGATATAAGCCATTTGATCACAGAGTCTATAAGAGCTGAAGACTTGGAATATAAGTTTCTCGAATACTGCATTCAGATCTCGTTTCATTACGATCCAATAAGTAATACATCTTATATTAAAGAAAACGTAATTTCATTTGTTACCACATAATAACTGCTAATAGCAAGCTATAGAAAATGTATAGCTCTTGCATTTAATTACACACTTACATATAATCAAGGTATTATGTAAGTTCAATATTTAGTTATTTAAGGGGAATTCTAGCAATGCCTACGTTTGAAAGAAGTAATACATTTAAATACTGAGTTTCTGCTTGAGCTGTCTCAACAAAATAATTTATGCCTGTTGAATTTCGTGTTAAGCATTTTAGTGTTGCACTGCATTTATTTTATTTTTTTAATTTTTTTTTATAGTAATTTTAGGGATGGGCTCTTCGTTTTGGTGCTGATTTCTTGGTGAACAGAAAATATATTCATCTTATATCTTATCATATTATCTTACTTACTTACTTGAATGTAATCCATTTAGCTTACTTTAAATTTGTATCAGTCGCTCAAATATTATTTTCTTATGCAGCACTGTAAAATATATTTAATTCATTCAATACCACATATTGCATATTATGTCATTTTATTAACTTTTTCGATTTTTCGAATTTGCCTGCGTATACACAATGTTGTAAGACAAGACCTTAACTTGCTTTCAAATTCACTGCTCACTCCCAAGAAATTATAAGAAAACGTCTTTTTATACAGAGGTTTTAAAATGCACATTCTATAACCTTAATTTTTTTACATAGGCTCTAACTACAAGGGTTCATATTAATTAGACAGTTGCTAGTCATTGCGAAGTACATGTTAACTTTTCTGTTCCGCAAAAAATCATTGAACTCCAAAAATACCACATATCAATTAGTCACATCCACTTGCCACATTCATTGGCTGAACTTCAGCTGAACTTCAGCCATGACATTGACTTACAAATGCGTTGGCACACGCAAGTTTACCGCTAAATTGTAACTGCAACTGGTTTTCAGTATTTTTTTTTTGGCCGCACTTCAAGGTTGATTTACCAGATATTGCGTATACGCAGCGTTCACCACTCACATAGTAACGCAATGCAGCAATGTGTACGTATATGTGTGAGTGTGTTTGAATTGTTGTTGCATTCGATTTGGCACACTTGTCGCTAATAGCATTACCAAGTAGCGTGGTTTTTAATCCAATGCAATTTGTTTTGAATTAAATTAAATTGAAATAAATTTGCTTGAATGCATTTCCATACGATTTTCTTTGAATCACTGCCGTTGCGGACTTTCACGCAATATTTATGTTAGAGATTGCGAAGTGACAATTCAATTGGTCAGGCAATCGATTATGCAAAATCGATTAAGCTAATTGGCTAGCAATAAGCCAAGATAAAGCAAGCAAAAAATAATTATAAAAAAAAAATGACTGCAATTAAAAAAGGACTTGGGCAAAACTTTAGTTTCAGCTCGAGTAATTAGCCGCTGGCTTGAGAGAGCTGTTGTGCTATCCAATTTCAGCACGTTCTTTAACTTGTCTTTTCACATTTTTTAGGTTTCCGCTGTGTGCTTTCATTTGCACTGCTGAATTCGATTTTAATCTTCTTTTATTTATATTGAACTTGACAGCTGTTGAAAAGCACAAAACCGCAAAAGTTGCTGCATTTCATAAATTTAATTTTTATTTTTTTTACTTATACTTTTTATCTGGCATCGCAATTAATTATTATGACAAAAAATCAGATCATATGATACACAAAGAAGATAACAAATATTTACTTCAATTGAGTCCAATTATTGTAAAATGGAAAACTTTGCATTCGGTTAGTTAATGTCTTACTTTTCATTTAACAACTATTATTTGCTATGAAATTGTAGACACCAATTTGAGAATTGTTGAATCCGGAATCGCCATTTTACGTAATCATCAACAAAATTTAAAATTAACTGTAAAGGTATGATATATTTGTCCAATATTAGCAATTTGCAAAGACGAATAACGAAATTTGTTTAACATTTACAGTCCTCACTTCCTATACTTAATGTACGTCTGCCAATCTCAATCTCAATCCCTCTCTGTGTGCTTATTAACATTGAGTGGCGGCTTTGTCAAAGGTCTACTTGGGAAGGGAGCTGCCATAGACTTAGATATCTACCTACCAATGCAATCAATCAATTGAAAAGTTTACAGTTTGTGACCTTTGTTATTCTGTAGCAGCTTTCATTTTGTCAGCAGTCATTGTGGACATTTTCCGTTCCTGTCATTGCATGAATTTGAAAGTAAAGTGAAACCTAAACTGATACTGATACTGATACTGACACTGATACTGATGCTGATACTTATGCTGAAGCTGAAACTGTCAGCCCTGCGATTAGATAAAGATGCATGGCCAGAGTAGTGTGAGACATTAGCGTGCGACATTTGAGCGACATTTCTGTTCTTTTTTTTTGTTGGTATACCCTACAGACGGTATTCTAATTTTGCCGTTAAGCATGTAACACATTAAAAGAGATAAATTTGACTGCATAAATTATATATATTCTTGATATATATAAATCTAAGGTAGTTGCGATAATTAAATGTGCGTTTGTCTACCTATATATCTTTTACTTTGTGAACTCTGTCTTAATGAAATTGACCAGATCGGGCTACTATATCATATAACTCCCATAAATTCGGTTGACAGATGAATTATTATGCAAGTAAATTATTTTCTACACCGCTAATATTTTGCAAGTGTAACTATTCTTTAAACATTTTAATAAAAAACTATTATCATTGGGAAACTATTGTACTTATTTCTTAGTAGGAACAATCAGATGAAAACAGTTGGATTCCGATTTTCAACGGTATATAATCTTCGGCGCTCCAAAGCTGGCTTCCATTCTTAGTTATTTTTTTTTGGCTTTCTGCTGGTTTTTATGTTTCTTCTCTAAGGCATTGATATTGAGATATGGGCATTTATTCGAAATTTGGCTGCTATTTGGTGTTTGCTTTTTGGGGTGGGGCACTTGTTTAGGCAGAGGTGTCACAGCCATGACCTTGAAATGAAGCATGAATAATAAAACTGTCCGAAATATGATCACAAAATAAATATGAAATGAGGGCCCAAAGGAAAGCTGACATGTGGCCTTAACACATATCAAAATACAAATTATGTTAATATTTTTCCTTATGTGAAACCGATGGACTTGTTAGCGTATCCTTTTTTACTTAACTAATGCGTTTGAGCTGAGACCTATTTATCATTAATCAAAATTTTGGAATCGCATTTTGTAAAGGTTATTTGGAATGTCATATTGCGAAGATTAAGAGTATTCGGTTTATCCACTGATGAATGTGAGAAGCACGCATTTCACACAAACTTTTAAAATAAGTAATTTTAAATAATAAATAAGTATATATACTAAATAGTAAATAAGTATTATTTAAAAATATATATTAAATTTTTAACTTAAATGCTCACTTATTTGCACAAATTGAAAAACTTGACGGCACTTTTTAAAGCATACGAAAACCTTAAGCCAACATATTTACAGCTTTAAGTAGCCTTTAATGTATCGCATCTATCAAGAAAATCTCATTGAAAGCACAAAATTGGCAAAAGAATTGTATCATTGTGTCTGCAAGTAAGTAGCCACTTGAAAGTCAGCAGCGTTAAATGATTTGACAATTTTTATGGGTCTCTATTAACATGTTATGCATAATTTTCACTGTGCTCAAGTCTGAAGTGAGCCACCCGCAGATAAAGTCTTCAAATTTTCCACCGTATTTTATAAAATTTTATGGTGCTCAAATATAATGCTACGTTATGCTTTACCATCCTTGAAAGTAGCAGCAGCAGCCGCCGCAGCAGCTTTTTAATCCAGTGCTTACCTTATTTTATACGCTCTTTTCAGCAAACCTCACCTCCTGAATCAATCTCAGCCTGAGATCCACTCAACTCTTGTTTGTTTGCTTAAGCCAAACCAACTTTATTTGCAACGGCTGCCATTTCACGTAGCTTCATAGCTTGCCCCATCAGCTAGCGACGTGTTGGGTTTTTGGGGTTTGGGTTTTTGGGGTCTCTGCATTTGCTGGGTGGTCAGCTGAGTGCTGCAGAGTGAGCGCAACTCTGACTTTTTGGCGTATTTTTTGTATGCATGTTCGTTGACTTATTTTCATATACCTTGTACCCATTAAACATTACTGAGAAAAAGGGGTATGTGCCAAAGTGGCAAAAGTAGCCAGCTGATAAACACTTGCGTAGTATGTTTAAATGATAAAATGGTATGCCCAAAATGAAAATATCAAAAAAATATTTCCCAAGTAAATTACAAATACGATATAAATATGAAATTCCTAGCAAACGGTATTCAAATCCTACATCTTAATTTTGTATAGATACAATACTGAGCCAATAGAAGTAATATACTAGAACTGGTTCAATTTCCGACAAAGTTTTTTTAATATATCTGCGTACGACTTATAATAGATAGAGGGTATCATCGAGTTGAGTTCTCTTAACTAGATCACTCTTACTTGTGTTTATGTAGATTTTTTTTTATTTTTTTTGCGATTTGTTTGCATTTTAATATCAGAGGCCAAAAGAGTCTCAAAAGAGTCGGCCGCGCCTCCAGCCATCTCACCAGTGGTTTCGCTCGTCATTTTATTCGCTTGTGCGCATTTTATACGCATGAATCTGGCCAAAACTGGCGATGCAGGGTGGTGCATGGAGGCTATACACATTGTTTCACTGCGGTTTATGTGTCATTTTTATTATTTTTAGGCTGTTTTTTGTTAGTCCTGAAATGGATGTATGTCGTTATTTCAGACTATGCTGTTTTGTTTTTGCGCACTCGCTTATCGCATGCTTAGATATTTCCATGGTGGTTAAAAATGTAAGCGAGGCGCAAGCATACGTGGCACGTGCAACATACCCTTAACTGGATTGCCATGGGCAGGCAACCATTTATGACACTGCGGTAGGTGGTCAGAGCTTATGTTTTAGGGCTTGGCCTGGCTGGCACCTGTGTCGAATCGTTGCCGAATTGTGAGAAACAGAAAAGTGTTGCAAGAGCAGTTGAGACCAGACCGAAAAGACTGGTTTGAAGCGTGTCAAATTGCTTTGAAGTTGGTTTGCTGGATGGCAGCAGCTGCTGCTAACTACAATTTTAGCCACCAAACTCCAATATTAATATCAATATCAATAGTGGGGAACCAACCCACGCGGTCAACTCTGGGTGCACTGCACCCAAATCGCTTCCCAGTCAAATTGCCATCTAATACGCGCACACACAACTTGCCAATCAATCATTTCTGTATACCCTGGTAGTGGGTATTATAATTTTGTCGTGAAATGTGTTTGGTAAATGAATCCATAAGGTGTATATGTACGAGTATATATACAATCAAGTACACATGTGATCATAAAACCGGACAAGCTAAAAGTTCTGGTTTTAACCATTTATTTTTAATAATGCAATTTTCATAAAGTAAAATGGATTGATGGAAGCTAAGTATTTTTTTTTAATACTTAAGTCGTTGAATAAATCCATATATAATCTTATAATATATCTATATAAACTCGGACAAAGAAATTATAGATTTGTTTTTAAATATTTAACTAGTTTTTGAAATGATGATTGATTAATGCTTTAGAATTTTTTGCTTGTTTTACATGATATCTCAATCGAAATCTATAGGTATGAGTGTTATTATGGGCATATTGCACAAAAAATAATACTATTATCATCCAAAAATTGGATGTGTTCAGCAGAGTTATTTTTCTAGTATGTCGTTCGTTTTGTAATTTGATTTTTATGTACAGCTATAATTGCACCGGTTGATTTGGCCCTATGTAGCAGGCAATTAACTTGGCCGGCATGCAGTTTTCCGCCGCCGCCCGTTGTGACAGATGCAGACCACCTGCCTTGAACCAATCCCTCCCCTCCCCGCACCGCCACTACGTCCAGGTAACACGGTAATGACATGTTAGCATGTTATTCAGTATATAATTCAAAATTTTCGTAATTTTATGTTAGGGCGGCTACCGTTGATGGAATTGAATTATCAGACATTCAGCAGCGAATAGCGCAGATTCGTAAAATCAACTCGAAATCCAAAGCCAAATGGTCAGAAAAGTGGCCAACAGCAAGTGGGGCTACAACTTATAAATGGTTGTTTCTACAGGTTGCAGTTCAAGTTGCGATCTGTGATCTGCGATCTGCGATCACAGTTTGCAACGCTTTTTATCTGTGGCAATAATTGAAGGCAATTAAATTCATAAATTTTAATGATTTATTTTAGCTTTGCACGCTTAGCAAGCACATTGAATTTATTCTTGAGTTAAATATAACAGGGTGCTGCCGATAGATATTCCGATACATAAATTAAGAATATCATAAGAACATACTCCCAAGCAATATTATAAAACATATTCGTCTGCGAAAAATGTTTATTATAAATGTTTGCATAGCTCACTCAACATGTAAAAAAAAAAAACAAAACAAACCCCATTCATATTTGAATCTCGTGTAGCATTCGCTTAAACCCCAGTAGTGGTCAATTTGTCCGACCTGAGCTGAGCTAATATTATGAATCTCCAACTGGAACAACCTGTATAAACAATATGCAATGATTTCTAAGAAATTTGTGTTAGTTAATTAGCAGTAAATATTTGAAGCAACCAGCGGCTTGTGTAAGAACAAATAGAGACCAGACACATGAGTGGGTAAGCAATAATTGATACACCCATACTCGGGGGTGAAAAATCACACCACCAACTGTACCATTCGATTGTGGCAAAAGTCAGCCAGAGAGTGGCGATGGTTGTGCTTCACTGCACCACTAAACAAACTGGTGCAGTTAGAGTTGAGCGCCCCCAAATAATGTGGAAACACAAATTGAGAGTGTCGATTGCAAGAATTTCAATGCCAAGCTACAGCGAGGTGGTGCGTGATGTGGGTCTAAAGAGGCCTTGCTGTGCTTTTCCCAGGTTGTGAATTGGCCACTTGGTTGCTAACTGGTGTTGCATTTTATTGTCTCGGCGGTCTAAAATTTAAATATTAATATGCCAAGTGTTGGACACGTTAATTTGCCTAATGATCCGGCAGGTTGACCAGCTCAGCTCAGCTGGCCAACTGGTTAAATGGCCAACACCCGCGGCGACTTTCTTGTAGAATTCTCGTTAATTATGTTGTCTTACAGCAATCGCCGTTCATTAATCATGATTTGCTTATGAATATGCATTATCGAACTGCCAATTGCAAGCTAAATAACTGCAAATGGGGCAATAACAGCCACAGGTTGACTGGCTGGCTAGTAAAAAAGCCAAAATATACGCTAGCTGTACTCATAAAAACAATTAGTTGATGTTGTACTTAAGCAAAGTACAAACAGTGTCTAAATCTAGTTAAAACTGTAATGATCCACTTTTATTGCATTGTTCAGCTTATCCCTGCAACAGTGAAAATTCACATCATACACTGCCTTCGAGTGCCCTTTGAAACACCTTCCGCAGTACCTCTTATGCTTGCAGATGTTGCTTAAGAATTTCCGCATGGGAATTTATTTATTTTTATCTAATTGTGCGTCAACTATGGCATGGAGTGGATTATAATTGTCATAAAATTAAGGCGTAAAAACTTTAACAAGAATGCGTTAGTTAGTAAAACTTGACTGCCAGATACCCTTAATTATATATTTTATTTACTTATTTGCATATAGCAGCTATCAGGGTATCTCGAACTCGAGCATGCTGATAGTAGTTTGTTCAATTTGAAAATACATTATGTTTTACAAAAATCTGTGTTTCCTATGCGATTTTAATAAATTGCTTACACTTGTTCAATAATAAATATTTAAAGCTATACACTTAAAATCGTCTCTTTAATTATTATAATTTATATTTCAATGTTCGCCAAGTAGGGGTAGTTGTCGATAAAATGGAAGACAGTTGATCTGTGTATGATATATGGGAACTTGCATTAAAAATTGTCTGGCTCTTATGGTCTCTGAGATCGACTATTGCATTCAGACGACTCGACTGGTGATGCTGATCAATAATATATACACGTCATGGAATCAGGTATGCTTACTTCTGCCTGTTACATACACAGCCCCATTAAAGCTCAACCCATTTTTAATACGTTCAGGGGATAAAAATAGTGTTAATGTTAATGGAGGGTATACGTAATGTGTTCACATTAAAATCGAAATGTATTATTCTTGATTGTTTTGTTACGATTGTACAAACAGTAATGTGTGACTTAAAGCAAATGTGTGATTTAAAGAATTGAAATAATTTTCCGAATTGAAACACTTTATTCCACATATAACGGTTAAAATTACTGTAAGAGCACATGGAAATGCGCGATTAATATTATTGCATGACTAAAATCTCAATAATATATTTCACAGAAATCATAAGACCGTTCTCCTCCACCACTGAGCATTAGTGTATGCATAAAGACTTTAATTACTATACTTAGGCAAGTACAATATATCAGTTGGAGTTCAAATACAATTTCCTGATATATATTATTATTTAATTAGCACCTTTTTGCATTGTTCTATATATTTATGCATATATATACCGTAGAGGTAAGTTTGTAGCGCACCCATCTGAAATGATAATTATAGCTCAGAAATGGCTGGATAGGTGGGTACACACACAAATCTGTAGATTGCACTTGAGTAGTTCAGCCCACATGTCAGCAAATGGCTCAGAAAAAACCACACAAAAAACAGTGTGTAGAAAAATAAGAAAAAACTGAGAGCGAAGGTGACAACGGGAATATAATTTATAATGTTGCGCATGCAGCAAAAATGCCAAAACACACCCGCCACGCCCCCAAAAAATATACATAGACACATGCATGCACTCAAAAAATAAAAAGAATGTTTAGGATATTGCAACGCTCTTTTCTAAAATATTTCAACTATTAATTAATAACTATTACAATAAAACATAACTTTAATTTATTTTTAAGCGTTTCAAATAGCAGCGTGCTATACAAATGTATTTCAGAAATAATCTCGTAAATTATATCAAGAAAACCAAAAATTACTTTTGGCTTACGGAAGGAATTATAACGATTTTAATGTCAGTTAAATAGTATTATTTTTTTTTTTTTAGTGTATATAAAAACAAATGTTGAGGGAGTTCAATAGAGCAAGTTGCATTTTGGTTTATTTAAATGAAATTGGGCGCTGGCGTATCGGGCAGAGAGTTGAGCAAATTAAGTTGCCGCTATGTGGCACATGCAACACACACACACACACACACACACACACTTGTAGATGTGGCGCCTATCGAATGCAAATGATCGAATTCGTTATTAAATGTGTTTCTTGCGTTGTTTGTTGTTGTTGCTTGTGTGTCAGGTAAAACAATAAAAGCGATCAGAAACAGCAGCAACAACAACATCTACAACTATTGCAAAGTGTGGCAAATGCAACATCAAGATTGAATGTACTGCTCTAAAGAAATGCTGCAACATGTGGCAACAACAGCAGCAGCAATACCCAATTTTATGTCTTTTGTGTTATGTGCTGCGCTTTTATTTTTAATTTGCAAACTTTTCGTTTCTGCTCGCTTTCGATGCAGTTCAATGATTAAATAGGCAAAACGCCCAGAAATTGGTTTACTATTTTATATTTTTTCTGCTCGCTTTTCGATTTGTGCTGTTGTTGTTGTTTGTGTGGCCCGTGGCATGTTGCAAGCTGTGGAAAACTGACGGCTCCCTAAGCTTTGTACTAGTCACACAAAATTCATAAGAATTTTTTAATTTACTGACTCCAACCCGTCACCCCCATGCCCCCTCGTCTTGTTAGCTGTTTATTATGTGAGCGGCTTTTGTTGGGCGTGGTGTGGTGGGCATTTTATTTTGGAAAGGCACGAATCGATAAGATCGAAGTGTTTAACATTCATAGCAAATAATAAGTGCTAATTGTTCAATGCACGGAAGTTCAATTGCTGGCCCACACCAAATCACAAATCACAGCCCAAAACTAATAAAAAATAGCAGTCAGTTGGCAATTAAAATTCCTTTCCGACGTTTGAGCAAGATTGAAAGCAAGGTCAGGGCAGCATTTGCAGTGACAAAAGCGAAATGCAACAGTAATAGATGTACACACAAGCATTAATACACTGAGAGAAACAAGATGTACTTAAAATAAGTTTTACTTATTACGTACATTTCTGCAGTTTAAGAAAACCATAAGAATGATTAAATGAAGTTGAGCTAAGAAGTCTTAGAGATAAACAAGTAATGCTCTGAAAATTATATAAATAAAATGCTGAATGCATTATTGATTTAGGTAAAAGTTAAACTTACTTATTCTTGAAACAAATTTGTCAATTTTATGAGCCTATATATAATGTATTTTTTCTCTGTGTGCTACCTGAAATGGCAGACTGCTAAAATCGTACTTTGATCAAATACATAATTTGAGATATTGAGTCAAGACTGGATCTTTTCTCTCAGTGTATATTGTATTTGATAGCCATTTCCAGCTATGAACCCGCTAAGTCGTTAGCAATATCTAGCTAAATGACTGGCAACATGGCTTTGGCAACATATTCGTCGTATCTCGTTTCGGCCTCGACTTGGACTTCGGCTTCGGCTTTGGCTTTTGGCTAAAACCAGCTTCGAGCCGCGATTAACGTTGTAATTCGATTACTCTTGTGCCACATTGTTCTGCTAGTGCTCTCATTGTACTGTTACTGTTATTGTTGGGTGTATATATGCGTGTGTGTGTGTGTGTGTGTGTGTGTGTGTGGTATGTGTATGCATTTGTTGCTCTGGTTATTGCTATTGCTTTTGCTTTTGTGTCTTTGGAGCAGTCGCCGGCGTCTCAGCCAACTTTGTGTGTCTCTTGAGGTATATATTAGAGCCAAAAGCCAACAGTCAGCACAGTTCGTTAACAGTCCTAGTCCGAGATTCTAGGAGGTTCAACCAGCGACCAGTCGTCGTCGTCGTCGTGTGTGTAGTTTGTTTTCTGTTACTCCCAGTCAAACCAAACCCCAAACCAATCCTTTGAACGTACGGTTCGAAACGAAACCAACTCAACTTTTGTGATTAACTTTTTGTGAAACAAAAATGAAGCCATTTGTAAGTAAAAAGAGCAAACTGTGCTTAATTAAAGAAAAATAATATTAAATACTTTTAATAATTTTTTAACATGGTTTAGTTTGTGAAAAGGATACTATAGCTGCATTGGATATGACAAAAACAATTAAGCATAGTAAAGGAATCTTTGCAATACTGCATGTTCTGAAAGTGATTTGATGTAGGACTAAAACTTGGAATTCTTTTCTTACTAACAATCTGTACTTATATTCAAAATTAATCGAAGCAATATTTAATTGATTTTATAATTCGAAAAAGCGTAGAAGGGATCAAAAGTGTTTTTCTTGTTTTGAAATATTTCGATAAAATTAATGTAGTGAATCTTAATATATTTTATATGTTTTGTGTTGTACTGAGTTTACAAAAGGTTAGATATCATTGGACAATTTATTAGAAGTTGGAGAAAAACACATCGAATGCAGAATAAATAAAAATGTAAATAAAAAACCATGATATACTAAATCTGACCAGGATAAATAATATTTATGTGTTTATCTCTAGCAGGCTACAAAGATAAATGTACAAATTCGATTTTTAAATAGTTAGATTATGTAAGTTCACTTTATCAATACTTTGCAGTGCTCAGTCAAAAGTAAAGTTATTTTTTCTGGATTCACCAATAATTGCATATAATATAAGACCCAACTCAAAGTAAGCATTATAAATAGTTTGAATACTCTACATACGTTCTTCCCTATACCTTAGTAGCTGATTTGTAAGGACATTTAAATCAATTTAATAAGGAAAGTGGAGGTTTTGCATTTGGCATTTTAATAATATGAGCGCCAGTTATCCTTGTTTATTTGCTGTCATTATAAAACGATGAACCCCGCTGTGTTTATTTTTTAACAATCTTTTTGCCGGCCAAGTCAAATAATTTGGGTGCATGTCAAGTGGCACACAGAGAAAAACGCCACTCAGCAAATCAGAAACAGCTGCTGCCAACAGCAACAGCAAGGCTTGCCGTTGATAAGCCGTTGACATGTTGCATGTCGGATAGTTAAAGATTGCTTATGTGGCTGCTCCACATAATAATAATGGCCCCTCTTGCAAATGCGGTAATATCTACGACTTGGCTAATAGCAACATGTATCTCCAATCGAAATCAAACGTTTCACTTGACGGCGCACAGAGATACACAGATTCATACACACATGTGTGTGTGTGAGAAGACGTGTGTGGATGGTTCGAGCCGAAAGCGAAAGTGAAAGAGAAACGCAAGAAATTGGCAATTCGTAAACTGACCAACTGACCAACTTGCCAACTTCATTTATGCCGACAGAAAACACAAAACAGAAATTTAATTAAATGTTTTACAATTCTAATCCTGAGATGGCAATTTTGCAATTTAAGTAAGATTTTAATAGTCAGAATTTATAAGTGTTTTATTGTTGAGATGTACTTTAAGTGAGTTTTAGACGAGCTGTAGACAGGCTTACGGCATAACTCGTGATTTTATTTGCCTAACTCCCCTTCTATATCTCTTTCTCTCTCTCTCTCTCTCTCTCTCGTTCTCTTTCTCTTTCTGTCTGTAGTTGATTGCCGCTGCGCTGTTCATCTCGACAGTGTCTGCCACTTGGCACGGTGCTGTCTCCACACAATATCAGCACTTGGATCCTCATAGCCACACCTATTCGTATGGCTATTCCGATCCCAATTCACAGAAGCATGAGACGCGTGCTCACGATGGCACCACGCGCGGCTCCTATTCATATGTGGATGGACATGGCCATTTGCAGTCTGTGGCCTATACAGCGGATCCCCATCATGGCTTCAATGCGGTCGGCACCAATCTGCCTCAGGCGCCAGTGCATAATGCCCATGCCGTTGCTCCCGTTTATGCCGCTGCTCATGCCCATGCCGCCTATGTGCCATATGCTCATCAAGCTCATGGCATTCACATTCCGGTTCTGACCCACGGTGGCGTCCCCGTCGATACACCCGAGGTGCAACATGCCAAGGCTGCCCATGCGGCCGCACATGCCGCCGCTGCCCATGGCGCCCTTGCTGGTCATCATCTGTACAAGCGTTCGATTTATGGCGGTGGTTGGAGTTATGGTGCGGCACCCGCTCATGTCGCCCTGACACACGGTGGCGTACCCGTTGATACACCCGAGGTGCAACATGCCAAGGCCGAGCATTATGCTGCCCATGCCAAGGCACTCGGTCAGGCGGCTCATGCTCATGGCGCTCCCATTGAGACACCCGAGGTGCAGCACGCTAAGGCCGCGCATTTTGCTGCCCATGCCGCAGCTCGTTCCGGTGGACATGCCATTGCTCCGATTGCCCACGGTGGCTATCATGTGCCCGTGATCCACAATGGTGTTCCGGTTGATACGCCCGAGGTGCAGCACGCCAAGGCCGCTCACTATGCCGCCCTCTCGCAGGCATCCGCTCATGGCGGCAGCTCTCACAGCTCCTGGGATGATGGTCGCTACGATGGTCGCTGGGAGGGCGGTCACGATAGCTATGCCACAGGGTATGCGCATAAGGGTCCCATTCACATTCCCGTCATCCACAATGGTGTTCCCGTTGAGCCAGCAGAGGTGCAACATGCTCGTGCCGCTCATCTGAATGCGGTGGCAGCTGCCAGTCATGGTGGTGCCGCCGGTCACGGTGGCTACTACGGTGGCTCTGCCCATGAGGATGATGGCCAATACCATGCCCACTACAATCACTATTAAGGAGGAGTTATTGCCATTGTGACAACGATAAACGACGAGCAACCGTAGACTATCTGCCCGAGACAACCGAAGCAAGCTAGCGCCTCTCTCTCTCTCTCTCTCTCTCTATCTATCTCTCCCTCTCGCTCTCTCCTTCACTCAACCATCTCTGTTACACAACACTTTAACGGAAAACGACTACACACGGGAGATTTGAGCTGCCGTCTCATTTGCCCGCTTCAATTATTTTTCCCATCTCTGACTTTTCACGTAGAAATCTCTTAAACAATTTGTCGACATGTCTCCCTGCCTCTCTCCATGTCTTAACTGCCTTTCTTCATTCTCTTACTCCATCTGTCTCTCTTCGCACTAGCTCTGCTCCTCAACTTTATTTCATTCTTCTTTGACTTTAGAGCAACGCTGAACGAGAATGTTGTAAATAATTGTTGTAATTTTCTATGTATCTGGCACCCATGTGCACCCGATATGTATCTATGTATATTATTATATGAAACTGCAAACAGACAAATAAACTGCAAAAATGTATTTGATCACAAAAAAATGCAATTGTGTATTCATTTCTTTACTACAAATTAAAGAGTTAAGTTAATATACACTTAATGTATGTTAATTACAACTTTTGGACAAAACACTTTATTTATTTATTTGTTTTTGCTGTTTTCAACTCTAAGATATGTATACAGTATACAGTAGTATTACTGTGCAGAAATGTAACATGACTCTCATAAATTTTCACCAAAAAATCATATTTTCTTTTTAAAATTTATGCATGGCTAAAAACATATCCAAAAAGCCATTGCCTATAAGAATCGGTTCATTTTGGCAAAGCCCTTAGGTTCAATTTTCGATGAGGGGAATGACGTTTTTAAGAGAGTTGATTGAACTTGTCAGACATTTTGAAAGCTATTTTGTAAATTTCTTACCTTTTTTTGTCGGACTACACAGGTGATTTCCAAGGAAGTATGGGTCTTCCAAGAAATTGAATTGAATTCCATTGAATTGAGTTACACATATGGCATACAATTTATTTATTTTTTGCTTTCTGGCGACAGTTTGTTCAACTTCGTCCTCGCTTTATCACAGATGTACATTGAGAAAAACGATGTTGAAGTATCTGGGGAATTTGTTGTTTGTATAGTTTTAAATACAAATGCATTTTAAATATTCTTGAAAAAGCATAGCTAATACTTGAAATTCCTGAGTTTTAGTGAAAATCTTAACTCATGCCTACAATAATTATAAGTCGCCCAACTTATTAGTTGAACGGCAGGAATTTTGTTTATAACATGATTGTGTAACATTCTCTATTTACTCGTATATTACCAAGGGTTCACATGTTAATCTGCTTGTGTGTGTGTTTGTATACACGTATTTGCATTGCAGAGATTGAAATATGCATGCCACGTTGCCAATGAAGGCTTAGCTTATTTTCGTATAGACTGCCAATCAATTCGGAAAATCAATTTTGGTATTAGCAACAATTTTCACCTCAACTATTTACGATTAATGCCTTTACAAATATGTTACGACCGTGCGTGCCTGCAATTCAATTGGCTAAAATGGAATATATATATATATATATATATATATATATATATTATTTTTTTTTTTGTTGGGACTGACGAATTCATTTGCAAGGACTCATGTTAGGTGGCCGTAAATTTGAATGCAACCTTTGCACAAATCAATAACCTCGAAGGCTCTATCGAGCGGCGGCAAGCCAACTAATTAAAAATTAACAATTGAAGCCGCACACGCAAAGGTCATGGAACAAGTGGCTAAAACGGTTCGATTTTGCGTCGCATAAATAACAGAAGGGTCACGTAGTCCGAAAACACCACCCAACCACCAAACTAGACAACTGCCTAACACTTGCACTCAGCGAAAAAAAGGCGTCCTTTTCTTAATCCAAGTGAATGTGGAAAATACTTTATAAAAGAAAAAGTCTTCTTTAATAAATTACTACAACTTTTAGCAAAGTGTTTACGCGAATTCAAATATTTCAGAACAACTTGCACCATAAGGATTTAACGTCAGTGTTTGGGCCATGCCAAATGACCTTGAGATGAAAGACAGCTTTTGGAGCAGGTGTACCATAACAACGGTGCATATATTTTTATTAATCTTATTTAATATAATTAATAATGCTACCGGTAAAAAGAATGTGCAGTTGAAATTATTTAAATTGCCAACCAACATCGGGCTTAAATGGCCAGCTCAGAATGTCTGTGTCTGTGTGTGTGTGTGTGTGTGTGTGAGTACCTGCAAAAGAGTTAGTTGCAACAGTAGCTTGACCGTAACGTGCAGTTCGTTCAGCTTGCCACAAGCTGTGGGGCGTGGCACTCAGGCCACGTCAAAAGTGAATGTGCTACATTTTTGTTGTCTTTGTTTTTGGTGCAAATCATTTATTTTTTTTGTGCTAGCTTTATTATTGCAATTTTTGGCGTTGATTTGCACAAGTGGCAAACAGACTCGCTTCTTGCCACGACTTTGCTTACTTTATTTGCGTACCCTGTTCCCTATACCCTGTACAAAATTGGAAGAGAAAAGTTTGTTCAAGATTAATCAGCTTTAATTGATAAATGATGAAGCCATTTCTGTCTATTTTTCTCAGTTGTAATTTATAAATATACAAAATTGACTTTCTGACAAAAAATATGTTCTTGCTGTTCCTATTCTTCCATTTCACAGAATTTTATTAACCCAATCGCAATTTCTTATTGACTGGCAAGTAATCATTTTTTCACACTATGAAAAACTAGTTTGTGTATTGTATGTATTGTTGAAATCTCTTTGGTACAGGGCATCTCTTAGTTGTTGGCTTGCTTGCTTTTATTCCCGTTCATATTTCAAACGAATCGAAGAATTTCGTTTGTGGCTGTCATTTGCATGCACAGCAATTTGGCAACCAGTTTGCTCTTGCCGCTAGCCAGAAAGAACGGCGATTAATTGGAGGGTCAGTTCCACTTACACTTGCAGTTCCAGCTCAGCGGCCAACGTCAGTCACAACACCAACAACCGCTAAGCAAACAACTGCTTGCCAACAAATTTGAATAAAATAACACAATTACTAAGCCATTTTTCGACTCTTGATTCTCTTCTATCTTTGGCAAATTGATATTCCATTTTATTATTACTTATTTTTTTGTTTTTGGTTCGTAGGCGTTTACTTGGCAGATTTTGCATATATTTTTGGCATTAAAGTGGCTTTTATGTTTTGCATCAATTTAATTTATGGTTAAGTCGTTAATTTATGTTCTAATTGAACCAATTTGAATATTTGCTAAAGAGCTTTTGTGTTGAAATGCATATTGCATGCTCAGTAAATAAAACTCGACTTCAGTTTGTGGGTTTGATTTTTTTTCTTTTTTTTTGCATTGATTTGAATTTGCTGTGCTTGTTAATAAGAAGGAATTGAAGGAATTTTATGAACAAAATTGATGTGCACTCTCAATGACAGTGTCTTTAAAAAATAAATAAATATTTAATAAATTTGGTGGGTAACTTTTAATTATTTTGTAGAGAAACTAATGGAAAAAATTTGCAAAATTCCAGGGGACAATCAGGCGGATTGGATTACCCGGCGCCACCTTTGCGGCTCGCGGGTCAATGGGTTTTATTCCGGATGAAGCTCTGAAGAAAACAAAGGCGCTCAGAAAAGCGAGTACGATAGGTGGAGCATCGTCCCCTTAACGGGAAGATATGAATTCGTTGTTCTAATATGTTTGCAGCTCTTTTGCTAGCTTTTCAATTTTGTTGCCGAAAACCGAATTATACTCAAACCGGATCAACAAATACGCACAAAATGCAAAAGCTGCAAATGTGACAGCGAATCGAAACAATAAGCAGACATAATGCAACAGTGCAACACAATATGATGCGACTGTTATTGTTGCTGCTGATGCAGCAACTGCGCTGCGGATATTTCGCACACTTGCGCAACAAAGTAAACTAGAAGAAAATGCGATTGCGGATTGCTATCTGCTGTCTGCCAAACGATTTTCCATGGCTTTCCTTTTGGTGCAGCGGAAAACTCTCAAATTGATTTCGGTGTTTGCCACGTACGTGACAGCTGCAACACTTTTCCATTGTCTCATGCCTCATAAGTGCGACAAACAGCTATCAAGTGAATTTAAAAAAATAAACCGGTAAACGTAAACTTGCTGTTAAGATACATCCTCCTCAGTCTTTCTTTCTTATTCACTTAATTACTAGTGTTGACTGTCATGTAAATGTCTAGCAAATCTGTTGTTGTCTACTTTTAGGCATGTGGCTAATTTATGTCATCATTTGACGGCTGAAAGCAACTGACAAAAGCTTATTAATATGCCATAAAATTATGCATAACGACCGAAGACAACAAGAAATGATCGGACCTTGGCTCAGAGCTGGACAACAGTGTTGCCAATAACGATTTTTTCAAGTCAAATCGAAATTGACGATAATTATATTTTATTTTGTATTCATATAGTTTATTAAAAGTTTACTCGACCTTTCGACAATGAATACAATTATAAATTGACCCCAAATGCTCAAAAATCATATTAAATCACATCATAATTATAAAGCTATAGGAATAATGACATAGTAAAAGAAGACCATTATTTTAAAATAAACTATTATTTTCAACATTTTTTTGAATTTGACTTAGTTTTCTTCTATTTCAAGTTTCATATAGCTATCTTTTTTGTCTCTCAAGTGTTGGCAACTCTGCTAAAAATACACAAGTACGGCAAGCTTAATTAAGGCCATTTGGCAAAAGTTTAAATTGCTCGACAGGAAGTAAGGGTCGAGAGAGAGAGACACAGAGAGAGAGAGAGAGTGAGCGACAGGGAGAGAGAGAGAGAGAGAGAGAGAGAGAGCAAAAGAACAAGTCAGAATTCCCATGTACAATGCTATTGTTGAGTTAAATATCAGACAGCTGCTGTTGTTACGATAGAGAACTTTGTCCAGCTGCTGGCTGTCGCAGTTTGTAAAACGCTACCAAGATTTATTGCTTGCCGTGGTAACGAGCCTTGACAACATGTAGTGCAAGAGTTTAAGACCACAAAAACATATTTAGACATATCGAGAGGTTTGCTGGTGCTTCTTCGAATTTTAATATTCGTTTGCTTTGATTGGCTTAGAACTATTGCTAAGGACAGAGATGACTTAACGTGCTACCTTAACGTGGAGTTCGTATTTTTGGGGCATCTGTCTAGACCAAGGCGCTGCAAGGCACAAAGAGTGTAGGTTCAGAGTTTAAGTTCAAGTCAAGTTTTGCTGCTGCTCTATCCACTTACATCAAATTGTGTTCCGGTTGCGGCCAGACAGGCGCCGGAAGCAGCACAGCTGCGGGCGCTGGGGGCTGTGGTGCAGCACCGCCGGCACCGCCGCCGCCACCAGCACCATTGCGTGCTCCCTGCCCACCGGCACCACCTTTGCCACCCTTGGAGCCATCGGGTCCGTCGGGGCCATCAGCTCCATTCGCACCGTCCTCACCATCTGGTTGTGGCCCGGCTGGACTTGGGCCGCCAGGCTGTCCCGATTGTCCGCTCTCTCCGGACGTGAGTGTACCACCGCCACCGCCACCACCCCCAGCACCACCACCGCCACCACCAGCGCCACCTGCACCGCCAGCACCACCTCCACCACCTGCACCGCCCAAGACACCTCCAGGCTGTCCACCTTGTCCAGCGCCACCAGCACCGCCAGCACCCGCACCACCATCGGCACCTTCAGCACCACCCGAACTGCCTGTCGCAGAGGCTGAGCTGTCAATTAAGAGCCCGTCATTCGCATCACTCGCAATCGCATCGCCAGTCGAGGACTCAACGTATTCACCCTCTAGACCTGGTTGTGGCTTCCACAGTCCATCACCCTCGCTGATTGACGGCTTGTAGCTGCCATCGTCCTCGGGCGCTGGCTGCACCAGCAGCAAAACTGGGGCAGCTGGCGCCAACAGATATGTGCCAGCCACTGGAAGAGTTAATGGCACCACATGTGCCACGCCCACATGGACGAGAGCCACAATCAACAGAAACAGCTGTTGGTGAAAGTCTGTTTAAAAACATCCAAACAATAGCAAGTACCTTTGATATTCCTTGCAGAGTAGAGGTCAAATTCCAGTTAATTATTTAAATAACCGATCAATTGGTCCTACATCAGCTATATGCTATAGCGACCCACTTCAGACTCCTCCAACATATTATATGGATAGACGGACAGAGGGACAAGTCAATATCGACTCAAGAATTGATACACTCCACACATACACTCCTCGACACATGAATAGGACACCTCTTACACTCTGCACAAAGCAGAAAATAATGCAATTTTCCATTATATGATCTTTATTGATGTGGGTCGGGGAAATGCTTTAACCTAGGAGGATTGCACTAATTTTGTGCAATCATTTCAGAATTTCACTTCAATTTTAAATACTTCACTCAGCTTTAAGCAATTTTTAAATTTTTGATTTGAAAAGAATTGGAGCTTTCTAAAATGTTTTTAGTAATTAATGTTTGGCTTATATTTGAAGGCCTAAAATTAAATCTGCCTTCATCTAAAATTTGAACTGGATTGGATTAAAGTGGCGAGGAGTGTATGGTTTATGGCTTTCAGCGATTATTTACTCAAATTATAATACACTCTGCAAGGATATACAGAATTGAAATCAGTTAACTAAGTCAATTTAGTGCTCACCGCTGTTGTACGCATCATGACTCTTTAATATTATAGTCCTACCCTTTTGAGTCCGATCTCGGCAGAGGTTATTGTCGAACTGACTCCGTTCAGTATGCCCTTGTCTAGTTTATATATCGTGTCTGTCCATATAACTTTGATTTAACGAAACTGGGTTACGAGTCTCTGACATTGTCTATAAATGGAAGCAGCTACTACATAAATCTACTGTGATCTTATTTAAGTACAACTAAATGCTATTTTCTTATTTTAGCAACAACAATTACACTAATTTGCACTGTTCGTGTTACTGTGTGTGTGTGTGTGTGTGTGTATGTGTAAACTTGGCTTACAAAACCCGTCAGTTGAAATACGCAGTTAATTAACTTGCTTTGACCTCGAGAACGCTGCTGGACTGCATTTGATTCACTTGAATGAATGAGTTAGTATTTGATTTATGGGAGGCATTCCCTTACAGCTTTGATGACTCAAAACAGTCAATTTCAAAATGTTAATGACAATTCTATTAAAAGTTTTTCATTTCTGCAATGTATCAAGAGAAATGGTGTACAAGGTTCTTATATATAAATACAACTTATGGCAATTTATTAACTTCCCTCTAATGTGAGTAATTTTTAGTAGAGGGTATTTAAAGTAATGCATAACTCAAAATAACTATAAGTTTAGATAATCCAGATTCTTGGAATTTCTCAATACTCGATCTAATAAATAATTCAAATTTGTTCCAATTTAAATGCGCTGCTCTCAGCTTGTCAAGATAAGATACCATTCATGGTCAAGAAACTTAACTCTCTGGATGGAGGCAGCGTTCGGTCCGAGTGGTGTTGGCGTCTTTCATGGTGCGATGATTGCATGTTGGATACAAAGTATAGGCGTTTTGAGGAGCTGTCTAACCGGCTTAATACGCTTCCAAAGAAGTAATTATATGTATTGCTGTTCAGCTTTGATAGATAAGTTGATGTAGCCATATCTATGTTGGTTCCATATCTACGAAAACTATAAGATTTGCCAGCTCATTTTGCTCTCACATGTGTAAATATGAAAAACTTTAATGTTTGCCAAAATATCTGAACCAAATTTTATTTATGAACAAGTGTACTCCAATCTTTTAGTGTATTTAATTCGGTGTGCCTAAGAGAGCTCTTATTGCTTGCATCTCATAGGGCTATACAGTGTCGGCAAATATTAAGTGCCTGGGTCTGGTTGTGGCTGCTGTGGTTTCCTGGTTGTTCAACTGGGTTCCACATAAATGATGAGCGACTATTAAACTCGATGCAGCATCGAGTAAATCAATTAAGCCAACAAGCGAATAAAAACAAGAGACAGCAGTAGATACAGTATCTGCAGTAGGAGTAAGAACAGGAGCAGGACCATAATGGCAACGAGGCCATTATCATCATCATGCTCGTTTTCTTCTCCATGTCCTTTTTCACGTCCCACAACATTATTCAGGTCAACAACAACACGGATAATGATGGTGAGAGGGTTCTGTTGTGTCGCAAAACTAAATGGTTTGTGGGTGTGGCATCAGCTGATAAAAAAAGGCGCAACGATACACATTCGAGGGATGCTTGCCAGCGCGCAGCAATCAGTTAGTTAGTTAGTTGGCTAGTTAGCCAGTTACCTTCTTCCCGTTCCCCAAAACAGCAACAACAACAACAATCAAGTTGCTAGCCAATTAGCCCAGTTGACAGAATCGCGAAACGCGACTGACACGTAAAATCATGCTGCCAACGCTTGCGCATTCCATTTTCTGCTGGCATTGCAAATATTATTTAGCGACCCAGCATTTACCAACACTGACCAACTGACTGACTGTTTTCCAAGGTGCGGCTGTTCGTTGGCAGTACAGGTGATTCATCAAAATAGTGGTGTCAATCGTGGAGCCACCGAGGAAAACAATAAGTGGAAATATGCTGCCCATAAATGGCTTCGACTCGACTCGACCAGAACAGCCAGCCATTCAGTTATTCACACATCCTGGCCGCTCCCTGGCAACAACCACAACTCCAAGCGCAACCTCAGCACATAAGGAGTGAACAGTATATAAATATTTTTGATGGAGCTCCATTTGTCAGGTGACGGACGATGCTGGAATTTCTATCCGCAATAATCGCAGATATTTTTTGTTGTGTAGCAACTACATGAATGTGATTTTTGTTGTGCGATACAAAAAGGCTTCTACGTGACTCGCACTTTGTGTGTGTGTGTGTGTGTGTGTGTGTGTGTGTGTGTGTGCGTCTGTCCGTCCCTTGTTTGGACCGCACGATTCGCAGATCGAAAAAGGTTTACACAAATGATTACCACTGGGCGAATGCGTAATGAGTAGTGTGGCGTATGTGTGATGAGTTCGTGATGGTGTGTGTGTGCGTTTGTGCAATCGACACACGATTGCGCGACAAGTGTGTGAGCAGCATTTCAAGCGATTGAAAACTAGGATATTTCATCAGCATCAGACTCGAGCATCTTTCCAATTGTAAATTCATGCAACGCCAATGTTTTCAATTAAAGAATCTACTTTGATGGAAATTGGATTTTTGTATTTGTAAAAATAAACATAATTTCCCGTTATTCTCAAAAAGATATACATTGGAACAATTAAATAAAGGAAGCGATTGAAAGGCATAGAATACATTATTAAGTTTGTACGTAAAAATTAGGGATTCTTTAAAAAAAAAAAATTAAAAAAATACAAAAAGCATTAGAAAACTCTTACATTACCTCATTCTCTTGCTCCAGCAAGTTATTAAGTAGCTGTCTTTGTTTGAAACAAAAATAATTTAGCTTCATTAAAAATCCACAAACTTGTCTAACGTTTGCATAATATTTTGCCTCACTCTAATGACCTATTGTGCTACAAAAATCCCTTTATATTATTCTATAATAAAAACCAGCTTCGTTTTTTCGTTTTTCACTTTTTGGCCGCGAAGCAACAATGCTAACAAATATTACACCTAAGCGAGGGCATTTCTCGTTTCCTGTGGGTTTTTCCCCATTCAACTTTAGAGCGAAGTGAGATGATTAATTATGCCTGTTGCAAGTCCTTTTGTCACGCACATGATGCTGACACCATGCAAAAATGAACTCCGACTTGACTGCAGATAAACAGTGAGTTCCATGTGGCAGCCAAAAACCACGGGCATGACATTTTCAGCGAACATGAAGGGTCGTCGTTACAGTTGTCACAATATGCGGGGGCATCAATAATAAAATTAATGTGCAGCCAGACAAACATATTAAATACAAACCGCATTTAATTCACAATAAATTATTGAAAATCGTCTCATTTGAATTTACTGCAATGTGAAATCTAACAGCATCATAAGTCGAAGAATAACAGTAGAACAAAGAAGTCGAGTTGTGGAAGCGCTACGTTAGGGTCATCAATAAGTAGTCCCGAGTGCTAAAAGGGTGAAAAGCTGTCATTCGTGCGTCGTGGAAAATACAACTTTGGATTATAAAGTATGTATATTTAAATGTATGCATTCCTATTTATACATATGTATATTTGTATAATTTTTATTGTGTGAGGTGTGTAATGCATTGAAAGTGATGCCTTCGAACCAATAATATATTCATTTTTAAGTCGATCTCCATCTGTTTTTCTGGTAATATCTAGGCAAACTAGAATAGATAGTTTTTCCAAAATTTAAAAAAAGTTTGAATGTTTGAATATTAGAATACATAGTAGACGTGTCGATAAGATATTTTGTTTTTGTTTAATGAAGTCTGCGGTAGCTATATCATGTGAATGAAGTTTGCAAAGTATCCCTTATACCTTTTATATCAATAGCTTAATTTTTTATTTATCTGCAGGGGAACTCTGGTCTGCTAGGGAATGTAATCTTCGCCGTGGCTAGATTGCTGTTATTTCTTGCACACTTTAGCGGCAAATAATAAGGGTTTGGTTTCCCGGCCGCACTCCTCATTTCGAAATTTTTCGCATTAATTTCTTAATGTTTTTCATTTTTTTGGAAATTTGAATTGATCTGGCAGAGGGTCGCTTCTCTGGATCGTGATTCCAACAACTCTCAATCAATTGTTGCAATGGCTCACATTTCGTTATAAGTTCAACATCCAGCGTCGGTCGATTCCCCATTGCGGTTTTATAAAACTGTGCGATTTTATTGGGATTTTCAAGGTGATCAAAAGGTATTCTGCGCGAGGTCACCTCCCATAGAATAATGCCAAAGCTGTAAATGTCGCATTTTTCCGTATAATTTGCTGGTGAACAGGCAACCTGCGAGTAAAAGGAACAACATACTATATATTTTGACTTTGTGTAAATTTGTTAATTACAACAAACCTCGGGTGCCTGATAAGAAATTGTGCCCTTATGAGTCGTATTTTTTGTCGCTAATTCTTTAGCGATGCCAAAATCTCCGATCTTCAGTTGTGTGTAGTCTTTGGTTAGTAATAAATTGTTAGTTTTCAAATCGCGATGAATTATGGGCTTTGGTTTTTTCTCATGCAAGTAAGCCATACCCTAGAAATGAAAATAAGATGTAAATAACATGCTATATTATATATTACACGAACAAACATGAACAAGCTGATTCATCAAATTAATTCCATTTGACAGATTGTAGCGATGTTGATTCTTTCCATGCAAGTAGTCATCGAGCGATCCATTCTCTGCATATTCCAAGAGCAAATAAAGAAAGTCCGAATGTGAGGAGGCACCATATAGCTTCATAATATGCTTGTGGTCAACCGATACAAGCGACTTGATCTCTTTGTTAATTGCATTAATGTAATTTTTTGTATCCTTAAAATCATTTACTTTCATACATTGTTTTAAAGCAATATTTCTATTACGCCATCGAGACCTTCTAACAACGCCGAAGGTACCTTCCCCAATGTGCTGCAAGATTAAAATTAAATTAATTGCAAATTCATTTATTTTGTTACTTGATACCTCAAAAATTTCAATATCATCAAAATCCACATTCTCAACGTACGAATTAATCTGAATGATTAGATGTCTGTGATTGTTCCACTGGATCAGAAAAAATTAACAGTGACAGCAGATAAGCATAAGTATATTCATATTACCTCTTCTTTCTTCATTGGTATTATGACTTGTGAAAGTATTCTAGATTCAGAAGTCCTGCAATCAAAAAAGGAAAACAAATTGCTTCGTATATTTAACAATTTTACTTGTTGAAATTCATTTTAAGCTTACATAATTATATTTGTAAGTTCAGAGACGATCCATGTCATTTCTACCATTTTCCGAAACGACATCAAGCAAGATGTAATTATATTTTCTATACGCTTTGTGCCGTCTAAGTTAACGATTAACGGTTCAACCAATATAATATCAAATATCTGACGTGTTATAACCTCCCATAGAATACAGCCAAAGCTGCAAACATCTCTAATATGTGTATTGTATTTTCCTAAATGATTCACATACACATCTGAAAGATTTTTGTCAAACGCCATTGGCAGTTCGAGAGCAATGCCAAAATCGCTTATTTTCAAGATTTGGTAATTTTCGGTTAGGAGTAGGTTGCTTGGCGTTAAGCAATTGTGAAAAATAGGTTTCGGTTTCATGGCCTTCAAGTAAGCTAAACCCTATAAACAGGAATTCAAATTAAAATCATAATTGTTAAATAAATATTCATGTATATTAATACAATAGCCATATACCAAACCTTAGCACACTGGATCATCCAATTGAGTCCACGCCCCACTGTATACTCTAATTTATCTTCTCCATGCAAGTAGTTGTCAAGGGTTATACACTCTGGATAATTCATTAATATAAATGCATTATGTTCATGAATTGCAATTCCATATAGCTCCACAATATTCTCGTGATGAGCGCGGCAAAGTTTTTCAATGTGCTCTACAACATCGTCGGTTTTGAAGTCCCCTGAAAACATTGTGCATTGCTGCACTGCGATCTCTTTGCTACGCCAATTAGCTTTGTCAATAACTCCGAAGGTACCTTGTCCAACACTTTCCTGGTGGGTTAAAATTATTGTTTATAAAGTAAAAAATGTTTCATTGCATCCAACCTTTAATAATGTAATATCCGCGAAGTCTATTTCCGGAATCACTTCAACATTTTCAACCAACCTGCAAAATAATTATATTTTTAATTTACTTAGATTGATATACCCCTTTATTTATATTAAATAAAATATTATTTAGAATTAAAACATATTTTTCATTTCTAACTTACTCAGGTTCATGCAGCTGTTCGACTAGTTCCGAAATTGTAGGACGATTTTCTGGGTGTGTATCCCAGCACCTTTCAATTGTTTCCTCTATGTAATTAAATTCTGATTCAATTATATCACTCAGAGGCGGACGTTTCCCTGAAAAACTCAAAGTTGTTTTACGCTTTATTGGTAATCGGTTAACTTTCGTACCATTTCTGATCTCTTCTACATCAGTGGCTTCAAATGGTCTGTTGAATTGAGAGAAGGGCTTCTTGCGGGACATCACCTCCCAAAACACGATCCCAAAGCTATATATGTCGCTCTCTTTTGTGTATTCCCCTGTTTCGAAGACCTGTTCATGAATTAATTTTGTTAATTTAAAATCATTTATTGAATAGAAACACTAACCTCTGGTGCTACATAGGCATTATCTTGATAGATTAAAAGATCTTTCCTATCTGCCGGAAAGCAATAATCACTGATTTTCAAGACTTTGAAGTTATCGAACAGCAACATATTTTGAGAATTTAAATTGCAATGTATAGTTGTAATTGGTCTCCCATGAAATAGATAATGGATCCCCTTTAAGCAGAATTTTAAATAAAAATCTGTCAATTGTTCGGACAAAAAAGTAATAGTAAAATACCTTTGCCGCCTGATGCATCCAATGAAGGGGATTTATAGCAGTGCAACTTCGCTGTTCCTCACCATGCAAGTAGTTGTATAGAGATCCACAATTAGAGTATTCCATGACTAAATGTACTTTTGCTCCAATATAGCCAATGCCATATAGTGTTACAATATTCTCATGGTGCATGCGTGAGAGAAGTGTGATCTCTTCTTCACGACCTAAATAGATTTTTTTTTTAAATAATTCTTTACATTTTTTCAACCCTATCTCCAAACTACGCCAATCAGCTTTATAGACAATGCCAAATTGACTTTCTCCAACATCCTGCAGAAAATAAATTTTGGTTAGAAAAATAATATAAGCGAATTTTACAGAAAAATACTTTTAATATTTTTATTTCATGGTCATCGATGACGGCTATAACCGGCGGTCTGAAAAAAATATAAATTAAATTTAGTGATTAATCGTATTAAGATTTTTTCAAAATTCATTTTTACTTACTTTAATTGTCTGATATCAATTTTATATTCATCCAATGAGTAACATATTTCATTAACTTCATGTCGTTTCGATGGTTCCTCATGCCAACATTTTGTAATAAATCGTTGTATGACATCAGGACACTTCGCACCAATATCCTTAAGAGGCGGACGTTCGCCTGCCAGAGTTAAAATGATGTAATCTGTTCGTTGGAATTTCATCTTTCATACCTCTTAGAATTTCACTCATAATTTTGAAAGAAGGATAGTTATAGAAAGGCTTCTTGCGCGCCAATAGCTCCCAGAAGATAATTCCAAAGCTATATACGACGCTCTCTGCTGTGTATTTTCCTTCCCTGATTACCTACGAATGAATTAATATACTACATAATAGCTGCACTAATTTGCTTGGCAGTCGTACAAACCTCCGGTGCTATGTAGGACTTCTCTAACTTATTTTTCAACACATCTTTGTCATCGAATGCAAAACAAAAATTACATAATTTCAAGCAGTTGATGTTGCCTTGGAACATCATATTTTTAGACTTCAAATTACAAAGGAAACGTGGGTCTATCTTTATCTCACATAGAAGGTATTTAATGGCCTTGAAATGAAAATTGTGAAAACAATTTTGAAGTTACTAGAGGATATATATATATGTGCATATATTCAGTTATGGAAAATACCTCAGCAGCAGAACACATCCACTGGTAAGCCATACTCAAAGTAATGGTTAGTGTCTTTTTGTGGATAAGGTCGAGCAGTGATCCATAATCCAAGTATTCCATTAGAATATTTGCAAATTCTCCATCCATTGCCATGCCAAGTATAGACACAATGTGTTCATTTGATAAAAGCATTAGGTCATTGATTCGATGTTTGATGTTTTCATTCATAATGTGTTTCAATTTTTTTACAGCAATAGTCGAATCATTCCAAGTCGCTTTGTACGTAACGCCAAAGTGGCCCTTGCCAATTTCCTGTAAGGTTTATGAAAACGATAAATATAAATTAATTCGGAGTAGAAATAAGATAAGATAAGATAAATAATTTCTTATTTATATATATATGTGTTATATTATATTATTACGTCGCCCATTTTAATTTCTGCAAAGTCCCAGCACTTTCCTATATTAGCACTGAAGACTTGATCCAATATTGAAGGGTCGAAACTTCTGCAATCATATAAGTCATCAAATAAATATAATATCCATGAATAACAAATTTCATAATTAGCTTACTCAAGAAAATGTGTGATTTGGGAGAGTATCTCTTCCATTGCTGGTCTCTTAACCGGACGCGAGTTCCAGCATTTTTCAATTAATTCTTTAATCGGGTCAGAGTTGGGTATTTCTATTTGACTAAGTATCGGTCGATCTCCTGGGAAAGTAATGCATTTAACAATTATTTGTAATCGCAATTTTTGTAAGCCAGAAACCTTTAAAGTGATGGAAAGGAATCTTTCGCGACATCAACTCCCAAAAAACAATCCCAAAGCTGTATACGTTGCTCTTGTGAGCAGTCCAGTCTTTTCCTGCTTGCACCTGCGTGAAAACACAATTGAGATGCTTTATATAAGTGTATATTTAGCTTAGTTATTCATAGAGAACCTCCGGTGATGCATATGGCCATATATATTCATATTCCAACTTGTCCTTCAAAATGCCACTGATTTTTAAGGTGCAAAAGTTATTGGATAACAACAATTTCTTGGTATTAATATGTCGGAAGAACGGGTTAGGTTCCATAGAATGGAGGTATCGAAGACCCTACAAATTACATAAAGAAGAAAATGTATTTAGTTATTTAATTGCTTGGGCCCTTATAGATATACATATACAACAAACCTTGGCGACCTGATGCATCCAAGAGAGCACATCTCTCACTGTATACTCTCTCTGATCCTTTCCATGTAAGTGATTATGTAGAAATCCACAATCCGAATATTCTATTATTCCAAAAGCGGCAATACAATCATACTGTATGCCATATACTTCAATAATATTCGTATGTCTGATACGCTTAAGTAAATCTATATCGTCTTTCGTAACTTTAGTTGCACTTAATGGGATTGCTACGATCTTTTGACTGCATATCTCATTGTGAGCCTTGTAAGAACCATATTGAATTATCTGAAAATTGCACTCTGTTATTTTGTATCTAAAATAATTAATGTAATTAACGTGTACATCACTTAATTCCAAATCGTTAATCATTCTTGGTAATTAGCGGAACTGTCTAGCACTTGCGATTATTTTTGCATTTATATTAATATACAAATTGTTCGACAACACACAACGAAAATCAACACTGTACTGAGCAAATCGTAATAATTTGATGACAAATACTCAAATACGATAAGAATAACCAATCAAAAAAAATTAAGTTGTCAAGTGGGATGGACGACGATATACCCTAAACTTATAAAATAAATAATTTGAAATTTTATTGAGTGTTGGTGACCAACACTCGCATGCGACGGGTAACGGGGCTTTTTAGCATACACACAAAAACATATTGAGGCTCGCGTAGATTATCATGCCATCTCTTTCTTATACATGTGCACGCATATTAATGCTTACAGAAAATGGTTGCGGCTACTGATAGAAGTGAGATCAATATGAGAATATATTTTTGACAATATCTTGGGTGTTTCTTATCCGATCTTGATGAAATTTGGGCAGTTGGTCAATAATATGCATATGCATATTATGTATTAATTAAAAACATTCTGCCTTTAAAATTGAAGCATTAATTGCTATTGGAAATTTAAATGAATCGATAATCGAGAAATGGAGGCAGTTAAATATAAAATAAAGCAAACTTGATCTGCACCAGGTATACCAGAACCTATATTCCAAACTTGAAGTATCTAGCTTTAACAGTCTCTCAGATCTGCGTGTTCATACAGACAGACGGACGGACGAACGGACAGACGGACATACATGTCTATATAGATTCGGCTGTTGATCCTCATCAAGAATATATATACTTAATGTGGTCGGAGATGTTTCCTTCTGCCTGTTACATACATTTCCACAAAACCATTATACCTTTTTACCCATTTTTAATGTGTTCAGGCTTTATATATAAAATAACAACGCACAACACACATAAATCGAAACGAAATCGTTGATTATGCCTATGTCGTCATCCCTTCTCTCAAATGCACTCTCATATTTTGTTTTGCTTACAGAAAATGATAAGAAAGTACAGAAAAAAGAAAAGTACAGTAATAAAATTAATATTAGCTTAGGGTTTTACTATAAAATATGTTTGTATAAATTATAAAGAGATTGTAGAATAAGTCGAAAATTTAAAATGAAACAGCGCTCTAATGCATTTTTTTTTTAAGCTAAACTTCGCTTTATCTTTTGGGAAGCGTTGGGAAAATAAAACCACACAAGTGCGATAAGATTATTTATGATCGTTTGGCAAAAGTTTAAATTGCTCGATAGGAAGTAAGGGTCGAGAGAGAGACACAGAGAGAGAGTGAGCGACAGAGAGAGAGAGAATAGAGAGAGAGAGAGAGAGAGAGAGAGCAAAAGAGCAAGTCAGAATTCGCATGTACAATGCTATTGTTGAGTTAAATATCAGACAGCTGCTGTTGTTACGATAGAGAACTTTGTCCAGCTGCTGGCTGTCGCAGTTTGTAAAACGCTACCAAGATTTATTGCTTGCCGTGGTAACGAGCCTTGACAACATGTAGTGCAAGAGTTTAAGACCACAAAAACATATTTAGACATATCGAGAGGTTTGCTGGTGCTTCTTCGAATTTTAATATTCGTTTGCTTTGATTGGCTTAGAACTATTGCTAAGGACAGAGATGACTTAACGTGCTACCTTAACGTGGAGTTCGTATTTTTGGGGCATCTGTCTAGACCAAGGCGCTGCAAGGCACAAAGAGTGTAGGTTCAGAGTTTAAGTTCAAGTCAAGTTTTGCTGCTGCTCTATCCACTTACATCAAATTGTGTTCCGGTTGTGGCCAGACAGGCGCCGGAAGCAGCACAGCTGCGGGCGCTGGGGGCTGTGGTGCAGCACCGCCGGCACCGCCGCCGCCACCAGCACCATTGCGTGCTCCCTGTCCACCGGCACCACCTTTGCCACCCTTGGAGCCATCGGGTCCGTCGGGGCCATCAGCTCCATTCGCACCGTCCTCACCATCTGGTTGTGGCCCGGCTGGACTTGGGCCGCCAGGCTGTCCCGATTGTCCGCTCTCTCCGGACGTGAGTGTACCACCGCCACCGCCACCACCCCCAGCACCACCACCGCCACCACCAGCGCCACCTGCACCGCCAGCACCACCTCCACCACCTGCACCGCCCAAGACACCTCCAGGCTGTCCACCTTGTCCAGCGCCACCAGCACCGCCAGCACCCGCACCACCATCGGCACCTTCAGCACCACCCGAACTGCCTGTCGCAGAGGCTGAGCTGTCAATTAAGAGCCCGTCATTCGCATCACTCGCAATCGCATCGCCAGTCGAGGACTCAACGTATTCACCCTCTAGACCTGGTTGTGGCTTCCACAGTCCATCATCCTCGCTGATTGACGGCTTGTAGCTGCCATCGTCCTCGGGCGCTGGCTGCACCAGCAGCAAAACTGGCGCAGCTGGCGCCAACAGATATGTGCCAGCCACTGGAAGAGTTAATGGCACCACATGTGCCACGCCCACATGGACGAGAGCCACAATCAACAGAAACAGCTGTTGGTGAAAGTCTGTTTAAAAACATCCAAACAATAGCAAGTACCTTTGATATTCCTTGCAGAGCAGAGGTCAAACTCCAGTTAATTATTTAAATAACCGATCAATTGGTCCTACATCAGCTATATGCTATAGCGACCCACTTCAGACTCCTCCAACATATTATATGGATAGACGGACAGAGGGACAAGTCAATATCGACTCAAGAATTGATACTCTCCACACATACACTCCTCGACACATGAATAGGACACCTCTTACACTCTGCACAAAGCAGAAAATAATGCAATTTTCCATTATATGATCTTTATTGATGTGGGTCGGGGAAATGCTTTAACCTAGGAGGATTGCACTAATTTTGTGCAATCATTTCTGAATTTCACTTCAATTTTAAATACTTCACTCAGCTTTAAGCAATTTTTAAATTTTTGATTTGAAAAGAATTGGAGCTTTCTAAAATGTTTTTAGTAATTAATGTTTGGCTTATATTTAAAGGCCTTACATTAAATCTGCCTTCATCTAAAATTTGAACTGGATTGGATTGAAGTGGCGAGGAGTGTATGGTTTATGGCTTTCAGCGATTATTTACTCAAATTATAATACACTCTGCAAGGATATACAGAATTGAAATCAGTTAACTAAGTCAATTTAGTGCTCACCGCTGTTGTACGCATCATGACTCTTTAATATTATAGTCCTACCCTTTTGAGTCCGATCTCGGCAGAGGTTATTGTCGAACTGACTCCGTTCAGTATGCCCTTGTCTAGTTTATATATCGTGTCTGTCCATATAACTTTGATTTAACGAAACTGGGTTACGAGTCTCTGACATTGTCTATAAATGGAAGCAGCTACTACATAAATCTACTGTGATCTTATTTAAGTACAACTAAATGCTATTTTCTTATTTTAGCAACAACAATTACACTAATTTGCACTGTTCGTGTTACTGTGTGTGTGTGTGTGTGTGTGTATGTGTAAACTTGGCTTACAAAACCCGTCAGTTGAAATACGCAGTTAATTAACTTGCTTTGACCTCGAGAACGCTGCTGGACTGCATTTGATTCACTTGAATGAATGAGTTAGTATTTGATTTATGGGAGGCATTCCCTTACAGCTTTGATGACTCAAAACAGTCAATTTCAAAATGTTAATGACAATTCTATTAAAAGTTTTTCATTCCTGCAATGTATCAAGAGAAAAGGTGTACAAGGTTCTTATATATAAATACAACTTATGGCAATTTATTAACTTCCCTCTAATGTGAGTAATTTTTAGTAGAGGGTATTTAAAGTAATGCATAACTCAAAATAACTATAAGTTTAGATAATCCAGATTCTTGGAATTTCTCAATACTCGATCTAATAAATAATTCAAATTTGTTCCAATTTAAATGCGCTGCTCTCAGCTTGTCAAGATAAGATACCATTCATGGTCAAGAAACTTAACTCTCTGGATGGAGGCAGCGTTCGGTCTGCGTGGTCTGGGCGTCTTTGATTATATAGAGGGGCGTTTATGGAACTGTCTACCCGGTTTAATACCCTGCCAAAGTGAAAGGTATTGAAGTATATGTATTTCCGATCAGCTTTAATAGATAAAACTAAACTAAAACTTTTTCTCATGTGTAAATATGAAAAAGGTTTTATATGAATATCTTTTATATTTATCAAGGAATTTAAACCAAATTTAAACATTGGCAATCTGTCGCCTTTAAACGTTAATAACAAATTTTATTCATGAGCAAGTGCCTAAGATTGGTTTTATTCCTTGCATCATATTCATCGTCGCTTTTCATATAGTGCTATACAGTGGCGGCAAATATTAAGTGCCTGGGTCTGGTTGTGGCTGCTGTGGTTTCCTGGTTGTTCAACTGGGTTCCACATAAATGATGAGCGACTATTAAACTCGATGCAGCATCGAGTAAATCAATTAAGCCAACAAGCGAATAAAAACAAAAGACAGCAGCAGGGGCAGGAGGAGCATAACGGCAACAAGGCTATTATCATCATCATGCTCGTTTTCTTCTCCATGTCCTTTTTCACGTCCCACAACATTATTCACAACAATAAGATTGTGCGGAGAGCGCTGTGAGGCCATTTTATGCGTATGGCATCAGCTGATAAAAAGCCGCAACGATACATATTCGAGGGATGCTTGCCAGCGAGCAGCAAGCAGTTAGTTAGTTAGTTGGCTAGTTAGCCAGTTACATTCCTCCCGTTCCCCAAAACAGCAACAACAACAACAATCAAGTTGCTAGCCAATTAGCCCAGTCGACAGAATTTCGAAACGCGACTGGCACGCGAAATGATGCTGCCAACGCTTGCGCATTTTTCCTGAGATTCCATTTTCTGCTGGCATTGCAAATATTATTTTGCGACCCAGCATTTACCAACACTGACCAACTGACTGACTGTTTTCCAAGGTGCGGCTGTTCGTTGGCAGTACAGGTGATTCATCAAAATAGTGGTGTCAATCGTGGAGCCACCGAGGAAAACAATAAGTGGAAATATGCTGCCCATAAATGGCTTCGACTCGACTCGACCAGAGCAGCCAGCTATTTATTTATTCACACGTCCTGGCCTCTCCCTGGCAACAAGCTCAACCACAATTACAAACCCAACCTCAGCAGATAAGGGGTGACCAGTATATAAATAGTTTTGCTGAAGCTCCATTTGTTAGCTGGCGGACAGGCCAAGTCAAGTTGACGTTGCCATCGACTTTAGATGCGGACAACCACATAACAATAACGACCATATACACAAAAAATATAAATAAAACCTAAAGGTCTATTATATTATATTTGTTTAGTCGCATAATTATAGTGATTACTGCTTAGTTCTCTGTATATAATTTTATTTTCGCAAAGGTTGGTGTAGTTTTACAGAATTCAATTCGATGCTGAAATTTGTAACCACAAAATTATTTGTTTTTTTTGCAGTGTCTCGCACTTTGAGTGTGCGTGTGCCTGGGTGTGTGTGTGGGTGTGTCTGTTCGTTTGGAAAGTCAGCACGATCGAAAACGGTTTACAGAAATGATTACTGGGCGAATGCGTAATGAGTAGTGTGGCGTATGTGTGATGAGTTCGAGAGTGTGTGTGTGTGGGTTTGTGTGTGTTTGTGCAATCGACACACGATTGCGCGACAAGTGTGTGAGCAGCATTTCAAGCGATTGAAAACTAGGATATTTCATCAGCATCAGACTCGAGCATCTTTCCAATTGTAAATTCATGCAACGCCAATGTTTTCAATTAAAGAATCTACTTTGTTGGAAATTGGATTTTTGTATTTGTAAAAATAATCGAAATTTCCCGTTATTCTCAAAAAGATATACATTGGAATAAATGGAAAATCTACATAAAAATGCCATCTGTTAAAATAAAGCGTTTGGAAGGCACTGCATTATATTAATAAGTTTGTAAATATGTACAAATGAAATACAGCTCATACAGAATTCGATACATTTAAGCCCATCCGTCAATTATATGCTAAAAGGCTCGATTCTCTCGTCTTAATATTTATGCTTCAAAAGGACATTGGGAATTCTATACAAAATCGAAGTAAAACTCAAGAGTATTAGAGTTAGGAAAACTGTTACCTTACCTTCTCCTCCTCTTGCTCTAAGAAGTTATTTTCAAGACACTAAGAAGCTTACTTCGTTTGAAAGACATACAATTTAGCCTAATTGAGAATCCACAAACTTGCCTAATGCTTACCTAATATTTTGCCTCACTCTAATGCCCTATTGTTGTACACAAAACCTTTTCTATTATTCTACAATAAGAACCAGCTCCGTTTTTTTGTCACCTTTTGGTCGCCGAGCAGCAAATATTACACCTAAGCGAGGCCATTTCTCGATTTCAGTGGATGTTTTCCCATTCACCTAGAGCAAACGAAGTGAGATGATTTATGATGCTTGTTGCAAGTACTCGTGCCACGTACATGATGCTGACACCATACAAAAATGAACTCTGACTTGACTACAGACCAACAGTAAGTGCCATGTGGTAGCCAAAAGCCCCGGGCATGACATTTTCAGTGAACATGAATGGTCGTTACAGTTGTCACAACATGCGGGGGCATGCTGAAAGTGTCGACAAAGCCATCAATAACAAAACGAATATGCAGCCAGATAAATATTTTTATATAGACACGAGACTCGAACGAAATACAAACCGCATTTAATTCGCAATAAAACAAAGAAAATCGCTTGATCTAAATTTACTGCAGTGTAAAATGTGGCTTGATTGACATATATATATATATATATATATATATATATATATATATATATATTCATTTATCGATTAATCTTTCTAAAATTAAAGTGTGCGAGATATATGTTTTGTATAGTATACATTAAAGTCACAAGAGCACTTGAGGTAATAAGCACGAGCATATCAACCAAGCAGGATATCACATTGTAGTAAATATTTATATTTTAAATCTGAATCAAATTCGAGTTGAAATAATTCAAGGAAAGTTAATTGAAAATAGAAAACCGGAGACTCGGCAGTTCAATGCATATTTACTTTTGATATGCATTCATGCTTCTTTCTGCCTGATATACTTTTATACACAACTTCATTATACCCCATTTCCTTATTTAAATGGGTATAGAGTATATATATAGAGTATGCGTAATAGTCGAAGATAACTGAGAATTTATGAATATGCACACAAAATAACCAAAATTAAGTTTTGTCATTTCATGCAAATGTTGCCTATTTACAAGCACCCTAAAAATGCTTTAATAAAAGCTTCTTCCGAGATGACATCATCAGACAGACTGTCGAAAATGTGAATTTGTTGGAGAGTATATAAATTATATTATTGGATGTGTTGCACAGTTTTATGATGCGCAATATTTGTTACAGTGTACAAACTCATATACAATAAAAGTGGATTGAAAAACGATTGCAGAGCAAACAGAGCAAAATGCTCCGACTTTAATAACAAGTGTTGCAATATTATTATTGTTTTTATGTGGCGCCAGCAAATTGGTTTGTTGAGTCAGCGATGATTTTGTGTGTGTTTGGATTTTTATGATCATATCATAACGGCGTTTATGTCGTTTCTATAGTTTCTGATTCAGTTTGATTGCATTTTTGCGTTCAGCTATGGACTCAGGGCGTTTATTGGCGTTTTCACGCCATTGCTAATGAGTAAACCATTTACGAGCACAGCCCGCAGTAACAACGAACACGTCAGGAATATAGTCATAGAGCAGCGCTTAACGCTTGGGTGAGCTTTAAGGTTCCCTAAATCTGTAAGGGAGCTCAAGCGCAAATTCGCAAAATCTTAAAATCTCTTATAAGCACGATTTTGCTATTAATAGTAGCGTTATTCACTACTGGCTTATCATTGGCGGCCTGCCGCCAGCTTGTCTGGCGCTTTCTTAGCTTCTTATACCCCAAACCGCCCCCCCGGGGCAACCATCCATCACTTTATTTGACTTTGTCCACAGTTAATGCATTGTGCTATTGGGTGGTTGAAGGGAAAAGAAATCTTCTTTCAAGAGGGTGACTTTATGCAAAAATTTATAATGTGTTCCTCAGCAATGAAGTCGAAAAAGAGAAGAAGGAAGAAAGTACAAATTATAGTTTTCATTTCTTCTTAATATTTCTTCATTCAACTTCTTTTTCTACGATCCCCTTTTTTGTGCACAACCCCTGTGTGTGTCTGTTAGTACTCGGTCATAGTTGCTAATAATGCTCACAATTTACGCAATGCCAAATGACGCCAAAATGTTTTTGGGGGCTTGAAGTTTACATAAATTGACCAAGTTCTAAGCTCAAGCAAAATCGAAGCAAGTACCAAGGGTGAAACTTTTGAAGTAGTATGAATTATACTTGAGCTTCATTTGGTGCCATTGTGCCTGGCCTCAATTACATCATCTCATAGCTCTTATCTCACATAATTGGTGTTAACAGCAGCAGGAGAAGTAGAAGCAGAAGTGACAAGCTCAAATCCAGTCCCAAGCCCAATCAAAACCACACTAAGAGAAAACTGAAGAACATTGTACTCAAGTTTCTAAATCGAATTTGAAATCTACAATTATTAATACATATTTTATGAAAGTTTTAAAATGATTTCTGTGAAAATGTAAAGTAAAGTGTAACGTATTTATATTTATGATCATGAAACTATCTAAACCAAATAAAGCATTTCCGACCTCAGTCGAGTTGATTTAGCTATGGACGCATCTTCATGTTTATGAGCAAATTGATCTCAGAGACTATAAGACTAAAAGATCTCAAGAATTCATATATTAAATATAATAATATATTCGAATAGCATACCAGGCTTACCAAGTATTATAAAATAAAATACGCACTTTTAAAGATATAGGCTTACAACTAACTAATTCATAATAAGTATTTTTTTTGGTAGGATTGGGTTTTCTTCAGAATTTTCCCCATTGCATTTAAATACCCCACAAATATAATAAATATTTCTTATTTATGAGTGTAAATTTTTTTTAATTTTTTGTGTCGGCTGATTTTAGTTGACATTAATTATTTAAATAAATTGATATATTTTAAAGCTTGCTTTAGAGTATCTTCTTAATCGAGCTATCTGACTGATAGCTACAGCATTCAAAATGTTTGCTTTTGCGCTTTGTTTTTGAGTGCAGTCACAGTCAAAGTCACAGTTACAGAGGCAGCACAGAGAAAGTAATTTATGCAAACTGCTTCCGGCAATTGAAAGCAATTGGGAGCTGTGTCCTTGATAATTGAATGGATTGTTCCTTGAAGATTTTTGGATTCAGTCTTGGTAAGTTTTGGTTTAGTTGTCGCCACATTTATATAAATGTCTGGGACTAAACACGACATCCCAGACAAGTGAGTGGGTACATATATACGAGTATTAAAGCATTTAAAGAGGATGGGTCAGTTTGATACCCATGTATTTAAGGCTGATGACGCATATTTCGAATTTGATGCTGTTCTTCTCCTTGCAATTGTCCTTGCTTTCGACATCTCAAAGCCAACAGGACAACCTATTGGTCGCATTTAACATTTCAGTAGTTAAGATATTGTTTCAAAGTTGCTTAATATGTCAATTGCTCTGCTACGAAAACGAGTTGTCTCTTTGGGGCAGCATGTTTAAGTAGCACGTATAAGTATATATTTGATGTTAAGTCAATTGGTTACATTTCTTTAAGTAAGCTTCTTTACTGCTCTTTAACTTCTTGTGTATTTATAGAAATGTATTGCACACAAAATGGCACAATTTTTCTCCCCATTCCTTTTTTTTGGTTATTGATGAAACAGCAAAGGAAATCAAAACCTGAATGAAGCAAAACCAAACCAAAAAGGCGCCGAAAGTCAATTTACATGTCACATACATACAAATACGGAAATTGTCGGTAGGGGGTGTGTGTGTGTATTACACCTGAGGCCATTTCGAATTTTGCGCCCCAAGGCTTGACTTTTATGTAGCGTCTGTTGACTTCTCGCTTTGCCATTGTGGCCCCCACCTTAAAACAAATCATCTTTTATTATAACGCATTAATCATACGCACTGTGTGCCCTGCTGCTTTGCGCTTTGCGAAAGTGCAAAGTTTTTGCACACAGCAAAACGTATTCAAACACATTACTTATTACAAATACTCATTTCGAGAAAAACGAGATTCCTGAATTTAAGGACAATAGGCATTAAGATTCCACATATATTTTTAAGTGATAATAATAAGTGTTAATTTTTGGGTTGGAGATTTTTAGTATGCATTCTTGATTTTGTTCTAGAATTCGACCTGACCTAACGAAATTTGTATTTCGGTCTGAGGTTCTCTATATTTTCTTTTAGTGCATTTTCTTTTTCTGTTTCGGTTTTATTCTTACCATGTTCTTGGTTTTTCGTTTGGGCTTTTAATTTTTTGGCGCCCCGAATTTTGCCTACTTTTGTGCTGTGCCCATAATTTATGGCCAGGTGTGCGGCGGCTCTAATTGCGTGATAAGTTTCGCCAATGAGCACATTGTTCGTTCTGTATTTTTTTTTTTGGTACTTGTATTTTCTTTTATTTTGTTGAGCACGATGTGCTTGCTATCCATGAGCTTTTCTTGGAATTGAAGTCGAGTTTTCAGTGTGCTACAACTAGAAAGCCAATTGATTTATGGCTACGGCTTATTAACAGCTCCTTTGCGGCGTGAAGCCTTGACATTTTTGTGCCAGAAGCAAACAGCTCAATTGGCTGCCCATAATTGAGACTGTAGCAAAAAAATTGGCTACTTGAAATTCTCGGCTCATCGTTGCAGTTTAAGCACAGCGAGTAGCAGTAAAAACCATTCTTCTTGTCAGCTTGTTTTTGCGAGAAAACTTTCAACATATCGCGATTCATTGAACTGATGGGACAAGAGCAGGTATTATATCTAGGCCGGGTTTTTGCAAATTTCACTTCAATTGACAACTTTAAACTAATTTCAAAAGTATTTTGTCGAGAAAAAAAGATACAAATCTATAATCAGCTGACCCCGGAAATGCCGAGGAGCGACATCACAACTGAGAAGCTTTATTTAGCATTTCCAATAATAGAAAGAAAAAAAATCAACAAATATAAAAAAAAAATGTAAATAACAAAAGTAAACATAAACAATAATAATACTTGTAAACAAAAGTTAAAAAATAGATAAAAAGATTCAAATCTATAATCAGCTGAGTTATTCCAGCGTAATATTAACGTGGCAGCGGAATACTCCATGCTTGGCCAACTACCTTGTTCGCCTCCCAGTCGAGCCCAGCCTCTTTTAAAACCAGAGATTTTGGATCTGGTAAGACACAAGAGAGCACTGCGTCGTCAATATATGCGCTCACGCAATCCGTTGGATCTCAGGGACTTTAGGCGGGCTGCCTACGAGCTGCGAAAACTGCTGTTTGTCACTACTTGCCGATACCAGTAGCCAGAAACACGCTGCTTGCCACATACGCGGATGACACTGTGTTCCTTGCTAACTCCACCACTGCTTGGAGAGCAGCTGCGGTTACGCAGAGGTTCTTGGATGGTTTTAGTACTTGGGCCAACCGGTGGAACATCTGCGTCAATGGGAGCAAGTCTCAGCACTGCACGTTCGCGCTCAGGAATGGTAATTGTCCAACTGTCCGACTCAACAACACGGTCATACCTCAGGAGAACCATGTTCGCTACCTGGGTATGTTTTTGGACAGGAAACTTACCTGGCGCAAACACATCCAGATCACTGCAGCTGCGTGTAGATCCAAAAAAACGAAACTCAACTGGTTGCTGAAGCCATCAAGCAAACTCAGCTTGAGCAACAAGCTGCTGGTGTACAGGAGCATCATCATGCCTACATGGACATATGGAATTCCATTCTGGGGCACAGCCGCAAAATCCTGGATTAATCAAATTCAAGTTTTGCAGAACAAGGTGCTCAGAGACATCTCTGGTGCTCCACCATATGTGAGCAAGAGAACTCTGCACAACGACTTCGGGTCAAATACAACTCGCAGGAGGTTGAAGCGCCTCCACACCAGCGACCTCTGGACTGTAGGGCGTTAAATTAATGTGCCACAAATGTAATATTTGATGTTATTTATTAACTGCTATAACCTGTTCTATGTTTATGTTATAGATTTTAATTCACTGTTATTATTAATTCTGTTACAAATCAATGTTTTATAGCCTTTGAATAGGTTGATCAATGTTTCAAATATAGCTGTTATATAAATAAAAAAAAGCTTGTTTTTGCGCATGCACAAAAAGTACAACACAGATATTGTGTCTCTCTGCAGCAACTATATGCAGAGAGAAAAACGCAAGATAGTCTACCAAATTTAACTTATTTCATACAACATTTTGTGAATTCCAGTTTTCTTGGTACTTGCAAGTGAGGATTAATTCTGCTTGCTGGAAATAACGTTCTCGAAATTTTACTTATGTATATAGGAAAGTTTGGTAATTCATATTTTCAGTAAATTGTTCCTGAAGTCCAACAAGAAGCGATTCCATTGAAAAGTTCGTTTTAGCTGCACATTGAGCGAGAATAGCTTTGGGCTTTGGGGGTTTTTAGATTTACGTTCTGTTGGCAGGGGCGCTGTTGCACTACTAGTAGCTGTGGCAACCGGCAGCAGTTTAATGCCAGCCAAGCGGCAGGACGCCTGTTTATCTGGGCACTGTCGACGCGGATTCCAAATGCTGCTTCCCCGCAAGGCAGTTTGACATTTAAGCGAATCCCACGAAAGGCCGCAAACACAGAAGAAACATTTCGTATTCAAAAATCAGCTGACTTTGAGCCAACTAGCGAATAACACGCTGGCTTCCTAGTCGGCCCAGTTTGTATTACAAACACAGACTCTGATAAATAAAGAATGTCAAATGCCTAAAAGTTTTCATTGAAATTCAGGACACCGAAGAACAAATTAATGCGCCAAATTTGGTTTTTGATTAACAGTGAATGAAAATAAATGGCGGCCCAAAAAGTCAAAATGCAAATGCTTCCGAAAAAAGAAAGCGTTCGCGGGAAACGACATTAAAATGCTAATTTTCCAAGAAACATTAGTTGTTATGTACAAATGGCAGTGAAATAGCTTTAGCAAATTGTTTATATACATTTTTTATGTTTTCTTACATTTTTAAATCCGCACCGAGAATAACGACTAAATGAGCGTCGAGGGAGTTGAAAATTGAACAGAGTTTAAGGTCATTGAATTTTTAAAGACAACAATTCACTTGAGTTGTTTTTACGTCTGTGACGTAAAAAAAGTCAAGTGAACCTTGACCTAATGCACTTAACTACTTCAAATCTACCAGCTTATTTAGTAGATCTAATATTGTGAGAGAGAGATGTATATATATACATAATGTGTGATTTATATTAAATCTGTTAAAACTCTTTCGCTCTTACACGATTTCATATAAGGCACTGTCAGCTCACATACACCGCAAGGTGCACAATATAAGTAAATAACATAAAAGCTTCTTACATCTGGGCTGTCATATCTATGCCCTAATACACTCTCGAAAAACGACCCCTTATTTACTTATGCGCTCGTCATAATATTGCGCACCGCGAAAGCAGAGCAAACATTTTGTGGGAGAGAGAAGGGTTTGTGGGTTTGTGGGTTTGTGTCACAAAAGGTAGTTGGCGCACCCAGGCAGTTCCGGATGAGAGAGCCCGAACCGAGATGAGATCCGGGTGCCGGGTTTGAGCCATTTTCTGGCAATAAACTTGCAATTAATGGCCGCCAAATGAGTTTCTATGGCCAAGGCCTTGTGGGCGCTTTGTGTCGCTTTGTGCCTTTTATGCGCCGCAGGTGTTTTAGTCTGTTTGTTTGTTTGTTTGTTTGTTTGTGCCTGTGGTTGTCCTCACACACCCAGCATTTCCGCCCCCACCGCCCATTCATCTACCGCCGCCCTTGAGGTGTTGATGACCCAGACTCAGTGCCAAAATGGTCTTCAATTTAGGCCGCTTTAATTTCTAAGTTCTGGTAAGCCCCAGGCTTTTTGACTGAAGCTTTTTGTTGCCATTACGGCTTCATTGAGTTTTGGCGAGAATTTCAATTAGCCAAAACTTAATATGCGAGATTACAACGCTTAGAATTTACTTGGCACTATGAGAATGTCATGGGTGTATTGATATTTTCAATAATAACAATCATTAATTTTGAGCTCTTGTTTGTACTTGCCAATTGTCTGCATGTAATTCAAGTATCGAGAGCTTTTATTTTCTTTTCATTTTTTTTTTTACAAAATGGCTCGATATGTTAATGTTGTTGAACTTTTTCATGCCCACTCAATTTGAGAAAGTTGCTGTTACTGCACGCGCTGAGCTTCGGGCATATTTTTGATTATATTAAAAATGTTTGCTACAGACAAGCATTTCGGTAACTGCTTTTAAATTTTCAAGAAGTTTCTAGAACTGGCAAAGCTCACCTAAAAAATTAAATAATATTCTTAAGCTAATCTGTTAAAACTAAAAAATGTACTTAGAAAATTGTTTATGGAGAACTTTGAAAACTAATGGAGAAACTAGAACAAATATTTAGGGTTGTTTATAAATTCCGATGCCGTTCGTTTTGTTGCTCCTTCAAAAGTTATGTTTCGTAGTCGATTAGAATTCTAATTGAGTTATATTATCTTAATATTGCTCAACTTAAAATCTTCTTCTGGCTTTTATTCACTTGATTTTAGTTAAATACAAATGCGGACAACATTTTGAAGTGATGTGGTACAATTTATTGTAATATTTATAATAAAAAAATATATCTATTTATTATTTTGATATTGTAAAATTTTGAAATACAAAAGGCGAGCATCTCTAATACTTGGCGAAGTCGCTAACCCACACACACACACACATATATCTGTGTACACAAACCTACTTAAACTAACACACACAAACAGTTAACAAGATTTGGCGGGTGAGTCAGCAGGGAGCCTGACCATGGCAATGACTTTGACTTCCGTTTCCGCTTGTAGCCAAACGCTTGGAGCAATGAAGTTAATAAATGTGAAACCTAACTTTTTTGCTTTGTTTAAACAACATTTTAGGCCGTTTAGGTTTATGGCTTCATGCGGCTGGCATTGCGTTCAGTTACTTAAGTCGACTTTGTGATCTGAGCTAAGTGGGCTAATTTAAACAAACTGTGTAACTGCGATTTTCAACTACGTTTTATGTAACGGCTGAATTCTTCTAAATGGAATTATAACTGCGTGAAAACGAGGGTCAACAACACCACTAAGGTCAAAAGATATTTGTGGACTTCAAAGTGCATTTGCCAATTTGTCTGACTGACCTAAATTCAATTTTAGCAAATCAGTTATTAAATTGAGTCGAACGTCTGTCAGAAATGATAAGCCAGCCGTCAGCCACCGACACAAACAGGCCAACAAAAATGTGGTCAGAATTATCTTGACCAGAAAGTGTTTGCAAAAAGTCAAGAAACCAAATGGACTGCGACTGCGACAGCGACTCGACTCCAGTCCATAGTGTGGTCGCTGTTAAGGTGAAGTGGAAGTGGAGTGGAAGCTAGAGTGGCTTAAGGATATCCGGTTAGCTTGGCTCTGTTTTGTTTCGTCATAAAAGAGAATCGCTTGCCATTTTTGTGGATTGGTTGCAACCAAAAACTCGTAACGGTGTCGATGTCCTTCTATACGTTCTATACACATTTAAACTCAGAGAAAAAGCCTGTTTCAAATTCAAGTACAGTGCCGAGATAATACTGTTGTTCAATTTTAAAACAAATGACACACAGAATTCTTAGATTAAGCACAAAGCAATTTATGAAAATTGAAAACGTTCAACTTATTAGTTCGAACTTAATTTCTACAATTTGTTAAATTTCGGATCAATTTGTTAAATTTTTTCTGAGTGTATGTATATATACATATTTTAGCTGTGGAGATGTACTTGAAAATGGGTTATTGAACTGCAAAGTGGCTGGGAAATTCAGCTGTAACCTTTTTCAATGAGGGTATATGGCATTTTCCAGTCGAAATAGCTGCGCAAAAAAATCATTCCAACCCCAGCTTGTTCTCCGAGCGTCTTGTCAATTTTTTTCTTTCTTTTTTATGTCGTTTTTTTCAATGAAACCAATTGCTACTAACTGAGCTGACTGTGTGAAGTTGTTCTGGCTACTGTGTGGCTGTTGTTGCTGTTGATTGCACCGCGGGCGATCATAACAATTAGTCTTAAATTAAGGGGATTAACACTTTGTGCAAATTGTCAGCAGATTGTGAACACTGTGGGTTGAGTGGCACAGTTGAGCGATAAATGGCCAAGGGGGAAAGCGGGTTGTACACTACACACTACGCTTGGCAACGCATGTTGGCCCTTTTATATTTTGGTCCTCTTTGCGGTTAACCGCAGCAACAACTGCCCTGAAGTGGGATCCATTTAACTGGCTATTAAGCTTCGCATTTTGTTGCCCATATGCTTTACCAAATCATGCAATTATGTGGTCTATTTAGAGCAAGTTCAAATGTGCTGCAAACGAATGTGTTTTATAAATCTGTAACATCTGTTCCTGATTGTTATAGTCTATTTTTTAAAATATATGTTGAGTCTGAGAATGAAAATGTTGTCGAGCTATAAATCCTACAAGTATGATTTATAGTAGATAATAATGATAACATTAAGCAGACTAATATTTTCATGTCTTTATGATAATGGTAACGGACATAATGAAGTTGCGCAAAAGTTTTTAAGTGCCTATCCGACAATCTAAAGATATAACTCTCCAATTGATATATAATATATTCTCAAATATTACTGATAAACTCTATCTGTATCATTATGATTTGTTAAGATATATAATATATTCTCAAATATTACTGATGAACTCTATATGTATATCACTATGATTTGTTAAGAAACACGGATTTTGTTAAGTAAAACTTATTTTCATATTAATCAAACTAATATCAAACTTTTTGGACTAAAGTATTCTAATTTTTTTTTTTATATTATACTAATTCTATTCCAAAGTTCTCTCAAGGTTTTTCACGATACTCTTTGGAAGGTCGACTGATTTCAGCGTTCAAATTAATTCTTTGGATATTGTGATACAGAAACCAGAGTAAACTGCGTGAGAAAATAAAATAATCAATAATTCAAATTTATATTAAACTTCGTTAACTTATATTGTTAGAACAATTATTAAAATTAACTTTCAATGATTTGATTTAACTAATAAATATGTAAAATATATATAACAAAAAGTCACCAAGAAAATCGATTTCAAGTAAATGTGAAAAATATATGAAATCCTTAACGCTTTCTCAACAAATTTTTTATCTATCCTTTTTTTTTGTGAATAAGTAAAGGCAAATACCATTCGATTTTAAATACAGCACTCAATAAAGTTCAAAACTTTATAAGACATAACAAACAAGCGCAGCTTAAAAGCAAATGTGCTATAACAGTGGCATACGGTTGAATAACTTTCAGCAACGATTATCCCCTGAAAAGCCAAATTGACTGTGCTTCGTCATGGCCATCGTTTTGCTTTCGTTTCCTTTTAACACATCGTATCACTGTGCAGCACTCTGTAAAACTTTGCCACAACACCATCACTTCGAAAAGTATGTGAACAGTTGTTTGTTTTCCCTCAAACCTCTGCACACTTTCTTTATACCTTATGGCTTAGATGCTGTGTTGATTTTCGCAAGGAGGATTATTGTTCTTGTTGTTACTGTTGTGCATAAAATCTTGCAACTGTTCATATTTTTGTTTCCGGTCCATTTCTCAATCTGCTTTATAGTTTTGCTTGCTGCCTGAGTTGCGAAAAACTAAAAAGAAAATGTGTGTATGTAAAAAACTCAGAATATCACATAACTTTTATGTTGTTTTTCTAGCTGTTAGAGAAGAGGCTCAGTTAATCAGATCCTGTAACTGCACAAAAAAAAATCAATCTTATCACTCTAATGTGAGAATTGTGTAAGTAAGTAAAATATTAACATGAAAAAGTCAAGCTTTAAAGTTCACATTGTGGTACGATAAATGGTTGCATTGTTATCTCAGGCCCACTCTATTTTCAACATTTTCCTTGCCTCGCTTTCCGTATGCAGATTTGTTTGCCTTATCGATTGTGTGATAGCAGTGACTATTTACCTGCCTTCAGCTCACAGTATCCTATCATTTGTTTATGCTCCGCCACGCCTTTCTCTCATTCTCTCTCTCTGCTTCTTGCTCTCTATTTGCTCTCTCTATTTGCCTTACCTAGCAAAGCAAACAACTTCTGTGCTTTGGAGGGACTAGGCCAAAGGCAAAGCAAAAACCAAAGGCAAATCCAAAGCCAAAGCACTCAGCCAACCAGGTAGGGTCCTTCCATCAAAGGCACTGTGTATAATAATGACTGCATTCAGAGTAGTATGCTACAATTGTCTTTCTGTTTATTTTCCTCGTTTTTTCCAACTCATGTGAAGTTCAGACTTAAATGGTTAACATTCGCCGTACCAATACCCAACTGAGCGAGCGATTTATTTTAAAGCTGATTTGAATAACTTTATACAACATTTTTATGACACATATTTTACTGTGTTTCGTTTTTCAACTTTATCTTTAACAAACCAGGAGGAGGCTAGAAATTGTTCATTGTTTTACGGTTTGTTAATATCATATTTCACTCTATATTTGATTCTGAGCCGGTTTCTGTTTAAGAGAGCAAGTACAGGCACCAGTGATTAGGATAATAAAATTATCTAATTCAATGAAAAGTATGTGTAATATTAATCACAAATCAACATATTTTACACAATCATGATTACTATCAGCTCGTTCATCGATCGTTTTTCTGATATTATTACTTTCTATAGTTTTTTTTTTGTCAAACTACGTCCTTGTTATACAAAATATTGTTATAAAAGAAATCACGTTCTTTTTTTTTATTATAGGACACAATGTTTCTGTTTCTAAAATAACTGAAACCAACTTCATAAAACGAATCAAAACTCTTAGCAGTCGAATTTCGCCTCTCTTTAATATTTAAAACCTCTTCTCGGTATTCGCCGTCATGACCTCGCTACTTATTAGGTGATGTAAAAGTTAATGATGTTAAAATATTTTAGATACAAAGTAACATATTGCAAATTTCAGATAGTTCAATATGGTTCCTACAAAGCCCTTAAATCAATATGGAGTAATAAAGCTTGGAAAGGCGAAATAGATTTACTAAGATTTACTAGTAGATTTTCACGAAGAGCGTTCATGTCGCCTAAGATTCCTTTGATTAACTCTCAATGTGACTAGCTTAAAAATGAGCGATTGCATACAGGTGTTAAATGCATTATTTTAATTAGAGAACTTCCCACATTTAATGTTATAAAAATACCCAAATCTGAGCCGATCAAACAATTAATTGAAAAATGGAACTGGGATCCGGATAAGAGGCAGGCAATGGAAGATGCTCTCCGATATCGAAAGTTTTCTTAAGTAAGTTAAATACGAAATTTACCATTTAAGTATTTAATTATATAAAAGTTTATCTATGTGTCGACTGGATAAAGTATTAAGTAGTCATATCGGATGAGTGCGCGACTTCTTATGCAATTTCTGTTGAGGTTATCTATTTATTGAAATAAGTACTTGTAATATTAGCATGATCCATATACTCTCTAAGTAATGCTTCTCCTCCTCTCAGCAATGTTAATAGCTAACAGCAATTTTCTGCATTTACAAATATATAATAGAAAACTTACAAAAGTGAACAGCGACTTATTTTGTACGCCATCCCCGACGAAACAGATACTTTGCAGCAATTGAAATGGTGGAGAAGTAGTAATATTGCATTTCGCACTTAAGAAACTCGCATCGTATTACAAATTTAAGCTATTTTAACTTACTTATACTTCGAATTCATTTATATATGTATGTCGTTTTTCCACATCTTACAGAAAAACAAGAAGGGCTACTTTGGCGTTATGTATTAAATTTCTATTTAGCTTAGTAATATTGTATGTATAATATATAATTCTATACATAAAGCTATGATTAAAACTATAATCAATTCAGTTGATCAATAATATGTCTATGTTTTTATTATATTTATCGATGTTCGTGATAAGGCAGTTATTGATTAAATGAAATAAGCTTAATATGCGCGAGGAATATAAGAACTTATATTCCAAATATAAATACACATACATACATACTTTATGAGGGGATATTATGGATGCAATGCATACTGCTTGGCGCTTAAATTATTATCTGATTCGTGCATACTTTTGGGGATGAGAACTAAACAGTGTGTCTCTCAGATATTAACAAGATTGGCTAACTTGGCCCAATCATGGTGCGTTATAAGCGTAAAACTAGCTCTACTGATCTTCAGCATCTAAGAACTCCAACATTTGTCGAGAACTAAAAGGACGATTTCAAGATTCTGTTCAATGTTTTATTAAATTGTTTAACGGGATTTTATTATTTTTGTTGGTTTATTAAAATAGCAGGCCAAGGACTATCGAAGATCCTAAGAATCTTCGGATACTGTTTAAATAAATAAATTGTTATCCATCCCAGCTGTTTAATTGTTTGCATAATGTTTCTTTGAACTTCTGTAAGACTATGAATGAAAATCAATAGTCGTTTCTACTGTTGTTAGTGGCCCTTAGAGGTCCTTTAGGAGTTGTGGCCTAGGAACGCATTTCCCTTTTACAAAAAATATCATGAATTCAGCCAAATATTTATAGATTTTCTGAGGATGTGGTGCAATAGAATTAAGGTTACCAGACTGCATTCATAAAGGGTTTATGTCTAGACATCATAAGTTAAGCTGAACATTTGCATGTTCCTTGTTTATTCAGGACCTCCCTCTGGGCCGCATTCCAGTTGTAAACAAGTGGGTTGGAAGAGTCTTGTTCGGTGTTTTTGTATCTAACGAGTTGAAGCATTTGCAACCTCTCAACCTTTCCATGCGAGTACTTGAAAATTGAAATGTTTCAATATTATTATACATATATATAATATACATAAATATAATAATATATATATAATCTCAAATTATATATATAATCTCAAATTTTAAGCTTGAATAAACTTGAAGATAAGCATTTTCTCGTTTAATACTCTCCTTAATTAAATCATGAACATATTCTTAATTTATCATTGCTTGTGTTGTTTCTGTATGTACAAATTCGTATAAAGGCTTAATGTTGTCTACTACCAAAGTGTAATTTAGTTTCAGTTAGAGCTCAGGTTGTTGTGAGGAGTGAAAGCTCATCAAATATAGAACTCAATTTGATTAATTAAATCGGTAAATTTAAGACGCACTTAATCTAAATAAGTGTCTGATTGCCGCGCATTACGTCTAAGTTTGTGTAGTCGAACTTGGCACTCAACAGTTAGGCGTGGGTGGGTTGGCTGGGTTGGAAATATTGGGAGTGCTTATGTAGGTGGTGGTTCCGTGTCGATGATAAACAATGGGATAATGTTACAGAGAGGCAGCGAGTGTCTAACTTAAATGAACAATCGATGTTATCTGCTAAAGTTACCTCCACTTGGGCAGCTTGCACGTTTTTATGGAAGGTACTTAAATGGGGAAGCTCTGGAACTTTAGCGCCAAGCTAATGCGTTTTATCAATTGAGTTCCATCAAATGAAACACTTTGTAGCGAAAAGAGCAACAAGAAGTACAAGAGGAAGAAGTGAAAGTACCGAAATTAAGCCAAATAAATTGGGTCCGTCCAAACGGAATGTTCATGGCCATGGAGAAGTTCCAAGAAAGTTAGTTAGTTCCGCCCCTACAGAAAATAACCCCTCGCCGCATAAATTAGTTGCTCAATTCTTCGGCTGCAAAAGGGACGCAGCCCCATTGCGTTAAAAGTATTTAATGCCGCATCCTTCGCCCTAAAGTAGAAAGTAAAAAGATGCTGACTCTGATTAAAGTCGCTTGCCACCTGCTAGTCAAGGTTTAATATAAGCAGGCTGTTAACTTGACGCCATTGTCAAGTGCCCCCATCTGGTTTTAATTGAGTTGCAGTTGCAATCGCCTCATGCCTTTCACACTTGCCCTTTGATTCTAAAGCCTCGGCATTTTATACCTTGTGGTCATAAAGAGAAGTTTGAAAGTATTCTACAAGAAATCAACATTTAAGACCATGAGTGCTTGTTTTAAAATAAATTCAGCTGTGAAATCCATATGAAATCTGACAAAACAAGCAAAATATAAAAAAGTAAATGCATTGAAGATTTTTAAGAATGAAAACAAGAAGCTTAGTCAAACAACAATTTTAAGACAAATGTCGGGCAGCCCACTTGGCATTAACGTTTTTATATACATATTTTAATTATTACAAGAGATTTTAAGCTAATTTTGAGTATTTGTTCGTTAAATGCGATATGGCTAATTGCGACTCAAAACTTCATTTTAGTCCAGTTTCTAATAAGCTGACACAGAAGGTAACAAAAAAAAAAAATATAAAAACAAGCCACGACCCACCACTCAAGGGCCTTTTTTAAAATAATACTTAAAATGCAGGTATAAAAAACAGTAATTTCAATAAATTAAGTTTGAATTTATTTATAGCACATAGAACATTTAACTAGAATTGTACTTATTATATCGTTTTGTATATATGTACATATATGTCACATTAATTTATATCATACATATATATATGAAAGAAAGTCTGAATCTTCAGTATTCACAACAATTAACAATCCAATAATTAATTCATTATGTATTTTAATATTTATTTTGAATGTTACAACAATTTCGATTCGGTTTCTGTAATATTTTTCTGCTATAACATTTGCATACGAATATTTTGTTTTTGGGGAATTTAAAAGGTACAATTCTCTCAATTTGGTTTTTAGCGATAATACCGAAATTTGGCCTGCTCAAATATGCATATACATACCTATATATATTGTGCTTATATTTGATATTAAATAGACACACATTTAATTAGTTGAATATACTGTTTTGACCTGGTGTATTCTTTTTTTTTGGGCTACCTACTTAATATAAATGTATACATCTTTTATTTTAAATCTCTCTTTATAAATAAAATGGAGCAATACTAAGTACTTATATATACATTTTTATTTTTTTGTAATTCTCCATTGAAAAATACAATTTTCCCATTCAGAAAAATATTTTACTGCATTTTAGAAGAGATGCTTTAGAAAAATGTACAAATTTTATATGCTTGACAAAATTATAAAGTATTTCTATGAAATTAAATTTATTTTGTGCTACTTAAAATTAAAATTATTTTTGGGTAACTATTATATTATGATATTCAAAAATTTAGGTCATATTTTCGTTTTAGAGAGTTTCAGAATAGAAGAAAAGCTCAAAAACAAAGAAAAAATGTTGGTTTTACCAAATAACATTTGTAACGAATATTTTGAATATTTATTAACATTTAACTCGAAGTTGTCCTCCGTTGTCGTTCAGCACTGTACTTAACTTGGCCCAATGGCGCTCTTAGACCCTAGCATCACTATATTCTATGCGCACCGTGCGTCTCGGCCTTTGCCCGCGAAGGGAATTAGAGCTAGTCTCTGTGGCTGCCAGGCTGCGCAGCGCCAGCAGCTCCCGTGGCTACAATTGTGTCCTCTTGGCTGCCCCATTGCCGGCAGAGCTGGGGGCATCGCCCGGTGCCTCGACATAGGAGTAGGAGGGTGTTTCCATGACCAGAGGATGGCATATCTCGTAAACGGGCACCTTGAGGCTTGTCTTGCGCAACCCGCCCAAGCTGCTCTGCGAGCTCGAGCTGGGCCCAAACGAACGTCATCTGCTCATCGCCTCATTCCCCAGATCCGAGTGTGAATGATGCAGTTCACTCTCATCCCCAAAACTATGCGCCGCTGCACTGGGTGTAATGCTGGGCGTTCTGCCCTGTATCCTTATGGCGGACATGTCGGATCCGCGGCGGGAACTCTTTAGGGATACGCTCTGCCTGGAGCAGAAGCAACGGCAAATTATGCGCTTGAAGGCGAAACGAAAGTCCTTGGAGAAGAGAGCATAAATCATGGGATTCACCGCCGAGTTGCAGTAGCCTAGCCAGAAAAGCACCGAGAATAGCAACGGATCCACGCAATCCTGACAGAATGGTCGTATGATGTACATCGTGAAGAACGGGCACCAGCAGAAGATGAACATGCCAACGATAATAGCCAGCGTCTTGGCCGCCTTTGTCTCCATGCGAAAGCGTTTCACTTGTGCCTTGATATTCCGTCTGCCCATCTTTTTGTTGGCTGCGCGAGGATGACCCACAATGCCACCGCCATCGCTGGTGTTGCTTTGCCTACGCGCCAGATCCGGGAGTGCCTTGCTCACCTGCAGATAACAGGTGCTACCGCCATGATGCTGCTGCTGCCTGTAAAGCTGCGACTCGGTTGCCTCGCGCCCATGCGACCCATTATAGTGTACGGAAAACAGGGCATTGTTCGATGGGCGTCTCTCATCCGATTGCGTTAACTCGTTGATGTTTTCGCTGGATGGATACGAGACGGAGATCTTGATCTTGTCGTGCTGATGATGCAGTCGCCTCGTCGCGTATTTACTCAGCCTCTCCGGCGACGGTGTGCCCAGTGTTGTTGTTGTGCTTTGAGTGCTCCCATTGCTGTGCATCGAATCCTGTTGATTCGAGCCGCGTCCGCGATGAATGCGCAGCGTTAAGCGTTGCTCCTCGAAACGTGAGCCAATGCCCTTGGAGCCTATCAGAATGCCAAACAGAGAAAAAGAAAGAGAGAGAGAGGGAGAGATTGAGAGCAGAATGAAACATTAGTTCGCACAGACAATTCAACATACTGTTTCCTATCTCTTATTGAATATTGCTTATCCGCCCCTTTTCACAGCTCACATACTATTGACTACCAACACTTAGAGAAAACGTTTCTCTATATTCAAGCAGAAATGGCAGTAAATTTATATCGAGTTGTTTTTCAATTTGTCCAGCAATGTTGTGCAATATTCTTGTTTTGAAAATTGATAGTTAAAAACCACAACAATTTTGTAATCATGAAACAAGAGCTGTAAGTTTTGTTTCAATCTGATTTGGTTTTATGTTTAGCTGATATTAGGATTGATTTAATTACTTAAGTATAAGTAAACATCTTCATTCACGATAAAAGAAAATAACTGTAAATGATATACGAAAAAAGAAACTTTTTCAAGATGACAACAATAAGAATATTGTTTCGCATTCTTGAAATTTTGCCGAATTTGCACAAAGTTTCTACTTGATTTGATAGAAAATGATGTAATTTTTGTTCTAGTGCATACTGCTGCTTGGCTGTTTGTCCATTACTTATTGAATATCGCTAATACATCCTGTAACACATAAAACTTAATGCCTATGCTATTGAATGGCTGTTGCCATTGCCAAGTTGGCCTGATGCCAGGCTGCACTTTAGCAAATTAAACGCGTAATTATGCAAATGTATCTTGGCTTAAACGCGACAAGCACTCAATGCTCAAAGCGTCTCTTCTTCCCTTCTTCCCTACCACCTTGCCACTTGTCACGAATACCCCTTCACAGTCTAGCTGTCGCAACAATATCATCCTTGTTGCGCTTGTCTTAGTCGCGCTTAAGCCGCCATCAAAGCGAACTTTATTTCATTAATAAGCATACATTTGCATAATTTCACATATACACACACACACACACACACTCAGACAGGCTTCCGCACACAGACGTAAACAGCTTTGGCTCGCTCGCTTTGCATTTATTACTCATACGCACGTTTAACAGCTGTATAAATTTTCATTACAGAGCCGCGTGAGTGTAATGAATAATCAGCACAATAATACCATGTCATTTAGTTTATTCTTGCTGCTGCTACTGATGCTGCTGTTGCTGCCGCTGCTGCCTCTTACGGTTCAAATATTTATGTTGCTGTCTTTGTCACAACGAGCCGTTGCCCTAACCTATAGTTAAACGCTTTCCGCTTGTAAGGACATCGACCAGGAAGCACTTCAATATATATTTCAAATATGTTGTCTGCTTTTGACTGTTTGATGTTGTTGTGTTCATGAAATAGTTTAGTACAGTTGAATTGCGTTCAAAGCCATTGCTGCTGGAGCAAGGGTGTCCAAAAAGCATTCGACACTAATGAGAATTCTCGACATGTTGCGGCGGTCAAAATTAATCTTTAAGAAAATCAAAGAATTTCCTGTAGCTCGAAATAAATGTATCTTGAGCTTGATGACAGTTTTTTCTAATTTGTTTGAAGTTGGGCTGTTATGAGCTGACTGAATATGAGCTTTTCAAATAGTTTTCATCACATCAATTTTCGTACATCATTTTTTGTTTTCAAACTTACATCATGTACATATCTTCAAGACAGCTTATATAAACTTAAGTTGAGTTCTTTCCCAATCATTAAAATAGGGCACTAATAAAACTAGAAAAAATATTAGATCAAATGAGCTCAGTACAGACAAACGTAAAGAGAGCGCAAGTTATTAAGCAAACTTTCCTTAAGTTAAAAAGTTAACAGTTTAAAAATCAATACTCTAATCGTCTATCTATATTTCTAATTAGATAACTATTATTTTATTTTTGTTTTGCATTTGGTGCTTCAATGGAAAGTTGCACAAGTCATCCACAATTTAAACGATCCGACTTTGAGTAGAGCATAATTACTTTCAGTAAGAACACATTTATTCCCTCCATTTGGTTAAGGTCGAATTAATGTTGTTTAAGTTTTGTGATGTGTGTGTGAGTGTATTTTTGACCGTATTGTTGTTATTACCTGTGTTGAAAAGCTTTGTAGTTGTGTATACCAATTGTTTTTATTGCAAATAACCTTTCATTTTGTTCGGAGCTGTATTTTTTTTATTTATTTTTGCTGTTGCTGTTTGCTTTCATTTTATTGAAAATGCCGTTATGTTATTGGTTGATATATACACATATATATAGATATATGTATTAAGTACTATATATAACTCAGACATATACAGATATGTAACTATATAGAACTGAACTGAAGCATTCTGTTAACAACAAAATGGAACGATAAGGGTATGCTTATAATAAGTACTAGTTAAGATAAGTCTTAGCGCTAAGTGTATTATCGTCATTCAAGTCCTTTAACAATACTTAAGCTTATTTACTAAAGATGTATATATATTAAGATATATGTATGTTCTTAGTCTAGTTTAAATACACGAAAATTATTGCCATTAAGTTACAAGGTCGATCAATGCGAATACTGTCAATGTCGAATGGGAATGATTAGTTGGCTGGTTTACAAAAGTACAAAACTGAAATACATTACCCAATGTCTCAAATAGCGTAAGTACACTGAAAGAAAACATATGACCTAAAATGCAGAAAATTAAGATTGTCTAAAAATCAGAAATGAATTTTGTAAAACATAAAAAATGATTCCTCACAAATAATTTAAATTATTTTTGGGTTTTCAAGTTTAGTTTTCGTTTTTTAATTCTAATGCATTTTTTTTTTCAAGTGTACTAGCTGCGGCTGTGGATGCTTAGAGGACTCGTCCCTTGCAGAAACCACCACGCCGTATGCGCTTAGTGCTGCCCCTGGTATCGACATCGCTGCATTCTACAACTGCCACATCATGTGGCAGCGATGATGTGCGCTGCAGCGGACCCTCCGTCGTCTCATAGCTGCCAATTAGTCAGCTGAAATCAACGCCATCGCCATCGTCCGAGCAGCCCGATATGGTCTTGTGGAATGTGGCAGGTGCCATCAGTGCACGTGCGGCAATCATCTGGAAATTCTCGGATGCACGAAAGCCGCTGCGTGTGCAAACACAACGGCAAACGATTCGTTTGAACGCAATACGAAATTCGTGGGAGAATAGGGCATAGATCACCGGATTGATTGCCGAATTGCAGTAGCCCAGCCAAAAGAGCACTGAAAAAACAGTTGGCTGTATGCAATTCTCACAGAACGCCCTTATCAGATACATTGTGAAGAAGGGCAGCCAACAAACTATGAATCCACCCACAATGATGGCCAACGTTTTGGCCGCTTTTGTTTCCATGCGAAAGCGTTTCACTTGAATTTTGACGCTCCGTTTCCCGGCACGCTTTTTCGCCGACGTTGAGTTTCCCCTTTCTAGATCGACAGCTGTTCGGCTCGCGTCGTCCAGGTTGAATGTGGTCTCGCCAATGTCGAAGAGGCTGCTCTTGAAGGATGCACGTCGTCCATTGGAGAGACTCCCCGTGCCTCCTTTGCTGCTGATGACGGCGTAGTGGGGCGATGAAGGTGGCTGATGTTGCTGTGAGCCACCCAGGCGAGGCGACTCCAATACGTTTTCCGAGGAGGGAAATGAGACTTTGATGGCAATCTTTTCGTGCCGCTGACGCTGAACGCGCATTGAAGTCGCTCGCTTGGGTGTGCCCAGCTGGGAGACGTTCTGCAGATCCTCATTGCCAGTGCCATGTGTGGCTCCGTTGCTGTTCACGCTCAGCGTCGACGACATGGAGTGCACGGAGAGTGGTGTGCGCTGCGGTGTCCCACATGGACGACCCCGATGGATGCGTAATATGAGCTGGGAATCATCGACGCGATTGTTGCCACCCGATTCTCGCGGGCTGCCTGCAATAAGTCGAGTGTGTGGAAAGTTTGCGGGTTGTCGAAAATGCAACTCATTACACAAAATGTACACAGGGTGTTCTTGAACATTCAGTTTGTATTATACATCAATTTGGGTGTGTATGCGTGTGTGGGTGATTTTTTTTTTTTTTTTTTGTATTTACTCTTGATTAATTTGAGTTTTTGTTTAGATTACAAACGATATTTCTGCACAGACGAAAAAAGCAAATGGAACAAAAAACCATCAGCTAAGAATGACGAACTTTAAATCAAGTTTTTTGTCATCTTAACTATTTACATTTTTGGAAAGATATTCTTGATTTGACATTGTAGATCTTAATTAAATTTTATTTTTACAATTTAGATTTTATAATCCATTTGTTTTTTTCTGCGTGTAGAACAATTAGCTTGTGTTATACATGAATCTGAGTGTGTTGGTGATTTTTACTTTGGTATTTAGTTTTGGTTATTTGTTTGGAGTTTTGATTAGATACAAACATTATTTGTGTGGGCCACATTAACATTGAGCGAGGATAAAACTAACTACAAAAATTTACATAAAGATATTTTTTAAGAAAAAATTGTAGGACTATATTTATTAAAATATCTTCAGCTATTGTACTAGAATATTAGGTTAAGGAAAGCCGCACGCAAATATTTTATAATAATATAGGAAAAAGCGTACTTAATTAGTCTGATTCTGAATATCATATAATATTGACATATCAAAGATATACTTTTTTAATATTAATATTATTTTTGGGGCATGCTATAAAAAAAATGTAATTTAAGAATACATTGGAATATTTTCAAAAGAGTTAAAAAAGTGAAATTAATACGAAATATAGTAAAAACATGCCCGTATAAACAACTCTATAAAAATTTCTGGGTGTAGCTGTAATTAGAATTCCATTAATGAAATATATTTACAAATTATTATTATTATTATTATAAATTTGAATAAAATGTATTAATTTGCGCCAAAAAGGTTCTTCATTTATCGGGTTAATTAATTCGCATTTGCTTGAACGTGTTTAAATTGTGAAATATTTGTTATTTATTTGGGACAAAGATACTTTTTATCATTGCTTAATTCGGTTTTTATGTCTGTGATGCACGAACACAAATTATGTGGATCCATTTGCTCTATGTTAAGTTGAGTTTTCATGGTCTGTTGGGCATTGATTATATAATTACAAACAATAGGACGTATTTATATAAAATATTCGATAATGTAGTGAATTAATTTTGGGAAACTTATTAACAATTACAATAAAGTGGAACAAGTCTCTCGATTTAATGATAATATAAGTCGATGGTTGCAGCCGACTTTTGGATTGCAATAATTTCAAGATATTAACGACACAAATGCTGAATGTTAAAGCAATATAAATCATTACTTTTATATATCAGATATTATTCCTTGCCTACGCACAATAAATAAATGAAAATGCTGATTTAAATTCCTACGAATATTCAGTATTAATAAAATGATATGAGCATATCCATTGACAAACGAAACTGAAATAAATAGCAAAAAAAAGATACGAATATGCAAAAGAAAAATCAATTTGCATAAAAATAAATATAGCTTAACAGAAAGAAAGTGTGCCTTAGGCGAGAGCGCCATACTTTCATACACAATTGCAATTGTAAAAAAATTGTTTTATATATTATATATGGTATATTAGTACTATATTAATCATAAATGATTAATGAAATTTAAATAACAAATTTAAAGTACTGATATGGCTAGATTGCCTTGGCGTTTGATGCTGTTCAGGAATATTTGTACCTCATAAGGTAAAATATATTTTCTTAGGCCATTTGCGCAACTTCATAAGACTCTTTTTGACAACTTTTAAGAGATATCGATACCCCTTCATTTGTATACAAGAACACAGAGAGCATGCTTTTAATATATATTACATTCTCACAAAAGGAGACGAAACTCCATTTTTAAATCGTATAAAAAAATGTTAAACGATTTCGAAATGGAATAAAAAGAAGAAGAAGAACGGTAAATATTCGCATTAATGTGCACATGAAAACTATTTTATATTTATTTTTTGATGCGGAAGCATTTCTGTATAGCCCCATGCATTTGAGTGGGATATGCTCGTATAAAGGAAAAAGCGTGGGCTTTTCTCACAAAACAAACAAATAAAGGAAAACAGGATTTTTCCGCAAATGTCTCGCATATGGAAATTTTGCCGTTATGCAGGAAAGCAAGAGAAATTTTAATAAAAACAAAATGTATGCAATAATAATGTATTTACATATTTATGCAAAATACCATTTAAGTGGGAAATTTGAAATGTAATTGCTTTTGAAATTCTTTGCGGTTCTGTTTACTTTGCTTGGCATTTTAATCCAATTAGAATTAATTATTTACCAATTGTTCATGTTATACATTTTTGATATACTACCAAGAGCCCAATGAAATAACGGTATAATAAAGTTGTGGAAAAGTACGTAATGGAAGGATAGAAGCACAACCAGGCTAACCCAGCCGACGTAGCCATTTCCCTTGTCGAACAAGCCCATCTTAGAAAATATAAGGGCTAGAGACATTAAATGTGAAATATAAGTTCTCCCATATGCTGATCAAGTTTGTTTAATTTTATCAATATCTTCTTGTTTCGCGAATATCGATGCAAATCGGTTTCCGATACCAATAAAAAACATTAATAAAAATATATCCTTCCAATTAATACATAGTTTACTCTGTCAGTTTTAAAGGATTCTCCCAATAATGAGTTGTAGTATAAATACTATTTTGTCTACCAAGATATCTTAGTCTATCTCATCACTTACCAGTGATAATCAATTTCTAACATTTAGGGAGAAAAATCACCAACAGCGGAATGCTTTATCATAAGGCTCCCATAAAAGCAGTTTGTTAAATAAACAAATACATTTATATTTGAGCAGGTGAGCTCTGTTCCTTAAGTGTAGCTCAAGTTCTGGGCGTCAAGTTTAAAACTGTTCTTTCCTGTGTTATTAAATGTTTAATTATACAAAATTTTGTAGTTTTTGTATACATGATGTGACCTTTGAACGCTGTACTGGGACTTTGGGTAAAACTGATGCGAGTGAAAGTCAAGGTGAAATCTACGGCAGGCTGGCGTGAAATTTGACGCGCCTGTTGTTGACACAGAGGCCAGGAGAGGGCCAGGACTAGGCCAGAACTACGCCTTTTCAAATTGAAAACCTTCACAGCTCGTGTGTGCAACTGGCGCAACAACAATAACAATAACAGCCCAGCACAAGTGCCTCGCTGCTTCTGCTGTTGCGTACATTTTAATAGACGACGCCATGAACCTCAGCTAGTTTTTGAACTTGAAACTTGATTACCTTCAAAAGTCACTGCAGGGCGAAAGTGGGCCACATAACTGAATGCCACCAAAAACAACAATAAACGCCCCCACATTGTGTCACGAGATGTTTTGTAGACTTTTGCGCTTCGTGTTGTGTACAAAAAACAACGAGTAAGAAATGAAGACACGCACGGCAAGAGACCCGTATACAAAAGGAAATCAAAAAATACTAATAATACTAGCTGAGAGAGCTTGACTAGAAGATACCATGTATCAAAGTCCTTACCTCTCATAAATTGAACTAGTATATTGTCGTTGTTTCTTCAACATTCTTATTATACTATTCTTAAACGGGAAGCTATAGTTTTCAAAAATTGTCTCTTTCATTATAATAGTGAAAGAAGAGATCTAATCGTTAAAATAAGTCGCATGGACACGGCAGTTGATACTGATCCAGAATGTGTGGGGTCAGAGATGCTTTCCCCTGCCTGTCACATAGACAACTCTGTACCCATTTTGAATAGGTCCTGGGTATAACAACTATAACAAGCTCAGCGCCACTCTGTCTGCATGTGTGCTTAAGTGTTTGCGTGTGTGTGAAGGGGGTGTGTGTATGCGAGAGTGTATATTTCAAGGCTGTCGCATGAGCGGCAGTTTCTGAAAATCTGGGCTTTGTCTTCAAAATAGCGTCACTAAAGGACACGGCAACTTCAAAACACAACACACAACAAGAACAACAAGAAAAAAGCCAACAACAAGGTCTAAGCAACTAAAAGGAAAACAACTCGATGTCATCATAGAAAAATGCTATTATCTTGAGGTCATAATTAGGTAGATTTCAGTGACACGCCTTCAATACTAATGACATTTCGAATAACGTCAATCAATTCAGCTGGTAGGAAATAAACCAATCAAATTAAATGTGTTTTGTGCGCTGCTTTTATCATATTACGCAACCCAGTTAGAATTTATTCATTATTTAAGCTATATGTTGGGTTTGAAAATACTGTGTAAGTAGAAAATCTTAAGTTTACGAGTACAACAGTCTCAACACAATATTGCTTAATAAACAAGTTGGCGGCACAAATAAAAAAGACAGGCGAAGGAAGTCTTTAGCAATTTACAAAGCTTACTATAAGCATTTTATTTGTAATAGAACAAGGCAAACACAAGTCGATTACATTATTTGATACACTCTTTTTGCTACGCAAAAGTAATACCTATTATTTCTAATTTCTTTTCGTTTGAACTGAGCTGGCGCCCCAAAATTACCCCAAAGTTTTATTGCCAGACGCAAATGTAAATTGTATGTTTTAGTGTTGATATTAAACTGTCATTAGGGTTTCCAGTAAATTGCATCCACTTATGACTGGTCTTTTATTTTTGGGACTGTTAAAATGTCTGTGATGGTGGACAGGAGACGGAAATCTTCCAGCTGGTTTTCTGGCCCCACAATTAGCAAAGGGCATTGACTTTCAAAGCAGTGCGCACGAAAATTGCCATATTGATTTTTATTATGTAAACAGTTAGTCAGCCAGTTTGTCTGCCTGGCAGCTGGGTAAAAGAGATTAAAAGAAATGCGTGCGCTTGGCTTAGAAACAGTTTTCCACGTAGAACTGGCTTCCTCGATGGTCGTCGAAGAGATTAAAAACCCAACTAGCAACTGTGCTCAGTGAGCTGATCAGCTGGAAGAAAGTGCGCAAAGAAAATTGGAAAAATATTGCCACATATAAAAAGAACGCATTCTAGAATAAAAACATATACAAGCTGGCATATGGCAAGCTGACCTAAAAAAAGAATATATATTCAAGCAAGAGTGCCCTCGTTGGAACAGTTCGACTAGGAGATACCCTAACGGCGAAGGTGATTGCTACTGCCAGTTACATATTTTTCCACAAGTTAATTGTTAATCGGCTTAAAAGAATCGGAGACACATAATATGCTCCTGGATTGGTTTCGCTTATATAAGAATAGATAAAAGTATAATTAAGTTTGCTGACTTTTTTCATTGAAGAAAGACACACAGTTTTTATACAACACCGCATTTTTTCTCTGTGTACTAGAGTTTGGTAGCAATCCAAAATGAAATGCTTCAAAGCAAAACGAAAATCGAACAAAAAAACAAAACACATATCGCACATCAGGCTCCACATTCATTTCTCTGTGAATTTCTATATTTTTCCAGCCTTAATGGCTGAAGTTTTTCTCATTTCATTTCATTTACGCTGCCGTTTGAGTAAGCGGGTTTGTTTGATGTTGTCTTTTATGTGTTCTTGGACGAAAAATTATGTCAATTATTATTGAGATCGCAAGCTTTCATATATGATAATTTTCAAAAGAAAATAATAAGATACTGTTTAGCAGGTTTATCACAATAAAAATATGTCTTAGCCTATGTAAAAATGTAATATTTTGTATAGGTTTTTTTTTATCATAAGGTATTTAATTATAACGATTGTAAAAGAGATGTTCAGGCTTAAGGAATTAAGGTAATTTCAATTGCCTAGGGAAGTATTCTTGACAATTTTAAATTTGAGGCCCAATATATTTAAGGTCTTACTGACCTAGATTAACTAAACTAAGAATATACTAAGACTATAAGCTACAATTAGGCACATTATCTTTAGATGGTACATAATCAGTACAATAATTAATGTAAGGATTTTAGTTACAAGGATTAAGTGTCATAGTTTGATTTATACAAATTAATAATTTCTGGATTTGTTTAGTGGCTGTCGACATAATTATTTAAATTTATAATTTGTTTTGTATTAACAATGGACTTTTTACTTAGGGATCTATTTATAAATATTTACTTGTTTATTTATGTTATTAATATCGTTTAATTACTGATTTTTATGATATTTTAAGTGCAGAACACAAAAACAAAGGGCTGACAAGAAATGTGTTTTGGTATTTATAAATGTAACATCCGATTATTGACATTTTAATTATTATTATTATTATTTTATTTGTAATTTTCTTTTTAGTTTGCTTGTTGACAATAACAAGTAATGGTGGACTGATAATTGAGTTGGCACGGGGCATGAATGTACATAAATAGAAAACCATATCCTATATAGTACTTTGCTGTATGTTCACTTACATATCTGTTTCGAATTCAAATTCTTAACATCAAAGCTTCAAAGACTCACATAAAATGTTTATTGTACTCGAAGTAAGATCGAGCTACTTAGATTCAAGTATTTATAATTGATTCAACAATTTATGCCAACTATGATCTTATTCATGATCTTGAATTACTAGATGCAAGTAAAAACATATCTGAATAGAATTAGTGGCGTGAAATCGATTTTTTTTCTTCTTTTAATGTTTTCAGAATGATTATAATATAATTATGATGACAGTGAATGATGTCAAATCGAATCCGAAACAGACATCTTCACTTATTCTCTTCAATGTGTTCGTTATTGACAATGGCACTGATTACATATTATATATATAATGTGTATGTGTTTGTGCGTGTGTTGATTTATACACTCTCTTTACTATAGTTTTTATTGTGGTGTGTGTTTTTTGTTTATTCTTTTGTTAAACCCAAAAACGGGGGCAAAGACGTCACACAACTAAATCTACACGTTTAGAGTTTTTGAAAATTTTATTAGCAGTCGAGATGAAAATGTATTGGATAAAATTATGTATGTATGTATGTATGTACTTTGAACAAACGAGCTACATACGCTACGTGGTTTACATAACTTACTGTTCAAATTGAATGAGAATTATTAATATTAGAAAATGTTAAAGGGACAAAACTTTTAGCTACGCACAAGTTGCCATACAATTTAAATTGTGAATGAGAGATTAAAAAATGTGTCCAAATGTATTTGATGGAGTTTTTGCTACCGATCTTCAATACATGTTCACACTACTATATGATGGAGAAATGATGTATATTCACTACTCACCCTTAGTGGTCTTGAAGCCCTGATTGATGGCGCGTGTGGTGCGCACAGCTGCTCGATAGATGCGCCAGTAGAAGAAGAGCATCACGAACATGGGGATATAGAAGGAACCCAAAGCCGAATAGAGCACATAGCCCCGATCATTGGTGAGTTCACACTTCCAGGGACAGCTGCTGGCTGCAACCGGCTGTTGTGCAACAATCTGCACTGGTGCATTCAACAGATCGTAATCCTTATCTGTGCTCGAAGACATAGTGCTGGTTGTTGTTGATGTCATGGCTGCAATGTGTATCTCCGCGGAGCCATCAATTGGCGCAAAATTCGGATCATATGGATTATAGGCATTCCCATTCCCATTCCCATTCCCGTTGCCATTCCCACTGCCATTGCCATTGCCATTCCCTTTGGGGTTCCAATTTTCAGTTATTAACGCCTCCTCCTGATTATCCTTAATCTTATCTACATCTAGTTGCTCATCCTGTGTGCTTGACATTGTGGTGGCATAGTAAAGCGTATAGTTTCCCCGTGTGTAGGTCGGCTGTACCATGGCCTGCAAAACAAAAAAAAAAAATTAAAAAATGCATATATTAGTGTACACTGTTAAAAGAGAAATGCATTCTAAAAAACAATTCAAGCTAAATGTATATTCTCAGCTTTAGGTGTTTTCCACTCTCTTCGCCTTTTTACAGCTTCTACTTGAATCAAGTTTGTATTCGCTTTCAAAGTGGATTTTTGCCAAGTGTATTTAGATAACTTTTGACGGGTTGTATTAAATGCTTTGTCATACGGTTAACGCATTGAAATTCTAGAAACGCACTCTCACGAACATTTTGGACTTGCACATTGCTCACAATAAGCCAATAAAAATACAACTTTAAGCGGTTCATTTTGAAAAAGATATTCAGCGACGCGTCTTGCATAAATATTTTGCCAAGATGTAGCATACATTTAGACTACCGGAACGGGACACAGTTAAGTGAAAGTGCTATACTCGACTAACGAATACCTATTATTACATTATTTTCGTATATATTTCACGTACCAAAATTAATTATCTAATTTGTTCATATGCCATATTGAAATGAAAGATACATAATAGTTTGATAAAATAATATTACATTTTTATGATTGTTTTGTTTTATCTTTTTGAAAAGTCATTCATTGTGTGTGTACAAAGTTTTAGTAATTAGCTGTTATACTACTAACATTTAACACATATTTAATTTAAAGATAACTGCCGTCAGGAATACAATTTAGGGTATCCTAAATGTTGAAGTGGGTAGCGTATTAATAAAAGCAACCCCAATCACTTTAAGGCTTCTTACGAATGCCAAGGGCGAATTTTGAGAAGTTATGAGAGAGATATGATAAGCTCTGTCATATGCAGCTGCTGGTATCGAAGGTAAGCAATCTACACCTGACTTGAAATTGAACGATGTCATGTCAAAAGACATTAAGCGTCGTGCAGAAAGTCGATGCCAGAAGGCATAAATCGAGTTCCAATTAAACTCATAAGGACATTGTCAGGCTGCCAGTGAAATCAAATTGAATTGCAAACATCAGAAGACACTCTCAATAGATGCATTGATATTGGGATTTCAATGCATTTATGCACTGCAATTATTGGAGTACATGCTGCAGGGTAAATGGCGAATCCGATTGAGTGTAGCAATTCGTAGATGGGCAGATGGCACTAAGATTAAGGCCACCAAACAAAGAGCAGGGTTGCTCCCTCAAGCAATATAGGATTTATGTGCTTACGAAACAATAAATATATGTGTAAATACTAAGAGAGAAACGCTTGCCCAAAGGACAAATACGAACGGATTGCTTGAAATTTAAAGAATGAAAGATACTGGAAACAAGTCCGTGGACTTTTTCTAAGAACCCAACTGTTTCAAATTAAGAACAAGTTTTTCCAAACTAATTTGGAAACAGTCTTCTTAAATATTTGATTCGAGTAGTGTATAAAAGAGACAGATTTGTATGTAATCCAAGTGTTTCCATTAACCACGAAACTTGAAACAATATGGCCAGTAAATTTGTCCCAACCCGATCTTAGGCTTATTGCACACACAAAAACAAAGGACATAAATACTCACTCACACTAACACACAGACAAACCCAGGCAAAGGACAATAAAATGTTACAGAATGTCGTAATTCGTTGGCCCAGTTAGTGGGCATATCGCTGATCTGATTATCAGGCCTGATTCCAGGACACAGACACAAACATGAATTATGCGACGCTGTCTGATGTAGTCAGCATTCGTTCTGGTTTTGGTTTTGGTTCTGTTTCTGTTTCAGGGCTGTTGCCTGTGTGGCTGCCACATTATTATCATTGCCATGAAATAAAAATTGTTATGCATGTGCGCCAAAAATGAAAACAACACGAAAATATATTCACACGGACGACGAAATAAATTCACACGGACGACAGCACGCCTAGTCCACATGATGTCGTAGGCTGAACTGACACTTGTTATACCCTGTTGACAAAATAAATAGGTACAACATTTTCATGACCTGCAGCATGAATTTTTTAAAAAATAAATTCAAGCTAAGTCAAGCACGTTTTTCAATGATTTTTCAGTATTAAGTCCTTGAATTTATTGATTTATTGCGAGCCTATTTAAGCGGAATTTCATAATTATTTAAGCATATATCTATTCTTAAGGCATTTTGGGGAACAACTTTTTCTGCGTATTTAATTCACAGAAATATTATATCTTCTTCGTAACCAAAAAGTTTTTCTTACAGGGTATTTCTTGATCAAACATTTCCATCTAAAGTCCGCCCACATGTTTTACGGTCATGTTTGTCACAAATGAGCCAGATTGCAGTCCTTGCAGGACACACACTTGCCACATTTGGAGTTTGCGGCTTTTGGGCAAAACTTTAAGTTGTAACGGTGTCAATGACAGTCTTATTGAGAACTTTGCTGTTCGAAAGGGTCACCGAAATGTCCTTTATAATCGTCTCTGTTGGTTGGTTGCATGCCAAAAGCAGTTTTCGTGGTTTCAATTTGGTTCATGTGCAAACAGTTTTTCACTTTAGTTTTTTGTAATTGTGAATGGGGTCATCAACTAGCACTAGTATGTGTATGTGTGCATGTGTGTGTGTGGATGTATGTGTTTGTGTAGAGAAAATGCTTACCTTTTGATCCTTCCAGCCCACTAAGGGCGGGAAGCAAATAACAAATGAAAGCACCCAAATGCCGGCGATTAAAGACTTGGCCTTCTTCGTTGACATAATACTTGGGTAGGTGACCGGCCGCGTGACGGCCACATAACGATCCAGAGATATGGCACATAGATTCAATATCGATGCCGTGCACATCCACACATCCACGGCCAGCCAAATGCGGCACCAGACATCCCCAAATATCCAAACCTGGCCAAAAGTGTCAAACAAAATGTAATTTAAAACAAGAAATAATTTAATTCGTCAGCACTCCGAAATAAATATATAAATCAGAAGAAATTACAAAACACAATAATTTCAAAATTATATTTTTAAACTTAATATTTAAATAGTGGAAAATGAGTATTATTCGAAAATATGATAGCAACATTTTAAGTTTTTGACTTACCTTGAACACTTCCCAGGTAGCTGAGAAGGGTAGCACCGCGAGGCCCACTAGTAAATCCGCAACGGCCAGGTTAACGATGAAAAAATTGGTAACACTACGTAATTTGTTTGAACAGAAGACGGCGGCAATGACGAGACAGTTGCCACCAATGACGAGCACGTTGATAAACTCGAGTATGGCCAATGAGATCAGATTCGCCGGTTCCGTCCATTTCACAGATTTAATGAGATCCTCACACTCTGTCTCATTCATGGCGGTACTTTTGTGATGGGTATAGACTTATGTTCACCACCTGCAAGCAAAGTTAATAAGAAAACGGCCAACGTTACTAAATGCCCATTCAATGCATAATTAGTACTGTTCTCTTCCTATACTCCTTCGGGACACACAGCAGCTGCGTGCCCGGCATGCCTAATTAATTTATGAAAATAAGCAGACACCAGACTAAAAGTATATTCAGGTTAGGTTGTGGATTGTAGATGGGGGCGCTAAAAAGCAATGGCAAATACAAGCAAGTTTTTAAGTGGTTAGAGAACCTTCCGCAAAATTTCCGAAAAACTTAAATGAATGCCCAGCGGACAAAAATGAACTTTGACTGCCAAAAAGCTGGATAACAACCCTAAAGCCTGGAATTGGCAGATGTAATACAATCCACTTGGGAAATTTTATAATAATAATTCGATTACTGTGAATTTGATTACTCAGAATGAGATACTTAAATCTCACTTTGAGCACTCTTAATCTGTTATCTTTTGAAATAAATTGAAATCAGATTTAATTAAGAATTGAAGTTTTGTAATTCTGAACTGAAAATAAGGTTTGAAATAAGTAATTTGTACTTGACTTCTATGCATAAATGCTCGATATTAAAATTAAAAATAATTCAATAACAAAATGTACGTGCACTTCAAAGAAGTAAATGTTAGAAACTTAAACTTCTAGACAATAGAAGTTACAAACTTTATTGTGTGTTTTATTTTTTCTAAGTGTACGTGTAAATAAGCCACACAGGCCACAATACCGGTCAGCTGAGGTTCAAAATAAGCGTAAGGTTAAGCGCTTGCGGAAACGGATGCGATGACATTTCAGAAATGGCGAACAGGAAAGAGAGGGATATAGTGTGTAAGTGTAAGAGAGAGAGAGAGAGAGAGAGAGAGAGAGAGAGAGAGAGAGAGAGGGAGAGAGAGAGAGAGAGAGAGAGGGAGAGAGAGAGAGAGAGAGAGAGAGGGAGAGAGAGAGAGAGAGAGAGAGAGGAGAGAGAGAGAGAGAGAGAGAGAGGGAGAGAGAGAGAGAGAGAGAGGGAGAGAGAGAGAGAGAGAGAGAGAGAGAGAGAGAGAGAGAGAGAGAGGGAGAGAGAGAGAGAGAGAGAGAGAGGGAGAGAGAGAGAGAGAGAGTAAGTGAGCGCATTACTTAACCACTTGTTCATTCAGTTATCGTGCATATTGCAGTTTAATTGCGCACATAAACTGCCAGCGATTTAGCCATGTTTATTAAATGTTCTTAACACTATCCGTCATATCGAATTTGTGAATGAACAAATGGAAATTTTGATTGCCATAGCGAGGGCAATAAGCTCATCAAACATTGACTCAGCCAATATTTGCACTCAGTTTGCCAGGTAATCAATATTTGCGGCCAGGCACCAAGTTATGTTATTTTTGAATCTAATGGTTAATGGAACAAATATAGCGACAACACTTCCCTTATTGGGCTGGGCAAACTTAATTGCTAGGGGGTGTTGGTCCAAGAAATATTCCAGGCACGCAATTAATCGATTAAATATATTTGACTTAAGTTCGTCTTGAGTTTTTGGTAGCTATTTATATTTCAGAGTAATTGTCACGTTCGCCTCAATTTTGAACAGACTCGATTGTTGAGTTTGTTCAAACGATTTGCTTACAATTGAAAAACGTACAACAGGCCAAAATAGTTGCAAATTTTCATTGTTATTATTGCAGACATTTAAAATTCACTGGTTTTATTGTGGGGCAGTTGCATTTGAAATGGTGTCCGTAATTACTTCCTTATTGCTAGTGAATGTTGTATGACAGAAGGCAATTTCCCACATGTATCGATTTGAAATCCATTATCAAGGAAGGTGCTGACGTTGTTCAAATTAAGTATATAAGTACATAAATTATTATATATTTGTTATGGTTGATAACTTCATAGATATCGGTATGCCTTTCACCAATTGAGCTTGCACCTATTCAATATAGTTTTGTATTTATGTCATGACTGCAATATCTTTATAACTCAAATTTATAGAAGAGAAAAATGTCGTCACAACAACAAGTTGTCAAATGAAAAAAAGTCATAAGAGTTAGGCTTAAGATTTAGTTGATTTATATATCTCGTTATAAAATACTGCATTATTTTTTTTATATTCAATTCAAATTGCGGCAAAAGGCACAATGGGATGTAAAAGTATGTAACAGACAGAAAGAAGAATTCTTGACCAGGCGACACAGTCGAGTCGATTTGTTTCTGTTATGCTCTTATGCTTTGTGCTTTATTTCAAAGTTATAATTGCTTTATGTTTCCCTTAGGACTTATGTAAATTGGTAACACAACTCTGCCGCAAATCTGATTTAAATTGAAAACTATGTATTAAAAATGCAACCAATGAAAGAAAGCGAAATATGTGTAATGGGTTTGTGTGTGTTGGTGTTTTGTTTTTATGAAAATAGCAGCCATAAGGCAGTTCAGCTCAAAGTAACAAAGACAATATGCAAATATGTAAAAGAAAAATATAAATGCAAAAATGTAGCGTAAAACAGCTAACAACAAAAATGGCTACTTGTTACTTGATGTTAGCGTTGACTGGAAATGTTACCAGCATAAAATGTGTGCTAAGGAATGAGGCTGTTGCTGTGGCCTCACAATAAAAGCAATCAGTGGCACTCAGTGAGTGTATGTGGGCGAAATTACTCACATGACAGACAACATGCATGTACATGTACATGTAAACGTGCATGTGTGTGTATGGGTATGTGTCACTATGAGTATAAGCCGAAAGGAGCTGCGTCCTTTGTGACAAAAGACTGGCAAATATTTGCAACGGAATGAGGTATGCCGTTTAAGCTTACAAGCGAGAATGTTGTGGAAAATTAAAGTCGAATATTTCCCTGTACCAAATGCAATTTTTGTCATATCATTTTGCGTGCGAAAATGTTATGCTGTATGGCTGCTAATAATGAAAAATGGCTTAAATTGAGTTACTTGAGTTAAAATTCGCGAAACGTAATAAATAATTGACATTTAAAACGAGCTACGACTATAAGTACCAAAATGCTTTTTACACCCTTTGCGTATACGCAATTTTGCTTTTATTCACAGCACGCATACGCCGATGATGTTGCCTTTATGGCCGTATGCCGCATGGCGTAGGGCAACGCTGAATTTCAGTGCATAATATGTTAAATTTAATTACAGGAGGCATAAAAAAGCTGGGTGCGTGTTGAAATGACGTTTTAATTGAGACAGGCTCGACGTAAAGGGGCCGTATAAAATTTCAATAAAAGGATATCTACTATGTAAATCAGCTTAAAACATTCGGTGGTAGATTAAAGCTTGTAATACGGCAATAATCTTTATGGCAGTCAAGGGATAGATAAAAAGTTGTATAATAAAAGCAGAGTGCAAGTTGTAAAACAGATTGTGAACATAAAACATTTCACAGCAATTGAGTTTATTTTATTGTTGGTATGAAATACTTTGCAAGGCTTGGGTAATGGTTATCCACATTTTAGGTCGGGCTCTGATATTTCTTGTCTCCTTACAATGATACTTATGCAATTTTTTACTGCAGCTGGAACCAACCAGATCTGCCAAATATAACTTTAAAATATTTGTTTTTACTATCGAAAATATCCAGATAAAAGGCATGACAGATGGGAAAAATCATTCGGTTTCTTACAGGGTGCATAATCTGTGGCATGCCCAAGAAAAGTGTTCATGCCTACTGTTCTGTTAACTTAGGAAATTTGGTGTGCTCCAATTTAATTAGTATTATTCTTCATTTTAATTTGGTATACACATGTATGCTGACGTGGTGAAAAACAATTGAAAGCAAGTAATTTGCAGCCAAGTGCCACAGGAATGTTGCAAAATTGTTAAAAACAAGAAACTCAGCAGAGAAGAAAAAAAGTTACATGGAAAAAAAGAAAAAAACACAAGTTGTTAGCACTTAATGAATGATTCATTAGAAAGCAAGCACTTGCCCTTGGGGATTTGGCTAATTTTACTTGAGGAAGAGAAAAGGAACCGAAACTCAAACCGAGGCGTAAACAGAAAATAGCTTAGTCAATCTGAGAGTACGAAGTTTTAAAGAATTTTTGTGTTTCATAACCAATAATGATGGAATTACTATAGTTCATCAATAAGAGAAATTCACTTATGTGACCATTTTAAATGCGAAGAACATGAGTAACACGTTTTCCACCTCAAAAGTCCCTCAACTATGCAGCCACAAACTGTACTCGCCGTTAATTAGCGCAACTTGGAACACGCTCAATTATGTAAAACATTTATAACAATTTTTTGAGCAGAGGTTCAAAATGATATGCAACAAAAATACACACAAATACGAAAATGTTTTGGCTCTATAATTTGTGGCAAACTTTTAATTTAATTCTGATAATTGTGCTCGAATTACGAAATAAAAAAATGGTGCAAAACGAAAGCCAACAACAAAACAACAACTCCTGATAAGCAAACTTTGTTCCGACTTTCAGTTTATTTTTGAGGCGAGTCCTGTTTTTGTCCATTTAAGTGGGGGCAGCACACTGAACGACACACTGCATTTATTTGTGGCCGTGGAGTGCATTTTACTTCAATGTCAAATTCTAGTCGAATTAAATACGGAATATCCTTTAATCTTAAGTCAAGAAGATATTCAAGTTGATATTTTGCTGTTAACATAAATTTCTGATACTTGATTTAAATTAATAAACGCATCTTTACGACTCAACGTGATGGCTTGAACTATTAACAGGATCCGAAGTCGTGTGCTAAGTCCATTTGTTTGTTTAATGGGGTTTTTACGAGCTGGCTGTGCGTCTGCCACAACTTTCTGACATATACGTACACTCAGAGAATGCACTTGGAGAAATGTTGCAAATCCTAGATAACAAATTGATGTTCTTATTTGTGAGTAAATTTATTAAATTTCGCACAGTGTTTTCCCCAAGGGCGTATGCGTAACTTTTCTAAGAAAACTAACCAACACGTGTGCTTCATAAAAGTGGCACAGCATTCGCTGCTACTTGCACAGTTACAGATGACACTTAGATTCATGCAACGGTTTTATTGGAACGGTAACTGTATGGTAATAGGGATGCCACAAAAATGTATGTAGCTGCCTCGCTGTTGTATAAACTCGACAGCTACAACATAATCAATGTCTAGGTACACATATCAACATGCCAAAGCTGAAAGCTGCAAGCAGCGAGCTGCGATTTGTTTTGCTTGCAAATGTGCAACGCAGACTGCAGCTGCCACTCGTGCCCAGCCCATTTGCCCCTCTCTCCCCGAGTCTGCTCTCTCTCTCTCTCTCTCTCTCTCTCTCTCTCTATGTGAGTGAATAGCCCACTGTTTGTGTTCCAGTGCAACCAGAGGCCTGTAAATGTAACTGTAACTGTGTTCAGGATGTGCGTGTCTTCATCAGCAAGGAAACGTGCAACGGAAATATAAACAGGAAATGTTGCCAACAACATTTTCAACACATCAACTTTGAATAATTGCACACACACAAGTATGAATCAAACTTAATAATAACACAAACACAAATAAAAAAGCACAACAAAATAAACATATATGAAATGTGTGATTGGACCAGGACACTCTAAATTCATGGCAGTTTCTTTTGAGCTGCATAAAACAAAACTCGCAAAATGAGGGAAAACAGGCGCATGAAACATTTTTTGTTCTTATCCGATCAGCTTGCAAATCATTTCCAAAGATCTATTTAGAAATTCAATAAACTGATTTTTTATACCATAAACCCATTGAAATTGGGTAAAAAGGCTATAATGGTTTTATGCAAATGTATGTTAAATAATCCTTTCAGATTGCAGAAGAGCACAACCAAATTTTTCTTTATGTTTTATCTGATTTGCTTCAGTGATATTTTAAAGATATATTTAAACATTAATCAAAAAACTACACACAACTTATATTTCTAGAAAATGTACTGTTTTGAGTAAAAAGTTGCAGACAAACTTATATAGAAGAATATCTAACTGCTCTTCGATTTCAAATTTTTCCACAGCGAAACGTGTTTTACTGAATATAGAAAATTTTTACTGACGACAAAAAAGCACATAAAAAATAAGAACTCTGAATGGAATTATAAAGGCATACATTGAAATGTAAAAATAGCAACAATGCGAAGAAAAGAAACCTCAGTTCTATGGCAGGCAATCATATTAAATTAATATTTATCTTTGCAATGCTTAAGGGAGAAACCAGCCCAACCGCCTACATAGACATATGCATAGACTCAAATTTACAAATACATTGACATTTTGTATATACTTACCAGTAGCAGCAGGTTGTTGGGTATTTGTAACCATGAATTACATTTAGTTCGTTGCTGTTGCCTTATGGCCATGTTGTTGTTGTTGTTGTTGTTGTTGCAGCTGATGTTGGCAAACACTCGCCAATGCAAATAGACAAATAGCTGCAATTGCGTCCCGTGCCCCTTGGCGTCCACACGTCGTCTCCATTCAGAACAGCGAGAAACTGTTGTGCCTCAGTTGCTTTTGCTTGTTGTCTGTGTTGTTGACTTTGCTACTATCCGCTGTTGTTTACTATCGAACAGCAATATGAGACACGATTCACATTGAACTGCACTTGCACTGGCATCCTTCGAATCCTTGGCACTCACTGCGAGTCAGCTTCGCATTCATCAGCAAAATGTTAACGCGACTGCTTACACGACTGACTGATAGCCCTGGTGGGGCAACCTTTTTCGTATGTATGTAGTCCAACAAACGTGTCGCCATAAGCCGCATTTACTTTTCTCTCTCACTCTCTCTCTCTCTCACCAATATGCTGCAACAGAGGGAGAAAGAGAGATATAGACTCAAGCACGTAAGAGTTTGTGTGCATTGCACAGAGAGAGTAAGACCGCAAGTAATTAAAATTTATTATATTTATATATAAGCACTATAATTAATATTGGGATGAATATGAACTGCATTTCTCTACTGAAGCTTTTCTGTAAGCGTACTTTAGTGTTACACAAGCTTTAATGCAAACATTTCTCATTTAATAGAAATGCTACATTTGCAATTGCATGCAAGTAAACTTTATAATTTGTAATTGACGCACAAACAAAAACTTTGGCATAACTTGTTTGTTTACAAATCACAAATCACAAACCAATTCACCTGCAGCGCAACAACAGAAGCAATCAATTTTTTCAAGTTGGTATTTGTATAGTTTGTGCAGTTTTCATTCATATTTTATTTTTTTTCTAAACTGCAAACCTTTTGAAAAACTTGCAAACTTTGTGCTGATGGCAAAGTTTGTCAACATCAATAATTGAGTTTTGTCTGTGCTTCGCCTTCAGTCACACTCTCAACTTCAGCTCTCCAGCTTTTTCTTTTTTCTTCTTTTAATTAAACCGCTACTGAGTTATTTACACTGATTAATTTGTCTGAAAAGCCGCAATGCGGTTGCACTTTCAGCATTGTTTCGCCGCCAATTCCAATTCTCTTTGGATTTTCTTTCATTTCATGCGCTGTCATTTTGCAACCTTCCAGCATATTTCACAGGCCAACAGTTTGTCATTTAACCTTTTCCATTTGGTTCGTCGGATTTGGCCACAGCAAGAAAATGAAACGTCAAAGTGCAAAGTACGACAAATTGCATTTCCATTGTTAATTTGTATGCAAAGCTTGCTTCTTATCCACTCCCTTTTTAATGAAAATTACATTCAGAATTCTTATACACTTGCGATGAATATTATAATTTTGTAGTGAAATATGAGGGAGACTCCGAAAAGTATACATTACATTGCTTAATCAACAGTAATAAAAGCAGTTCACTTTAATTAATAATGAAGTTTGGAAATTCTGCTCACAGCTGGACTACATTGTGGAAAGGGTATGTAATCTTCGGCGCACCTAAGAAATCAGTTTTTCTTGTTTTCCTCTCTTTTTGGTCGCCAAGAAACTTTTTCAATTCAAGTTTACCGAGCCTACCGACTAAAAATCAATATATAATCAGTGTTAACTATTTTGACAGCGAAAGCTTTGCACGCACAATATATTTATGAATCAATAACTTTCTATATATAGATGAAAATATCTCAAAATATGTACGTTTTATACTGTATTATTTGGCTATGCGTCATTTCAATGAAAAGGTGAACACTTTGACATAAGTCGCGTAATGGCCGCAATTTAAAAACTCTATGAGCATGACGCAATGAGTCAATCTATAAACTCATTACATTATCAAATTAGAACCAAAAAAAAATTATAATTTTATTTTTAGGGTAATAGCTTATTTCAGTGTCGTTGGCATAATCCGAATCTGAAAAGGTTTGTACGCATTGGCACGCCTATAAATTCTAGATTTATAATGACGACATATGACGATACATAGAATCCTTTGGCCATCAAAATAGTTTGGGCCAACTAATGCCTTTCTGGACAGCTAATGACCGTGGCCAAAATGAGTATCTCAAAATATGCGCCTTAACATTTACTAATTGGTTAAAGCACCTCTTAGCTTATAGCTGCTTAACATGAACCGACACACAATCGAAAGAGTGATTTGATTTTCAATAAATGAATTATTTAATTATTCAAAGTAATACGTGATGACCTTGATTCGCATATTTTGTTAACTTGCTTACTTTAAATTCGGAATGGGTGCTTAAAGATGTCTATAGTAATAATAATAAAAAATATAATTAACAAACGTAGCAATACATTTTTGATTCGCACTAGACTCAAGTTACCGTTAAAGTTCACGTGAGTTGCAAATATGTTCAACTTTGTAGATCAAGTTTAATTGCGTGATGCTTTTTCAAACTTAAAGTAATATAATAATACAATTGGAGATGCATTCAATTAAGCTCAAAGTTATGTTAAAAAATTAGAAAAGACGCCACAATAAAATAGTTTCGTTTGCTTTCAGCAATGATTGCATTCCGTGAATAACTACGATAAACATACTTTTGGGCATTAAAAATAAACATTAAAAGTCATTATAATAAATACTGATTTATTGTGACATGAAGGCATGAATATTATCAACATATTTAATAACCACAAGATAAGGAGATTTGTTTTGCATATAATAAATGTTTAGCTGTCAACTTGCACGAGGTATTAAACAAGAAATTTAAAATGTTGCATACCCTTAGAAGATTAAATGGCTTATATATTGCCATTATGGCACCCAAAGTCCAATTAAACTGCCAAGCCAGGGAATATGACCCACAACAGCCACAATTGGCCAACTGGCCAGGTTCGAGTGTGTATGTGTGTGTGATTGTTTGAGTGTGTGTTGTCGCAGTCAGGGCAAAATCACTCGACTGCAAAACAGATTGAGATTTCGACTCAATGCCACGAAAGCCAGCTACCCCCCATCACACAGCCCCGGCAACACATTTCAGGTTCCCCTTTGTTGTCATTGTGTTCTCACTTGCGTAAATATGTGTAGAAATTGACAGCAGGAACAACAACAACAGCAGCAAGATGTGAAGACAAGTTGGGTTGCATGGCCCTTGCATTAAAGCGCGTCCCACTGGGATGTCAAGCAGAAGCTCTCCTTACAAAACGCATATTAAGGTCTGCAACAGCACTTAAGTGTGTGTGGATTTACATGTTTTAACATATGCGTGTGTGTGTGTGTGCAAGAGTGTGGGTGTGTATGTGTTGTAAGACACTGCTGCTCATTGTGCTAAATGTGCAGCGTGCATATGCATGCATAGACACATATCAACTTGCACACTCGGAAAAAATATATCGTTTTTTCTTTACTCGATTCGAGAATATTTTCGAAATGAGAACTAAATTCTTTTTCATTGCTAAAATAAATTATGTAGAATTTTAAATGACATTTACTGAGGACATATAAAAAATAACTTAATCAGTTTGTTTTTACAAATGCAAGATAATTAACAAAGATCCGGAAATTTTGTACTTATGAGCTTTTGCTCTTATGTAAAAAACTGGCTTTCGTATAGTTATTTTCTTTGAGTGTACAGGCAAAATGTACATGTATGTAAATGGAAGAAGTGCTGATGCAAGCCGAGCGGCTACTTCGCTTGCGACCAACAGAAGGATTTATGTGCGATGCCCAAGAAAATTGCAGAAAAATAGAAAAAGAAAAAAAAATAAGCGTACACCACATTCAAGAAACACACACACACACACAAACATCATGCACATACTCGCACACCCATTACACTCACACAGACCCATATGCGGAGCGTTGTCTTTGACTTTGCATAAAAAATTGGCTGTGAAAACGCTTTGGGCAAATTTGTTTTCACTTTTGCGCACATTTCTCTCCCTCTACTTACATATTTTAGCCGAGTTTCCCCTTCCTGCTGAATCGTGTTGCGTTTCAATGCTGTGTCCTTTTTATTTTAGTCTTAGAATTGCCTGCCTTTTTTCTATGTGGCGTAAGAAAATATTTTGTGGCCACAACTAAATTGCTAAAAGGTTTTCTACTCTCAAATTGTTGAGCTTAAAGAAATAAGTTCTGCAATTTAGTATGTGTGTCATTTGGAATAGTTCTAGCAACAAGATAAAACAGTCTGCTTTGCATTTCAGAAATTTTTTTTAAATAAAAATAACTTTATTGAAATTATTGTAACTATAATAAAAGCTTCATAATTTGACTACAATCAAAATAACTGTACATTTACTAAAAAACAATCACTTGCATATTGTTAAATGATAAAGTGATTTGATTATAATTTTTTAAAAATGTGTTTGTTATTCCTTATGTAGCAACCATTTCTACAAACTGAAGGCGTTTAAATATAAATAAAAATATTCTACAATGTAAATATAAAGTGCTTTTTACTATGAATAAGAAATTATGTAATATACGTTAACATTTTATTAGTATGAATAAAATATTTATGGAGTAAATAATTTTTTCATTAAACGCCGACCAAAAATTCCATTCATACTACTTTTCCATAAAAAAAAAAAACAGCCTTATCTACACAAACTTGTAATAGCTCTGTTATTTTAACTAAAAAACAACGTTTAGTTTGCACAAATTGATCGAAAAATAGATTTGTCAATATAAGATGGAAAGTGTCTTCTTCAAATCACAAAATTATAATATTCTCAGCACGTATATAAAAAAGCCCATTTTATTTCTATATGTAAATAGTTTTCTATTTTATTTATATATTTATACATTTGTGACATTATATTCGTGGCATTGTTGACGGGATTACTGAAAGCATGTGCACTTGGTAGGATCATTGGGCCGTGTCGGCTGAGTGCTTCATAAATTGGCTAATGAATGGCGTCGAAATGAACGCATGAATGGCCGCCAAAGCTGCCATGGCCTTTGGCAGTAAACGTAAACAGTTAGCGATGGATACAAATTAAAAGTGTGGTTTCAATTAACTTAATCGCTATTGAGATTGTAGCTAACAGCACGCACGAATTGCAAAACCCAAAAGCAAATCAATTTTAAATTAATCTGATTAATTCACTTAGTTACACACATTCACTCATTCAAAGGGGATTTGGTTATTGTATGTCATTGTCCCAATTGACTCGTACTGCATTATTACAGCAGCAAATGAATTTTCGGGTGCTTGGCACTGAAAACAAAATCGAATTATAGCCATCGTATACAAAAAACAGAACAAACAACTCATAGCGGCAGAGAACATAACGTTTGAGTTGTTGCCAATTTGGAATGCCAATCAAATTGACAAAACAGCACAAATCAAATCCATAAATTGCAATCAGTTTGATTTTCGTTTTTCATTTGTATATATTTTTTGTTGTCTTATTTAATTTGAGTCATACTCTAGTGGGTAAATGGTATATGTGCTTAATGGTTTCTCTTTGCCGTGTGATCGAAGTGAATAACTCAAGAAGTTTCTTGCGGTTGCTGACTTACAAGTCTAATATTATCTGTTGGTTATATTTCAATTGTCACATTCTTTAAACTATTCGAGTCTAATGATTGTTCAATTGTTTGTAACAGAGTATGAGCACTTCGACTAATTCACTTTTCAAATTTATTTTGCATAATAATGCAAAATGCAAATGCAATTTGTTATCGTATCGGGAAAACAATTTAAGTGCCAACAAATGCACATACATAAGGGGCGTGGCTGAGTAGTGCCCCAAAAAAGGAATTTCATTCGATTGTGTGTGACTTGTAACTGTCGTGAGATCTGTCTCGACTGTCTGTCTCTTGACAGCTTTAACATTTTCATTTAAAACCACATGACTCTGACAATGACAAACATAAAAGCGAAATGAAAAATTATTAAAGTGAGCATGGCAAATGATTTCCAATTGCTTTCCTGGTGTGCAATTAATTAAGGCGTGACATAAAAAACTTACCCCCATTAATTGTTCAAAAACCAACGAGTAGGAATACTTGAGGATTTAGAATATGTGCAATCTATTTGGCATTTTGTGCATAATCCCAGTCCGGATGTCATCCGTTTAGAAGTCACTGCTGGGACTTCTAGCAGGAGGTTTATACTTCTGGCTAGCAAAGCTCATTTCCGTTTTTTTATTTAAACACTTGAGGCTAAAATGTTTGCTTTGCCCAATGCCCCGAGCAGCGAATGAACGCACTGCAAAATCATCATAAAAGGCAAGAAATGAAAAAATAAATAACCACACTCAAAAATACAATTGAGAATATTGCACTCCATTGAAGTGGGAACGTTGCCTATAGGTGGGCAATTCTGGAGCAATCGGAGAACACATAAACTTTAATCCAAAAAGTTCTAAATCTAAGACTACTTATGTTAAAACTGTTTGCAATCCAAATTTTTGGTAAGAACTCAATTGGTTAGACTACTAAAATTTATTAATTATTCAATGTACACAAGTTCTCAAATCATCTAAAAGACAGCAAACTATATGTAAATGTCTATAATGAATTTAAGTTCCTAGATTAAGACTCATAATGATGCACTTATTTTAACAACAAAATTATAATAATTTGCATTTTATATGTTTTTCAAGTATTTTCTTTTTTTTTTGTAATTGGATTCTTAACCACTTTTTTTTGCTGAGTGCAGCCAAAATGAATGGAAAAAAGTTCCTGCCTAAGTATAGCCTAGCTGGAGGTGTGGAGATGTCGTCTGGCAATGCTGGCGAGTGGATTTTTAAATTAGTTTGCCGACTCTGCGTAGTCAACAGGACCAACTGAACTGTTTGGCGTCCTTCATTCTTTCTGGGCAAATGGACTTCCAAGCCATTGGCTGTGACATTTTGGTGCTTATTTGAATGAATTAAGTGATTTTTCAAGTGCTAAGCTCCAGCCACCAGCTGCAAACTCATTTCCGCCGACCTACGACTTTAACATTCTCACGCTCTCTCTCTCTCTCTCTCTCTCTCTCTCTCTCTCTCTCTCTGACTCTCACTCTCTCTATCTTTCTGTCTGTTTTCCCTTCTTTCAAATACTTGGCTTTAAGCTTCATTGGACTTAAATTTTTTGTTTGCGGCTACAGCGAGCTGTTTATTTACAGGCAATGAAAACTTTAACAGCCACTCGCAATTTTCTGTGGTTTACGGCAGTCCATCTATTTAGACAAGCTACAAATGTTCAACAAAAAATGCAAAACATAAATAAAACTGCTAAATAGCCAGCAGTTAAATGTTGCTTTGCCTAGAACATACTCAACTCAGCTGTAAAGCAGTAAAGAAACATAATTTAAACTTGTTTGCAAATTAAACTAAAACTTTGTTTAAGTTCATCAATTTCATTACTACAGTTTACATACATATACATATCTTTTGTAAACTTAAAAAAAAAACTGGTAAATTGTATTTGCATCATAGAATAAGGGCCGTTTTGTTTTAATGCACTGGGCAACGTAAAATTAAATAATTGCACAACCGATTCAATGACGAACTAGAGCTACAAATCATTAAAATGCACTTGTTTACTATCTTAACGTTTAACTTGCTGTATTAAAATCTCTTAAAAGTTGAAAAAAATAATTGACAGTAATTAATCTTAAACAACTAATGACCAGCATTAAATATATGAATTTTTATAGATATTTTTCAAATTTTTTCCGGTTCCTAGACCCTTGCAGAGGCTATTATTATTTGAATATTCAAATAAGTAAATTATCGATATATGTCCTGGCCTACTTTTGATTGATGATTATTCTTTTTTATGTTTATCCATAGGATATGTTAAAGGTTATACATATACATATATGAATACAAATTATTGTTTTGTGCGTTTTCACGAATTATTATTACACCAGGCAACTTACATACGACCTATATTTAAATGATGTTTTGAGCATGGTCATATTGACTCAAATCAATATTTTAAATGCAAGAATTCATGTTGGTTGCCTACTTTATTTTCTGAAGTGATAGTAGAGTAAGAATTAGAGAGTATTCGGATAACAAAAATCACATAAACAAATAAATTAACTAAAATGTTCAGTGTGCTTATCATGAAAAAAGCGTTAAAGACAAATGGCAGATATTTACGTATGCAAAGAAAACACTTTTTCAAAGCATTTCTTTTATATATTCACTGTTGAATAATATTTTGAAGGCAACTGATATACGCGTCGTATGCGCAACGAATGAAGTTTGCAGCGTTTGTCATGTTTTGTTCTCCTTGTCAGGTTAAGATTGCTCAGACTGTTGTTGTTGTTTTAGTTGTTATTGTTTGTTTTGTTAGTTGAAGCACATTTATAGCTCATACGACACGTGTGCGTGAGTTGACAGCACTGCAATAAGGCGTCAAAGTGTCACGAAATATCGGAGGGGGTAGGAAAATATATCGCAAATTTGCTGAAAAGAAGCGTACACAATTCGTGAAGGGGTTATATGGCTTACACCCCTGCCCTACACAACCCCTGCCATTCACATTGTTAGCTTCTTTGGCAGTCGTGCTCGAGCTGTTTTATTGTTATGCTATTGTTATTTAATGCCAAGTTTATTGCCAGCACCCAGCACAACACACATAAGTGCAGACACCTAAAACAATTTTATAACCCAGCCATAAATAAATATATTTCCCCCCACTGCTTTCCTTATATGCAAGTCTCGCTCTCGCTCTCGCTCTCTTTCTCTCTGTCTGACTCTGTCTCTCTGTCTGACTGATAAAAACTACCATCGACAGCCACCCAGTAGTTAGCCAGCTATCAAGTAGTTAGTTGTGCATACCCACACACACGCACACACAGACACTCACACACAAATTTGTATGATGTTTGAAATACTTTTCTGAGTATGTGTTTGTTGCATATTTGAATATATATTTTGTCGCTTTTGTTTTGGCATTCAACTTGTGCTAAAGAATCTCAGGTTTCATTGCCATATGCACGTAGGCTGAAGTCTGTCGTCGAATGTCGACTGTCGACTGTCGACTGTCGTTTCTGTTGTTTTTGTTGGTATAAATGTAATTTGCCTGCATTCACTGAATGTAACACATGACAAAATTCAGTGAGTTTGATAGAGTGCACAGAACACCACACAAGAGCCACAATTTGTCTGTTGTCTGTACAACAACAAAACAAGTTAAAGTCCCACTCTTTAAACCTGAATACAGGGAAAAGCTTTTACGCTGATTACAGTCAGCATTAAGTATTAATAAGATCTATTATATATACATTATATATATATATGAAATACGGCCTATCACTGTTTGACCTTTGCAGTTGAATGCTTTTGATTGTGAACCCTTTTCATCTGTCAATTATATTTCAATTGTCAAAGTCATTAAGTCATTTCAGTGGCTAAATAACACTTTCGAGTCTTAGAGTTGGATTACAAACTGTTAATCGAAATCGCACCAAAGGTTGCAACCTGGAGGGTGACATGAATTTTTAAAATAATTGTAAGATGGTTGGTTTACAAACCTCTTGAAATTGTACTGACTAAAATAAATTGTTTATTATTTGACATCCAACGAAGAGTTTATTATGACATTCTTAAATAATTTATATATAATTGAGGTACAATAATTTTGTAGAGATCTTTTGAAATAAGGAGTGAATTAAGGGGAAACTTCTTCTCAATAATTTCCACAATATTCCTTTATAGCTGTTACAACTGTTATGCAAAGCTGACCAGCCCTAGCACTTAAATTAAAAGGCCAGCTAAACATTGGTGTATTTCCTTATATCCAACCTGAATCCCTTGCTAAAGTGACTTCTACAGTTCCAGGTGATGTAAGTTAATCACTAAGGCAGAGGCAAATTTACTATATGCAAACGTAATTCAGTCAACTGCCAACTGGCTGTTGTGCATTCATTGAGATTCACGCCGAGAAATGAAACAAAACTTTTGTGCAAAACTCTACTTTTGCAACTCCATTGTGTTTGTCCCCACACTGAAAGCATTTGATTTAATTAGGCCACTGACAATGGCAATAGCAACAAAAATGGTTGCTATATTGGCACGTGCTAGATTCCATAAAGCCGTAAAGACAAAACACAAGGAATATATGATTTATTTCTTTTAAAATCATCTTGTCATATGCTGGGCAAAAGATACTCAGACATATTTTAGGAAATGAGATGAAGTAAAATATAAACAAAATATAGCAGTTACCTTAGGCAGCTTAAAGTTTGCATTCCCTTGCAGAATGCAGTCCATATGTGCGTTGCACTATTAAATAATAGCGATTACAGATTGTATAGAAACTATTTAATACAATATCGCAAGAAAAAAGTGCCAACTAATGTTAATGAGTTTGGTTCAGACATCTATTAAGGCAAAACTGTTTTTGTATTAAAAGTACTTACACATTTTCTATATCGACTCCGCTATTGATGCTCTTAAGCTTTAAAATATCTTATTAATTGCACATTCACATTCCTCTTAACTACAGCAAAAGCAAATGTCATTTTGTTGAAATTGCGGATTTATGGCTAAAGTCATAAGCAAAAAAATAATAATAAAAATAAAACATATAATTTAAAATCGTTGCTCTTGAGAGTCCAAAACCAAAAACAAGAGACGCCTATTTCAAATAGATCAATTTGCATAGCTAAAACGCCGCTGGCGTCAGATCGAAAAAAAATATATAAAAAAGTGCGTTTCTCACTTACCTGAATAAATCATTGCGAAATTGAGACTGCGATCGTGAAGGCGAAGGCGACACTCTGGGCCTGAGAGATTAGAGACGCCAAATTGATTGGAAATTCGGTCAAGTTTTTAGTTTATTTTGCTGTTGTTGCTGGATGCACTTTACAGGCGGTAACCGGCTTGACAGTTTGTTTAAATTATGTCTATTTTTTATTGTGTCTCTCTTTTGCTCCAACGCCTGTTGTTGCACTCACGCGTTGAAAAATTGAAAACGTTTTCTGTTTTCTGTTTTTATTTTTTATTTTTATTTTTTTGTGATTGACATGAATTGCTTTGCACTGGCTGCAATTTAGCGTACAAATTATATAATTAATTTGTTGAACGATTTATGGCCAAATATTTATTAGCTGTCCAAAAATAATTCTAAGCTGATTTGCAAAAAAACATATGCCGCATTGATTATTAACATAACTAATTACTGCACAAAAATGTACAAAGTGATTCTTTTTTAATTTTTATGCTGACATTTCATTTTCTTATTTACATATTAAACAGTCATTATGCAAATTTAACAGTCTACATTAAAAACAATGAAATTATTGCCTAACGATGCTGACTACGGAAAACAAAAGAAATCACTCACACGCACCAACACACACACCAACACACACACGGACTCTTCACTCTGCAGTCTGCACTCAAATAACAAAACACGCGAACACACAATAAAATCACATAAAATATATTTAAAGCTCATAGGCAAATAAGTGCACTCACTTCCACACACTCGAATATAGATTTCGTTAAACTTTCTTATTTTGTGCACTAATTATTTGTATGTGTATTATTTTCATTCGAATTTTTGATGAGCTATTTTTGCATTCGGAAGCACGTAGTTTCAGTTGATGTTGTTGTTAAATATGTATGTATATCACCTTATCAAATAGCATGTGAATGAATCATTGCTGAATACATTCAATGCATTCATTCACTTGTACCTCACTCGGACAGCAGCAATCCTTGCACAATTGTTCGATACGAGGACTCGACGGCAACTGAATGCGTCAAACTGAAACGAAGTAAAAACGCCTGCGATCACGACTTCGTTCGCATTTCCACTTCGGCGCTCACACACACACACACGCATACACACACAACTAAAATATTTACGTGGTGTACCGTTATAAAGCTCTGTTTTAAAATGGCGTTTTCATGCGTTCAACAACCAATGCGTCGTCATTTTCAACACAAACTGATTGCCAATACGTTTCTAGTTGAAGCTCGAGCCCCATGCGGAACGTTGTGGCAATGGAACACATCACCACACTGAGTTTTCCAATAAGGTGGCAGCAACTGTTGCCGGCGCATCGCGATACGGGACAAGCAAACATTTTACAGCGTTTACTTTCAGCCAAATTGATCATAATCAAAAACAAAAAATCGTATTGCTAACAAATATGGATAATCTTGATTCAACAATTGACAATTTCAAAGTCTACACGAATCACAGAATTTATTCTCAAGTGTTGAAAATGCGAAGAAAGAATAAATAACAATCTGGATTCTAGATTCTTCATTCACTGATTATGTGAAGAATTTGAAGATACGGCTTGTAATTGAACTAAGAATTTTCCCTAATTTAATTTTGACTTCTTTTTCACTGTGTACAAGTACATCAATAACGTACTAATTAGGAGCATTTTTTTATATCGGATATGTTGGCGGCATTACAGCTGAGAAATTCACTTTGAAATGGCGGCTACTTGTTGGCCATTTGATGCACTGCCCCTGAAGGACGCATAATAAATTGAGAGCATCAAGAAAATTTGCTTTTGACCAGCAAAAAGGGCGAAGGACGCGGCGCAAAGGACACGTACTGCTTGCAAAAGTGTGAATTGTGTTTTGGGCTTTCCGTTTTGACGCTCCCTTTTCTTTGTTTACAATTTCACTTGATGCTAAAGTTGACATTGTCAATTTAAAAAATTTCTTTTTCGCTTTATATTTTCATCTTTCTTTTTTTTTTGTTAACCAGTTTTCCATTAGGTGGCAAATGCTCTGATTGCTTCTGTTGCCCTTTGGATTTTAGCAGCTGATTTGATTGCATTATACAACTGGGGATTACAGCCACTTGGCCATTAAGCGGCATTTGACTACCTAAGACCGGCCGAGAGCATTTTAGAGGGTTTCAAAAGTGAAGAGTCAAGTGCTGGCTCAAACAACTCCAATTATTGTTAGGATTATATGAAATTTGTACTTTTGTGGATATTCGACCCCCTTACGAGGCAGAGCATAAATCATTGAATTAGCGATTATTTTCTATTCACCAGATTACGATAAACGAGTATATATTCCAGACTTATGGCCAATATCAATTGCACAAACCAATAAACTCCTTCGACTCTTAAAATAAGAATAGAATATAAAATTAAGTAATATTAAAGTATAAATTTCTATATTTATATATTAGACTAAACGAGTTTTTGATAAGCGAGACATAATAAATATTCGTATTAACTAATTCAAGAGAATATTCATTGTATTGAATGTTCAACAGCTGCCCATCCTTTTACTGATATACATATATATATGTATATCAATATTTGTGTTCTTTTAATGATTTGCATTTCAAAATCACACAGCAAATCTCAAAATTATGCTTACCTGTACAGAAAAAAAAAATACTAAAAATAAACCAATTATTTAATCTTTCATAGAATATAATTCGAGCACTCACTAACTTTCACTTGAGTTAACATAAATTTCAATAAATCATTGTACCAACCTCTCACCATGAAATTGCGATGAAGGCATATTTAAAGCAAATAATGTTATTTATTCGTCATTTGGTCTAACTAAAATCCATTAGTCTAGTTCTGGCTTACAATATGTACACACATATAAATACATATATACGAGATATGTATATATATACGTATACATATATTTAGATGGACAATTTGTTTTGCAAATCGTTGACATTTGTTTACTTTGAACGCCCAACTGGCAGTCTGTGAAACGGTAAATAAACGTATACGCCCCAGGCATATACTAACATACACATACATGTACACACATACATACCCATACACATACCCACACACAGACAAATACACACGCACACACACAGCCAGGCACATCTTCAGCAGCAGCAGCAGCAAGGATTCATCGCTAATTAGGATAAACAGCTGTTGCCAAATTAATTACATATGATGGGCACATGAAAATGAACACGAGCCCGAAATACAAATGTAGCCTTTATTTAGACTGTCTGTCTTTCTCCCAAAAACCTAAACCATCCCAAAAGTGCCTCCATCTCTCACGCACATTCCTCTGCTTTTGCGTCGTAATCAAAATGAAACACGTTCAACTTATGGCTCATTCACATTGTATCTATCTCATTGGTGGCAATCCCTGCTGCCAGCAATAAATCTTACAGTCAAAAGAGTCTTTTTGTTGAAACTGCAACCAGCTGCTTGCAGCATCGCCTAGCTACCACCTCGTAAATTTGCATAAGCAGGCGGCAAAGATGCACTTGGACGTGGCACCTGGCACCAAAAAAACGTCAACATCAATTCAGATAATATCTGCAATAGAATTTAGATATTTTGCAATTTGGATTATTTATGCATGATATTTCTTAAAAAGAAATTTAATAATTACTTGCAATTCCTGCTTTAAGTAAGTTTAGTATACGTTCTTAGATTAAATTTCTTTATTATGAAAAACAAATATTTCTGAAAGGTAATTATAGCTAAGAAGTATTTTTAAATCTGTCAAGGCATGCATTTATAGTTTGATAAAGTCTCATTCGCCCATTTCGAATAAAATGTTCTTTTTTTTTGTAGTGCAAATGGTCAACATGCAATTTCGAATTTTTTGCTGCTTTAACGACCTGGTCGGCAACGAAAAGTCAACGGCGCGAGCTGAGTGCATATTGTGAGACAAAAGAACTTAAAGTGCTGCAATAATATGTATACACAAGTTGTATGCAAGTTGCTTTTTCATTTTTACCATCGTGTTTGTGCTTTAAAAATTTAAGCATTGCCCTAAGCAACTCTTCTTTCTTGTTGCCCCTATTCTAAGAACTGTACCCAAGATCTGATAATCAACTTATTAAAATGGTTTTGGGTGTTCAGTTTTGCACAAAGCTGATTGCACACAATTTGTATATTTTCATTTCCAAATCCCAAAAATAGCACACATCCATTCGCATATATGCACACACAATATGAATTTGGATTTTCTGATTTTTCTTTTACGTTTTTTCTCTTTTCATGGTATCGCTTTGATACTTGACAATTAAGGGCTCAGACTTGCTTAAACTTGGCCAAGTATTTTCGAAATTTTCTGTTGATTTTATCAGGTTGAGCCCCTATACACAATTTAAATTGAAGGATTTGCATTGAGTTTTTTTTCTTTAATTGAAGCCCACAGAGCACCGAAAACATAATCATATTATAACAGTTCTGAATATTTAATTTGGCTATCTATTTTTGATACAAATAACTTTAAGTAATCGGATTATGTAAATTCTGACTGAAGGCTAGGTTAGTTGATAGAGAAACTAGTAATTCTTTTCCATTTGGCTTGTAAGACGTAGCTTAAGAAAAATAAATTTTTGTCTACTTTTATACATATTTCTGCTCGATGCTGCTTGCCATAAATCCGTGAGACTGCTTCGCAGCGATTGTATAATCTTTAATCTTTAATAATTGATGCTGCCCAAATGAATAGAATACGATTTAGGGGCACACAACGATTACGTTCAGAGATGAGTGTTTGACTCTGCACATTTTTCTATTTATATTATTACTCCTTTTGATTGCGTATCTTGATGTACGTATAACTCTTGGATTTGTAAGTAGTAGATGCTTGATAGGCTGGCTCTAACATTTTCTTTTTGGATTTTTCTGTATTTTGTTGCTTCTTCTGTTGTATTTTGTGAAAGTCTCCCCTAATGCGACTGTTTGGCTCGGCGCTTCTGTCAATCAAAGGCAAACACCTGTAATAAATATTCGTTTGTCGTTTTTGGTTAACGCTTTCGTTTCGCTCGGTTATCCTGCTTTTCTGGCTGCCTGACATATACATTTCGCTTGATTTTCCATGTGAGCGCACAACGAATAGCAAATGCGGGTTCCGGTTGTGTAGTGGCAGAGAGAAAAACTGCCTTGCTGGCACATTTTCATGTGCCAGGCATCGCATGAAAACTTAACTCAATCTCCATTTTGGAGCATTGGCTACTGGCATCAAATGTCAGCAGGGACTATCATTGGGCTAACAGCACGAAGGAAGTGCAGCCACGCACTTGATGTTAAAAACGCTGAACACCACACTCAAAGAAAAGTGCTGTGCTAAGAATGGCTTTAAATTTTAAGCTCTGGTTCTTTACATTTTGCATACGCTTCCTTTTAAAGCAAGTATCAAATCAAGAACAAAATACATATTTGAATCAAATATGGAGGAAATGCATTATAATCCTTAATTTTAAACCTTAAGCGTTTGATTCAACCGAAATCACTTTTATTGTCAGATTTGATCAGAACTGATTTATGAACTTAAGTAAAAACAAGTGAGAAAATTGCTGTCGGGCGGAACCAACTCCGAAATACTCTGATATCAATGTATGCGGGTCGACCAAATACATATGTTTTTTTTTTTTTTTTTTTGTTTTGAACACTTTGTCTGACGCATGTATTGATGATACATGTATGTATCAAGTCACTAGATTACGGGGTTTCGAAAAAAAAGTTGCGCACATACGGACGGATATATATGCTTGCACCCATAAGAAATGATAAGAAATGGCAATACAAATATTATATATTTAACAGCTGAATTCTGGGTAATTCGTAGTGCCTTCTTTCTTGTTTGCTTTTGTTCCCAGTACCCATTGAAAATGGAAAAAAGGGTATAATGATTATGTGCAATTGCATTTGATACGCAGAATAAAGTATCTCCGATCCCATAATATACATATATCGATATATATATATATACATATATCTATATATTTATATATATATACATGTACATTCTTAATCGGGATCATCAGTCGAGTCGATATAGCCATGTTCGTCTGTCCGTCCGTCTGGAAGAGCATGCGGATCTTAGAGGAATATAAACTTTCATATATCACGCGCCGATCGAGTCCACTTTTCGAATATCGATATATTTCGACTCGTGAATGATTTATAATATACACTAAAAATGCATACAAATACATTTAATCAATATTTGATTAGAAAAAGTTTTAGTCGTATCACTATCAACAGTGGCAAGCATTATTATCGCATTTGACTTGTTATTTATTCAGTACACTTTTGGTTTTCGTTAAGTGTGGTTGAACCATTTATACATAAAAATAAATCATATATTCACATTTTATCGACAAGTGTCTTGGGCAAACAATGGCTAATATTTTGGCATTAAAAGATGTACATCTTGATAACGTTAAAATATTTAAGTTACAAAATAACAGAGTGCATAATTTCAGATAATTGAATATGGTTCTTACAACGCCCTTGAAGCTATATGGAGTAATAAAGAGAGCGTGGCAATCCCATTATCTGAGACCCAACTTGAGGAACAAGATATACTTTCACTTATGCGTATCAGACATCCGAATATTATTGAAATATATGGCATACAGGAAGACTATTTGCTAATGGAATATTCGAAATGTGGATCTCTGCACAGTTACTTACATGGGAAGGAGCAGAGAGAATATACAGTAAGAGATGTGCTTGCCTGGATGCATCAGGCCGCTATGGTATGTTATATAAGTATGTATATCTTTAAAGGTGAATGCAATTAAATAGCTTTTCTTCTTTATGTCAAATTTAGGGTCTTCAGTACCTCCATTCTATGGAACCTCACCCGTTCTTCCGACATATTAATACCAAGAAATTTTTGCTATCCAATAACTTTTGCACCTTAAAAATCGATGGCATTTTGGAGGTAGAGCTGGAATATGAGTCGCCACCTGAATCACCGGAGGTTGTGTATATATAAAAAAAAGAATATATGTATATATATATATATATATATATATATATATTTATCTATCATAATTAGGTTTGCATGCAGGTGCAATCAGGAAAAACGGGCAATACTCAGAAGAACAACGTGTACAGTTTTGGTATTATCTTTTGGGAGTTGATGTCGCGAAAGATTCCGTTATATCACGGTGAATATCTTATAAAATAGGCACTATACACTGTTGTTAAATGCATTACTTTCATAGGAAAAATACCAATACTTAATGAAATACAAATACCCAACTCTAAGCCGATTAAAGAATTAATTGAAAAATGCTGGAACTCGGATCCGGTTAAGAGACCAACAATGGAAGAGATACTCTCCCAAATCACACATTTTCTTAAGTAAGCTAAATACGAAATTTGTTATTCATGGATATTATATTTATTTGATGACTTCTATGATTGCAGAAGTTTCGACCCTTCAATATTGGATCAAGTCTTCACTGCTAACATAGGAAAATTCTGGAACTTTGCAGCAATTAAAATGGGCGACGTAATAATATAATATAACACATATATATATAAATAAGAAATTATTTATCTTATCTTATCTTATTTCTACTCCGAATTAATTTATATTTATCGTTTTCATAAACCTTACAGGAAATTGGCAAGGGCCACTTTGGCGTTACGTACAAAGCGACTTGGAATGATTCGACTATTGCTGTAAAAAAATTGAAACACATTATGAATGAAAATATCAAACATCGAATCAATGAGCTAATGATTTTATCAACACATAGACACATTGTGTCTATACTTGGCATCGCAATGGATGGAAAATTTGCAAATATTCTAATGGAATACTTGGATGGTCCATCCGTGTTCGATTATATACATGATCGGACGAACGTATCTTCTTTGGATATGGTTTGGCTCTGGATGGCTCATGCTTTTCAAGTATTTTCTATAACTGAACATATGCACATATATATCCCCTAAACATTTATTTTCATTTGCAGGCAATTATATACCTTCTATGTGAGAAAAAGCTAGACCCCCGTTTTCTTTGCAATTTGACATCTAAAAGTATGATGATTGGTAAAAAATTGAAATTATGTAATTTTTGCCTTGCATTCGACGATAAAGATTTGTTGAAAAAAAATTTAGATAAGTCCTACATAGCACCGGAGGTCTGTATGACTGTCAAGCAAATTTGTGCAGTAAATATGTTGTATATTAATTCGTGCGCAGGTGATGAACGAAGGAGAATACACTGCTCAGAGCGTCGTATATACCTATGGCATTATCTTCTGGGAGTTAGTGTCACGTCTGAAGCCTTTCCATAACTGTCACCCATCTGCAATTATGAATAAAGTCCTCAGAGGTACGCAAGATGGAATTCCAACGAAGAGATTGCATAATTTTGACTCTTGCAGGTGAACGTCCGCCTATTGAGGAAATTAAACAATTCGCCCCAGATTCCGTACTGCAAATTATTTCAAACTGTTGGCATGAGGATCCGAAGAAACGACATGAGCTGAACAAGTTAAATGAATTAATTTTGGATATCTATATGGATGTCAAATATTTTAAGTAATTATTAAAGATTCTTCTTTAAATATTATCAAAATTTTCAATATCAATTAATGCTCTACTGTTTTTCAGGCCGGAACCGTTGCTTATCTCCACCATTATCCCCAATACCATTAATATTGACGACATAAATATATTAGAAGTATTATTTTGTACAATTTGTTTATTTTCTTTAACTACAATTTATTTTTTGCAGATTGTTGGAGAAAGTCAATTTGGAATTGTCTACAGAGCTGATTGGCATGGTTTGCAGATAGGGTTAAAAAAATGTAAAGAAGTTTTTAAAAGCGATATCAATCCAGGTCATGAAGAAGAGATCACAAATCTGTCACGCATCGACCATGATAATGTTGTAACACTATATGACATTGGTTATATTGAGGAAATTGCACATTTAGTCATGGAATATTCTGGTTGTGGATCTCTCTACAACTACTTGCATGGTGAGGAACAGCGAAGATGCACTGCTATAAATTCGCTTCACTGGATGTATCAGGCGGCAAAGGTATTTTACTATTACTTTTTTGTCCGAACAATTGACAGATTTTTATTTAAAATTCTGCTTAAAGGGGATCCATTATTTATTTCATGGGACACCAATTACAACTATACATTGCAATTTAAATTCTCAAAATATGTTGCTGTTCGATAACTTCAGAGTCTTGAAAATCAGTGATTATTGCTTTCCGGCAGATAGGGAATATCTTTTAATCTATCAAGATAATGCCTATGTAGCACCAGAGGTTAGTGTTTCTATTCAATAAATGATTTTAAATTAACAAAATTAATTCATGAACAGGTCTTCGAAACAGGGGAATACACAAAAGAGAGCGACATATATAGCTTTGGGATCGTGTTTTGGGAGGTGATGTCCCGCAAGAAGCCCTTCTCTCAATTCAACAGACCATTTGAAGCCACTGATGTAGAAGAGATCAGAAATGGTACGAAAGTTAACCGATTACCAATAAAGCGTAAAACAACTTTGAGTTTTTCAGGGAAACGTCCGCCTCTGAGTGATATAATTGAATCAGAATTTAATTACATAGAGGAAACAATTGAAAGGTGCTGGGATACACACCCAGAAAATCGTCCTACAATTTCGGAACTAGTCGAACAGCTGCATGAACCTGAGTAAGTTAGAAATGAAAAGTACGTTTTAATTCTAAATTGAATTTATTAATATAAGTGGTTTACCAAATTTATATAATAAATATAAATAATTTAATATATATAAATAATATAAATAAATTAAGTCTAAAACTATTTCGCAGGTTGTTTGAAAATGTCGACTTTGCAGATGTTAAACTTCGAGAGGTTAGATGAAATAATATATTATTCACTATTTATAAACATTAATTTTAACCCACCAGGAATGTGTTGGACTAGGTACCTTCGGAATTATCTGCAAAGCTAACTGGTGCAAAAAAGAGATCGCAGTACAGCAATGCACAAGTATTTCAGGGGAATTTGACTCTGACGATGTCGGAAACATTGAAAATGTTGTCAGACAACTTTCCCGCGTTCACCATGAGAATATTGTGCAGCTGTATGGAATTACAATTCATGATAATAATGCATTTATACTAATGAATTATCCAGATTGTATAACCCTTCACAACTACTTGCATGGAGAAGAGAAATTAGAGTATACAGTGGGGCGTGGACTCAATTGGATGATCCAGTGTGCTAAGGTTTGGTCTATAGCTATTGCATTAATAATTGTTTTAAATATTTTAATTTTAATTGACATTCCCATTTAGGGTTTAGCTCACTTGCATGCCATGCAACCAGAACCAATTTTTCATAATTGTTTAACGCCAAGCAACCTACTCCTAACCGAAAATTACCAAATTTTGAAAATAACCGATTTTGGCATTGCTCACAATCTGCCGATGGCTTTTGACGAAGCCATTTCAGAGGTATATGAAAATATGTTAAATATATATGAAATCCCAGGCAAATACTATTACGACTATTGCTGCCTTGGCAATATTCTACACGAGGTGATGACACGCCAGATATTGCATATTGCAGACTCTATATATTATTTGCCGATATTCACTAACTTAAATGGCGCAGATGATATAGACGAAATAATTAATACTTGCGTGCGGGCGCCTTTTAGGAAAGTGGAAATCAGAAAGATCATATCTGTTCTTACAAATATACTCATGTAAGATTGATTTGAATTTCACCAAGATAAGTTGTAAAATAATTGAAACAATTTGTGTTACCTATTTGATTGCAGAACTTCTGAACCTAGAATACTTTCTCAAGTCATCATACCAATGGATGAAGAAGAGGTAATATGAATATACTTATGCGTATCTGTTATCACTGTTAATATTTTCTGTTCCAGTGGTTTGCACTTGAAGAAATATGGGAGGAAAAAAGGTAAGTTTTCAATGTAACAACAGATTTCATTCGAAATCATATATTACTTCGTTTTTTGAAAATAAGTTAGTTTTCATTCTGCTTTCATTTAATTTTAGGCATAATACTGATGGCCTATTAAAAGTGGAATTTAAGAGGATAGAGTTTATTGAGGTATCAAGTAACAATATAAATAAATTTGGAGATAATTTAATTTAAAACCTTACAGAATATTGGGGAAGGCGCCTACGGGATTGTTTACAAAGCGCGTTGTGCTAAGTGGATTATTGCGTTAAAAGAATTTAAGAGAAAACCCAATTCCCAAAGTAACCTTGATGCATTTAATAAAGAGGTCAATATACTTGCACCTCTTGACCACAAGAATATTGTGAAACTATATGCTAAGTGCTCAAATTTGGGGACACATTATATACTCATGGAATATGCTGAGAATAAATCGCTATATGACTACTTGCACGGAATGGACAAACGCAAATACTTAATGTCAGGTGGAATGGACTGGATGAATCAGCTTGTTAATGTTCGTTCGTGTAATATAAAGTATAACATGTCAGTTACTTTCTATTTTCATTTGTAGGGTATAGTATACTTGCATGATAACGACCCACCGATAATTCATCGCGATTTGAAGCCTCAAAATTTATTACTATTCGAAAACTACGAAACCCTGAAGATTGGAGATTTTGGCACCGTTACAGAATTGAAGGCAAAAAATACGGCAAATCTCGGCACAGAGACTTATCAGGCACCCGAGGTTTGTGGTAATTAGGAAATTTACATCAAATGCAAATAATTACATATTGTTTCATTTATTGTTAGGTAATCAGTTCAAATGGAGAATATACGGAAAAATGCGACATTTTCAGCTTCGGCATTATTCTGTGGGAGGTAATGTCGCGCAGAAAACCTTTCGAACATATCGGTGAAGGGGGCCGACCGGAACTCAATGTTAAAATTATTACGGAATGTGAGCCATTGCAAAAACTGATTGAGAGTTGTTGGCATAGCGATCCGGAGAAGCGACCCTCGGCAGGATCAATTCAACTTTGTGAAATTCCGTGTTCTGTTACTTATATTGAGTAATTAAATAGAAAAAATAATAATAGCAGCCCAATTTAAACACTGCTGCCAGTAATTTTTATATTTTTATGAGAATAAAAACATCGCACTATATACTCTGCTTAGCCCAAAAAAGTACACATTTTGGGAAACACTCGTAAAATTAGATTTTTTTTGCCAAGAATACAAGTGTCACATCTTTTTCCACACATAGCCCCCCGGATTATGCTGCTCAGCAAGTTCACTACCCACAGTTTGGTGTCGCTTATGCTCGTTGGCCACATTTGGTTGCACATGTTGCACACACGGTTACTGTAATACATCTGTATAATTAAACGTGTAAAGCACACTCGCACACTCGCGTCTTCTTAATTTAGCTCATTGGTGCAACTGTCTAGCTGCTGCTTCCTTCCTGCTGTTTCTGCTACTGCACGATGCTCGCAGGAGTGGCACTTTCATACGTGTCACAACTTGCGCACTCCTGAGCACTCAGTGTGTGTTATTAATTGCGTAATTTGTTTATTAATACACAAATGAGCACACACCTGCAGCTCGGCCCAACACCTGCCCCACCAGCACCATCTGCCCCAACTGCAAATGCCTGCCGTGCAACACACATAAAATCTGTTTACTATAAGCGGGCCAAGGCTGAGTCAGAGCCTGAAGTCTGAGGAAGAGCTTGAGGATGAGGCTGTTGTCTATCTCTGTGCAACTCATCCCAATTTGCTGTTAATATACAAAAGGAGCGAACAGATACAGCCGAACCATACATGCTCTTCCAGAACTTCAAAAATGTAAGAAGTTAATTAAACAAGTTAAGTTAAGAAGTTAAAAAAAAAAACAAAAAAACACAAAACAATAAAAAGACTCATCTGTCGATCGACAGTTTCTATGGCAGCTAAATGGAGATAGTGCTCCGATCCGCTTGATTTTAATATATGAACTGAAGCAAAAAAAAAAAAAACCTATGTATCTCAATTTCTACCACGTTGTAGCTGGAAGATGTATAGAGTTCACTTGGGAGAGTAAACAACCGCCAGATACACCTGACTACATCGACTCGATCAAATTATAATAACTCCCCCGCAAGCGTATAAAAATCACTTATTCAAGGCAATTAAAGTACTCAGCTGACTCAACGAACGTTCTCCTACAAATTGTAATCACATTTCAACTGTGCAGCAAACAAAACTTGTGCGCCAACTTTTTGTCGTCAAGTGTTTGACTTGCAATTGAAATGTTTTGCTTTAGCATTTTTCCCACACTCAACTCACGCACACACACACACACACGCAACAGTACGCCTCTTTTATGAGCTTGTGTGGCATAAATCAATTTTTATTTGCTTGCCACTCCGGCAACCACTTTATGTCGGCTGGCTTCCATTCTCCATTCGCTTTAATTGGTTACACATGGAAAATTCTAATGGCAAACACGGGTTTCTCCTAGAGAAAGCTCTTTCTGCCTCTCTGTCTCTCTTTCTCTCCCTCCATCTTTAATTAAATTATAATTACCACTGTCTTATTAGCTTAATTACAGACACCGCCACCACAGGAACAACCCAAGCCAAAGGGCACATGTCATGGCCCACACACACACACTCACATACATACAAGCAGACACACATCCTATTTAAGCTTCAGTCATCGACATTTTGCCACATTGACTTTAATTTCCAATTCACTCAATTTATTTTTACTTTGTTCTTGATTTGGGTACAGTTAAGTTGCCTTATCATATTTATAAGAAAAATATCGAGCTGCATACCCATTTCAAAGACACTTGTACAAGGTATAAGAAGCAGGATCCTATTTTTACCACAAGTTAAATGAAGTAAGCCATTTAAATTGTTGTTGAAAAGGCGATCAGACAATAACTCAACAAAATAGCAACGGTCATCACAATAAAACAAAAACGTTAAGTTAATAAATAATCACAAAATACAGCCAAATGCAGCAAATAGCAAGTGAATAATGTGAAAACTCTATGTTTTTTTAAGATAAATACAAGAAATGCAAACCTCTATTTATGTTTAGCACATAAAGCTGCAGCTGACGTATGCCAAAAGCATTTGCATTCTCCCACACTGGTTAATCAAAGCGAATAACTTTCGCCCCACTGTCTGTCCACTCGATATTATTGCGCATACGTCACGTTCACTAGTGCATTGAATATACCTGCTAGATGATGCTGGGCAGCGCTCTCTCTGTGCACTGGCTTCTCAATAATGGGAGCACTAAACACACTCTGGCTGCAGAGTGTATTATGGCAGTGTTTTCAACTGCAGCAATTCTGCCCACCTGCTGCTCGCAACTGGCAGTTGGCAGCTACAACAAAACCGACCATAGTGTGAGCCAAGAAAAATGAAGCCAATACAAAGCCAGGTAGAGGGTGCAATAGACGGTAGTGTTCGACAATGAGATACTCTTGACATTGAGATAGGAGCCACTCCATGTGAAAACAAAATTCTAAAAATCCCAGTCTTCAATATATTCAATATTCAAATGTATCTCGCTAACTATTTAATACTCAGAAGAAAAATCGGCTTGGATTAATGAAATCCGGCCCTTTGAACCAATTAAAAAAAAATTTTACCAAATTAGGAATCCTTTTTTTTTTTAGAAATGGCCATAATGGTAATAGAAGTTATTCAACTTTCCGTAAATTCGTAAGTTTTTTTTAAATCAAGCTATTTGAATTTAAAAACTACATCTATTTACGTTTATTACGAAAATAAGCAACAAAAACATAATGTTTGAGCAACAAATACACAAATGAAAAAATTAGACATATTTTTCTATTCATTGTAGAAAATTGTACACTATAATAATAAAGCGAATATCCCTGATTTTTAGAAATCCAATTACTGAATATTAAGAAGAGTTACTCTCGGCGTCAAAGGCATTTCGAATTTCTAAAATTCAGGGCGATTGCTTTTTATTAATATAATCTCTAGCATTGGATAAGCGACGGAGATGTCTGTTATTGCCAGTTATGTCCGTTGGCTTCAAATGTCATCATGCCTGCAAATACCTCCTTTTAACAGGGTATAAAAAACCAACACAGAGTGTTGAGTGCATTAGATGAATATTAAAAGCACTTTGGCCAGCAGCACTTGAAAGGTGTCCGGAATGGGTTTTTTGGCTGCCTGTGCTGGATATGCACTCGTCATCATTGCGTTGCATAACGAAAAGCTCAACTAAAGTTGGAGTCGACTCCGTTTGTTTTTTTTTTTTGCCAAGGATAGCATATACCGTTGTTGCCTGTATTCGCCATGTGTTGCTCGCATCATAAATTACTAATTATTTAATTATTTATATATAATAACATAAAATGTAATATTTTAAAATCAAATTAAATCGAATATTTAGTCTTCAATCTATCTTTTCATTATTTTCGTTATCTCAGCCTTCTGAAAGATTTACTTTATTACTTTTTATATTCATAACGCTTTACCATTTTTGGTTTGACAAGGATTCCCCAATTCTTACCACAAGCGTTGGTCCATTGATCACCCTTAATTTTCAATTTATCTTTAACAACTCTTTTAATGGTATATATTTTTAAAATCTGGACTGTTTTTGGTCCGCATTAAATAAATAAGTAAATGAAATAAAGAAAATTGAATATATAAATTTAGGTTTTTTGTTTTTAATTTTGGACAACAACAAATTTCAATCGACGTGACTTGACATAAATTTTCTTTTCTCTCTGTGCAACCCTCTTTCGTTCGTTGTTTTTCACACACACACGCAAACAAACACACAAACACACACACATACACTGATTTGACAATAGTGCTGCGTAATTTTCCAAACAGATTTTCGTATAGCACCGAAATATGCGGTTCATAATTCGCAGCGGTTTCGCCACTGAGTACAATTGTGAATGTCAGTGGCAGATGCCATACAATGGGGTAGCCACAAAACGCTCGACATTCAGATGGGCTGTCAGCGGCAAGAATCGCCGCAATAGACAGTCAGCAAGCACACCTGTTGGGATTTATTGAGAGACAGCTGGTCAGGGGACCATGTATCTTCATCTGTGTCTGTATCTGCCACTGATAGCAACGCCTGGACTATAATTTGAACTTTTGCTCAACTTCTCAACTTCAAGCCTGGTCAGCATATTTTATTTTAGGCAAATGAATTTTCCATTTTTACTATGGCTTTGCCAACCACCTGTTGCTTCTTCCGTTTGCCGCTGAGCGCTGACAGGAGCTTTTTCGTTAATCAAAAAACACAGAGAAATGTAATTTATTAAAACGCCCGAAAGAGATGACGACATTGTTAAAGCCGTGCCACAGCAGTAAGGCCAACAAACAGCAATCAAGGCAACCAAAAGCGATGGGATTAATTTCTATCCAGTTAAAGATGCTTCCTCCCCAGCCAGTGACGTTATTTGAGACGTGATGTCATTGATTTGGTAAAGTATAGCCAGAGATTTTTGGCTTCAACAAATGAGAGTCAGTCAGGAGTCAACAGTCAGCTGAGATTAGCACAATCACAAACAAACATATAAATTCTGGTAAGCTTAAAGTCAGCGACTGAACATATTTGAGAAGTTGACAAGATATGAAGACTTGCTTAAGAAGGTTACTTTAACATATTATCCATAATGTAATGAATAATAACATGTACATAATATTAACTAATTGTAAATTTTATTTATTTTCTTACAGACACTTGAACTGTGCTTTAAAAATTAAGGTATTTTTTTCGTTCGTATCTAAGCGAATTTTCAATACGCTATCTACATAGAACAGCTTCCAGATAAAGATTTGAAGTTTCTTCGAGCTAAGACATTTCAACGATATTGTGTGTCGTTTTTGTCAATTTTTTATTCATTTATGTTCAGGACACGATCATTTCATGCCTGTCCTTAGATACTTTCATAAGTGAGTATCCCAATATAACCTCATGACAACACGAACAGATTGGGGAATGGGGCCAATGGCTCGAGGCAATCCAGGGACACATTCGATGCTAACTAACAAGGAGGCGAGAAAGCAGTCCGACAATCTGAGGCTAAGTCTAACTAGCAGAAACAATAATAACAACAACAGAAACAACAAAAATGGGCTGGCACCTCAAGGCAGCTGAAATTCTTTAGCTTATCACCGGAAGGCCGGAAGCTGTGTAAAAAACATACAAACATATTTGCACGCCTTGGATGAGCTGCTCCAGCTCAGCCCCATTGTGTGTCAAGTTTGGTGACGCTGTGCGTGTATCGTGTGCTCATCAAATTAAGTATTCAGCAGACACTCTGTCTGCAAGTCTGCCAGAATGTCAGTATGCGAGTCACTCAGGCAAACAGACAGGCAGACAGACAGATAGCAGATATAAACGACTAATAAAAATTCCTGTTGCCAAGAAAATTTGCCTGCACTCTGACACTGGCATACTACTATTATATATTTATATTAGATACATATTTACTCAATCTATTTATTTTACTTTTCAAACTGCTTTCCCTTTGCTTGCATCCAATTTAACATTGTATAATTGTTAAACAAATTGCATATTCGTCGCATCAATTTAAACCAGCCTAAAAGTCGTTCAGTGCAAATTCAATTGCTGTCTCAAAACAACAACAAACGCTACTAAAAAATTGTGTCAATTTAAATTTTGTTGTAATTACAATGTTAATAACTTAATGCAATTGACATCAATAATTCGAGTCACCTTCCCCAACTTGGTCTCCACTTCTGCTGCTATTCGCAGCTCGTTCGTCGACATTTTTCAATTCACTACCAAAAATCAATCACAATTCGATTAACACCTCGCTGTAAGGCGCTTGCGAGTCATTTGCGAATGGAGTGGAGGATTCGAGAAGTGTGCAGCTTGTGCTTGTTTTATGGCATATTTTTTTCTTAACGTTTTTAAATGGGTTTTTTTTATAAGCAAGTGAGGCAACTTGGTGTGAGATTTATGTTTGTAATTTGTGCATATACAAAACGTTTGGAATGTTTTCAAGAGCAATATTTAAAACATCATTGAAATGTTTAATGTTCTTCTGTGCATAAATTACAGCAAATTGAAATAAAATAAATGGAAATGTTGTAGTCGAAACTCGAGTATTAAATGAGCTTGCTTTAAATAGATTCCAACTTTATTGTTTGGGACAATCGCAATACTAAAACTGGTCTTGCCAATTGGAAAATATGACTTACAAAAAATATACACACACACAGCTGTGTATGTTGTTACTGACTAGCAAAGTACTCTACATTGTAGCATCAATTTGCAGATGTTGGGCACAACTAACGAGGCAGCTCACGTAATCAAGAAACCCCTTAAAATGTCACACATCTATCAACTAAATTGAACACGCCCTCGTCGCATACATTACGCCCACAAGGACAACCAAAGCCCGACTCCTTGCGCATAAATGCAAGTATAACACCGTGCGTAAACTGACAATACGCACTTTGTGTGCCACCCTGTTTTAACAAGCCATAAATAAAGTTAAGCAAAAAGTGTGTCAACCTTCTCGCTGGGTTAGTAGTTGACGGATCGGACCGAAAGAAAAAATAAAACCCCATCACACAATTGCGATGATGAGAACAGATCCTGTAGCGCAAATGGTTTGTGGTGGAGGGGAGGCAGGGTATTATGGGAAGATGGATGGCCAATGCGAGATACGTGTTGACTTATCAGCTAGGCAAATGAGGGTAGAGACACTAAAAATACCGACAAATCTACTACCACCCAGCCACCCACCTGCTCATCTCGACTTTCCATGAAAGTCAGTGTCGAAAGGTCCACGCAAAATCAAACCGAAAACGAACTTGATGAAATTGAATGCTTGTGCCAAAAGTTTTGCCGGTACGCGAATCTCTAAGGCCCCAGTAGCCGCAGACCGGTCATTAGCAAAAAACTAAAGGGGGGATGGGAATGAGACAGGAGGGATTTTGGCCAATTGCCATCATAATGACTGCCTGTCTTGTGAATGGCCACTGTGGCCAGACACACCCCAAAAATAAATTTCGCTCATTTATAGAACAATTGCTGTTGCCAGCCCTAAATCTCAGCTGAAGTCACAGATTTGTCAAAGAGCGAGCTTCTCCAACTTAAAATGGCCAATGATAGAATCTAAATTGAACAATTGTATGAAAATATATTTATTTAACCATTTCGAGTATATAACAATACTCGAAATGATTTTGAATACAGAATTCTAAATTTCTCAGCTATATCATCTATATACTTCAAGTTTACTTAAGATGTACCACCTCACTAGAGTATATCTCTCAGTCTCATGCTCCATGTTCGCGAGCATTCTTATTTGTTATAATTAATCTTGTTGCCATAACGAGCGGCATTTGTCAAACCATACTAAACTTAAATAGCATCGATTACAGGTTTTGTTTTTGGCTTTAAGGGCTTTCAGTCCCTCACCTAGATTGAGCCACTAAACCAAGCGACAAACTGCCCGCATAGTAGGCACCAATGCGACAAACAATAATGCACACAAAAGAAGAAAAAAAATACGAAATGAAATAACAGAACAAAAAATAAATAGAAAAAGCAACAACAATGCTCGTAAATGTAAAAAGAAATAATAAAAATCGATTTAAAACAGGCTCCAATTGAAATTGAAATGGAGAGCGCGGCACCCTTTTTTTCTATCCGGCTATCCGGCTATGCAACATTATGTGGCACCGGGGCCCAAACCCAAAGTACGTTTTGTGGCACGTTGTCATTTGATAACCCATTGTGGCAAATGTTTCTCACTGAGCCAGCAAATTGAAAAAAAAAAAAGTATAAAGCGAATACGAAATGCCAAAGGGAAAGGACATTGCGGCATCCTGTGTGACAATTGACGAGTGGTGAGTGGCAAATGACAAGCGACAAACGTGTGAAATCCTACAAAAAAAAAGAAGTAAAGTAACCCCTGCAGCCGCGTGTCCATTTTGTGCTGTCATTGAACATGATGACCCCCAGCAGAAGCGGAATACCAAAAATGTCACCGTCCCCCCCAAAATATGTAGGAGAAGGGCTATAAACGGAATATGCAACGCCCATGACTTAGACATCTGGCAGTGAAGTCTCAATTAGTCTCATTTGGCTGTTCTCCATGGAGCTTTGGCCCCTTGATAAAGGTCAGCAACCGAAACCACTGCATCAATTGACATGAAACGATACTTTGATCGAAATATTCCATCGAGCATGGGCTCGGCCGTCATTACAACTTGGCATGCTGCACTCAGAAAGAATAAAAGTCGGCCTGAATTTTGCCATACTTCTGCCACCTTATTATTCAGAAATAAAATGTATAAATTTGACGGTTGTGTCTTTCTAAAAACAAAGGTTTGCATTTCTTAATTGTAGGGTGGATTTTTCCAAAAGTTTTAGAATATTTGTCTAACTTACAAGTTACAGTTCTGACGCTAAATCGAGCCAGAAACTCTTCGTTCGCATGTAGTGTGACTTCCAACTTAATTTCTTCTTTTTAAAATTGCTTTTCTTTGTTTTCGAATATTTCATAAGAAAATGTAGCGTAAGCCTTTCCAATATTAAGAAAAATAAGAAAAACTTTCTCATTTTCAGAGCGAGTGTTTCGAAGTATGTTCCAATAATAAGTTTAAAAACATTTTAGATTCAAACTCAAAACTTATTTATATTGCAAAACAAAAATGAATTCCTATTTGATTTTGTTTATAGGCTTTTCTATTTAGTAACACATTTAAGATGCGAGATTTTAGATCCTGACTTAATCAAAGATTTCCCATTCTACTTTACAAGATTATAAAAAAAAAATAAAAATAGCCACGCTAAAGCAAAATGTGTTTTCCGCTGTATACGAGTTGAATTGAATGCTCATGTGTACAAAAAATTAACACTTAAGTCAGGGGAGCAAAATGGTGCTCAACGTTTGCTTTCCGACTTTGTAGGGCAGATACACAGTAACAAGCTCCAGTCAAGCATTAAGATAAAGGCAAAAGTTTTTTGGCGCACCTCTGGGCCAGATAATGAATGCAGTTCCCGCATATATTTGGCACAGGCATACAGCATGAACTGCAGACTCAAACTCAAAGTGAAACTGAAACTGAAACGGACATGGATACGTGCCTGCCAGAATATTCGGGATTATCTGTTTCGAAATGTCTGAGTGCATATGAAATTGTATTCGATTGCGTAATTGGCATTGTGTATGCGCAAGCACAGAAGTTTAAGCTTAAAACAAAAATATCTCAAATTAGTTAATTGACACAATTTTCCTCTAAATAAACAAATTTATCCAATAATATGCTTAATTGGCTCAATAAACATGTTAATGGGACTTTAGCATTAATAATGGCAAACTACGCTGATATCCGTTTCACAAAATTTAAATCTCAAATCTCAGAGATTAGAAATTAGAAATTCGCCGCTCAATATTTAAGATTTAATTCAGATATATGTATGTATGTTTATGTGTGTGTGTGTGTGTGTATTTTGCATCGGTTCAAATCCAACGCACATTTCAACACACTCAAGTTTTTAACCCTTTGCTTCAATAATTTGCGCGTCCCATAACTTTGTCTAAAGTTGAGAATTTGTGTTTATGCATTAAATTAGGGACGCTCTCTCTTTCCCCGTCTTTGAGGGGGGTTGGGGGATGGACGCAGGGCAACTTTTATGATTGGGTTATACTGTTTGTTGGGTCTAGGGGGATCATTGCGTGTGCTGGCTGTTTGGGTTAATAAAATATGCAAATATCCAGCCTCCAAAATTAAGTTTCGTTTTCGGTTTTCAGCTCCGGCTTTTGGGGCAACCCTTAACACACAACCCTAGCTTTACAATCTCTCACAGAGAGAGAGAGAGAGAGAGAGAGAGAGGAGGCTGGTGGTTCAAGTGAAATCAAAAGCGACATATGGGCAGATAAACATACACACGCACACACTATTAGCTGACATTTACTAATAATCAGATTATTTAAAATAGCAGAAAGTTTTGAGCACTTGTCACGCCCTCCAGCTAATGGGAAAATCGTGTTTTTTGGGCCTACACTTAAGTTGTCTAATTCATTTATAATTATAATTAACATATTATTATGCTTATTAGTTAATGGTTTATGGGGAGACTGGTGTGGGTGTTTTGTCTGATCTTATATATGTGTGTGTGAGTGTGTAATTTGAGACTGTGGCAACTTGTTGCTTAAAACAAAGGCACAGTTGTGAGCCCTAAAGCAATTAATTCGTGTTAAGCTTTACGGATACAACTTTCTGTAAGTTTCTAAGAAAGCTATAAGTCCCAATTACATCAGCTTATATTGCCTTTTAAACACACTCAACAACAAGCCAACAGTTAATCAAACTGGGAGAGCTGGTGCCCTCATAGCTGCCATGTATAAAATTTGGTTCGGTTTTGACAAATTTATGATCTTTTTGAGACATAATTTTTACATATTTATATACACGTATGTACAGTTGATCAATGTTATGCCAAAGTATATTACTGCCAACAAAATATACATTTCTTATCCCTATTGAAACTTTAGCAGTTGATCAATAATTTGTCAATTGGAGGGATATATCTTTACAAACGTGTCTTTTATTATTATCGGAAGTCGATATGTGGCAGTTACCAATAAATAAACTTGATATGCGTGTGGCAAACGACTACGTCTATTCTAATTTGAAGTCTATAGCTCATATAGACGCTGGAATCGGCTTGTTCATACTAAATCGGCTTGACTAGTGATAAAAATTAAGAATATCTATAGTTTAGAGTCGAAGATGCTTCCTTCTGCATGCACAATATAATTTCACCACTTAGTCACTTACTTACAGCTAAAAGCTACAAATATTTTTTATATCTGCAAAGTATTTTATAGAAAATTGTATGTATTTTCTTCATATATATTTGAGATTATTAATTAAATTTTTAGCACGCTTACATTTGATTGGTCAGTAAAAGTGAATAACGTTTTTATTTATTATGTGGATTTATGCAACCAATTTGCTAGTCGGCAAATATAAATACATGTAACAGAGCGGCTCAAATACACTTACACACACACACACACACACACACACGTACATATACCCACAAAATATGAGCATGGCCAATAATTTATATCACATTTGCCACACGTAACAAATAACGGAATTCTATTAAATAAATTGAATGTGTGACAGACAAGTGGGGAAGTCTCACAAGAACAGAACTAAAGTCAAGAATCGACAACAATACAGAATCTCAGTTACACAACCACTTACACACTCACTCTCTCTCTCTCTCTCTCTCTCGTTATCTCTCCCTATCTCTGTCTCTTCCCTGTATGCTATTATGTCTCGATCATGCTATCTCACTCGTGCAGTCGCCGGGGAGCATATCAGCAGGAACATATTTGCGCACATAAAAATTCGATAAGCAAAAATGCCCATAAATCGAAATAAGCCTAACCAAAAAGTCAAATGCCTTTTCATTTTGTTTGATTGTTGTGCAGCACACACACACACACACATACACACATGCACATAAAGACACACATAAACACATACATCTCCATGTTGCGCCTTTTGACGTCTGTCAATAATTTCTTACCTGCAGCTTGCCACAAGCAATGTGTTATTCATGTGAGTGTGTTTGAGTGTATTTGTATTGAGCTCAAATTGAATTGTTATTTGTAGCTGCTGCTGTTTACACGTGGCTTTTGTGGCGCATAACTTTCTTGTGGTTTATTAATAACAATAGCTGCCACACAAAATGAGTGGGGTTCAGAACGTGTTTATGCTCCAAATGAAGTACTTTAGATTCAATTATATATGCGATATTTGGCAACAGAATTCAACCATGAATAGCAACAACGTCTGCACAGTGAAAAAAATCGATAATAATCCACTGTGAGTGAAATTACTAAAATCTATTGTTTTCATATTATTTCATGTCCGATTTTGGTAGTACGAAGTAGGATTTAAAGATTAAAAAAAAAATTCTATGAGCTCTTGTTACAAGTGTAGTTTGAATATGCGTTACAAATAATTTTGCTCTGCTATATAAGCTATGAATAATAGTCATTCGTGACTAGCTCAAACTCTATCTTGGTGACACATATTTCTCACTGTGTTCCAGCAGCCACAGATGCTACTCAAGTGATGTTTACTTAACGCAACCTCCAACACAGGCAAAAGGTAAGAGAGAGAAACCTTTAAATAATTTCATTTTAGGAGCGAAACCAGATTCAGCAAACTCTTTTAAATGGCCTCTTCATGGCTGGCATTCTGCATTTAAATAAATTGGATGATACGATACACAATGTGGCATCCACAAATCAGATTTGTGGCAAGCGACAAGAAACACTCAAGCACTCACCGCTGAAAAATCAAAAACAGAATACAAATTTAATACTGTGAAAGGATTCGGTTGCATAAATACATATATATTCAAGTGGTCAGTGACTTTGACAGCCGCTGCCTGCCAGAATTGTCTGCCGCAAATGTTTATTAATGATCATTACATTATTTATCAGATTTATTCAGTTCTGCTGTTTCACGCCACCCAGCGAGTGCAATGTGATTTACTTTTTAGCCTACCCCCTCCTTCCACGTAAAAGAAAACAACAACCAACCACTAAGCAGCGTTTGGCTCTTGGCTCTTGGCTCACATTACTCATACGCCGCATTGTGCGTCCCCAATCAATACTTGGCAATCAGTTGACGGCTTACAGCTGTAAGCAGCGACATGGACCAATGACCAGCCAAGTGGCGACAACAAATCCCTGTTAATGTGCAGCAGCATTCAATGACCCAGAACCAATAGTCCACTAACAAGGAAACCAGACTAGCGATGAGCCACATTTTCAATAGGAAACAAACACAACACAATGAACAAAATGAACACAATGAACGGCTATTAATTTGACCAAGAAAATAAGAAAAGTAACTTGAATACGAATTTTTCACTCATCAGCCGATTTGACTTATACATTTTATCTATGATTATTCTGTGATTCAGATAGTTGTTGTCTATAAAACAATACGTGTTAAATGAGTAAAGGTCTTTCGGTTTAATACAGAAGCGCATATCGTGTTAAATCACGACACGCACCCATCCCTAAACGAGACACAATGATGACACCCAAACTCTCGACTCGGGCTGTAATCGAAACCGAAATTCTTAACATGTTAACGCCCCAAACAAAGACAACTTCGCGTCGCCCCAAATCCTTTGAGAAATTAGTTGGGAACCCAAATGGATGAGAGTGCAGTCCAAGAGCTCTTGGCTTCTTCACTTAGGCATTTATCGGCTGTGGCTGTGCTGTTAGCGATTTAATAAGCTTGATTCAGCTGCTCTTTGGGCTTTAAGGTGACTAGCTTAACACTCATTTACAGTTTGAATATATGTATAAATAAGTATACGAGTATATATGTATATATTTAAGGCAAGAAAAGTGGGCCACAATCAAAATCCCCGTCAAGCAGCGCCTACGTAAACAATCCAAATTGCCTCACAAATCCGACGAATTAAAAAGACGACTGCGTAGGTTTAGACAGGAGGTTGGACTGCATAAAAAATCGTCCATTAAAAATTGCCATTGCCACACGCACATAATGGGACTTGCGTCAAAGACTTCATGCCACTCCAAATCTTAGGGCGCGCAATAAAAACTCAATCTCCCCTGACGTCAACACAAGCGACAGACTTCTTCCTTGGGACTCTTCTCATCTTGCCATTTACCACACAACTAGACACACACACACACACACACACAGAGACAGTTATAGTATAGTTGGTGCAAACTGAAAGAAACTTTGTCATTGGTTTTGCTGGTAAATTGCATGCGGTTGGCCAAAAGAAGATAACCAAAAGAAAAGGAAAGCTCTTAAATTACGAGCACTGTGTCGAGCTGTATGTTTGTGGTGCAGTGTGGTGCTGGTGCTGTTGGTGGTGCTGGTGGTGCTGGTGGTGCTGGTGGTGCTGGTGCTACGGTGTGGTCTTATGTTTTGCTGTCAATTTGCTGCAGCATTTAACTGAATATGCTGCTAATGAAATACAGTCAAAGGACACAAGTCAAGCAAAGGCTGAATTGAATTACAGCTAGCCAAATGCAATTACATCCAACTAAAATAAACAGAAGTTGCATTCTGTGTTGTCCTAGACGCAGCCTACACTGAAAAGTATCAAATAGTTTGTAAATGGTAAGTGCAAGTGGTTTTTTTTCAATGCCAGAATGGTTGTAGATATTTAATTGTCGACATTTTCGCACTCAATGTAAGATTTATATATCTTTATTTTAAATATTTACTGATTTGTTGAACTGTCAACTTGCTTGCAGAACATCCTTGTACATCAAAAGTTGAGTAAAACTCTGCCGAAATTGAAGTCGTCATTTTTTTCCCGTGTGTATAACTTGCAACAACGGTCAAATTAGAAAGTAGTCGCTTGCAACTCTGTTTCGACTCAATCAACTCTCATTATAGGCAGAGTTGCAGCTGGTGTCTCAATTACAAATAAAATCAGCCTGCTAAGGGCCAAGTAACAAAAAGCATCAAATTCTAAACAAAAAGTAGCAAGCAGTTTAAGTAACTGCCATTAAATCATTAAAGCCATAAAGAAAGCCAAAAGTGAAATGGCAAAATTGTTGAAAAAGTTAACACCTGTTGGACCTGCTTTTTTTTTACTCGTTGTTGTTGTTTCCCTTAATTGTGCTTCTTGGCCAAGCTGTGACTTCGACTCTAATTTAATTATCGATAAAGCCAACCCAAAGTAATAGTCATGTTTTTTCAGTCACGAGGGGGCCCTTGTGTAAATATTTAACTTAATTCAGGGAAGCGTTTTATGCCATCAGTGGAAATTTTTTGACGGCTTTACTTGTGAGTCAAGTATGGTGTGTGCTGTGTAATAGGTAAACATAAACTGGTGTATCGCACAAATAACTACAAAAATTAAACAAAATATTAAGAATTCTTAGAAAATTATAAAATCAGATTCTTGATATAAAAAGACTTTAAAAATAGGGTAAGTTGTTTTTTTTTAGTTATTTTTTTAATAAAGAAAATTGCATTGCAGTCAAAGATTTCGATAAGAATCTAGGAATATATATTTATATTATATTATATTTATACACTGACACCGAAGATATCATCTGTGCAATGTCCGATAAAGCCACATATATTTTAAGGCTACACTCACCAAAGTTGATTGGTAGGTCGTTGGCAATGTCGTTCAAAGATCGACATATCCCCATCTCCACAGTCTCCAAGCCCAAGCAATTTAAGAGCTGCTGTTACTAAACTTAATGAAGATTACCAGGGAACTCTTCCAAATTTGTTTCAGCCACAACCACTCCTACCCCAAAAATTGGATGATAGATATCTAGGAAAATCCACTCTGTTATATGGCACCAGTTGTCAGATGGTGTAACATATTGGTATCAGAGAATTTCGCACTCAGTTATGTCCGACTGCAACGTATTTCAATATTTTTCTTTTTTTGATATGATTTTTACAGCAAGTCGTTGGCTTCACTCACAATTTGTGTCTATGAGTGTGTTGCTTCACTTATAATTGAATTCGCTGACTTAATACGCTGAGCATTAAGAAAGTAATTACGCGCATTATGGCAACCACATTGTCAGGCAGTACAGTTTCAGTTTTCAGTTCCACTCCTATACCCAGTTGCCATGACAATGGAGGGGAATGACGTGAGTCTCTATTGCTTTTGTGCATTTGCGAAACTGAGTGCACATTACACACAAACGAGATGGACAACAGCTCGAAATAATAAAATTAATGACAACCACTGAAAAATGTATGACGACTACTCAAAGAACACAACAAGCTAATTGATATCCAATAAGCCGTCTCTGAGATACAACAAGGAAATGTAAAGGGTCCTTTAACGCTTATGCCATATTTTTGCTCTTTCAGTTCGTCGATGTATATTAATTAACTTTAAAAGAATTAAAGTCTATTCTACTACTTGGAGTTTAGCATTGTGATTGAATTAGTATACAACATTAAATAACAGCACGTCTTTAAGCCATTCCACAGCGGAGTCCAGACTATATCATGGCAAGCTCACGTGACTTCAAGAATCCTTAGATGTATCTTATCTTCTCGCATGCGAAAAAAAATTAGGATTATTACAATCAGAAAGTCTGTAAACGTTGACTATTACATTATTTGACTATTCTATTATTCTATTGAAATGTATGGTTAGTTTTACCTAGATGCCTTAGTAAAGATGAACTATAAAACAAATCAGACGCAGCTATGCGGTTTTATCGACTTACACTTTCAGAAATATTGCTTTTGGCGATTTTGGCGTCTTTGAAGGATATGCCAATAACATACCAAACAAATTAAGTGACTTTAACTTTAAGATTGTGGAAGATTTGTGGTTTTGTCGATTTGCGATTATCGATTTAGACAAGTAGTTTAAAGAAGTTCGAAAAAAAAACTTGAAAGTCAACATGACGAACATTATATAAAACAGATATACTACTGTATCTTCGTCAGCACAATAGAAACAACAACCTGCGGGCTAGAAAGTTAACACAAAGCACTGCCAAAAATCAAAATCAATCACAAAAAAACACGCAAAGAGACAATACGCAAACTGCGAACATTAAATAAAATGAAAAATAAAATATTCAGTGAAATGTCAAGCATAAATTTTGACAATGAGCTGGTGGCGCAATTTACACAAAAAATAATCAAAATTCAAAGCATAAAAAAAAAATAATAAATTTAAATCGAATAAAATGTGAAGTAATGTTGCCAGGCTTGATGGCAGACAGATGCAAGCTCTGCGCACGGATTCAGTGCTAACTGCACTTAGAGAAAATTAAATAGAACCAGAAAATAATATCCCTATTTCAATAGCGCTTTTGCTATCCCCATAATGCGACATAAGCGATTTTGAAAAAAATGCATTCTTAAATTCCAAATAAACTAATTAAGCCAAGAATTTAAGTTTTTAAGTGAGAACTTATTCAAAGTATACAAAAGCGTCAACTGCGAAATCCAGAATATTTCATTAAAATTTTTCAGAAAAAAAATCTATTGGAACACTTTACTTTGACAAAGCTATAGTTTAGTTTTTGTTGTTGTTGTAACTATTGGTTTTGATTTGACAATGCCCTGCCACTGGCAAACTCAAACAAGAACGTGCCAAAACCACACAAACACACTCTATATCAATAGTCAGCCGATTGAGGACACGATATGTTGGCTGCTACGCAAAGGGCGACGGCATTTCAAAAGTTTCTTGCCATCTGGCAGTTTTTCTATGGCACTCAACATTTTTGCTACTTCTTTTTGCAAGGTATTTCTAAGAGAGACTTTTAAATCGAAATTTTAAAGGTATTGCATTTTAATTAATTCAGTCAGTTACAGATAGTAAAACTAAATAGAAAATTGATGAAAATACGTTGAAGAAATATGACGTGTCAGTGACAAACTACAAAAGGCGTCTAAATGCACTAGACACTCTTTTAACAATGATTCATGCGCAGTAGCAATCGTTGCCTGGCCGTCCGTCAGTTGGCTGCTAGCCAACTGACAAAGCCAACAGACTTTCGGCCAACAGCAACCGCCATTGGAAAGCGTTGGTTTCCAGGGAACGTGTTGGAATTTGAAACCGAACAGAACAGAATGGAACGGAATAGAATGGAACGCAACAACAATAAACGAATAAATGCTCCCAATTGCATAATACAAATGTAATCTAGTTTTATCTGTCTAAAATTGGAAATAAACTTTTGATTATGTTTATGTGTCTGTTCAAGAATAAATCAAATATATGTATCTACAGAGATTTTTAAACCTTAGCTAAATCCCTTTGGTATTTCTTGCCAGCTAGTTTTCTGTAACCACAACTTGCCACCAATCACCTGTTGCTTTCATTCGTTGCCCCATCGCCGAGGGCTTTAATTAAAGTCGGCGCCTTCGCATTCAACTTTTGCGTTACTTTGGCAAAAAGTTTAACTCGCCGGCGGCTCTAAGCCGCTGCGGACAAGCTTTGATTCCAAATGACAGTTGTCGGTCTATAGGTTGTATAAAATAAATTACATAATCCACTTCACTGACGTTTGTCAAAGTCGACCCATCCAGCGAAACCATAGCCAAAAGAAAAGAAATCTTAAGCCATTATATTCAATGCGACATTTGCCATGATGCCCAAAACAAAATTGGTCACTTCAAGTTGAAGGACAAATACCAATGCTAATTTTATGTTGCCAATAAAATTTAATGAATAACTCCACAAAAAAAAATATTTTTAAAACAAATCATTATCAATCAGGAGATTTCAAGGCTTATTAAAATGTTAGTTGTAAGCTTCTTACCAATATCATCTTTTCCTTATAAGTACGCTAGAATGAATTGCAAATGTTTATAGTTTTAATCGAATACTGTGATTTATGAAATCTATTAAGCTGCATTATTTGCTAGCTAATAGCGCTAAGCAACAACTATATTTGTATAACAAATCATTAGACTAGACAAGATTTTATTTGAGAAAACTGTCTAATCTTATCTTCTACGGCAGCAAAAGATGGAAGCTGTATACAGATATAAAGTTCCTAATCACCTTTGTCAACGTACACTCAAAGCCTTTTAATTAACTGAAACCGTAGTTAGTTAAAATGAAAGAAAAGAAACATTGCTGGCAAACTTAATTGAGGGTTGTGTGTAGTGTCATTCGAATTGTAAAGTTGTAGGTAAAATGTGTGCACAAAGTTGGTTAAAATTGTAACGCAACAATGCGCATTACAAGGTATTACAGACAAACCCCATCGACATAGAGAGAGAGAGAGAGAGAGAGAGAGAGAGAGAGAGAGAAAGTCAGATTTTACAGCGCAAAAAGCATAAATAAATATGGAATATGCTTATAGAATATCTGTCTGCCCATTGTTGTGCGCTAATGACACTTTTATAACTTTTTATAGATTTTTCACACTTACTGTGAACTTGTGCCATTTATCGTAGCAACAACAACAGCAACGCCAACAATCCTTTTGGTAAGCAACGAAAACGTAGGAACGCTTCGAGTTCTGTCGCCGATTTTGCCCTTTTCAATCCTTGGCTTCCCTTTTTTTTTGCAAACTTATTTACGAGAATGTGCGGAAGACGTTGCTCGACACCCATTCTGATCCAAACACAAATAGTACAAGCGCATATACTGTTAAAAAGAATGTCTTATAGGTTAAGTTTGTTTATTCGTGAAAATTAAAAAGAAAATGTATAAATTAATCCATTTTTTTAAGCCATTTAAGTTCTGTTACAAAATTATTAAAAGCATTCCACGCTTGAAGTACACCTACCCTTTTTTCTCTGTGTACTTCTTTCACATATGTCTAGCAGATGCCCTTAGATAGGGAAGATGGTTGGTTGTGCGTACGCCGCGTATACGCAACGTGGCGCATACAAAACAAGGCAAAACCCATTGCCGCTCCAGAATATTGCAACAAATCCCAAATGCCAGGCATGAACAACTTTTAAACTTACCCAAAACACACGCACATAATATGTTTGAACAGCGCCTTTGTATCTATGTGTGTGTAGGGGTGTGTATGGGTGTCTGTGTGGCTTGCCTTATAAACATTGATGCGTGCCAAGTTAAATTCAAAGAGATATAAATTGCTTGCCGAGCCGAGCTGTTTTCATATGGTGTGGGGAATGAGCAAAATCAAAAGCAATCACGTTGATATTTGCACAGCACGGCATACGGATTATGTTTTAGTTTTCATAGCCAAATAGCTGAAAATCTAGGAATCGTTATCTTGATTTGATGATGCGTGAAGTATTTAGCCTGCTCAGCAAAATAATCTTGAAAGACTTAACACAATGCTTAAAATGCAATTCATATAAAATTGTGCTTATCACCTATTTTTGGTTAATCCAGTCTTAAATTAGATTAATGTCAAACAAGTTTGTAACATATATAAATCAAGCATACAAATATCCCAATTATTATTTTAAATATTTCTTAACTAGTTATGACAAGTTTCAAGTTTTCTCCAAGCTATGTGAATGAAGATGGCTTTTTATTTATAGTCGATCGCAAAAAGGACTTACTTAAATTTAAATTTATGCAATACTATCCCAACAAGATTGAGGCAGCTATTTACCAAATGCCTCAAGTATCTGAAGTTTGTGTATTTGGTATATGGAATAAGATCAGTGGAGACAAAGCTGTTGCAGCTGTAGTTAAAAGACCAGGCACTTAATTAGAAGCAGATGATGTTGTGGACTATGTGAAACAAGATTGCCTTGAAAAACATAAATAATTAAACGGCGAAGCAATCATTGTTGGCGATCTAAAACGGTCTGCAAATGGAAAGTTGAATCGGGCTGCCAATAAAACACATTTTATGGAACTTAAGAGTTTGAGGGAAATTTACTGGCGCAAAAAATAATAGTCAACGAAAAGAAAATTACTTTTCTCTTTCTCACGTCCACCTGATTGCACATGTACGAACAATTCTGATCAAGAATTAGGGGATTAGAGACATAACTAGAAGACCCTCTTTTAATACATTTCTAATTTCAACAGAGCTAAATTATGAATTAAACTTTCGTATTTCATTCCGGAACTAAATAGAACAAAGCTAAGATGCGTAGTATTTTCCAGTCAGATACACTTCATTGTATCACTTTTTTCAGTCGAATAAAATATTCATTCAATTGAACTTCCACCTGAGTTGTTTTGAAAAAATAAATATATATGATAAATCATATATCCCATGCAATGTTTGATTTTATGGTAATTAATTATTTGAATTGAATTGTCTCTCTACAATAGCAATAAATAATTAAGAGTTTCATTATTGCTTTGATTAACGTGTTGTTTATATGCCTGGACTCCCAATAGCATAATTGACCAGGAACCGGATTAATTTATTCCCATTGATTCACAAATATTTATAATTGTTTTTAAATAGAGCTGTGAACCGAGGGATGTTATAAATAATAACTTTAAGGTAGCAAGTTAAGCAAATGTCAAAGTTTGCAACAAAATAAAACAATGTCAATAGGATTTGCGGCAGGAGCTTGTGCTGGTAATTACCGCTAACGAACAGGCGGCGGCGCGTGTGCTACATGAAACAATGCCACAGGATATTGACACACACACATACACACTTACAACATCTGCACGAGGACAAAAACAACCCGCATTGCTGAGTGAGTCTGACCATTGTCATCAATACCAGCAAAAATGCAACTTGTAAGCTGACAACAAAAGTAAAACTGTTACAAAAGTTCACATAGATACAGCAACACATACATATATACATATATACACTCAGAGAATGAAATGATAATGTTGTGCTAATATTAAACATTGTCAAAATAAATCGTTGGAACCAAATTCTTATTTAGCAATATTTTTTGTTTTTCTGAAGTTTTGAAATATAAGGCAGTTCTGTATAAGTTCAATTTAATTTTTCTTTCTTGAAAAAATTAAAATTAAAACTTTTACTAACATTTTTTGCAATTAATTCTCGACTTGATATTGCATTATTCTTAGAGTGTGCAAACTGGTTGCACAACACCTAGACACACACACACACACAGAGATCCTTGTGTGAACAGCTAAGCCAGAAATGGGGGCAACAACAAGAACTGCACCCAACGAAACCTGGTAGCAACTGCTTCCGCTTGAATTTAATTCCAATTGAATTGCGCTCAACAACGGCTTCCATTCCATCATTCGCGCACAATTGTGTGTGTGTGTGTGTGTGTGTGTGTGTGTGTGTGTATGGGCAATCGTGTGTAAATCGAACGGTGGCATTTTATTTAGGTGGACCCAATGCTCAGACACACACACACACACACACACACACACAGACGTTTAAGCATTCTGTCTAACTTTAAAATATAAATGAAAATGAATAATAATAAAAATAATATGTGGCGCTATACTGAAATGATTTTTGCTCGATGGCAAACCACAACACAAAAGCAAAAACCAGCATAAAAGAGCCACATAAAAGGCGCCAAATGAACAAAAATTGAATATGTTGAAAACAAATGGATGCATCTGCTCATAGCAATACTACTTTTCGATGGGTAAAACTTTTTAAAGGCCAATCAAATAAATTTCTGAGCTCACTTGATACACAATATTTAATAAATTCTACATTCCTTAAAGGGTTCAAAATAAAATCAATTAAATTACTAAACAAAACAAAAACATTGTCCAGCAGATGTTTTTTTGTTGTTGTTTTTTTCATTTTTTGCAAATGAAATGTGCTGCGAGCAAATTAGACAACTGAAATTTCCAGATTTAATGATGGAGCGAGGAGATTAATGCATAACGTAAAAGAGGAAAATGAATTAAAAATGGAATGCCCAAAATGCCAAAAGCGAACGAATGAAAATTGTAAAGTTTTCACTCAAGTGGATTGTTGTTGTTGTTGTTGTTGTAGCCCCATCTACATTTCTTTAGCTAGTGCACCGTTAATAAATTGTACGCCCCAAGTTTACTTAAGCAACGAAGTCCAGGACCCAAATGCATAAATCACACGCAACTTTCACGGCGGGAAATAGGTTGGGTAGTTGAGGGGGTTGTGGGGTTGACCGGAAGGAATCCTCATTGTCGTCACTGCGGGAAATGTATTTTCTGTCCAATTTTACGCTTTCAACTTTGGTCATTAGGTGGCTCAAAACCTTTTGCATGAATTCTTTTATTTCGCTTTTTGCTACTGCCTGCTAAATTGCAGTTACTCACTTATTTACCTTAACCTCAACCTCACATATCAGCATACCCTAATTTTAATGAAATTTGCCAAATGTAACCCATAACACAATCAGATCACCGTAAAGTCTAAAGGATTACTGCTGACAACAGGTCCGCACTGGTTTGGTTTGAGTTCCGACTTCTGAGTAGGGCAATTAAATAGTTGCAACTACGATCTCAAACCGATTACGGTTTAAACATATACGGAGTTAATGTGGTATTGTGAAGGGTAAGGACGACTTATATCTGTTGATTTTATTGTAGATAGGGTCACCATTGCTTAGCATAAATTGCCTATATAAGGTACTGAAGCTGATTTTAAATCTGCCTTGTAACCAATTATTCGACCATTGATCCGCATAGTTGAGTAAATATTGAAATTATAGGGAATAGGCTCTAGAAGCTAGCACAGAAATTCTACAACATCCATATGTAATTGTTCCACTTATGTTCATATTAATCAATTAGTTACATATGTAAATCATAGCTCTAAGTATTGAAGTAATCAAAAATCAGTTTGATTTTGAAAAAACCCACTCCAAAAATTCATATATAACATATTAACAACAGCCACCTATATTAATAAACAAGTTGGAAAAGATGAACAAGCCTAAACTCTTAACTAAATTATTACATAAGCATTAGAAGAAATAAGAAAAATAATAAATGTTAAAATGTTGCTTACGTTGTTTGAAGAACGTCGCCAATGAGATACGAGTACTAACGAAATTTGGTGACTCTATCTTTAAAATTTTAATACTTTCCCACGGCAGAATGTTCCCAGTTTGGGGTGCCGGAAAGAGTTGCGCTCAAACAGATGGCCAGGCAGACAGCCAATCTGACGTATCAAAGAGAATTAAATATAATAAAGAGCTAACGTTCCGCTCTTTAGTTTCGAAAACACATTATTCACTTGGTAGCAATTTCAATAAAATACAAGAGTTCTGTAGTCGAGTGAGCTCGACTACGATTTACCCTGAATCCAATATCTATTCCATTATTATTGGCAAATTTCCCTTTAAAAAGACTTACATCAAAATGTGGGAGAGTCTGCAAGTGCGCTCTGCCAACAAACACGTGAATATTCATACATACAAACATATACACACATACATACATACACGCAATCGTAACGGTGTAACGGGGCTCTGCAGCATAGACACAATAACATTTTTACGCTCGCAGCTCGATTATCATGCCATTTCTTTCTCACACATGCGTTCGCATATTTGAGCAGCTGCTGATAGAAATGAGATCAATATGAGAATATATTTTCGACTATAGCTTGGGTGGTTCTTTTCCGATCTTAATAAAATTGGCAGTTGATTAATAATATGCTTATACATATTATGTATTAATTAGAATATTCTGACTTTAAGATTGTAGAATTTATTGCTATCGGAAATTTAAATGTATCGATAATCGATAATCGAGAAATGGAGGCAGTTATCTATAAAATAAAGCAAACTTGATCTGCACCAGGTGTACGAGAACCTACGAGGTGTGTTCAAAAAGTATCGCGAATTTTGAATTTTCGCGGGTTACGTATAATCGAATTTCGATTTTTTTGTAGCGTTATGTTGGTACTCATGTCTCTCACTTATGCCGACAAGCTCGGCCATTTTGAATGTTCACTTAATTGTTGACAGCTGCTTTGCTTGCACGTGTTTTGGATCGTCTTCGATTTTTACCTATTCAAAAAAATGGATCAAAGAACCTGTATCAAATTTTGTGTGAAAATCGAAATTAACTGCGCGGATGCATTCCGAATGTTGATTGTGGCATACGGAGAAGCTACCTTGGACCGAAGCAACGTTTATCGGTGGTACAAAATGTTCTCAGAAGGCCGAGAAGATGTGAACGACGAAGAGCGTGCCGGACGCCCGAGCACTTCAACAACAGACGAAAAAATTAATGGAGTGGAGAAAATGGTATTAGCCAATCGTCGAATCACCGTTAGAGAAGTTGCTGAGGAGCTAGACATATCGATTGGCTCATGCCATTCGATTTTTATCAATGATTTGGGCATGAGACGGGTCGCCGCGAAATTCGTACCAAAATTGCTCAATTGCGACCAAAAACAGCATCGCATGAACATTGCTAATGAGATGTTGGACTCTGTCCGCGACGACCCAAATTTGCTCCAGAGGGTCATAACTGGTGACGAATCGTGGGTTTATGGTTACGACGTGGAAACCAAAGCTCAATCATCTCAATGGAAGCTGCCGCACGAACCAAGACCGAAAAAAGCGCGCCAAGTTCGGTCGAATGTGAAAGTTTTGCTGAGTTCTTGCCACAGGGTAGAACGGTCAATAAGGAATATTACCTGCAAGTTATGCGCAATTTGCGCGAAGCAATCCGTCAGAAACGCCCGGATTTGTGGAAGAACAAAAATTGGCTTTTGCACCACGATAACGCCCCTGCTCACACATCGTTGCTTGTGCGCGACTTTTTGGCCAAAAACAACACACTAATGATGCCGCAGCCACCGTATTCCCCAGATCTGGCCCCCTGTGACTTTTTCTTGTTCCCTAAACTGAAGAGGCCCATGAAAGGACGACGTTACGCTAAGCTTGACGAGATAAAGACGGGATCGAAGGAGGAGCTGAACAAGATAAAAAAAAAAGATTTTTTGAAGTGCTTCGAAGATTGGAAAAACCGTCGGCACAAGTGTATAATATCTCATGGGGATTACTTTGAAGGGGACAAAATAGATATTCATGAATAAATAAATAATATCTGAAAAAACACAAAATTCGCGATACTTTTTAAACACACCTCGTACATACTTAATGGGGTGGGGTTGCTTCGCTCTGCCTGTGACATAGATTTGCACAAAACCATTATACCCTTTTACCCATTTCTAACGGGTTCAGGGTATAAAAGAGGCACCAACAGAAAGACTCACTAGCTATCTCATTTGATATTACGCGACGAAAACCGTTGGATATTTGTTTTCCCCTTTGTTCTTTCACATGATGTAGGTTGGCAAAAATTCCTCAACTGAACCCTACACGAGGGTGCCGACTGGTAATAGCATTACAGTGGTCCTGCAAGGTACCGATGCTAGGTAAGACTCGTGCCCCGAACCTCAGACATGAACTGTTTTCCATAGTCTTGTCCCTGGGAAAGGACCGAGTCATGGTTGGAGGTATGGGCCGGACTAAGGCGGACTAAGGTGTAATGCGACCTATGCCGATAGTCAGCCAGGCTGGGGGCCCACAAATAGCCCAGTCTTCTACGGAGCATATGGGATACCTGGCGACCTCCGATATTAATCAGCCTTGCCTGCACATCGCGGATCTCTGTGCAAGTGGACATTTTTTCTCCGCAACTCATGGGAATCACAATGCATTCCAATTCAATTAAATAATTCAAAAAGGGTCCGGTAGTCTAACAAACCCGGCAGGGACCAATCCCAAATATGTAGCGGCCAAGCCTGGCCAAAGCGGAAACACGACAAAAGTTGCGGAAAAGCCTGTTTGTCAAGCCAGTGGTGAGGGTGCAGCTGGTAAGAACCCCGACCCATCCGACTCCGTGGTGGGAAGGCAAAGCACTTGTGCAACCAACATGCCAGCCGGAGCGGGTGCAAAGGGCGAACTACCAATTACAAGCGCTGCGGCTAAAAGGTTCACATACGCCGACAGAGGAAATGCCGCAAACATAAGGCTAACCCACCAACCGAATGGCAGAATAAGGTGGTGTGGGCCAGGAAGGTGCTGCCAAACTTTTGCGAGGCACTACCCAATAAAGAGCAGAGCCAGGCAAAACGGCAACGCTCGCAGGAAGCCCATGGACCCGTTGCAAAGCGGGCCAAGCAGGGAAGGTCCTTTGCTGTAATTGCCAAGGAAAGAATCCTAATAGGGATCCTTGGCAAGGGCAATAAGGACGGTAGCATCCCGAAAAATCAGTGGAAGTGGGTGGAAGAAGCCCCCGCTGTCCACGGCTTGAAAATGTTGAGCAAGGTGCCTGGGCCACCACCGGTATGTAGAGATGCCGGGTGGTACCAGGGTAACACTAAGGTCATCGCATGCCAGGATGCTCGCTCGGTAGAGCTTTATAAAGCTGCAGTAGCAGAGATTGGCGAGGTCTACCCGGGAGCGAAGCTGGTCGCTGTCGACTGGAGCGAAGTCCCGAGTATACCTTGCGCACGCATCTGGATCCCGGCCTCTTCAAGGAGGGTGGTGAATATTGAGGCCACCGATGGGCCAACCAACCAGGCAGTGCTGATCCTCAACAAGGAATCGCTGGCCCCCATCGAAGCCGCCAAAGGCGAGCTCAATTTTGACTTCGGCTACCGTTAAAGAATACAAATCGGATGCGCGGGCCGGAGAAGACCCTGCTGTCTGTAACAAAACGGCTGAACAGATCCCTCCTACGGAGATCGGAGCAACCGATGAGAGGCTGGATCCCGGTTACACGTCGGACACATCGACTTTGACTCTTGGCCTTGAGGCCTTGTGTCACGAGTTAGACGAGAACGGTAGTGAGGGTGGAGTCTCCGGATGTGCTTGAGACTACGGCAGATAAACCTTCACCATAGTAAAGCAGCATCCGCTGCTCTGATGCTCCGCCTGGCTGGAGGCGGAGACGACATAATACTAGTCCAAGAACCTTGGGTGAATGGAGGAAAGGTTTGCGGACTAGGTAATAAAGATTTTAGTAGCTAGAAATGAAGGTAAAAAGCGCACCTGCATCTTAACGAAAAAACATCTAAGTATTTTTCTGTTTCATCATTTTAGCAATGCCGACATGCCTATATGGCCTACGATAGCGCCGGCCCGCCACCAGACGAGATAACAAGATCCCTCGTCCAGGAGTGCCAGAAGCACAGGATCGGCCTAGTTATAGGCTGCGACGCCAATGCTCACCACACTCAGTGGGGGAGCACGGACACAAATCCGAAGTATGCCTCTAGCTACCTGTAAGCTTAACATCAAGGGGGAGAACATGACAGGGGGGGTCATGCAGAAAATGCCAAGATGCCACCTGTGCCCGTATAGCACACCAGACATGGCCAATCATCAATTCTAAGCGCAGCAAAGAGCTGTGCAGTCTGAGTCGGACAAACTGTTCTGCAGTTTTCCGGGCTCTAACGGGGCACTGGCTGGTCGGCATTCATGCCAACAGACTCCCGGCGCCATACAATGACGTTTGCAGAAGCTGCACAGAGGAAGAAGAGGTGGAATCTCCGGAACACTTCTTCTGCCTCTGCCCAGCACTTGCCAGGAAAAGGCTGACAATCCTGGGAAACTACTCCCTAACTGGTTTATCGGAGCTCCGAGTTATGAGACCGGCCAAGATAGTGAAATTCATTAACGCATCTGGCTGGGCAAATGTTTGACTTGTTAGAATGCTTTGGAGGCACGACTGCAGGAGAAAATCCCTGGGTCCCATTCGGTATTACAACGGGCGTTAAACGTTAGATTTTCGATTGCATTAATGTACCCAGTTATAAAGGAGCCGTTTGCGAGCAAATAACGTGAAACCCTTAAGGGCAAGCCTTCTGGGAAAGACAGACTGAAATTGACAGATATTATTAAATATAGTGGAGGGTAATCACGAAAATTTTGATCAGATCCAGAAACCAGTGTCAATGTTTCACATTTAATGAGTCACCTGGACTAGATCTAAGAAATCAACTTAATAACAGGAAAAAAACAAAAACAAAAAAAATAACTAAATAATAAAATACAATTTTTGACCTGACAAACACACATATACACACATATTAGAAAATAATATAACATAATTAATCTATGTACAGTGTCTCACAGTTCAAATGGAACAGCGCCTAGCAAAAAATTTAAAGTGCTATAAGGTTTAAACAAAAAAACAAACGCAAAATGTTTAAATGCCAATTTGTTTTATGTTATATCACGTTTGAAAAGGAAACTTCAGTTTTTATTAAAATATTAATAAATTCACTAAAATTAGTCAAAAACTGAAAACATATCCAAAATACATGTCACCGTTTTTTTGGAACAGTCTTAGAAAAGTAACATATTAGGCGTATAAAAACTTAAATAAGGATGTTAATACTTAGTATGATATCCTTTAGCCTTAATAACTTCCCTTAACCTATTATTCATGGACAGTACCAGCATCCTGGTAGTTTCTGGACTGTTTTTGCTCCACTCATCCAGCAGAGCATTTTTGAGATCGGATCTGTGATTCCGGAAGTTATTTTCCAGCAGAGGCCACAAATTTTAAATAACATTTAAATCTGGAGACTGTGCCCGTGGAATTATCATGTGGGGGCAGTTCCAGATAAGCCAGGACTGTACTAATCCGGACTTATGCCTGGCTGTTGTCCTGGTCGCGGTCCTGGTAGAACCGGAAAGTACGCCGGATTCCTAGCTTCTCGGCACTTTGGGGTAAATTTTCTTTTAATATATTGAGGTACACATTGTTGTCCATTGTTGTTTCAATAAACACCAAATTTCCTCTGCCGGCTTCCGAGATAGATGCCCATACCATGACACTCCCTCCGCCGTCCTTGACTGTTGCCTTTAGGATTTTGGGATTCAGCTCAGTGTTGGACTGTCGCCACAGATAATTCCGTCCGTCTGTGCCAAAAATGTTGAATTTGGGCTCATCTTCAAATATGAATGTGTTCCAGAACTCCAAATCCTTGTCCAAGTGGGTTTTGACGAACGTCATCCCAGTCCCTTTATTTTTTTCGCTTATAAAGGGCTTCTTCCTGGTACTCGGGCATTAAAGTCATGGTTGCGCAGAACCAGGCGCACAGTTTCCACACTGCACTTTTTCCCCATTTCATCCTCCACCTGTGGAGTCAGTTTTGGAGCCGATAGCTTGGGATTTACCCTTATTTTCCTGATGATCCTCCGGTCCTCCTGTTCGGTGAAAATCTTGTTTGGTGGCTTTCTGGCCTTGTCCTCTATCCGATTTTCGTCGAAGAAGCGCCGAATGATGTTAGTCACAGTTGATTTGCTTAGATTTACCATTTCAGCTATTTGGCGATGTGAATATCCGATCTGGACGTGTTCCAGGATGAGATTCCGTTGGTCAATGGTCGGTTTGCCCATAGTCCTTGTTGGCTGGTTGCACCCGAGATGCAGGATATAACTTAACTGACTACTAAAGATTGGTCTATTTATACCGAAAATAATCAACCTGGCATAAAAAATCCGGGTTTTATGGCACCCAGGTGTCCATAACGCCATTGTTCCGAATAATATGTGATCATATATTACGGTACTTTTTTACATAACCCGTCCTAGCCGGTGAGAAAACCCCAGTTTATTGGGATCATATATTCATTATGGTGGTTAATATATGTACCTGCCATCGGCCTTTGGAATTTTTGAAAAATATTGGATAATTAGTTTATGGCAGGCAATTAAATTTTTTGCTAGGCGCTGTTCCATTTGAACTGTGAGACACTGTATGTATATGTGTACACATTTTCTGTCAGATGAGACGAGCGAATAGTTTTTAACGTGAGCGTTGCAACCTTGCTCCGATTATAACTATCGATTGCAATTGTAAAATATAATCGATAGCTGACAGTGTGTGAAAACGAAAAAGTGACAAACCAGGGTTGTTTTCTAGTGATGCTACCAAGCTACGAACAATTTTGCCTCCGTTTTTTGCATTCCCGCAAAAAAGGGTTTATACTTTTAAAAATTCAATTTTTAACTGACATTCAATATAATTAAGAATTTGGCACGATGCAAACAACACTGGAGAATTTCCAACCCGCCGAGAAAATCGGAGAAGGGACCTACGGTATTGTGTACAAGGCGTGCCACAATCGAACTGGCCAGGATGTTGCACTCAAGAAAATACGCTTGGAAGGGTAAGTTGTCACCTAACACTCACAACTAAAGTGAACGCGATGGATGGAAGATAGCAAACGACTCAAGAAATAACTTAATCCTCGATGAGTTTTTTACACTTTGACAATTGACAGCTGCTGCCGCAATCGTTATCCCTGATGTCCTTGACGAATGTCAAATGCTGTACAATGAAGCCCGGATTCTGTGTGTGCTGCGTTTGCTGATTTGCCGTACACATATATATACGTAGCACCACATGATTCGGCTTCGTGGTGCTAGCAACTCCATCGTCAGTTAGATAGATAAATCAATCAATAGATCTAACATACATAAATCCTCTAATGTTCTATTTTATGTTATCTGGTTACGCAGGGAATCCGAAGGCGTTCCATCGACTGCGATTAGGGAAATATCATTATTGAAAAATCTGAAGCACAAGAACGTTGTCCAGCTTTTCGATGTCGTCATATCGGGCAACAATCTATACATGATATTCGAGTTCCTCAATATGGATCTCAAGAAATTAATGGATAAGAAGAAGGAGGTCTTTACGCCTCAACTAATTAAAGTAACGTCCTAATTTTATTATTGTATCATATTTATTACAATTGTTGTCACAAAAATTTTGCAGAGCTACATGTATCAGATATTTGATGCTTTAGCCTTTTGTCACACAAGTCGCATACTGCATCGGGATCTGAAGCCTCAGAATCTGCTCGTTAATACGGCGGGAAATATTAAGGTATAATCTATTAGATTACTCTCAAGTATATCCTATCCCACTAACTAATCAAAACTGTTTTGCAGCTGGCGGACTTTGGCTTGGCTCGTGCATTCAATGTGCCCATGCGCGCATATACACACGAGGTAGTCACACTTTGGTATCGTGCTCCCGAAATCCTGCTCGGCACCAAGTACTATTCGACGGGCGTGGACATCTGGAGTCTTGGCTGCATCTTTGCTGAAATGGTGAGTCTCTTGTTTTCCGAACTTCCTCTCCTTAATTTTGGGCATTTTGTAGATCATGAGACGTTCACTGTTTCCGGGCGATAGTGAAATTGATCAGTTATATCGCATCTTTCGCACATTGAGCACACCCGATGAATCCAAGTGGCCGGGTGTTACCCAATTGCCGGACTTTAAGGCCAAGTTTCCCAAATGGGAGGCATCCAATGTACCCTCAGCGATACGCGATCATGAAGCACATGACCTCATAATGGTAATATTCGCAACTACAGTTGAACTTTCACAAGTACAAATAACTAATGACAATACTTACTTTAGTCAATGCTGTGCTATGATCCCAATTTGAGGATATCGGCTAAGGATGCTCTGCAGCATATCTACTTCCAGAATGTGCAGCATGTGGATAATGTGGCATTACCTGTCGATCCCAATGCCGGCAGCACGTCGCGTCTTACTCAGCTCATATGACCCGCACTAAATTATCCAGATTACCAAATGGTGGCAATCACATTATTAGTAATGCTTCTTAGAGTAAGTGCAAGAATCTACCTCAATGATGTGTGTGTAAATTGTGTAAATATAAACAGATTTAACTATAAAATACCACATATATTTAAATATGTACTTTTTTTGTTTTACAGATCTCAACTTCATTTCACACTCAGACTAACAACATACAACATCAGTAAAATACACAAATCATTTTCATATTTTAAACACGAGTGTTTATCAAAGATTAAAGATTCTTGAACAGGCGCGCAGTAAGTATATAATGTTCCTGGTGCTGACGTTGACGTGGTTTCACCTTCTCGCTTGCACCACCCACCTTCAGTTGTTGCTCGGAATGACGCTGACGCTGGCGAGTCTGTATGTCGTCTCGCATGTACGTGCCCAAAGCATTACGTGCGCTCTCCGAGAGTGTTGTGGTGGAACGATCTTCGTTAGTTATGCCCCCGACGTTGACTTCGGGTTTGCTGTCGACAACCAAAAAAGAGTCGTCTTGATATTCATTTTCATTGGCTTCTGCACTGCTGGCTACGCGTTTATTGGCCGTATTCTGTTCAGCTGCTGGCAATGCAAATGCCAAGCTGAGCGGTCGCAGTAGTGCTACCTTTTTCTTGGTATTCACTTTACCCAAGTTGTCTGCAGAAGTATATTCTGAATCCGTCTCCTCGTTAACTGCATTTTGTTCAACGAAGTACGGATGATAGTAACTGGCCGGCTGCGCGTAGTCTTGAAAATTTTGTAGGCGACGGAAACCATAGTAATCATGCGGATCATAGTAGTACAGCGATGGCATGGGTAACGTATTGCCACCGTAGTAATCATATGGATAATCAGTTTGCTCCTCTGATTCGAACACGGGACGATGCTTTTGTTGTTTACGTCGCCTACGCTTACGTTTGCTGGCAGTTGATTGCTGTGGCAGCTGCGGCTGCTCCTCCTCCTCCTCCGCCGTCGTCTGCTCATCGTTGTACAGCTCTGATTGCAGGGGCAGCGTTTCAATGATATTCGCATTGCCATTGCTGAACAGATTCACCAGCGGATTGGTCAAATTGTGAAGACCGAAATTCGGTTGCACACTGCGCAAGAAACTGTTCCACACCCGGATAAGGGGTCGCTCTGTGGTGGTTGTTCCTCTTGCTCTGCCTTGTCCGGGCAATTGGCGACGACGATTGTATCCTTCGCTTGGAATTCTGCTCTGAATAAACTCATAACCGGGATTCAAAATCTGTTGACTGCTGTTAAGACAAAAAAACAAAGATAAAATAAATTAAATAATAAGCACATAATACAGCTTTTAAATTTATGTTAGGATCGTTATAAAACTGAAAGAGTTCAGAGTTTTGGCATTGCTTTAATATGTGCTTTTTTGTCTGTATTTATAATATGTTTTGTGGGCTTACCTCGATTTCCTCTGCGTCTGCTTCAGTGTCTGTGGTTGCCAATACTCCAGAATATCTAAATTACTTGTCCTAGCTGCTTGGATCTGGTTGGGAGCTCCTTGCCACGCCAACAGCAGCAGGATTGCTGCACACAATTGCCAGTGCATAGTGATGGGGAACCTTAGCAGATTGTTTCTGAAATCGCGGCAATCCTTAATTAATTGTTTCTGAACTCGCGGCTGTTATCGTTGCTAGTCCAGTGCTAACTGATATTTAATTCAGTTTGAACCCAAGTTGTCAATGGAACTAGTTTCCATCTAACCATTCTTAGATTAGATCTTGGGTCAATTTAAATGGTAATTTGGCTGAATGAAGGTGGGCCAGTGAAAGTTTTTAGTATCAATATGGCAATATCGAATGGAAGACAGCGTTTTTAATATGTATAGATAGTATTGATGACTAACTAACCCAATTCCGTAAACTGTTTTGAAAGTCTTCTGCTGGGAATCTAATGGCCAGTTTGGCACCTAACAATCAACACATCCATTCATATGTTAATTTGCTTGTATTGTTTATTTAACGTAAAGAAATAAAGATCATGAGAGTCTCTTTTTTGCCATTTCTCAAAACCAGTTTGCACATAAATGTACAAATTTATTTTTGTTTACGTCGATAAGTGCTTTTAAGTATGTTAAGCTCCAATTTTTTTCTGGGAGTGTCCTATTAGCGTAAATCACTGAATTTAAGCTAATTTAAAATTTCACACTGCGAACAATAATAATTTGCATATATTAAATGAACTATATGTGGGATGTTGGAAAATTCTAAAACAAGCTCCAAGAATGTGGCATTCTTAACGCACGCAATTTCTATGTTCTTCCGAACTTAATTAATATAATTTCCAAGGTTCACAACAGTACATGGAAAGGTAAAAAACTATGATTATTATTATTATTATTATTTGGTTGGTAATATTTGGCCCCAGCAATTCCTTCTTGTCAACAAGACACTAACTGCAATATCTTATCGGGTCGCCATCTGAAACAGTTGTCGTTACCAAACAATTTATTGAGTCCTTCGAATTGTCTACGGCGAGGAAGCCAGTCTTATAAATGGGGTTTCAAAACAAATAACAACAAATCAGAAATGGCAAGGAAATCTCTAACAAGTGTCAACAACCAAATAAAATAGGGGGTGTGTGAGAGAGAGAGAGAGGTAGAGTGTGGGAGAGTGAGAGAGCTTGACGAGAGAGTGCTTTTGAGAGAACAGAAAAACAAGCTTTGGCCGCTTTTTGAAGGCGTGCTCAGGAATCGGCTTCAGTCGACGTTGAGATTCCTGGCCAGAAACGCACTGAAAAGTCGAGTAGCGCGCGCTGAAAAGGAAAAGCTGAAAAAACGCCAGCAGCAAGAAATAAACTAAAAACTGTTTTTGCCACACAGCCAAAGGAAAACTAGTGAAGAGGCAAGTTTAAGTGGCAGAAACAAGCCCACGACTTTTTAGGGGGCTCTAACATAAATGCGCACATCTATATATATGTGTGTGTGTGTGTGTGTGTGTTCGCGTGTGAGTAGCTGTGTGAGGAGGCGCGCGCGTGCAAGTGTGTTAGTGTGTATCTATGTGCGTGTGCGTTTTGTGTATCCGTTCAGCTTTCAGTCCAGTATTTCTGAGCTGCTCCAGAAATGATATAGATCAACAAATCTATGGATGTAATTGAATTAAATGAAAGGGCAAAAGCATGCACCTTAATAAGAAAACAGACAGCAAGAGCGAAAGAGAGAGAGAGAGAGAGATAGACGCAGAGAGCGTGTGACTGAGCAAGAGAATGCGAAAGAATTGCGTAAAGTATGTGTCTGTGGACAATGTCGGCAAATGTCATTAAGTGCTTAGCTAATAAATTACATAAAAACATTTAACGCATTAATGCTCAGCCATAACAAAAGTGAACCTAGGAAATGTGAATTGTGAACATCATTAAGAACAATCTAAAAGGACTTGAAAACCAGATTTGTAGATACCACAGTAAGTAGCTACCACAGCGTCTACCGGCTGCTGTGCTACATTTTTTGTATAAGACGACCAGCTGCCTGCCCCCCAAAACAAAGCGAAAAAGATTAATAAATGGAGGAACATATAGCAGCACTTTGAGCTATCCACCCAGTCGGGCAAGTACACTCTAAAAAAGCAGTGTTCTTAGTAAAAGTGCAATTGAAATTATACTAAAATTATTGTATATTCTTGTGAAGTGAATTAATTAGTGATATTAGTCATTAAAGCGTTCGAATCCCTAATTGAACAGCTTAATTTTATTTTAAGAACTTGATTACTTCAATTTACAATAACGTGGTCCAGTTCTGTCGCACACATGGGAATTTTGGAAATGCAACAAAGGTTGTTGATATAAGATTTTCGTTCACTTTTCTAAAACTTTGAAAAACGCTCTTACATTTTTTTAAGTGTTCTTCTGCACGCCTAAATTGAAACATCTTGGCGGGCACCGTTTTTGAAGTGCGCGCTTTGTGGCAAGCCACTCTTGCCCATTGTTGGATTATTGTTCTTGTTGTAGTTGTTGTATACGTGTGTGTTTGTGTGTGTGTGTGTGTGTGTGTGGGTGGTATCTGTGTGTCTGAGTAGCACATACGTATTTCTTTTTGGCGTCACTTTCGCTTTTGGCTTGTGCCCTCGCTCAAGCGCTGCGCTTGACCATAACCACTAAAGCTGTCACATTGCGTATACGCCGCGTGTTGTCCTCGTTCAATGTTTCTGCTGTTGTTTTTGTTTGTTGCTGTTGTTGTTGTTGTTATGGTTATTGTAAGCTCGCTTACATTTTTCGGCACCTTACACTCAAAGCGCATGCGTACTCTCTCTCATTCTCTCTCTTTCGCTCTCTCTTTCTCTCTTGGGCACGCTCTCACCCCCTTGCATTTGCTCTCTTTCTCAGCTGTTTTGGGTTTTTGTTTTGTTTTGGCCCGTAAACAACCAACAACCAACAACCGAGAACAACAAAAAATACGGACCCACCCACTGTTTCTGTGTCGACCTCAAACTTTTAATGCCGCCTTCCTGCTGTTTATCAATTCCCAGCTCCCATCAGTCCGTCCGTGAATTTGTGCACGTTTCTTTTACTCCCTTCAATTTAAATGTTATTATGATTTTTAATGCAAACAAACAGAGTCGAAGAAAACTAAAATAAGAGAACGTAATGACATCTTTTACTTTTCATAGAGAAATTTTGCGCATATATATAAATGACTTACTCTCCGGATAATGACTGTCATTGGTTGTACGCATTCACGCATACTTACAGTTCATGTCGTTGTTAGTGCTTTGAAGCTTTATTAAACCAACTACTATGTTTACCAAACGCATTATTTAGCTGAATCTGAAAACAAACATGAGCTTTCATTTCTCTCGAGTCTGTGCAGAAGTGAGGAAGCTGAGACCAAGAAAAATCCATGGAATTTTGAAGGAATCAAATTTTAGGGAGCCCTGGAGAACTATGGTCAATATATCCAGTGTTTATTTAAGTACAAAACATGTCAGAGCGGCAAAAATCTTTGGCAAAGAGCATAGTCCAACATTTCATTAAATTCATTCATTTATTTTGTTGTTTTCAAAAATGTACCTTTCCCGTTATTGGTATTAATTAATTTGTGCAGGCATTTAGGATCAAAACTTTATTAAATTTGTATTTCGTGGATTATTTTCATTTTGACCCAAATCTAGAATAATATTTATGTCCTGTCCCAACACGCTTATTACAAAAAACACAATCCCAAGTCATAAACACGTAAAGCTAACCACGTCACGCACCCAATGATAATCCCAGTTTAAGCATTAGTCATACACTCAGAAAAATATAGAAGAGTTTGTGCTGAAACTCAAATCGATCCAAGGTCAAAAATCCAGGTGGCCAAGTTTTTTGATCCAGATTGACTTTAAAACATGTAAAAAGAAGTTAACAGAAATTATACTTCGAATTTTAGAACGGTGTGGTTCTTTTTGATTAGTTTTAAATAGTTCGCAAACACTCTGCTTGATTTTGGCCGACTTTATCACCCTTAACAACAAACAAACAAATTTGGCCAGCATTGGCAGGCCGTCAATGGACGGAAGTCATTGTTCCGCTTGCTTCGGTTCACAAACATATCCAAAATAACAATAACAAGCCTCTAGTTGTCTGTCGCCTGTCTCATTTATATTGTCTTCCGTTAAACTTACCTTTTAAATTACTAAAAAGAAAATGTGGGTAAAACAGGTTTAAGCTGCCATCTCCATATTTCGCACATTAGCTATTAATAGTTCTAGTGTATAAATAATTTGCATATTGCATGAGCACGAAGTAAACTCAGCTCCAGGTTGAAGCAGAGTGTGTTGACTAACTGAATAATTAACTCGGCCGACCTGTTGGCAGCTGTTTGTTGCCTGTTTTATTTGGTGCCAAAAGGTGTGAGAATTCCGCGGTTACCTAAAAAACAAATGTGTTGGGGAGGTAATGACAGAGACCCAAGGGCTTAACACATGGCTCAAAATTACTGCCGGGTCCCGAACATTTATTTTTAAGGTTATGAGAATTATTTAATAGTACGTTGGTCAAAAAGCAATTCTTCAAAGTGAAAATACTTCATTATTCTTTTCCCGTTTTCATTTGATTAAATTTGATTACGTTTACATACTTTCTATAAAATAAATTAAAATGTACAAGCTGATCTTAGAGACTAAAGGAGCTAGAAACTTCAAATTTTAAAAATGTCATCCAGATGGAACAAGAAACATAAATATTGATAACCAAGACGTACTTTCGTATTTACAGGAAGCCAACAGGTATTAGCGAGTCTCCTAGTCGAGCTTTCTAACTCTTTTTATGGCAAAAGTTTGGCGAAATCACCTTTTGCCTTAATATAATACGCAGTTATGAACACAGGACTGGCGAACATAATTTAATTTGAAAAATACATGTTTTTTTCCACATTAAAATAAAGACATTATTTGCAAAGGACAGTTTTAGGGAACTTGTTTTGAAGCAGAAATGAACGGATTTATTAAAGGAAATTATTGATCTCAGACATGCCACCTTCGCATTTACTGTAATTAATGGTTTTCTAAATAGGATCTTAATATATTAGATAATGACGACAAAAAATAATACTTATTTATTTATTTTTTGATATTGCTTGACTTATAAAGCTAAATTAAGAACAATTAGCAAGTTATATTTTATATTTTATTGTCAATATTGATAAGACATTTGAAGCAATTACAAATGCATGTGATAAAATAAGTTCACCGCTACGATTTCAGTTGTTCACACTAAGTTCTTTGGCATTGCGGTTAATGAAACTCATATAGGGACGGATATCCAAAAAACTGGCCACAGTACGCTTTGGTGACTTTGCTTCGCGGGAGTCGAGGAGCAGACCGGCCAAATAGTAATTTTGCGGCTCATCAAATTTCACATGTAACCCGACCAGTGGTGCACCCAAATAGTACCTATTTGCTTGATCCTGAATACCGCAAAAGGCGGTACCACTGGTAACTAATTCGCCAATCTTCTCATTCTTGCAGAAGGGTCGACTGATACTATTCACATATGTCTTGTGCTTCAGGTCATCTTTAATGGGCAGACCGGCCAACACAAAGAGCTGATTAACCACCGTCTTATTCATCAACGACAGCGGCGGCATACAGATGGGAATCACATTTGGCGTCAGCTCCGCACTCCGTGCCAGTGTGAGGACGGCAAGACTGTGCTTTAGCGTCAATGGATCGTATTCGGGATGTATGGCAATATCCGCCACCGGAATATCCTGTGCGGCTAGTACACAATACCCTTCTTCGTCGCAATTCAGATCGTCTGCTTTGGAACTCTTGTTCCATACGCCAAGCTGCACAGAATACGCCTCCACCATTTCGTTGTATTGGAGGAAACAGTGGGCGGGCGCCAGGACACTGAGCTTCGATACGAGCGCTCCCAGGCAACTCTTATCCGGCAGTTTCGACTCATCACCTGTTTGAGGCAACGAAAATGTTAATTATTGCTTTGACTTTTCAAAAGTAAACAAAGCAGGTTAGGTTGGATTCGTTTCGTCCAGAAGCACCACAACTTGAGTCAAGATTGTTGCTTTCTTTCTTTTAATGCATTGTTTTATAAGCAATCATACTGATATTTTCAACTGACCGATTGTTCTTGCTTTCAACATAGAGTACAAATTCCCTAACCCTAGAAACTAATTCCACATTTGGATTTCTCAAATTAGAAAGAAATTGACAAAAAGTAAAACAAGAAATAAACAATCAAATTCAAATTTCAAAGTTCATGATTTGAAGGTGGTTCTATTTTTTCTACGTTCAAATGGTAAGATTCAATTTTTATAACGAAAGCCATGGAATCTCTTCCATTTTTATGATACACAATTTGTGACCACTCCAAGCCAGCAGTCACTTACCATTCTTATAGATGATTCGCGCCAACCACTGCTGCTCCGTTGGTAAGGCATATTCGGTTGCCTTTTTCAACATCTCACGCTCGCTTACTTTGTCGCATTCTGCATCCGCCGATTGCACAGCAAATATTGCGAAAAGTGCACAAATCAAACCGATTTCTGGTTGCATCTGGAAGCACGACTGAAATTGAACTAAACTGGAAATTATTCTACGACATTGGCGATAGAAAATCATTGCACAATCGTAATCGAATGGAGAGAGGGGTTCTCCAACAGTTTTGAGTTCGAAGGCAACATTTTCGTCATTCTTTCTTTCTACTTAGAAAAATAATAATATTTGAGTAGAAACCATGTGCTTCTTATGTAACACTAATATACTACTTTTCTTAAAAGCAATGCTGCAAACTTAATTATATATTTAATTTTTCATAAATTGAGGCTACAAAGAGCTATTTGAGTCTATTATTTGTAAATAAATAAGATTGTTATTCAATAACGAAGATTTTTGAAATAAGCGATTTGGTTTTAAGACCACAAAAACATTATTTGCTACCCACCAGCTGACTTACAATGATATTGCATAAAAGAAAAACCCGTTTTATATGCGGAACTGAGGGTAGTCCCCAAGTATAATTTATTCAATTACAACATGAAAAATTTGTTATTTTGCGGGTATTATTTATTATCCATTGACGAACGGGTTTTATATCGTGAAACAATATTAGCGTCGTATCACCAACATTCAAGTGTTTCATCATTATACCGGCCAGGTAAAAGTTGTGAGGCACATCCTTCTCCACATTGCTGCCCATTGGGCAAAGGTCGTCGCCAGACCTTTACCCTTCAAATAGTAACTGTTATCGAAGCCACCCTAATGATAATTGCGACCGATTAACGACTTCGACACGGAGTACTGATCCACGCACAGCATCTGAATGTACGTGGAAGTTCAATTGTTTTCCGATTGTAATAAAACTTATTTCGAAAACGGCACATTAAGAATAATTTTATATATGTTGGGCTGGTCACAATGCCTTCTTGTCAACAAGACACTAACTGCAATATCTTATCGGGTCGCCATCTGAAACAGTTGTCGTTACCAAACAATTTATTGAGTCCTTCGAATTGTCTACGGCGAGGAAGCCAGTCTTATAAATGGGGTTTCAAAACAAATAACAACAAATCAGAAATGGCAAGGAAATCTCTAACAAGTGTTAAAAACCAAATAAAATAGGGGGTGTGTGAGAGAGAGAGAGAGGTAGAGTGTGGGAGAGTGAGAGAGCTTGACGAGAGAGTGCTTTTGAGAGAACAGAAAAACAAGCTTTGGCCGCTTTTTGAAGGCGTGCTCAGGAATCGGCTTCAGTCGACGTTGAGATTCCTGGCCAGAAACGCACTGAAAAGTCGAGTAGCGCGCGCTGAAAAGGAAAAGCTGGAAAAACGCCAGCAGCAAGAAATAAACTAAAAACTGTTTTTGCCACACAGCCAAAGGAAAACTAGTGAAGAGGCAAGTTTAAGCGGCAGAAACAAGCCCACGACTTTTTAGGGGGCTCTAACATAAATGCGCACATCTATATATATATGTGTGTGTGTGTGTGTGTGTGTGTGTGTTCGCGTGTGAGTAGCTGTGTGAGGAGGCGCGCGCGTGCAAGTGTGTTAGTGTGTATCTATGTGCGTGTGCGTTTTGTGTATCCGTTCAGCTTTCAGTCCAGTATTTCTAAGCTGCTCCAGAAATGATATAGATCAACAAATCTATGGATGTAATTGAATTAAATGAAAGGGCAAAAGCATGCACCTTAATAAGAAAACAGACAGCAAGAGCGAAAGAGAGAGAGAGAGAGATAGACGCAGAGAGCGTGTGAGTGAGCAAGAGAATGCGAAAGAATTGCGTAAAGTATGTGTCTGTGGACAATGTCGGCAAATGTCATTAAGTGCTTAGCTAATAAATTACATAAAAACATTTAACGCATTAATGCTCAAAAGTGAACCTAGGAAATGTGAATTGTGAACATCATTAAGAACAATCTAAAAGGACTTGAAAACCAGATTTGTAGATACCACAGTAAGTAGCTACCACAACGTCTACCGGCTGCTGTGCTACATTTTTTGTATAAGACGACCAGCTGCCTGCCCCCCAAAACAAAGCGAAAAAGATTAATAAATGGAGGAACATATAGCAGCACTTTGAGCTATCCACCCAGTCGGGCAAGTACACTCTAAAAAAGCAGTGTTCTTAGTAAAAGTGCAATTGAAATTATACTTAAATTATTGTATATTCTTGTGAAGTGAATTAATTAGTGATATTAGTCATTAAAGCGTTCGAATCCCTAATTGAACAGCTTAATTTTATTTTAAGAACTTGATTACTTCAATTTACAATAACGTGGTCCAGTTCTGTCGCACACATGGGAATTTTGGAAATGCAACAAAGGTTGTTGATATAAGATTTTCGTTCACTTTTCTAAAACTTTGAAAAACGCTCTTACATTTTTTTAAGTGTTCTTCTGCACGCCTAAATTGAAACATCTTGGCGGGCACCGTTTTTGAAGTGCGCGCTTTGTGGCAAGCCACTCTTGCCCATTGTTGGATTATTGTTCTTGTTGTAGTTGTTGTATACGTGTGTGTTTGTGTGTGTGTGTGTGTGTGTGTGGGTGGTATCTGTGTGTCTGAGTAGCACATACGTATTTCTTTTTGGCGTCACTTTCGCTTTTGGCTTGTGCCCTCGCTCAAGCGCTGCGCTTGACCATAACCACTAAAGCTGTCACATTGCGTATACGCCGCGTGTTGTCCTCGTTCAATGTTTCTGCTGTTGTTTTTGTTTGCTGCTGTTGTTGTTGTTCTTATAGTTATTGTAAGCTCGCTTACATTCTTCGGCACCTTACACTCAAAGCGCAAGCGCACTCTCTCTCTCATTCTCTCTCTATCGCTCTCTCTCTCTCTCTCTTTCTCTCTTGTGCGCTCTCACCCTCTTGCATGTGCTCTCTTTCTCAGCTGTTTTGGGTTTTTGTTTTGTTTTGGCCCGTAAACAACCAACAACCAACACCCACTGTTTCTGTGTCGACCTCAAACTTTTAATGCCGCCTTCCTGCTGTTTATCTATTCCCAGCTCCCATCAGTCCGTCCGTGCATTTGTGCACGTTTCTTTTACTCCCTGTCCATCCATCGTGTTGTTTGGCAATTTAAATTTTATTATGATTTTAAATGCAAACAATCCAAGTCAAAGAAAACTAAAAAGAGAACGTGATGACATTTTTAGACCCTGAACCCCTTAGAAATTGGTAAACAGGGTATAATGATTTCATGCAAATGTATGTAACAGGCAGAAGGAAGCATCTCCGACCCCATAAAGGATATATTCTTGATCAGGGTTAACAGCCGAGTCGATATAGCCATGCCCGTCTGTCCGTCCGTCTATCTGTCTCTATGAACACGCAGATCTCAGAGACTGTTAGAGCTAGATACTTCAAATTTGGAATATAGGTTCTCGTATATCTGGTGCAGATCAAGTTTGCTTTATTTTATAGATAACTGCCTCCATTTCTCGATTATCGATACATTTGAATTTCTGATGTATAAATAAATAAATAAATAAATGTTACAATGTTCTAATTAACACATAATATGCAAATGCATATTATTGATCAACAGCGCAAATTTCATCAAGATTGGATAAGAAACAAATATGCGAACGACTGCGTGTATATGTATATGTATTTATGTATAAGTAGTCAGGTAGGATCAGTTCAGTGCCCGAGCTTGCTATAAGTAGTGAGTGCACTAGCAGACCTGCTCACATTTGTGCGGAAAACTTATAATATGGAAATAGTCAACTGCCTTAGAATATATTTAACAGGGTAAATCATAGTCGAGCTCACTCGACTACAGCACTCTTACTTGTTTTGCTTTTCATAGAGTAATTTCGCGCATATCTCCAGATAACGTCTGTCATGTTGTGTATATACTCACGCATACTGTGAGATTTATTATCCCACCCAATTACGACAACTTGTTTTTGGTTTGCTGCACCTAAAAATTAGCAGAATCTAGAAAATAGATGAGCTTCTTCTCGTTTCAACGAAAAGTTTTCTTTTTTCCAAAAGTCACGAAAATAATTGAGAGTCTCTGGAGATGTGAGGAAATTGTGACTAGGTGCAGGCTGCATCAAGAACTATAGTAAATATATTCAGCCCCTTCTATAATTGCTTCTCGATTCAAGTTCAAAACGTATCTGAGCAGACAAAATCTTAGATGAAGAGCAAGGTAGATTTTGGCATTCGTTTATTCTAGAATTAATGATTTTAATATCCGTAATATTGATATTATTTAATAAAAGTAAGAATATAAGAACAAAAAAACTTTATTAAATCTGTATTTTATTTTTGTATTTTGACCCAGAGGCAGAATAAAATATATGTCATGTTCCCACACGCATATAACAAAAAATATAATCCTAAGTCACAAACATGTAAAACTGACCACGTCACGCACCTAATGCTAATCCCAGTTTAAATATTAGTCACACACTCAGAAAAAATACAGAGGATTTCGTGTCAAGCTCAAATGCAGCCAAGGTTAAAAAACTAAATTCATAATTCAAGTTCTTTTTGTAATCACCAAACCCCACTGCTTACGTAAAAAATCATAAGTAAAAAAGTGCTTTTAACAAGTACGATATTTTGAATATGATTGAAAAATTATAGTTCCTTTTTATGTAAAAGGTTGATTTTCTTTTGCAGATTGACTTTAACTTATTTAAAAATAAGGAAATAACACATATTCTTTGATTTTAAAGGCAGAGTATATCAATTCTACTTGTTGTGCTTTTTTCTGATTGGTTTTAAATAGTTCGCAAACAAAGAAGCTCGCTTTTTGCCTGACTTTATCATTTGGTATTAGCCATTAAACTGTACCTTAAAAAAATAAAATTTCAATGGCGGTCAATGGATGGCAGCCATTTTTTTTTTAAATTATTATTTTACGAACGTACCCAAAATGACAACAACAAGTCTCTAATCTGTCTAAAGAAAATGTGGATAAAACAGGTTTAAGGTGCTATCTCCATATTTCGGACATTAACTATTAATATTTCAAGTATTATAATTACATATTGCATGAGCACGAAGTAAACTCAGCTCCATGTTGAAGCAGAGTGTGTTGACTAACTGAATAACTAACTCGGCCGACCTGTTGGCAGCTGTTTGTTGCTTGTTTTATTTGGCGTCAAAAGCTGTGAGAACATCACAATTGTCTAAAAAACTGTAAGGGTCAAGCACTGGTACTCCGTTAATAACGCAAATTCGTTTGTGTGTTTTCAAGAAATCCGCCGATTGCACAGTAAAAACTTTGAAAGCGCATAAATCAACCCGACTCGTAATTGCATATAGATGCACGACTGAAAGTTAACCGAACCGGAAATTATTCTACGGTATTAATGCATTGCACAATTGTAGATTGGAGAGAGAGAGAGAGGGTTTCTCTATCAGTTTTGAGTTCGACAACAGCAATAAGTATATTTGAGTAGAAAATATATGTTTTCATGTAACTTCAAATAAACCTTACCGAAAAATTATAAACTATATCTTCTTAATAAGGTAAATTTATTCTTAAAGTACAAGAAGCTTGAAGGCTTTTTACAACATTTTTAAAATCACATTCATATTGTGAGACTATAAATCCTTATTTGAGTCTAAAATGGGTAATTTAATGTTTTGCGCTAGAAGCATTACTTGCTACATGGCTGCCCGACACTAGCATGTTATACGATTCAAAACGCGGATAAAACTCATTTTTTGCGGAACTGTGGGTAGTCCCAAGAATAATTTATTTAATTACAATGTATACAATTTTATTTATTAATTACCCGTTATGCGGGTATTATTTATTATCCATTGATGAACGGGTTTTATATCGTGAAAGATTATTAGCGTCGTATCACCAACATTCAAGTGTTTCATCATTATACCGGCCAGGTAGAAGTTGCGCGGAACATCCCTCTCAACATTGTTGCCCATTAGGGCAGCGCCATTATAGAAACGGGTGCGTTTCTCCGGATAGGCGCAGAATTGATTTGCCGGGGGTGCTGACGAAAGTTCGCCCAGTTCTGTACAGTATTGCCTCGAGATGGTTATCGCCAGACCTTTACCCTTCAAATAGTGACTGGTATCGAAGCCACCATAATGATAATTGCGACCGATTAACGACCCAGGCTCGGAAATCTGATTCACGCACAGCGGCTGAATGTACGTAGTCATTTTGATGAGTTCCTTCAGCTCCAGTATAGCCAAATCATAATCTCCGGTATCCTTATCAGCCAGCGAATGCTCTAAGATCCCTTTGACCCGATGATCCACGGGTCTCGGCACACAAAATCCTTTATCATTGCATTGTATCTTCTCCCCAGGCACATGTGTCTCATTCCACATACCCAGCCGTACGGTAAGCAATTCCGGACGTTTTTTTCGCACACAAGGGCCGGTTGCCAGGACATGTGCCTTGCCCACGATGATAACGCTGCAGCGTGTATTACTTAGGTTACCATCTTCCGATTCAAAGAGTACGCCCATCCATGGATATTCGTTCGGACTCGTTGTCACATCCTTACTATACAGCAGAGCCTCATTAAGACTGCCGCACTTTGTTGTGACCGCGTTTACCTTGACTACAAGTATTTGAAAAACAAGTATTTGTTTAATATCTATTATTGATGAAATGAAAAATTAACATTCACCGCTCAGCATGATGCTTATTAGCAGTCCAACGAGTTTCGCAGTAGTATTCATCTCGTTTCGATTTTCTTATCCGCCTTTAATTCACATCTAACTCAGTGCTCAGAGCAAACTAAAAGATAGCTTTAAGAAAAATATCGCAACTACCTCGTCTGGCAATTGTTTACGAAGTCAGTTAATAGATTCAATCACACAAAGCCGCTTAAGTCACTTGTTTTGCTGTCTAAGCGACTTATTATGGACGATCTGCTTTCTATTTATATGGGAAAACTTCAATGACGCAATTTAACCGGTTTTAACTTTTGCACTCACCCACCGGGGCGCATGCCTTGGAGTTCTGGGCCCTCGGATATTATGTATTTGTGCAACAGGGAGGCGTGCAGGTTTATATAGTCATCCTATCCTTAGTAGAACTCTGGCGATTTTGTGATTATGGTGAAAGTATCCTTAAAGCACATCTTAGCAAAAATGTTTTTTAAAAAATGTTTGGAGTTTATGGACGAGATATAGGCATAGAAGGTACCATAAAAAATCTAACAGCCACCAAGGGAGTTTAATGTTGATTGCATTATGAATTTTGCATTTAATAAATATGATATCCGATGCAAAGGTTACAAAAATCAATAAAACAAATTATTTCACAAAACTAAATGTGAAATGACTTCAATTAGCTACAGACTGTGCAAAAATGCAGCCAATTATAAATACATATACATAAATATGTATTAGCATGCTGAATCCGAATCATTATAAAGCTATTAATCCATCGATGGCCGGCTATTAAGTTATTTATGTATTTGCCTAGGTCGATGGTCTGAATATTTAATGTTTCAATTAGAATGTCATTATCGCAGACAAGGCACAATGAGCTCCACAGGGAGACACTCGGTTGAAGGATACAAACACATTGTGTGCGACCTTCACATTGTGGGTGATGGGTGGTTGGTGGTGGTTGATGTGTGGCTATAGCTGCAGAGGAGTCATATTTAATGCAACACTAAAAGCTGTACAAATTGCCACACTCAGTCTGTGGCAGCAACTTGATGTTTATTGTCCACAAAGGCGACGTTGACTTTAGCTCAACTTGACCTGCACAACGAGGCATTCATATTTCTCATTGTTGTAAGCCACCCAAGACACACACACAACGCCACACCAACGCATACATGCACTGCAGACCATTCAATTAGGGACAATTTACAAGAACATTGACTGCGGAATACTCTGATACCAATATTGCAGAAATCATCTGAAAACCGAGGTAGTACTCTCTGATGACTCTGATATGGATTGAGATGGTATATATTTATATATACGAGTACATTAGTTACCAAGCTTCTTATTGTGCTTTTCTGCTTTTCTAAATAGTACAAGGCTAATTAGTTGGTAAATAAAATACCATTTAGATGGGAGTGTCCCTAAGTAAATGACGACCACTGTTTGCGACCAATGTGCCCTCAAAGTTAGTATTGTCCTTGCTGAATCAGGCGTTCACTCAGTTGGCCATTTAGTAATGAAACGCGTCGCTTGCCTTGAGCTTTTGGCCAACTTTGTTTAGCAGCCAGCTGAACAAGACGCGTATGCAAATTGCTCGAGTTTGGCATTGCGTGATTGGTTTTGCTGGTTTGCCCTTTGCTTGTTTTCAAACCTTTTCTACAATTATGGTTATGGCCTGCACGATGGCCATAGACGGTGCCTCCTTGTCCCCTTGCCTTGCGTGTGATTGTTCCCGCACCCCAAATCGGTGGCAACACGATTCTCGATTAAATAGTCAGGCATGCATTTGCAATACCTACTCACTTCAAATTTATGAAATTTGATCCAAATTCTACAGAAGACACTCATAAATATTCGATTAAGCCGTAACTTTACCAAATCTGAGCAGATATTCAACAAATAATGTTTTGTAATCACATCCAGATTAATACAGCTTCATAAATTAATAGTACATTTAAAGTTCAAAGATACACGACTCTGGCTCAATATAATAGTTTTTATTGCTAACTAAAATCAATTTGCATTGGCATTGGGAAGCGAAGCAAGGAGGAAGTGCAGACAGTTATGTCTAAATCGGCTTGAGTTTCGATGCTGATCAAGAATAGATATACTTTATTGTTGTATATTTCTGCACAACTTCATTATAAGCACTTTATCCATATTCATTATGTACAATAAATATAAAAAAAAAATAATGTATCAGATTCAAAGATTTAAAGAAAAGAGACTTAAAAAATATGAATTTAAAATAATTGTATATAATGCACTCCGTATTTATATATTTATTATAATTCTTCGCTTATCTTATAGAAACAAAGACACTATGAACGTGAGCGGCGCTTGGAAATGATGAGAGGATGACGCGTGACGGAGAAATTCCAGCGATCTTCAATCCAAAACGCGTCCGCGCGCCATCCGTTGTTGTCACTGGGGACTCCTCGTCGAATGGACCGTTCAATAACAACAATACCAGCGGGACAGTAGGTAGCGGGGGTGGTGGTGGCATTGCCAGCAGCAGCAGCGTCGGCGCTGTCGGGAGTTGTGGCTTCAGTAATGTGCTGACCTCAAGTAATCCGCAAATAACCCACCAAGACTCGATATCATCGAGCCAACAGGATCCCAATGAGGTCATTACCATCCAGGCGGACACGCCCACAGGACCACACGGATCGCAACATCATTTTGGAGGCGATACGAATGATCCACAGACACATGGACAACTGGCCATAGATCATCAGCAGCCAAATGGCATTCCGGCTGGCGAGGATGCGGAAGTGCGTTTCCGCAAACTCAAAGCCTGCAAGGAGTCCTGCTGCTCCGAGCTGGCCAAGAAGGTGAGTGGCTTGCATTATGGAATGTACATTTGAATCAAATTCAGAATTGAATTCAGAAAATCTACAAAAAAAAATATTCAAAATTTTAATTTCAAGAATTTAAATTTAAAAAAAAAAATTACCCATATAGAGGGCAATTCATAATATTTCGAAACTCGAACTAAAATTTAGCTGTCAACAGCTTCACGCCAGTCTATTATATATTCTTCGGTATGCCTAATCTCTCTTGATTTATTTAGAAATAATAGAAAATTCCAACTTGTAATTGAATCCTAGTTTTTAAATGAAAAGGAAAATTTATTTTTTTTTTTTCAAAATTATCTTTCGTCAATTGATTTTCTAAATTCAATGGCATAAATTCATGCCAATCTTATACTACACTCAAAAATTTGAATCAAGATCATCATGCTTCTAGATGTACTTTGGCGTATGCGTTACGATTCTGGTGACTGCCTCTTGGGTGGGGGCGACGCACTGCATCAAGTACATGTATCTGTATCGGGCGCCGTATGAGGATGAGCTGGACGACTATTTGGATACGTCTTCGAGCCGGGCTGAGCTCAGCACCGAACTGGAGGATATATTGGCAATCAGTGATTCGTCGCTGCATCATGTCGAGGACGCCACCGAGATGTTCAACATACCACCGCGACAGCCCGTCTACTTTAATGCGCCGTTCTTTGCGGCATGGTTCTTTACTAACTTTTCGCTGCTCTTCTTTCCCATCTATATACTCGGTCTTATATCCGCCCGCAAGTGCGACAAGCTCAGTGAGATTTTAGCCGATGTCCTGCGGGGATTTCGCGAACGTGGCTTTACCATAGGTGCCTAAGACAATCATTTGTTTTTTTTTTCGATGCTTAAGATAAATGTGCAATTTCCGTTTTCAGGCCGTTTCCTAAATCGTTGCTTATCCTTTTGCATCTTGTGGCTGGTGACCACCTATCTATATACACTGTCGCTGCACGTTCTCTTTGCCACAGATGCACTGGCTCTGTTTGCAACAAACGTTGCTTGCGTCTATTTGCTCTCCTGGGTCATATTGCACGAGCAGTTCGTTGGCGTTAGGGTAAGTAAAGAATCTTAATATATATTTATAAAACTCGTGGCACGAATACGGAATATACATACAACAAAATCGAGCTGAATTTTAAAAATTAGGCATACTTTTAAAATTAAATAAAATTGTTTGAATTCCAGGGTTTGTTTTCTATGTTTACATAGAATTCTGACATTAGAGTTTCTTAGATTCGAGTTGTTCTCTTATATAACAATTGACAGTCGAGTTTCTGAAAATATATTTTCTAAAAAAAAGGGTTTTCACTTTTGAATAATAGAAAGTTTTTCTAAGGAATATTTAAGAAAAGCATATTTTTGGTATTGACGATTTCTAAATTGAATGCAAAATGTATTTTTATAATATCAAATCATTTCTAAAAATAAGAAAAACCAAATTTTCAGGACGATTTTCATTTGGATGCGTTTTTTTTTTTCTAAGTGGATACATTTTTATAAATATTAAATGATTATACGAATTGTATGAAATATATTTATGTATAATAAATTAGACGAGCGCCCATCCCTAGTATACAAACCCCAACTATGCCCAGCCGCTCAATAGCATATAAATAATAAACCATATCCTTAGATTGTGGCCGTTATCCTGTGCGACACTGGCATCGCGTTGCTTGCCTATATGGACGGCATCACGGAGAGTCGTACATTGGGTGGCGTTGTTTTGGCCACGTTAGCTGCTGCCGGTTATGCCGTGTTTAGGGTAAGCCGCCAGTCTGGCCTGTCAGAGCCTAGCAAGCGCATTCGTGTCTTGGGACCATGTCGTGCTCATGTCGTCGTCTGTGCTCCCTTTTCAGGTAATGTTCCGTAAGGTGATGGGCGATCCGCCTGTGGCCCAAATCGCATTCACATTCACCGCTCTGGGCCTGCTCAATGCGCTGCTGCTGTGGCCCGTCGTATTGGCCCTGTACCTGACGGGTGCCGAGAATCTGACATCGGAAGCCATACCATGGAACATGTTGATGGCAGCAAGCGTGCTGCTTCTGGGTATGCCTGACATTCCAATTGTTCTTCTTGTTCGTTTTTCTTTAGTGCAACGTTTTTTTTTTCTTGCCTGTTTTCTTTCTTTTTTATCGTTGTTTATCGTTGTAATTAATTTTGATTGCAGTTTTCCACGTACTCATGCAGTTCAGCGCTGCTGTTACCTACAACATGTTTGTGACATTGGGTTTGATAACCGCTGTACCAGTTTCTGGTGGTACGTACACTATAACAACCTCTCGAATTGGGCGGTCAAATTGCAATAGCACTAACAATTACAATAGCAATTGCAACAAAAAGGACAATGTATTAGCTTGATAGGATTTCGTGACGAAATATTATTCAAGACTTGCCATATTAGTCACATTATGCAAATATGAATATAAACATGCATCCATATGGGTCATATGATTATTTATATTATATATATATTTTTTTCTTATTATTATATGAGGACATAGGCAAGGAAAGTATATTATAGAAATTCATACGATGTAACAAAATCAGCTATGCCAAAGAACATCAGGCTTAAGTACATACAGATTCTTATATATGGCAACACATTTTCCTACTTCCCTAAAAATTTGACCTAGAATTTTGAATAACTTTTGTTTACTTTCCTTTATCACACTAAATAAAATCGTTTAAAATAAAATATATGTAATTTTCAAATATTGAAGTATTTAATGTATCAAAATTCAGCAAAATAGAATTGAGAATGTTTGTTATTTTTTTTTTTTAATCTTATAAAGATGATTCTAATTTGTACATACAAAATATGAAAAATATTTTATAAGGTATTTCTGAATCATATTTTTTTTTTTCAAGAAGCCAATAATATGTCTGGTTCTCAAGGCGTTTTAAATTTAAGTCAATCTTCACTTTTCTGGGGCATATTTTTTCCAAGTATAGTAAGCTATAAATAACCTAGGCATTTCTAAGAGGATTTTCTACTAATCCCCACAAAATATGTTATTTAATTCATCTCAAAAATGTCAATACAATACACAAGAAAAAATAATATTAACCTACACAACATCCATCATTTAGCACTCGATGTCATCCTGTACAGTGCGACATTTGCGGGCATGAAACTGGCCGGCGTCATTTTAATTGCCATCGGTTTTTTCCTCGTTATGTTCCCCGAAAACTGGCCCGACTACATAACGCGACTGCTACGGTAAGTACTAAACCAGTGTAACTGTATTTTTATTCTAATAATGCTACATGATTTATACATACAAAATATAATTATGCTAATTTTCTTAGTGATTACAAACTCGTGCGTATTTTATTTCTCAATTTCTGTTTGTATTTTTGTTATTGCAACTTTTCTTAAATATTACTTAAAAAAATTTCGTATTTCATGTGTTTAAGTTTGATTCATTTGGCTAAAAATAGGTCATATAAATTTAACAACTTGATATAAACAACATTAAACTTAAAAAGAAAACATGAAATTATTAATTTGTCGCTAATCTACTTGTATAAAAATATATATTTAATTTTATATAAACCAAACATCTTGCAGAAAGAGCGTTCGTGCCATACTCCGTTACCAATGTTGTTGTGAATTAGCCGAAATTCGCTATGCTCATTCGGTAGGCCAAATACACAAGCAAAAAACCAAAACAATAACCTCCCAATAACCAAATATTATACAAATAATATCAAGCATTTAACATTTATTTAGTTATACTACATAACATATTTGATAATAACATAGTGAATACCAGAAAATACCAAACCATTTAAGAGATTTTGAGCTTGAGATGTACCAGAAACTTTGGCAGATTTTTTACTGACTGAATGTACTCGTACTTAATAGTTAAACCACACAAAAAACCACACAAAAATACTATATGAAAATATACAAGCACCCTGGCCTCCAAAAGTATGCGCTCACCCTTTTTAAAAAAGAGTTACGTACATACTAAATACCAACTATAACTATGTACAACACCCAAAACTATATAAACCAAATTGTATATGCCTTGTTACATAACATATAACATTATATATACATACCATACAATACAATGCATATCGTTTACCAAACACTACTTCCAGGCCCTTGTGCAGTTGGCCAATAATGAAATCTTCTTGTTGTTTTTTTTTTTTTCTTAATGTGTTTAGTTGTTGTTGACACCTTTTGATGATTTCGTTGCGTTACGGCAGATCAGAGAACTCTTAAATCCCAAAACTGCCAGTCTACATAATACTATTAACTTATATAAACCCAACTTATAAATATAAATCGTCATTTGCAGTTTTTGTTTCTTTTCTTTTGTCCACCATTGTGTAAAATAACTTTGTCTATGGATGTTGTTGACAGGTTCGACTATAGTAGTTCTTAAGTTCTTCCCACAAAAGCACACACACACTCAGAGAAAAAAAGAAGCTAAAATCAAAAACAAAGTGGCTAAAAATTGTAAGCCAAAAATATGTTTCTATTTTTTTTTTTGTGTTTGTATTAAACTATGAAGATCATAGACCTAATTTTAGAAGGAATCCAAGAAGCAATCTTGTTTTTAGAATATTTTTTTCTCTGTGCACTTTACAACATACATACTTAAAAAACTGTGTAGCTTTTTACTTTCGCTGGTGTTGCGATATTTTATTTATATAGAACAGTTCAAGACCCATTTATTGTACAGCATAAGATGATGATGATGATGATGATGGATGCTCTTATTCTTTCAGCCTCGTTCCGTTTTTTTTGTTTTTTCGTTTTTGTTTTGGCTGCTTGTTGTGCGATCTGTTGATGGTACACGCTGCTTATAATATTAATATTATATAATAATAATACATCATTTTGAAAATGTATAGTCAAGTTATAATTATCAGTAAACTGAATTTTTGTATATACAGAGAAATAAATTGTAAATACAATTTAAAAATATTTGTTATCATTTTGAATTTGAATTATTCTTTACGTCAAAGTGTGTGCACATTTTTAATAGGGCGCAAAGTTATATAATTTAGAAATCCAGATATTGTAGCATGATCGACTCAGAGTCGTCCCATTGTGCAATCTTTATGGCTTAAGAATTCTGTCTGTCTGACTAAAATGTATATGTAATATATATGATATAAGTACAGCAGCACAACAATTAATACATATATAACCCCTTCATAAATAAAAGCAACATATTAAAAATAAAAATTCATATAAAGTGTTAATAAATTATTGGCATGATCTTAAGACAATATATACATAAATTTTTTTATTTTTTTCTATCAGTTTTCTACTACATTTCCACAATCGGCCACCAACGCTATTCTTTCTCGAAACTCTTGACTTTCTGTTTCAGTTTCTCTTTGATTTTCATCTCCTGTGTGTTTGTTCTGTCTCTAATCCTGTCTCTAAACTCTACTCTACTATTGCTATATACTCTACTTATTTCTTAAATAAAAAATGGTGTCGACATTTCTCAATTGTATTTACAGAAGCATCATAATGCTGGGTCACAATGCGAGGTGAGTTTCGTCTGTTGGCAAACAAGATACATATTTCAAATTTAAGCATACGGTGCTTAAAACTAAAAAAAAGAAAGATTTTCTGTTATCTACATATTGTACGCCATATAGGTGAACCATACTCAAAAACGATAAACTTCACCAAGAAAAAATACTGAACAAATTTTAAAATATTTATTTAAGTTCGATTCCGCTTAGTTCAAAACTTGATTAGTAAGTTTGAGCTTTCGGGTTTATTTTGTTATGGGCATTTCCTTAAAACAACAAATAGACGCGATATCGTATTTACAATTATGACATGATAAGTATTTTCTTAAATATTCGTTACCAACTGCATTTAAGAGGGTTTGAAGTTGATTTCTCTTATTACATTTTTATTTCTTGCATCGAATTCCTAGTTTAAGTTAATTTTTCTCAAAATCTGCAGAGTTAGTAAATTAATTCAATTTTACTTAATTATTTGATTTACTTACGATAAATAGTTTGAGTAGTTTTGAGCCAATCTTAAGTAGCTTAGGAATCTCGTAGTTACAGTGCAAATTTGTTAAACTTAAACATTTTGAAAAGCGTAAAGGTAAGTTTCACAACAGGATCCATAATACAAGTGATCTAATTTTCAAAGCACTCGTCACTCTCAAAAACAAAAAAGATCAGCCTTAGCACCAAAATAAATAAATTTAACCAAAAAGATATTCCTTTTATGTTAAAATTGCACTTGATAAGGAAATAAAAGTAAAGTGATCAGTAACTGCACAGAGAGAAAAACATTCACATTGAAATATTTATTCTTATTTTGAGTATGATTTCTGTAAACGATATCAAAACATCTTGTTTTCACATTTTTGTGCTTGGTATGTGCTCAATTGGAGTAAATCTTTCTTGGTTTGCCAAAATTGCGAATTTTTGATTCTCGTTTAGTTACACACCGCCATTTTTCTCTCTGTGTAAGCGCAAGCATATGTATATTTGGCATAAGCAATGTATTTCACACAAAATCTCATTAATTAATTTCGACATAACAACACTTTAGAACAAGCAGCTCTCTGATAGTAACAGAAAAAAAACGATTCTAACGATTCTGTATATAGTAAAACACCGCTAATCTGTACTATTGCTTCTTTTTCTTCTTGTTTTCTCTTCTTCACCTCTGCCACGTCTCTCTCTCTATGACTGTCTCCCCTACTCTCTCTCTCTCTCTCTCTCTCTATATATATATATATATATATATATATATATATATATATATATAAATATATATATACATAAATCTCTCTGTCTGAACAAAATACAAATACTCACAACAACACGTATCAAAATTCTAATCTAAAAAAAACTGCGAAAAAAAAAATAAAAAAAATATCACAAAAAAATAAATGCAACATTTGATTCTCATTGCAAATTCGAAAACACACAACAACAAAATACAAACACACTGCAAAATAATACCACAAAAATACCAAGTAGCGGTAGGCCAGCGCTTTGTAAACGAGATGCTGCAGTCACCGGACCGTCCACGAGATATGCGCAACGGCACATCACGCGTTCGTTCTCGCACCACATAAGCTAAAAGTTGGAAAAAAAAAATATTAAAAAATACTACAGTTCACAGATATTCTGTAAAAAAAAAAAACAAGCAACAACAAGAAATACATATATTTTGTAAATGATTTTCCAAGACAGACCAGTAAGCCAAACTAGAGTCCTGGGTAAGTACTTGAACCGTTCATTTTCCCTACTGCCTGTAATGAATGATGAGTATTACTTTGTAAGGTACAGTTGTCACCTAATAACTATAGTTATAGTCGAGTCCAAGTGAAATATATTAACCTCTTGTTCGGATGCGTTTTAGTTCTTAATGTCTGCCTCTCGATTCCGCTTAAAGTCCTTTTTTAAATTATTCTGTATTTGTTCTCTTTTTCTCTCTTTCTCTCCTCATCTCTCTCTTTTTCTCGTTCTCTTTGTGTTGTTTATTTTTATTCACAGATCGCAGCATATTTATGCCTCCCATTACAAACATAAACGAAAATATTATGCGGTCAACACAAACTCATATGTTGTTTGAGCCAAAACGCATGATAAAAAAAAGCAAACCAAAAAAAAAATCAACTAACCCAAATCCTATAGACAGCAAATTTGTGTAGCGATCGTGTGTGGCTTTAGACGACTTTTTTTGTTAAGCCCCACGACCCACAAAATGTTTTTTTATAAATGTCGTAACTGTCAAGAAAAAAAACCAAAACCAAAAATGCAAAAAAAATTTTATACCAAGTACAATAATATCTTAAGATTGAGAGGCGAACGAAAACGGTGAGCGCTCTTGACATTTTTTGTGAAAATCCTCGTTATAGTTATTTCACTAGTTACATCAATGTATAACAAATTGCATGTATTATATATTATTGTCTTAATTACATTTTGTTTTTTTTTAATGAATGCATATATGTGTAAATAGTTAATATTGTTTGAATTAGCACAGCATATTGGACTCCATTTATGTAAATGTGGCACCCAAGTACCGCCTACGCTTATACCTACAGTTGCCCTTTAAACACCCACACTTACACACACACGCAAACAAACACATACACAAACATGTATTATGTAAATAAATATATATTAAAAAAATTGACAACAAACTTAACAAACATCAGTAAAAAATCAGTAAAAAAATATTAATTTATAAAAAAAATGCTAGCAAACAATTTTAGACGCATACAAATCTTAGTATCAACCTAGTTAGACTATGTAAATGCATTGCTGATCAACTTGCAGATACCCAGTAAGACTTAACCAGATCATAAAAGCACCAAAAATATATACCATGCTTTCGCCCAAAAAATGGTTTCACGTATACTCAACTACAGAGGTTAATTCCCTGAACCGAAGTGCTTACACCATGTTTATCGCATACAGTCTTTTTCATATGCACAATCAAAAATATAGATTAAGAACTTTACTTACAATACAAAAAATAATTTGAGTTGCAATTGGATATAAAACATCTGTAAGCCCTTTTGCCTTTCAAATTGGTTCTACTTAAAGCTTAACTGTCTACTAAATATTATATTTATTTAATATTCAGCAAGCTGCACTGCGGTTGATCAGCATTGCATATACGAGTATGCAATATATATATATGTCTATATTTATATATGTATGTATATATATATATACATATACATATTAAAAGATAACAATGGAAAAGTAATACAAATTTGTAATATGTACATATAGCGCATTAGAAATTGAACACAAAAAGCCTAGAAAAAAAATGAAATCAAATGTAGAAAATATATTTCTATACGTTGTGCTAATATCTAAACTTTTCTTCAAACACACACACTCACATACACACAATATATATACACACCATATATATATATATATATATATGTATAGATGGGGTCGCGGCCCTCGGAGCGGTACTTCAATAGGTCAGCATCCCACCATTATCGACTATCGGACGGGATACATAAGGTCCCATCTTCGTTCACCCTCTGGCCGTGTGAGATGACTGATCTATCGCCAACTACAGCTGGGTTTCTGCATGGCAACACAACCAATAACGCACATCATCATCTGCAACAACAGCAACAACAACAACAGCATCACAATAACCACCACCACCACAATCGACATCATCAGCAGCATTTGCAGCGGCAACATTCGCACACATCACTCACAATGATTCACCGTCAGAGCAGCAGCCACAGCGTCCATGGCAGTCGACGGGGCAGCGGTGGCATTCGTGCACCACCCACCGGCACTGGACGTCTCTTCTCCTATTTTGGCAACGAGCACGAGCATGATCATGAGCGCAAAAAGTCGGAGACCTCATTCTTCAATTTGGGCTTTCGACGCAAATCGACAGTGGTTTATTATGCCCCCACAGAATAGCTCCAAGCTATACAAATTGTGGTGGTGCAGTTTTACATTATACTTACATCTTATGAGTCTGTTCGTATTCATTTACGTTTGCATTCATAAAACTGTAAAATCAAAACCTTGAGAACATCTATACTGTTTATATTTGAGCTTAAAAACTATTTTTCTCTGAGTGTAGTTGTGCATATCAATATAGTGAATCCGATAAGTTAGTTAACACCTGCCGCATACAGCGAAAAAAAATTGAACACAATCAAAAGCACTTAAGACGTTATACGAGTATATTATATTCATTACGATTATATGTCATTTTAAAGGATCGTTGTTGTTGTGAGAGTTTTATTGAAACACATGCAGTTAGAATTTTGCTCAAATATTAACTACTTATACGCAACAAAAAAAAACACAGTTAATTATATACAAATACAGATACAGATACAATATAGCTCATAGTGCAGAGATACAAACCCATGCAAAAACCCATGTGCACTGAAACCAAAGAGGAACCAGTTAAAAAGAGAAAGAGCTCTTTCATTAACTTGAGCTCAAATATGACCCGGAATATGGCCCTTAATTATAGATATACGAATTAATTTAGATAAAAGATGAGAAGGAAATGATATCTTCGGCATGCCAAAGTTTCTATGCCCTTGCAGAACGGGTCTAGTCACAATTTGAGGAAGTTATTAAAAGAAAAATGTTGAAAAATTGGAAAATATTGTTTTTATATCATAACTAAATCATTGGTTCCCTCTGTAATAGCCTTCCGATAGCAGCTATATGATGTGGCATAGGTGCGATTTGACCGGTATTCAAATATGTACTGATAATTAATCGATTCAGAACTAGAAGACTATATTAACTCAGCCATAGATGATAATATTCTAATACCCACTGCAAAGGCATACAAAATAAGTTAGTATAAATAAAAAATTAAAAAGAATTAAAAGAGATATCGAAGCCAATTGTGTTTAGCAATTATTTAGTAAATAATGACGAAATTAAATATAAACTTTAATTATAAAATATTTTAAAGTAAAAATCCACACAGCGGCACACCCTGATAGGGCAACCAAAATTACCGAAAAGTATAACTAATTGATAGGAAAATTCGGAAGATTCAAAATTAGTCTAAGAGACATCACTTAAATTTTAGAGACACAGAAAAAAAACTGAACTAGCTAAGTACTAAAAATAAAAAGCTTAAAGTCAGATCCAAAGATTAGTAATACATATACATACATTTTAATCGCGGGTTATGTTGAATGTGTTTTTTAATTCGAAAGTGAAAACGAATATTAAAGAATATGCATGTATTTTATAAAATGTAAAGTTCATCGTGTTATTTGTACTTTAGATGTTGTTGAAAAAAACTGATCTGTATTAGTGTTATAGTTGCTGGGAATTGTATGATTGCATCCTGGTTGAATCCCGCACATGTATTTAAGGACTGCAAGCGGCTCGATTCAATGTCGCAGCTGCCTAATTTGTATTTGTATTATTATTGTGTAGCCACATCCAATAATTGATTTGTGATAGTTTTTAATGATGTTTATAATATTTAACAGAAAAAAAAAGAAAAAAAAACCAAATGTATGTATTTAGAAAACACATAATAAACACACAAAAAGAAAAATTGACAACACAACAAATTGAAAATGGAGTTTTTCACTATCGCATAGGCCTTGAAATTAAAATCTATTCTTTTTTTTTGGTAGAAAAATCTGGATTAACATTATGAAAAGTTTCCATTACAAAAACATCTCTCATTCAAATTGAAACCCTTCCAAAATTTCTAAAAATTCTAAAAGGTTCCGAAAATAAATCAAAGTTCGAACGAAAGATTTATTATAATTCTTCATATTTCGCGGATAGTTTGGGCCGATCGCAACTAAATCGTATCAGTTCTATTCGTGCACACAACTACCGCGATATAAGAAAAAGACGTGACCGCCCGGCGTTTAACGGGCGGCGATCAACAATTCAATTTGGTTTCTCCCGCAAGGCCGTGTGTTATTTTTTTCGCTTTGTGTTTTGTGTTTTCAAAAGTCGAAAGACCTTTTTTTTGCAATTTTATTCAATTTGTGTGCGTATCGTGTCGTGTCGTGTCGTGTCGTTCGTGACTATCAAATTCAAGCCAATATGAAAAAATTCGGTAAGCCAAGCATATAATGCTCCCATTTCCTATGTACACCTGAATTGCGCCAACTCAAATGCAAGTTTTCCGTAGAGCAATAATTCAAATTTCCGTTATGTGTCGCTAATCTAACAAAACAACCTTTGATCATTTTTATAGTATAAAAATTGAAGATAGGCAGCTTCGACTCCACTAAGCCGGGTCCAGTTTAGCTAAATCTGGCTTCGCTCATCGAAGACACATTTTGAAACTTACTCCATGATTTACCACGTAGAAATTAACAAACTTGGTTTTGTGAAAGTGCCTGTTAAGTGGTCCTTAAAAACATTACAACTAGGCAATATTTTGTATTTATTATAAAGCGTATATTGGTAAACTCAATCCGCTGGTATTTACAAAGCATTTACTAAACATTTATTGATTGATTTTATTTATTTACTTTGAGATTTCTGCTTCGAACACTGTTTGGTATTTTTAAGCTTAAGTCTCTACATATTTATATAAAAAGACTGTGTGTGTATGTGTGTGTTATATATAAAATACGAATATATTCGTTCTTTACTAATTCAAGGCACTTAATAATATAATGAAGACATTTCTAAATGGACGGACTTACAACGTAGTCTATATATGCAGTATAATATTCGAGCAAGAATTTCTTTGTCTTTATTAAGGCACAATTAATCTTTTCACTTTTTAGATTTGATACGATAGTATTTGTACTGTCCTACAAACTGATATAGATAGTAAATAGTTTTGAAAAACAAAAGCCAACTGTGAGACACATTAGAAAATAAAAATAATAAAAAGCAAAACGCGTACCCGCTGCGAAATGATGGCTCCTTGTAAAAGGACGTGCCTGCAGCCGGCAACGGCACAATTGGTAATGGAAATGGAGGAGTTGCCCAAAACGCAGCGGTCGTCACTGCCCACCGGCGGCGTCCGATGTTGTTTGTTGTTGTTGCCCCTGATACTGACTATGAAAAATGTGTGAAAATATTTTGTGTGTGTCCAAGTCGCTACCTATGGTCAATTTTTTAATGAAAAAAAAGAAGCGCTGGTAATGTTTTTTTCTGTATGTGTGTGTGTTGTTGTTGCCCTGGCAGGAGACCAAGTGGCTGATAAACTGGTTTCCAGGCGACGCATAGAAAAAGTTCTCAGGGTATATAGATAATAAAAATTCAAGCGCATATGATAATCAAGGCGCTCAATGAAAAAAGCAAAATGCAAAAAGAAAAAAAAAACGGCGGCATATTTAATTCAGGCAAAAAAGCAGCCAATGGACCAGCCGACGATTTAATATAGGAAAACCACGACGGCAGGCGTTTTTTCTTCTGTTCTTTTTTTTTTAGCGCTGACCAGGCAGGCACAAACAACCCTCTCTTTATAGAGGATGGGTGTAGGGTACGAGGCCTAACTGGGTTTTGATGTTAACAGGTTTCCAGCGAGCACAAGCACACACACACACACACACACACACACATATACAGCTGTGCAACTTCACGGACATTAGCAAAGGACGACAACGACGCTTCCGTAATCTGAGCACAGTAGGCGCGGCTGTTTGCGCTTTTCTGTTACTGCTGCTGCTGTTGCTGCTACTTCTGCTGCTGCTGCTGCCGCTCTTTGATAGAAATGACAAATAACCAGATTCATTGTAATAGATTATGTCTACAACTTAATCGCCTTGCAGATAAATGATGGCAATGTTCAAAGGCGCATCTCAGTATATATTTATATATATATATATATATATATATATATAAACATATATGGAATACGTCGAGAATACGGACAACTTCTTCAAGTTTTTTTTTTTTTGCAGCATTGCGTTTTGTTTTGGGTGTCAATTTTGTGTCTTTGAGCTGCTGTTGCTTTGTCAGTTTTTTTTCATCTTAGTATTGTGTTTTTTTTTTCTTCTATTTTTGTTAATGTGAGATTCGTATGGACGGAAATTGATGTTAGCATTATTTGGCTTAACTAAATCTATAGAGAAGCGTGAGTGTCAGGCCAAATAGTGAGATGACCAAACCCAGCGCTGATTGCAAACCCGACGCGCCCGCCAAACGACACTTGAACATATCGTAGCGTGTCTCCTTATCGGCGACAATATTCTGATATTCGGCCTCGACCAGCTGGCCATCATAGTAGGTGATCAGATCCTCAAAGGGATACTCGTAGCCCTGCAGGCATTCGCACTTGTAGCCGCCCGTCTCATAGCCGCGTCCCATAATGGGCACACACTAAATAACAAATGAGAGAATCATATTAGGTACATTTCTAATTATCAGTTATTTGATATCGAGTCTCACATATGAGGTTTTCTCATCACACTTGTGCGTATTCTTATAGGCATTTGGCTCATAATACCAGTCCGGGCACTGATTAACGTCCAACTGCAGCATGTCCATGGAGACGGCGACGACACCCCTGCGTGTGTAGAGAGAGGAGACAACAAATTAGTTTAATTGCTTGCACAATTTGCATGACAATATGGAAAGTAAAGTGAAGGAAGTCACAAGTCAGAAGTCAACACTTGAAAATTAGACAACCAAACAAAACACACAACATTTGCATCTGAATGAATTGGAGAACGGGACTAGCCCCTAAACAACAAAAAAAAGGGGTGAGCAACGGGCCCGCTTAAGGCGCGGCACGCAGCTCGCCCTATTCCGATTTCTATTCCCTATCCCTATCCCAAAACCCAAAAATGATAGCTTCCCCTTGTGCTTTACTCACTTGAATTCCAGTTTGACTTTGAGGCTGTCCCAGCCAAAGAAGGGCACCGCATAGGTCACCAGCCACTTCTTCACATAGCCATCACAGTCGAATGTCGGCTGCGTCCAGTAGCCGTGCTTAATGTTTGCCGCACGATACGAATTGGGGTAGTGTTCGTACTTTTGCTGGTATTCACCTGTCTCATTGTGCCGTATCTTGATTTTCATGTAGAACGTTTCGAGATCATCAAAATTCGTATTCCAACGCTGTTTGAGAAACTTGAAGTACTTCTTTTCCGTATACAATTCGTGCGTTTTATTCAAACGCGCCAGATCCTCCACCTTGAACTTGCGCGTGTTCAGCTCCGTTTTGTAGGCATAGGGTGCAAAATAGGTGCGATTTGTGAACTTATTGCGCTCCCATAGCGTCGTCGCCGACCAGACCTTGCTGTCGCCTAGAACAATGGCCAGGGTCTCGCCAATCATTTGATCCTCGGTCAGCGGCTTGTCCGCCACACGTTTTCCCGAATACACCTCATTGGGATCCGATACCTGAATAATAAAGAAATGGGAATTTAGGGGGATACTATGCGATTTATATATTTCCCCAAGCGTTTCTCGATTTCTATGCTAACAACTTGTGCAAATACGTTTGCAGACAGAGGTAGGAGTAGGGTTAAAAAGAGAGGAGTCCAGTTTTTTTTACTCTGTTGCTCTGTGGCATTTAATGAAGACGACGTTTTTGGTGTCGAACCCGTTTTTCGTGTCCTTCTGCGCTCAAACTAATGAATTTAGCATTTGGTAATGGTTTGACACTGAATATTTAATTCGCAACTGGCAAGCAAGCTGCCAAAAAAAAAAAAAAATGTGAAACTGGCATTGCAGGAAATTCGAGGAAGTTGAATTACGCGTGGAAAATTATAATTTACACTTGAGAAGTTTTCAAGAGGCGACATCGAAGGCGCTTAATATAGGTGTCGGGTTTATCAATTATTGCTCTTCATTTAGCGTGAAGCCGATGGGAAACGATGCGAAACAGCTGAATTCCAGCAATAAGCTTACCTGTAAAAATGCGCTAATAAAGTTGGCCAGACGCACAGCCATTTTGGCTTCGTTCTCAAACTGCTCCTTGGCGCCATAGCTAACATCGCCGCGCAATATTAAATCTTGTGGATGGAAACTACATGCAAATGGAAAAACGAATATGCATTAATATAAATATAAATTGTAAACATAAAATGCCATTTGACACCAGTCGTGACACGCATGTGCACTTATTTATACATTGGAAAGGCTTTTGTTGTCATGTAAGCTAAGTTACAAGATTAATCAAATAGGGATACGGACACACACACACACACTGTAAATATCAGCAATTGTTTCACAACAAAATAACAATTTCAAATTCTTTATTCTAAAAGTTGCCACTCACTTTTTGCATGTGCGATAATTGACGCCATGAATATATTTCAACACCTGATCGATATTCAAATGTTCGGCGTGCAATGATCGAGAGCCTGTCGTATAATTCCGATATTCCGGATGCATATCCAAATACTTTTCGCGCACATAGTACGGCGCCCTTTCCCACTGAATGGGCAGCTTTTGTATCCCTAAAAAGAAATGGGGAATCATTTTAAACATATATACTAAATAGGTAGATAGGATAACAACATACAGCCAATTTTGAGGCAATTGTATTCATTGTAATATTGTTCGGCTGAGGCACGCTCAACAATTTCACCCAGATAGGGTCGCCGCACTGTGTTGGGTAGTCGATAGCTTGGCTTGCAGCGACATTGATAGCCGCCACGTCGGAAGCCCCAGCCGTGTAAGGGTTCACATTCGGTTGTCTCTTTTTTACAGCGTGCCGTGTCCGCAAAATGATTTGGGCCCTTATTGCCCTCGCCCAGCGGACACTGATTGATGTCAATACGCTCAAAATCCATTTCGAGTACAGAGACAGCGGTGTATCTATAGAAGATTATCCACGAGAGGATTAGCTAATGCATAGATAAGTTACAATTTACACTTACTTGGGATACTCGATGTGCCGGAACTGGGTGTGCCTCGGATAAATATCGGCAATTGGAACAACAGCGGCTACCAGCCACTTGTTGGAGCGACCGCAATCGAAGTAGGGACGTGTAAACTTAATGGGACCCGGTATCTCTTCAGAGCCCGGCGGACCATGGAATGTAAATGTTTCATTTGTGTTATTCGCATAGCGTATTTCCACCTGATACGTGATCTTTGTGTCATGTCTGCGCTCAACGTTGTCCGGCAGCCAGGCGCGGTACCATTCATTGATCTTATACAGATCATGTGTGTAATCCTTTGATATTGAGTCCGGATGATGCGCCCCCAAATCTTGAACGTCGAACGTGTTCCACGTGGAAATCTTTTGCAAATGAATCGGATCATTGAAATCATCCAGGCGAAATGTGCGTGGTCCAAAACGCGGAAAGGTCTTATTGAAGAAACCGCGATACGACGATGAATACGAGCTATTTGGTGAAAAGTAAATGGCCGACGCATTGATGCTGGGATTAGCGGAAACATCCGCAACTGTGGAAAGGAAATAATACATCATGCCCGGATCGTAGGTGTCATTAATAGCCGGACGTATGAATCGCGATTGCAATATATAGCTCCAGAAGAAGCTGCGACTCAACGCCATATTCTGTAGATGCAGCAAGGCGGTGCGATTTGGGAACACCGGATTCACATTGACCTCCTTTATGTCCGGTTTGTGGGAGACGGCATCAACGGGCATAAACAGATCCGCATGATGCTGTATCGGACAGTTGTCTGCATTCACCTTATCAAACTGTATCTTGATCTCATCGAACGCATCTCGAGCCTGCCACTCGTGTTGAGCGAACACCACACCCACAATTAGAACAAGCCCAAAAAACAAATAGCTGCGCCCCAAAATTGTCGCAGGCAGGAACAAAGCCATGTTTTTGTTGGACTGTCTCTGTGTGTATGTGTCTGTGTGGGAGCTTACCGCCTGCCTGGGCAGTCTTTATTAATATTAAAAACAAAACAAAATTTAAAACAAAAACTCCACTGAACGCATCAAAAACACACACACAACACGGACTAGTAATACAAATTAATGATGTGCACTTGTTGGAACTACGCCCTCAAAGCAGTGTTGCATATCGCGTTTAGATATCGCAGCGTCATATATCGATATTTAAGTATCAGTATAAGCAAGCCGGCAAAACTCTTGTCAATTCATACAATTGAATGCTCTGCAGTTGTTGCTGTTCACATAACAACAATATTTAATTGCTGATCCACTTTAAATCTAGTAATATTTATTTCTATATATTTCCCATTCATGGAAAACTCGTCTACAGCATCACTAGAGCAATTCATCTAATCGTTGTATCGATATCGAAATAATAACAGTCGTCAGCATTGATCCAAAATAACACAAATTAGGTGGCTACGCCCTCGGCAATTTATCGATACTTGACATGCGGGTGTCATTTACATGTTCGATAAGAAGTCAGCATCATTTCATTTTCAAATATGGCGCGCCATTCTTTTATAAAATTACAACTTGTATTTTTGATAAGGTCAATCACTTGTCAGCTTCCTTTTAGCGCCACCGCCCGTAACTATTTATAATTATGCAGCAGTTGTCACTCAATTTATTATAGCGCCGCGTGCAGCAAACATTTTTGGGCGACTGCCAATGGAAAATACAAAAAAAAAAAAGTGCTCTAAAGACCATCATTGATAGCCATTTACATTATTCACCTAAAAAAGGGCACAACGAGGTCACCACTGATATTCTTGGCGGAGTCGGAAACCGCCGCCATTTCATGATAGTCTTTTTTTTCCGCCTTCTCCTTCTACATTTCCATCGCCCTCTCTTTGTCCTATCAGTGTCAATCTGCTGCTCTTCCTCTTTTTTAGTTTTGTCGCCACCTGCGCTAAATGACACGAATTAGCGGACGACTCGCTGCATTTACAATTTCTTCCCCGTTTTCCCCTTTTCAACTACATTTTTTGTTGATTGCATTACATTGCATGGCGCATCCCTTTTGGCTCCTCTTCCTCATTCACATTCTGGCCAGTACGCTTGGCTTATTTATTACACCTGTCGCATTTTGCTTGTTTTTCTCTGTCAGTCTTGGTTTTTTTTTTACCCTGTACCCTGGATTACAACGCCAATTCTGCGCGATGCTGACCAAAAAAGAAGAGTAGCCCAACTTAAATTTGGCACAAACATAATTTTCAGTTTGCCGACTGACATTTCCCGTGTACACTCAGAAAAAACAATGTTTCAAAAATGTGAAATTTAATCAATAAGATATTTGCGGTTTATTCTTCACTGAATAAATTAATTATAATCTATACGATCCAAAATTTGTTGTAGTGAGTAATAAGATAGATACAGAATATCCTTAAATCAATAAAGCGATTAATTTTTTTATATATCAGCTTAAATAAAAAAGCAATAAAAAATGTTTATGATAAGTATTAAGGTAAATGCAGAATTGTCCTAAATCAAAAAATGAATTTATTTAATTATATTATTTAGTTCTTAATTCAAGTAACGACATTTTTAACTCAATTCGGTTATAATATATGGATAAATCAGCTTAAATAAAAAATCAGAAGCGATTAATTAAAGTAAGTTATTTATTTCTTAAATGAGTTCGATTATACTCAATTTATAAATCAGTATTTAATAATATATTTTAAGAAAAACGCTTACAATTTTGCGCTTGTAATTGAATTTAGAATACACTTTTTCTCTGCGTGTATATGTGTGTTTGTTGTGACTATGTGTGTGTGTATGCTGTTTATCCTGGGCGCCGCAGTTTGTAATGCAGATAAATCTACGTGCGGTTTTGCTCACATTGTTTTATTTTGCACGTGGGAATCGACACAAAACTGAACTGACCAAAAAAACTAAAAAACGAAGCATTAAAAGTTGTTGCAGTTATTTCGGCTGTGCGCTCTGTTTTTGCTTTTCTGTTTTGTTTTAGTTTTGCGTTCGCATTGTTGCCCCTGCAACTCCTGTAATTGATTGTTCTTGTTGTTTCTCCTGCTTGTTGTTTCTCGTTGTTGTTGTTATTGCTGTTAATGCCGTGTCCTAAATGGCAATGCCAATTTTACATTGCGACAGAAGTTTATTTTGAGCCATTACATTTTGGCAAAACGGTAGATGGCGCTTTTGGCCTATGTTGGGCGTTTCGTTAAGCTCGACCAGATTAAAGTTTAATTTGAAAAAGTGCCAAAGCATTGAATAGTTTTTTTTTTTTGCAACAGCCTGCAAATTAAGTTGGCAAAGTTCCCATTCGTGAACAACATGCAAAGCCATGCATATTTTCCATCTTCAAACTGCTACATACAAATTCAAATTTGTGTCTCTAAGCGTATTTTCAACTTGCTGGCATCTCTCAACTTGTATTTCAATACGAATTTATTAATTGTTTTACTTAGAAACTATAATTAGTGATGTTTTCTTCTTCCTTTTTGTACATGCTGAAATTCTACCAATTCATTTAGTTGTAATATAATTAAATGCTAAACGTTTGTTCTATGCGCAAACTAAGTAAAAATTTTGATAAATTTTATCAGGAGTTTTAAAAATTCCAAGCAAAAAATAAACCAAAGACACAAACATCAAATAAAGCAAATTGCGCATTCAATAAAATCTTGAGCACAAGTTCAAAAAACCACAGGCCATAAAATCAAAATCAAAAAAAAAAAACCAAAAAAAAACAAAAAAGAAAAGAAAGAAAAACAAACAAAAGCATTTTGTGCATGCTAATAAACAGTCGAAAAAAAAATAAGTCAACATTTTGAGCAAAATAAAACAAAAAGAAAGAGAGAGCTAGACATGGATATATGGAATATATGGGATATATAGCTGGCTATATACATATGCATATGCAAAACAAGAGACTGGTGACATGTCTGCGATCTCTTTGGATTGCATTTTGGCAAAAGCAGCTCCCCAAATTTGGGATGCCTGTACGTGCTCTGGGCGTCAGCATCAACAATCTCAACAACAACAACAACAACAACAGCAATGAATGTACAACAATAATGCCAAGCACTTCCATGCCAGACACACACACACACACAAACACAAACACAAACAAAAAACGGCCTAACACAGCGCAAAATATATATTTTTTTTCAATTTTATTTTTTTTTTTTTTGTCAAGGGTGAATGACCCAGAATCAAAATCCACAAACGTTGTCGTTGCTGCTGCTGCTGCTGCTGCCTGGCTGGCTGGCTGGTTGGCTTGCTGCTGGTCGGTTGGTTGCCTCTGTTCCTGTCCTCGTCTTCTTCTTCTTCGTGCCCCCCCATTAAACAATATATATGTGGCTCTCGCATTCGGTTTTCGTTTTCGGTTTCGGCTCCTCGGGCTGTTATGATTGCCGTTGCCAGACGATAACCCAAACCAACAACGCCAGCAACAACAGCAGCAATAAACAGCAGCAACAACAATTCAGAGTGCATTAGTTGAAAAGTGCACGACTATCAGATACCAACTAACATACATTTGTAGTGTATATATGTGTATCGCAAGTATCGTTATAAATATTTAACGACTAGTGGATACCCTATATAGATGCACAGTGCAAGCTCTGCTTCTGCTTTTCGTAGCGCTTTAAATAATTTAAATAAAGAGGGTATTATGTGTCTTATATATATATATATATTAAACGTTATTGTAATCTTAGATGGGCGTGAATCTCTCTTTCCTTCTTTCTATGCCTTTGCCTTTCTCGTTCTCTCTCACAATCACTGTATGTGTCTTTATCTGTCAATATATCGTCCTTTTCTGTCCATAACTCATCAGTTTGTCTATAAATCTGTCTCTCTCTCTCCCTCTCTCCATTTCTCTAGCTCCCTGTATCTCACTCTTTATCTTTCTCTATCACTTTCTGTCTGGCTCTCCCTCTCATTTTTCACTCTCTCTCCTTCCCATTCTCTTTATTTCTCCGTATCTCTACACCCGTGACATACCTTTGCCCAATTTCATGATACCCCTTTAGCACCCAATTCACTGGGTATACAAAGTGAAAAAGAAATTGCGAATTTAAACATTTTGCAGCATTGCACACGCGACTCTCACGCGCACAGACACAGTCGGAAGAGAGATGCGAAAAATAGAGGCGAGAGATACGCGACACACACACACACACAGGCCCCAGACTCACAGATGCAAAGACAAATACAGATACAGATATGCATACCCATACAGATGCAGCTACAAATGCTGCTTTTTGACTTTTGTATGGCGAATTGTTATCGTGTGGCAGCCCGTGCAGCGTTAATTGCATTGACAGCCCCTTCTCTAAGCGCCACACCCCACCCCCTCGCTCCTCGCGCACTCTTCCATCTACTGTTCTACTTTACTTAAGAGCTGGGTCTATTGCATCCGTTAGATACTTTTTGCCAGAGGCTTCAGTCCGACTTCCGTTTTGGCATGGCTGTTTTGTGCTATGGCCAAATCAATCTTCATTGCACAGAGAGAGAGAGAAAGCATGTCGACATACATCAGCTTTATGATTATGCCCCTGGACAGAAGAGCAAAGCGAAAGCGACAACAACAACAACAGTAACAGCCTTAAAGTAATTTGAGCAGCAACGTGCAAAAAGCTTGGACAGGCCAACAACTCAAACTCAATGGAGCAATTAAAGTCGACCCAAGATGTCTGTCGCACACTGCTACTAAAACGGTTTGTACATGTGTGAAATCTACACACAAACCTGAAAATTAAACCAATTTGTTTGTAAAGTTTAGAAAAATGTTACGAAAAAACGCTCGTTTTTAGAAATATATAAAAGGTGATTTAGCCTTGGCGAATATCTAAAATTCGGAGCCATTTTTTTTTCTGTTCTGACAATTGGACATCTGGTTGCACTGTGCAGAATAGTCGGCTCGAGACCGCAGAAGGTAAACCAGAACATGGCCGAGAAGTGTCTTGCTCGCCGTCTACCATCAACCATCTACCTTCTACCGTCTGTGTCTGTCACCTAATTTCCGTTTTAGAGAACATGTCCTTTGGCCAGCAAGAGGGGCCACTTGAGTCAGTCATCCTCTCCCCACCCCTTCCTCGTTTGCTGACATGTGTCCTGTGTCTGCAACTACAGCTCAACTTGGAGTTTCCAGTCATTGCTAACATTTATTTGCTTCGCATCGACAAATTTTGTAATTCAATTGTTGTCCCTGTCACATATGGCTATTTGTTCTTGTTCTCGTTGTTGCTGTTGCTGTTGCTGTTGCTGTTACAGTTGTTGCAGTTGCCACTGACCAGGGCGAAGGCAACAAGCCCGGTACAGGACCCTGCCAGGCAAAAGACGTTTTGCCTCGCTGCGCACGAGACTTGTACACGAGAGGACCCTTCAAGGACCTACGACAATAGCTAAAGTAGAGTCTTGCTGCAAGCACTGAAAATGTAAGAGGCAAGACATCATCATGACCCCGACAATGCAACAAACTCAGCCAGGAGGCCGCATCCTGCTGCATATTTCACCAGTAGTCAACTTGCCACTACTTTTAACTCGCCTGTCGCCTTTTTCAGGTTTGAAATTACTTTTGTATCCCAAGTGGACAAGCTGCGCTCAATTCGCTCTAGATTTTCTTTGCAATCCAATTGCTCAGAACTTTTTCCCTTTTTGTTTGTTTTGTTTTGTTTTTGACTCGAGAGCGTGGAAAACAATTTTAAGTATTAACAAATTCAAGAAATTATATTCTTTCCCCTTTAAATTTCTAATTACCATGTATAAAATGGCATTAGAGAGAGTTCTTGGGCATACTCAGAACAACATGCGCTTATTGATTATGCATCTCTGAGCTAATAAAGTAAATATGTTCTTGGTCAGGTCAAAAGCCGAGACATGTCTATAAAACTATAAAGACTTAGTATTTTGGAATGTAAATTCGTAACGGAAAATGTACAAAAATAATCGATTATCGATAGCAGAAGCCAGAAGCCATATTATTAAGCTGGTATGTATAAAGCCAAATATATAAATATATTATCATAATATAAATATAATATCAGTAAAGACTTGGCTTGCGGCGTATCACATCTCGTAGTCGAGCATACTTCTTACTTGTTTTATGCAATCTACTTAAATCTTCAATTCCAACGATGGATGCATTTTAAATATGCAGTGCAATTATCTGCAATTGCATTTCGTGGCACGTAATCCGTTCCCATGGCCAGTTGACCAGTTGACCAGTTGATCAGTTGGCATGTCCTTTTTGTTGATTTGCCGCCAAGATCAACAGGCATGTAATTTATGCGTATTCATTTCATAGCCTGGCCTATCCCGCTTCCTGTCTGTCTGTCCGTCTGTCTGTTTTCGTTTTTGCTTGGTTGCCATGCGGCATCAGATAGCACAATGGAGGGGGAAGGGGGCTGCCTGGATTCAAATCCGTTCGCTTCGCAATGCATTTAATAAGCACAAAAGATATCAAAAAAGGATTCTCGCGCGTATCGCGCACAAAAGGAATGCAAGCGGCTCGAATCCTTGCATTGCATTGGCTGCTTCAGCCATTATTCATTATTCTTTATATATATATATATATATATATATATATATATATAAATATAATGCCATTTTTGATATGTAAATAAACAAGAAAAACAACAACAACAACAAGCTAGAGGATCCTGGACGCGTTCTAATTGCCGCGAAGGACCTGCCTGGACCTTCTGTGTTAAGCCTTGCCTGCCTGCCTGTTGTGGCCTGGCCTGGCATCCTGCTAAGCTGGACATGCAATTGCAATGCAATTTCGTATTGTTTTCCCATTTAGGGGTTGAGTTTCAAGTTCTCTTCTCTGCGTCGGGGTTATCGCACGATTACAAAAGAGTTCCTCTGGTCAGCCAAACAAAAACAAAATGCAAAAATTGAAAGAAAAAAAAAACAAAAAGAAATAAAGAAAAACAAAAATAAATCATAATGCAAAATCCAAGAAACTTGCAGCGGAAGTTGCGCAGAAACCAGGAGCAGGGAGCGAGTGCAGCAGCAGGAGCAGGAACTGTGAATGCCAGCTGGATGCAATTTTTGCTAGAAGTTCACATTTAAATTGTATCTATGAGATACTTTAGTTAGCAGCAGCTGCCAGCTGCTACTGGTGTCGACTCCTTGAAGATATGCATCATGAAAAACTATTCGCACACTGCTGCACTTACCACACACACTGAGAGAAAATTAAGCAAAGAAAATTTCGTTTATCCCCCCTGAAGTACGATTACGATTTTTAGGCATTCCTGAAAATGGAATACATAAACTAATATATAAAATACCCAAAATAAAGATCTAAAACAAAAAAAAAACAACAAGTTTTCAAATGGGTTCTGATTCTCAACATTTTCTAAAAAATCGGAATCGGCATAATATTTTAAAATAATTATTAAAGTATATGAATAAAACGGTAACTGAACAGTTAATCGAAATACACCAAGTGGAGTTGAGTGGAAAATTAAAATATTTTAAGAACTATTAACCAAACAACCGTTGCAGTTTCAAGCTTTTATCTTGTGACGACTCGAAATAATTTCGAAAAAAAAGTGCATAATCTTTACATCGTTTCGATTTGACTAAACCATAAAAATAATAATTAAATCGATATTAGATACTCTTTGCAGACCTCATTGTTGGCCCAGTGTTTACTTAAAGTACGACACATTTTTCACAGTGTACAGCGCTCCTTCAGCGAAATCGAAGTCACATATATCAGCGATATCCTGCGTGCCGGAAAGGATAACAGCGTTTAAGAGCATCCCTTCTAGTTGCTCATGTGCATATTCGACCTTCTCCGCTGTCATTGAACCCAGCGAGGGTAACTCAATGCAGTTTGCGGCGAAAGGGCTAAGGAAAGTGGGTAAGGGGTGGAGGGTGGGGGAACAACCATTGCACTTAATATTATTATGTACTCATTATGTGCTCATTATATGCACATAATGTATTTTCCCTACAAGTCCTCAGGCACCATAGCTCTTTAATGCCTCTTATAAATTTTATACACACACACACACACACACACCCTCACCCTGTAGACCGTACTGACCTATTCCTCTGGAAAATGTTGTATGGGTTGGCAAAACGGCAAAAAGTAAATAGCACAAAGCGATTCTTGAAACCAACTCATGTGTAAACATATTTAAAGTTTATGTTTATGCCCCTCTCAAGCCAACAGCCTAACAATGGTATAGGAGGAAGAGGGGGGAAAATGGAAGGGGGTGGAGTAGGAGGCAGCTGCTTTGTAATTAAGTGCTTTTAGTTTGTAGACTTAGAATTTGATACGCTTCTAGAGTTTAAATTCTAGGTATAAAGCGAGAACTTAACTGTGTTTCCTAATTTTCTTCGAAAAGTTAATTTATTATTGTGTTAACCAAAAGTTTGGTTCGTAAACCAGATTTTCTAAAACCCATCGATGTTTTTTTTTTTTAGCATAGGAATAAAGGTATGTAAAGTCACCTCAAATAGTTTATATTTATATTTCTTCTTACCGTTTTGCCAGTTGAAAGATCCATCTTTGCGCAAGGCGAACGTTTCCATTTACAGGTTCAGTTAACCAAACATACATTATTGGCAATTGACTGCACTTCACCACATTGTGCGCCCCCCATTCCCCTGGAGTTGTGTCACCTTTACAAATCGTTTCAACACCTTGCTCTTGCAGTCAAAAATTGAAAATCGATATTCGCTGGGAAGGTTAAACAGAGTTGGGAGTCCAGGCAAAAGACAACACACCTTTGCCAGACAACGGTGGTGGGGGATGGAGGGGATTGAATGTAATTAAAAAGGAGTTAAATTACACATGTTTTTTTTTTAACTGGCAACCAGGCAACCAACTAACTAACCAACCAGTCGGACTAAGGTAGGCAGGCAGGAGAGGATTGCGGCACAAAGGAGTTTGCTTCAACAAAATAAAAACAAAACATCGACAAAAACAACAGCCAAGACAATGAGCAGAAGGAGCTGGTGAAGGAGTAGTGGGGACATAGCGAGAAAAGGCGTCATCTTCATTAATTACAAGCAAATTATTTTTAAACTATGTACTTGAAATGAACTGTACTTGAAGATCAAAAAATATCTTATATATAATTGATGAATGACTAAAAATACAAAGTGAAGAAAAAAGAAAATTTAAATATAAGAAATATAAAAAGAAAAGAGCACAAAAAAAAAAACAAGAAATGTAAAAAGAAAATGGAGAAATCAAAGAGGTTTTGTTGTAAATATATGGAACAAGGAATTATAAAATGTGTAATCAGTCGTTGAAAGGGTGTCAAACCGGAACACGCACTGGAACTTTATTGAAATTCAGAATCGAAATCGATATTCAACATTATTGTAAGGAACTGAAGTTGATATTGATCAGAAGAACGTTCGCTTTGCTGGTTAGTCAAACGTGGAACTGAGTCAGGATTCGTTTCTCTCTGTGTAGCAATAGCTTTAGCTTTAGCATACGCTAAAGAGTTCTCCTTTCTTTCACTTAGCACACAAGTGAAGTGAAGCAAAGCAGGAGTCGAGCAGCGAACACACCTCTCTCCCTCTCTCTCTCTCTCTCGGCGTCGACGTCTCCGCAACGCAATCGTCCTCTTAAAATGCACTTTAAATGGCAGTTTCCGGTCACACACACACACATGCACTCACACACACATGCGCATGCAAAACGAGAGGCACACTCGCATGCATAGAAATGTATAAGCATAATAAAAAATACAATGCGAAAACGTTAAGTAAAAGCTAAAAGGAGTCGCGCTGTGCCAGGAACAGCAATGCACCGCTTGGTACATACTGTACCCACACACACACACATGCACACACACACACACACACACACACATGCATACATGCATACATACATACATACACGCGCTGTCATGTTCGCCATTAACTTTGTCCTTCTTCGTGAGCAAAGTTGCAGCAAGCGCTTTTTCATAGGCCTACCCTTTTGTGTGCGTGTCTGTGTCTGTGTCTGTGTGTGCGTGTGCGTGTCTGCGTGTGCGTGTGTGTGTGTGCTTGTGTATATAAGTGTGTTGCATAAATTCTTTGCCTGCAACCGCGTCTCCAGGCAGCTAGAGCTGGAAATGTAAAATGCAGATCAGATAGCTGAAGTGGTTGGAATTCGTATTTGTCAAATTTATTTATTTATTTAAAATCAGTCGACACAGAAAGATACAAAAATTAATAAATACATTTCAGACAGAAAAACAGGGTATTCAAATACAAAATTGTCCAACATTTTTTGCATGGATTTGGGGCCCCAGCAGCCCTCAGCAAACTTTAGTATACCTTAAAATAACCGACTAATTAGTTCGCATAGAAACCTATATAGACTCGCTAGTGATGCTGATCTAGAATATATTATAATATGGGTATAAAAATGTGAAAAATAGATATTTATAGAGCAAGCAATATAACAATAGATATTCCTCATGAACAACAATTTGACATTCATTGATTTATTGCTTCAAAATCCATCTGACTAGAGGCATTGACTTTAAACATGTAGACTCATCACAATCTGACAATCTAACAATATATTCTCATCTGTATCATATCATATCTCATCATTATCATATTTAACTATAAGCATAATACTTGTATTTATTCTCATTTGTTATACAATTTTCAAAAATTCTTCTGCTTTGCAGTTGCTCACAACTTATCACGGGAGCCGTATCGGGGCTACAATTCGGAGATATATTCGACTAATCGGATCAACAACAGCAACAACAACACCTCGGGTCAACGTGGCGGTGAGTGAAACTAAAATGTAATTTAGCAAAGGGGGCGGAAGGAGGGGTGGAGAAGGATGCTGAAGTTGTTGAAGGGAGCTTGTAAATTGCTGTTTTTCCGCACACTTAAAATGATACTGCTAAACTCCGGAAAGTCGCTTGCGGAAATGTTTTTATTAGCCTAACATCCTGTCCCATTCACCCCACCCCCCTCTCCCCGCCACCCCTGCCGGTCCCAGACCCTCTGCTCCTTGCAACGTCGACACATACTTATTGGCCTGGAGCATTTGAGGTTAGTTTGTGTCTGGCGGCTGTTGAAGGACTTTACTTATGCTTATGCCACATCTGACGCGACGCCGCATCGTGGGTAACTTTTCTCGCACCTCTGCTCCCCCTCTGTCAGCCACCAAATTTGTGGCAACAGCATGTTTGCTGCTGCTTCGTCTGCATTGTGGCAGTTGTTCTTCATCATCTTCCGCCTCGTCAGTTCTTTGTATTCCTGCTTCTTCTTCATCTGCTGCACATTAATACTGTTGCACACATGTTGATGTAGGTCCAGCCGGTTATATGATATATATATGTATATATATATACATGTATATAATGCATATATAAATGTATAAGCCCCATGCCTACTTTCGGCGTTTACATAATGCAAATACAAGCACATGCATACCCTACATATGTGCATGCACATACACTCAAAAAAATGAGTTGAATGCATTGGCTTATGCGCAAAAAACAGTAAATATAAAAAAATATATTAACGTACCACAATTTTCTCGTAAACTTAAAATGGAACTGTGAAAATTTGTAGATTTTTCCTTCATGTAAAGTTTCCATTGTTCTATTCTATTCTTACCAAAAGTTGAAATGCAAATTTTCCTAAATTTCAAATCGGAAATTTCTTTCATTCGTAAAATTACCTTTGAAATTCCACCTTTCTTTCTATATAGTAATTGTTTGATGTTTTTCGTTTTCGTAGAACGAAGTCCTGGTTTTTGTTCAGTATACACGGTTCTTCGCGCCTTTTGGCACATGCAACACGATTCTTTAGCCCCTATATATGTACACACAAACAACTCGGTTGCACCCCCTCACCCACTCTCCGCTTACCTACTGTTTGCTTGCAACCAAACTCGATGTCAGCACCTTTGGCTGCCTCCAGAATGTTAACCTCTCATTTTTTTTCGGCTGCTGCTGCTGCTGCCTGCTGCCACTGCAGAATTAATGGGTTAAGTAAATAGCTGTGTAATGTGCCTAGGAGAGTGCGGAGAGGGGGGAACCACTAAGGTGTGTGGGGGGTAGTCTGAAGAAGCAGTAGAAGCAAAGAAGTGCCTCTCAATGCGGCGCTTCACTTGCAACGCTTGGCTGCCAATGCCGGTCTTGCCTCAAGGTAAGACGTACAAAGACGAGGGCTGAGAGACTCCCCTAAATGGTTTTGCCCGCAACGTGATAATGTCAATAGGTTCTTAAAATGATGTGTGTGTGCGTGTGTGCGTGTGTGTGTGTGTGTGTGCTAATTCATGCGAGATCTTTATTTTAATTAATATAGGCTTGCAAATTTTGCAGTTTAAGGTGTGAAATTTGTATGCAGTGTAATACGCTTAGCAGAAGAGGAGGTTGTTTTACCAGTTACCTGGTTCATCCATGTAAGCTCTGCCATTTTGGAAGCTATATTTGTGAAGCAAGGAATATAAGCGTGCATGTGTCAGAATCGGATCGGAGCACTGCATATATCATCTAGCCATAACCACCAGAGATATCGGTTAAAAGAGTGTCCTAGGAATATTTTCATAACCCACACCTATAAGTGATTAATTCTTAAAACTCACGGAGATCCAATTTCAGACTCTTAGGCAAACATCTTATTTTTTTAAGCCCATCATTTTCTCCATACATGTTGGGCGTGCACTCTTTTCAGTGTGCTAACTTGGTTCTATCCAATCAATTAATCAGTAATTGCAATCCTTCAAATTTAACGAATATTACTTGACCTGCAACGAACACAAAACAGGGGCAGTTATCGATAAAATGCGTATAATATACAAGAACTTACGAGTATATTCCGAATTAAAATTCTAAAGCTCTGTTATTAACAATATTATTATATCAACCTTGAAAAGGTCCGAAGCAATTTTGAAATCATTTATATTACAATCTCAGAACACGGAATTTTAGAAAGTTGAATTGATCCGGCAGAGGGTCGCTTCTCCGGAACGCTATCCCAAGAAGTCTCAATTCAGTTTTGCAACTGCTCACATTCCGTAATAATTTTAACATTGAATCCGGCCCCTTCTCCGATATAATCGGACGAATTTTTGCGCGACATTACCTGCCATACAATAATGACAAAGTAAAAGTAAATGCCACATTTTTCCGTGTGTTTTCCATGTGAGCTGAAAACCTGCGAATAAATGGAACAGCTAACTAATAAAATTTGCTAATAAACCCAAACCTCGGGTGCCACATAAGAAGCTGTGCCAACCTCTTCCGTATTTTGTGTCGCCAATTCTTTAACGGTGCAGAAATCTCCGCTCTCTCTCACTCTTCAACTGTATGAAGTTTTTGATTAGTAGTCAATTTTGAGGTTCGAATATTCCATGACTAAAGGTGCGATTTCCTCAATACAACCAACGCCATATAGTCAAAGCTGTACACGTTGTTCTTGAGTATCCCACGTTTTTCCTGATTACACCTGCATGAAAACACAATTATGATAGATATATAAACATATACATATATATATATATTTTTTTTAATCGTTTTTCTGAAGTTGAGTCTCTCTTTATTACTTCACATAGATTTAGGGGCCTTGTAAGAACCATATTGAATTGTCTGAAATTTTGCACTCTGTTATTTTGTATCGATTCAATGTAATTTTCTTAATACATTGGTATATTTTCAGATCACACCACAAGCACTACAATTAATGCTTGATAAGAGAACTTGTCATACCAAATTAGATAGTCCCCAAGGCCAGACGAAAAGATGGAAATTACTAAATAATGTGGTTTGATAATATAAAAGACACACGGACAGACGAGCATAGCTAGATAGACTGATCTTTCCCCATTTTAATAGATTCAGTGCAAAGCCAAACATTTAGGCTAAAAGAAAATGGGTCGACTTCTTAAAAACCAGTTCAAAAGTGTATCATAAATTTGTAAGTGGAGCTTCTGAGAGGTGTGGAGCGTCAGCAACTGCAACCTGCAATGTTGCAGCAAATGTAGGTGATACCTTTTACGCATTAAAAGTGCACATTCAATTTTAGCTATGCACAAAAAATGGTAAAAAAAAAACACTTCTCCTGTGCGAAACGCCATGTGCTGCGCAGATTGCATCCCTGCCCCTCACAAAAACCCCGGCGCACTGTATACATACTTCTTACGTGTGCCCGCTGTGCCAGTTGCAAGCTGCAGTCGTTGCAACTAGCATCAACAACAACAACAACGAGTGTTGCATGGACTGCATTAAGGGTTCGCTTTTAGCTTTTGTTGCTTGTACGGAAAATGAGGAGGAAGAGTATTGAAAAGTAGGCCAAGTTAAAATTGATTTAATGCGTTGATTGCGCCTGCTGCTGCGGCTGTTGTTGCAGCTGCAACAACTCCGATTTATATGTGTGTCGAACGCAGATGTTTTATTATTTTTTTCTTTTTTTTTTGTATATTTTGCTTGGGATCTTTAAAAATATTGCGCGAGAGATTTCTGTGTGATGAGACACACTGTGGTCGTCTCTGCATCGGTGGCGTATGCGCAATATTCTTTGCAACAGCAGCACATTGACCCAGGACACACACAAGCAGATAGCAATACTAACACACACACACACACTAGATGCACACACTTATGCCTAGGAAAAGTTCGTTAAAAATAATTGCCAACCCTTGAGCGCCAGTCGTCAAGTCAGTTAGTAGTTTGTGGCGTGTGAAAAGCGACTGGCAATTTTACATCTGCTGCTGACGTCGCACTTTTTCCGCGCTTTCAGTTTCCTTTTTATTTTTGATATACCCTGCACCCAATTAATGTGGCCAAAAAAGGTGTATTCTGAATGTATCGAAATGCGAACCTGATCAAGCTCTATCATCTCCAACTATAGTTTTGCCCGGGTGTCAATTTTAAGTTCGGTGCCAGACCCCAAATCCAAAACTAAATTCCTAGCAGTTCGATAATTTTAGATTGTTTTTTTTCTTCTAAATTTCTTCTTGTACCGATACATAGTGCCCTATTGTAACAATGTGGGGACGAATACCGTTATCGAAATTTGGAAAGAAAAATTGCATACATTTTAACGGAACCTTTGCGCTTTTCATAGCAGAACCGGAATCCAAATTCGTTTCGGTTTGACATTCTGAAATTTATGTTTTACATACGCAAAACAAGTTTAATTTTTTATTGAAAGCTCCCCAATTGTGAAGTTCCTTTTCCCTCTCTCTATTCTCTTTGTACATATTTTCTCCTCTTTCTCTCGCTCTCTCTCCTCTTTCTGATTAAAATAATTTACACATTTATATCTATTTGTTATAGATGGTAACAAATATTGTTAATATTTAGTGAAGTTAAATTGTTCGCAAATTTAAAAACAAAATCCAAAAGCGCACAATTCAATAACATTTATTATCATTTATTGTTTTTCTCCATTTAATATTTTTCACTCGTCGCTAAAGGTTAATAAGCCCACAGTTCAAATACCGCCTTCACTTATACAATTTGTATAGGACCAGGGCTGGCTAAACGATTCTTCTTGCCTGGTATACTTGACTATTTTTGGTTTTCCGTTTTTTGTTTGTTAGATTTTGGTGCTTGGCACTAGCGTCTCGACGTCTCCGGCTGGCTGTCAAGTGGGTGGAGGGGGGAATGCATTTGACAGCTAATTGGCTAAAAATGTTTACTTTCTCGCTTAGGGAGAAAAGAGTTTCTACATGCCACAGCGTCGTCCTGTGGCAGTGGCAGTCAAACAATACCATCAGCTGGCAACACACACACAAACACACACAACAACAAACGGCTTCTATTGTATTTTAACACCTTCATCCAATTTCAGTTATTGTTGTTGTTGTGCTTGTTGTTGTTCCACATATTCAACGCAGATCCTTTGGCTTGGTTTGCTGTCAGTTTTGCCCTGGCTTAATTTATGGACTCTTTGGGCCACATTTACTTGCGCATCATTTTTTTTGGTATTTTTTGTATACTTTTTTGCGCAAAAACGTGACGACAAAACATTCCACAATATGACAAAAACAACACAAAAACCAAAAAAAAAAAAGTAGAATACGAAATCCTTTAAGAAAAAAAAAACGCCATCAACAATTTAGATAAATTTTCCCACCAGCGATGCGGCAATAAAAACAAAAGGCCAGCTCACCACCAACCCATCCAAAATGGCGAGGGGTGCAGCTCGTCCTTCTTGGACGCGGCGTCTCTCTGGGTGTGTGCTGCTCCGTGTGGCACATCCGCTATATATATATATGGTATGTGTGTACGTTCTTTCTCGATATCAAATGATATCAACTGCAGCTTGCTTCCATACACCACCCTACACCCAGTCTGTGTGTACACAACGGCTCAGCAGTGACGGCGACGCATCCTTCAGGTACAACTTACTCATATATCACAAAAGGATATTCTTCGCGTACACTCGCCTCGAAGTGTGTGTGTGAGTCTGTGTGCTTTTCTGCTTAGCTTTTTCTTTTTTCCTCTTTTTTTTTGGTTTTTTCTTTGGCTTTTTTTGTGTTGTCTGGTCAGCGGAGAGGTCCTTCGGCTCCTCGAAGGTGACACCGTGGCGCAACACACAATGGCCTTGCTGTTATCCAACCAAAAAAAAAAAAAAAAGAGTAAAAAACTGAAGCCAAATATATTAAATTATAAAAAAAATAAAATTATAACCAGTATATAGAAAAAATCAAGCGAACGCAAATCAAAATCAACTCGTAAAAAACAAACGAACTTTTTGGTCTGCATTAAAAATGCAAATGTCGCATTGAAGTTTCATTCTTTCTCTACTCGTCCACTTCCTGTGTCTTTACTGCTCCTTAAGATTTTGGACAAACAACAAATTTGCGAGCGGCCAGCGAACCTGAAAATGAACTTTAGCTCAGCCGTGCACTACTAACCTCTCAGAGAGGCACACATAAATATTTGAGCAGTTCTTCTCTTCTGGCGTGCCTTGAACCCAAGCTACTTTTAATTCCCAAAATAAATTTTAGTTTATGTAAGAATATCTATTTTCTTATATTTTTTTTATTGTGGATTGACATTAGTTGACATTAAATATATTAATAAATTGCCAGATTCCTTCAAGTCAACGCCATACTTATGGCATTAACAGTGAGTTAACATAGGGATGCTGTTAACAGTGGTTAGTTTACAGGGCTCCTTAAAAGTTATGCATTGAATCGATGTTGAATTCGATATAAATCAATTCGACGATCGGCAGCTATTTGGTCACTTAAGAAGCACCCGATTCTTCGCTTCGGTTCGGGTTCGGGTCTAGGGGCTACGTACGATTGTTAAACGGTATTAAAAAATTCTCGATTATTTAGTTTTTTTTTTGGTTTAAATTTCGATACAATTTTTGATTGAACTGGGAAACTTGAGAAAAATAATCAATCCATTAATAAATTGTTTATTAAAACAAGTAAATATAGAAGTTAACCTGCCGTCATCTAACTTAGACTCGTAACAGACTTTGAATGACTCGGTTAACCATTATTGAATTGATCAGGATTCGACGCCCAACCGGATCTATTAAAACAAAATAATGAAACGAAAAATTATAAAAAATTATAATATTTCAAACTGCACATTTTCACATACCAATCTGTTCTTTGTCAACTATATTTTTGTACCGGAGCATCTTTTGAACTACAACCCCTATTATAAGACCTGCTCCTATTATTTTTGCAAGGCAATCTGTTTAAATGTTCACGAGACTTTATTTTGCCAGCTCTCTAACTCCTTGCGCAAGGAGCTTGCCAGAACCAACAGCAAAAACAACATGAACAACAATAACCACCACCACCACCACAACAACAACAACAACAAGCTAAAATTATCATCAGTGCTCAATAAGATTTGGTCACTGGACAATGTCCATCCTTTTGTGGCCAACGTCGAGCCGCTCTGCTCATAGAGAGAGATATGAGGTTCAGGTACATTTTGAGTACCTCTACCCCTACCTCTGCCTCTGCCTCTGCCCCTACCCCTACCCCTACATCTATCTCTGCCTCGGGCTCGACCTCTACCTATATTCTGCATTATATTTGAATGGAGACAAGTCCCTGCGTCCTTTTCTCTCGAGCGCTCGCGACGATCTTCAGGCCAAGTCCTTTGTGTGGCCAAGTGCGTCGCTGCCCCTACCACTCTGCTCTTTCTGCCTTGATGTGCCTGGCCCTGCTTTTTCTGTTATCGGGGGGAATGAAACTAAAAGCATGCAGCATAAGTTTTTATTATGGCAACGAGCGCAAAAAAGCGATTTTTTATATGAAAAATATTTGGAACAGGCATTTTATACACTCAAAAAAACAACTAATTACGATAACTAAGCCAGTTTTTTAGCCTACAAAACTAAAAGAAAATAATTAAATAAATATTTAGAATATTAAAGAAATATAACTAAATAAATATTTAGAATTCAATTATTTACATTTAAGTATTTATAGTTTTCTCAATTTAAGATTACTTCATATGCTAAAGAAATAAGAATTATCTAGTCGAGAGAACTCAAAATTAATACATACTTGTGAAAATGTTTACAAATTAACACTATGATGTCTATGTATATACAAACCCGATTAGATAGTTATATATTTGCGTTGAAATTTCTGAAAACGCTGATAATGCGGATCAAGAATATATATATAAATATATACATATAATAATTTTGGACAATTTACAATTTGTAGTAAGTAGGCAATAGTTCATTGAAATTTTTTTCTGTGTGTAGGAAAAGACAGAGACAGAGCGAGAGGGAAAGGGAGAGACAGAGGCTGAGATACAGAGAGCTTGAGGCATCATCGGCACAGGCTCATCAACGCATCGGCATCGGCACAGGCACAGAGGCACCAGGCATAATATGGGGTAAGGTTAGGGTATACAATTTTTGGACTTGGTCTGTGCTTGCCTCTGCCTCTGCCTGAAGAAGTGTTGGATGTCATCTTATTATTTTGAGACCACGCAGTAGCAGCAGCAGCGGCAGCGGCAGCCGCATTGATGATGACCATGCGCCGCTGCTGAGGGGTACTTCTCTCACTTGGTCAGCAGCTCAGCTAAATCGTCCCCCGGTCAGTTGTAGTTGTTGTAAAAAAGACTCCGATACAAAACTGTGGGAATCAAAACAGGATTCTCAATGTTTGCTGCAAAAAACAGCAGAAAAAAAAGCTGCGTTATCGCCGCCGCATTTATTGTTGCTGCTGCTGTTTGATGATGCCACCGATTTTTTGATGATGCTCCTGGTCATCATCATCAACATCGTCGTCGTCGTCGCAGGCTGCGTTATCCTTGCGCGCATGTCCTCGCTTCGTCTGCTGCCGTTTTTGCCTCCTCATTTTCTTACCTTATTTTGCCAGATTTATCGTATATTTTTACAGTTGCTTTGCTCTCTCTTTCGCTGACCCGATACAAAAAAAAAAAATAATAATCCAGAAGAAACCGAAAGCGATTTTAAGTCAAAAATTAAGCTTGTGGGCGTAAAAAATAAAAAACTTTATATCAAAGTAAAATTCAATGCGTAATCTAATTGATATTTCAAGTAAAACTAGGCTATTTATAAACAGTCTGTCAACACTTTTCAACCCGACGGAAATGAGTCAAAACAAGTACGTTTTTTATGACGTGTGCTTATCATCGTTTGTAACCCAATTGCTATCGTAACTGTTTTAAAGCTGATAAGAATATAAATTATTAAAAAAAACACTCACACACATACACACAAGAAGTTCATTCAAAGTATAATTCCATCAAAGATCTATAATTTACAGTTAATCGGATTGATCTCTCAATGTGCTTTTAAGCTTTTAAGCTGCTGCCCTAACGGTCAACGCACCTGCACACAAATTGAGTTACCAAGAAGCAGGCAAAAAGCAACACAAAAAACGAAAAAAAAACATAAATAAAATGACATTTTATCGGTCGCATCTCTAGAATCTAGATACGTTTGTCAGTCAGTTAATTAAACTTGGACGCCCGAGCGAGAGCAGCGCCGAGAGAGTGGATCATAAAAACGGATTGAAAGAATTGCAGTTAATTGAAATGTTCTTCAACGCGCGCATAGCGACAAAAAAGCTGCAGCGACAAGCTTGCGAGAGAGGGGTCAAAAAAAGATATATATATATAAATATATGTGTGTGAATTTGTGCATAGGCATGTTGGCATAAAAAAATGCCAATAGTCTATTGCAAAAAATGAAGAACCCTAGAGATGCACACACACACACACACAGAAAAAGAGAAAGAGAGAGCGTGAGAGAGTGATTTGACTGCAGAGCGACAAAAGTGTTTGACTACAAAACGAGCGCAGGCATCTCTGGGTGGTTGCTGGCTGCCTGCTGCCTGACAACGTGTGCAAAAACTACAAAAAGCCCACTGTACAGCTGTATGTGTGTGTGTGCGGGAGAGAGAGAGTGAGAGCGTCACAGACTGCAGTCAGCACACCAATACAAATGCAGTTACTGCTGCTGCGAATGCCAAAACAAAACAAAAAGGAAACGCACGCTGCGCTTGTGTGCGTGTGTGTGTATGTGCGTGTGTAACTTTGCCGGCTCAGCGACGTCGAGTCTTGCAAGTGTGTGTGTGTATGTGTCTATGTGTGCGCGCGTGTGTGCGTGTGTCTCGTTTGTCGCTGCAAGCTCTTTTTTTTTTTGCTTGTGTGCTTTTTTGCTGCTGTTATATTTTTTTGGTTTCTTGTCGCTGTAGCCCAGCGCAGAGACGTCGCCGTCGAGACAGACTCACTGCTGACTGCTGAACGAGCAGCAGTTGGGTATCTGTATCTGTATCGCATCGCCACTCCACTCGCAAGTATCGCGGACGCGCAAAAAGACCATGCGAAAAAATCGCTATTACAAATCTGGAACTTTTCACACAAAAAACGTCTTCAAATATTCAACATATTAGTAAACAAAAAATCCAATCTATTTCGAAAAAAAAAACACAACAAAAAATTCAACGTCTTCAACAAATAAAACAAATTTCACAACTTTTCGATGCAATAAAATTTATTAAATAAAAATCAACAATAACAACAACAACAAAGTCCGCGCATACGCCTTACAAAATATATATTGGATAATACTCGTAAAAACAAAACAACAATAACAACAACTAAACCAAACAATAGCAACAACAGCAACAAAAAAAAACCATTCATCACATATAAAATATAGCCCAAGAAAAAAATCTAAAGTTCAATATTCCATTTTCTTAGTGTTATTTTAGTGCAACTTAAATTTGCCAGTTTTTGTTTAAGTTTTTCTTTATTTGCAACGGTATTTAAATTATAATATTCAAAGTGTTACGCTTCTATAAAAATAATAATAATAATAACAAATATATAATTAATAATTATAATACAAAGTTACGCAGTCTAAGAAATTAAAAAGAAAATTTAAAGAACGCATCCGACGGATAAACAATAAAAGGCTAACACGGTCTTCTATGGCATAAAAATGCAGCGTCATGTTTGGAAATGCATTAAAATTAAATATAAAATGTGTAAATTGCTAACAAGTGAAACAAACACAACCTGAAACACAAACACAAATAGTGAAAAACAACAAACAAAACAAAAAACAAATTGAATTTTAATTTAAAAAGTGTTTTTTGTGCGAAATATGATCATCAAGTGAAAAAATAAACAAAAAAAACAGTTACTTAAATTTAGTTAATACGACTGCGTTTCAATTTGAAATTTAACTTGGATTTTAATTGGATATTTCGTAACTCACACACCCACACACACACACACACACATACACCACATACACACACACACATATACAAGAAAACGCAGTCAGCAAAAGGAAATTTCAAATCAAAATTACAAATTGCAAGTGCCGAAGGAAAGCTTTTAATCAAAGCTCACACAACGCAAGCCTTTACGTAACTTGAGATAATTGATGCAATTACACACACACACACAAGCACGCGCTCACGCATACACTTAAAGGAAAGTGCATCAAGAGGGAGCTTTAAAGCCGAGAGAGAACCACGATCGAAAAGCTCCACAAACGGTACACGCCCAAAAGCGAAGAGAGAGAGAGAGAGGAAGAGCGTGACAAACTGCACATAACTGCAGCAGGCAGCATCGCAAACGAGCAGAGAGGTTCGCGCTCGTAACTAGTTCGGTTCTTCCCTCTTCGTACCGCGACGCACTTCGTGCACTTCCTGCGCGCAACAAGCAGCCGCAGCAGCAGCGACGACGACGACAACGAGATCAGTTTGTTGGCGAATGCAACGCTGATTGCAACGCTGCATTCTTCGCCAAAAAGTGAAAGAGACACACACAGCATAGCAACAGCGAGAAAGAGACAGAGAGAAAGAGAGATCATCATTCATACGCTCTACTGTACGCCGGGAAATAAATATAAAAAAATTAATTAATTTTAAATATCCTACGCTGCATAAAAAAAAAAGAAAAAAGGAAAAAGCGAAATAGAAAACAAGCATTTTAAATGAAGTGAAGTTTTTGTGATTCAAGTGCAAAAATATATATAAAAAAAAGAGAGGAAAAATTCACATACATTACACACACCCACACACACACACATACACACATAAAGCGAACGAGTTCGGATAAAATATCTACACACGGCACCTGCAGCAGCAAACAATTGGATACTCTACACACTTTGGATACATCAACAACAAAAACAACAATTCGCTTGAGTAAGTCGATATCGAAATCGAATTGAAATCGATTCTAAACATTTCCAGAATTTCTACGTGGCATCGGCCACAGTTTCTTATACGTATTCATCGGGCTCTCAGCTCAGCTCTCACTGATTATCAGCAGCATTGTGGCATAATAATAATAATAATATTATATATGGCATGCGATTCAGATTGAGATACACTCACATATAAATAGATTGCACTTCTAAATATAATTCAAATGCGCTCAAGCCAAGTAAACATATATATATTTATATATATGTATATATCAACTCGTAACAAGCTAAAAGCTTGCCTTCTCGGCTAGAGAGCTAGAAAAAACGATTTTCTTCCTTGTTTCTTAGTCTTTTTATTAATATGAAAAACAATTTAAACATATCAATATTATTGGTAACATGATATACATTTGATAATTAAACCATTAACCATTTTTAAGGGGTTTAAGGAAAACCGATTTCATTTCAAATCCCTTTCTTTTATAACCTGTTGTACATTTTTTTCAATCTTGCGAATAATTTTGCTTTATTTTGTGGAAGAAATAATGCCATATAAATTATTATAAATAATAAAACAAACATATACATTTTTAGAGATTAGATTATTAAATTAAATAATTCATTGATTAATTCAAATTTTTTTGCTAAATTTGTTGATAGAAATCATTTAATTGAAATTATTTACTACCCCAATGTTTAATTTTATATTAGCTATAATTATTTTTGGGAAGAATTTAAAAAGAAATTCTCATATATTCATAATTAAGAGTGTTTTAATAATTTCGTTTCGATTCTTAGAATATCGAATATGCAGAAGCATCTAAGGTTACCCCAAACTACTTTTACTGTTAGGGGCAGCACTCTTATTGGAATTCAAGCACAGCAGCAGGGGGCTTCTCATGGTTTCAAATTCCCAAAAACTACGAGGTGCGAGTGTAACTTGAGAGGCCTTTTTTTAACATAAACTTTGGAGAGCAAATAAATAAAACTGTATTTGGAAATATTTAGATAAAAGCGCCGCCAAATGTGATGCATTTTTGCTATACTGTTTGAGAAATCCCGTGCAAAACTCGCAATTCAAGGCAAACCAACAAAGCCGCTCGGAAAAAACCAATTCCGCCTACTACAACAAAAAAAAACATTCAGAGTTGCCAGCTGTATTTAAAATGTACAGGGCGCTTGTGTTGGACAGGGGGAGGTGTGGTAGTGGGCAGTTATACACTCCAAGGAAATATTTCCCTAATCAAATTCGTTCTCGAATAATCAGAAATATTTAAATTCAAGTATGAAATTAATACATAAATATGTGTGTTTGAGGCATTCTGCATTTTTCAATTTGATAATGATTTCAGTTGGTAGATAACTTCAGTTCTTAGTTCTTGAATTTTCAAGTTCTTCTTGATTTTTGAGATACATCAACATATTTTTTAAAGCAAACTTTTTTTTAAATAAAAACAATATTAAAAAATATATAATTAGCAGACTTGTCTTAATTTATAATTTACTTAAATTATTTAAAAAATTTTCTAGATTAATTTGATTTAAAAGAGAAAAGAGATTTAATCAATTGAAATAATTGAATTGAGATTAATTTAATAATTTAAAAACATTAGAACAACATTGTACTATTTTTTTTTTTTTTGTGCTGAGACACAAGCCAATACTGACCTGTCATTGGTGGTTTTGGAAAAGGTGGTTTGTGGGGTGAGCTGGGTTTGGGGCCGGGTGGATACGCGACGCTCAGCAAAAAACAAACCAACAAGTTCATGACCAAAATGCCGCATGGACAGCAAAAGCAATAACAACAATTTAACAGATAAGCGTGGGCGCAGAGCAAGGAGGAGAGAGATGTGGAGGGGTCTTGTGTGTGTGTGTGTAGATGCAACAGTGTGTGTGCCTTGCATTTGATTTGAACATTGCAATTTGGTTTCATTTCAAAAGTGGTAAAAGTGGTACGAAAAATTGACAGAATTTGCCTATTGTTGATGTTGTTGTTGCGCTCGTTTAACCCCTTCGAAGGAATGCTTTGTGTGTCTGTTTTTTTTTTTGCGTAGACGCTCAAATAATGTGTTCTCAGTGTGTGGATGGCATGTGGAACGTCGACGCTGTTTATCGTTTACTACTTTTTTGGGGGAGGGCAGAGGTAATCATTTTTTTGACGTCTGCTTGGCAGTTTTCGCTTTTATTTATTTGAAGTTTGAAGTTGCGTTGCTTTTGACTTTTTTTTTCATTTCTTATTTTAAGATAGCACCGCGTTCCACACACGCATACACACACATATGCAGACTTGCGTTCCACACGCGACAAAACTTTGCCCGCCGACAGTCTTAAATTTTTTATTTATTTTTTCTTGTACACGTTTTTGCATTTTACACACACACAAGCAAAACGATCTTCTGTGCAGCGAGAGCGGGAGAGCGCGTCTCGTATCTGTGTGCATGTGTCTATGTGCTCATGTTTTTTCGCCTTACGCTTTGTTGTGCAAATTCTGCCGCCACTCGCGCTGCTTATTCTCTGCGCAAAAATACACTCTCTCAGGCGTTCTCTCGCTCTCGTGCTCTCCCGCTCACTCTTTTTTTTTGCACGCTTTGCAAAACTTTTCGGCCTGCCTCTCTGTCGTCGAGCATTATATGTGTGTGTGTGTGTGTGTGTATGTGCATGCCGTCTGTAGCCCAACACATTTGACTGTGTGCATTTTTGTAGCCGTCGCCGTCGTCGTCGCCGTCGCAGTCGTTGCCGTCGCCGTCGTCGTCGTCGTCGTCGTCGTCGTTAGTGCAGCTTTCGTTACGACTTGCGGCGGCTGCGACTCCCCAGAGTTGTTTGTGGGTTTTGTTGTGCGACGCAAGTGACGACGTAAAGACGTGTGTGCGAAGTACCGTACGAAGAACCGGTGACGTAGACGCTGCGTCCGCCATTCAATTACAACGCGGCTGCCCAACAACAACAATAATAATAATTCTTATAATAAATACTAATAATAATATATAAATGAAAATACATAATCGGAATAAAGCAATAGAAATTTTAATCAACTAAGTGCAAATCAAAATATATAGAACAAAGCGTTCAATATAAATACACACACACACACATACAAATAGAAATTCAAATGTATCTGTGTATTTGATGCTCGGTTGTTGGAGAATTCGCAAGCACACACACACACACACACCTACACATACACATACACATACAAGCATAGATGTACACATGTATTTGTAGCTGCAGAGATAGGGCGCGCGCGGAACGGGGGGAACTGTGATCTCATAAATAAAACAAAATAAAAATAAATAAATAAAATATGAATATATACATATATATATAAAATGCAAATGAGTTAGTTAAATATTACATCCATACATAACATACACAACAACAAAAAAAAACAAAAGAACGAAATCGAGTGTTTGGTGAATTTCTGTTTAGTGCAAGCAAATTGAAAAAGGTAAATTTCTAAAAAAGTGCAATAAATATAAGCATGAGAAATGTTAACAGTCGTTGCTATTTTCGCCGCACACACACACAGACCGACAGACAACAACAACTAGTCGTATTCATATCAAGTGCCAGTGCGTGTGTGTGTGTGTATGTACGTGCGAGTAAGCGACGGCATTTCTTGTGTGAGAGAGAAAGAGAGAGCTCCACAAATGTGCGTGTGTGTGTGTGAGTGTGTGCAATTGTATGCAAACATTAAGCAGCATTAATGTTGTGATATATATTTAAAAGCTAAACAGCTGACATGTGTGAAGCGAATGCAAAATTAATTAATATTGTATTTTTTGTATTTTGTATGAAATGCGTTCAGGTGCTAAAAGCAGCAGCAGCAGCAGCAGGCGACGAAATTTAGAAACACAACACTACGCCCCACTGTGTCTGCGTTGTACAACACTGCAACAAAAACACACAGCCACACAAATGCACGCGCACACAGACGAGCGTCATAACAAAAGTGGCCCCAAGCACACGCATACATGCACAAATACTTGCAGCTTTTTTTTAGTCTGCGACGCTTTGCTTGCTTGTGTCTGTGTGTGTGTGTGTGTGTGTGTAGGCATTGCATTTAACATTGCTCACAATCGCATTAAAAGCCGCTGCTGCTGTCGCCGTCGTTGTCGTCGTCGTCGCTGCTGCTGGTGCTGGTCGTCCACCATTTTGATTTTTTGCCCGCCGCCGCAAATCATTAAAAGTGAACTTAAAATAACGATAAGTCCAGACAAAGTTGCTTCGGATCTCTTGTAGTTGTTGCTGTTGCAGAAACCGGTTTGCGTCGCGTCGCCTTTGCTTTGCTTTCTTTATATTTTATTTTAGTTCTTCAATATATAATGTTTTTATTTTTTAGTTGTGCTCTTTTGCTGGCTTTAGCAATTTCAATTTATTTTCTAATTGTGTCTTCGCCTTGCCCATTTGCACATATTTTGTTGCCTGGGCTCCACGTCAGCCACGTGTCAGCCAAATGGCGTCCACAAACACACACACATGTGCACATGTATGTATGTGTAAAGTAAGCGAAAACCGGCCGGCTCAACTCGTCGCTGCATGCAACGAGAGAGCGAGTAAGAGAGAGAGAGCGCCAAACAAGCTTTTTGCTGCATTGTCGAAAGCTTTGCGAGTGCATTGCGCGCGCTCTCAACCGCAGCGAGTGAGAGCGAGAATACATGTGTGAGTGAACGAGAGAGATAGATAGAGGTACAGCTGCAATTATTTGCAGTTCTTGTATCTTGTTTCCGTTTCTTTTGCCTGCTGCTTCTTGGCCTCCACATCCTCTCTTTCCCTTCCACTTAATTTTGCTCCGCTCTTGTCTTGTCTGCATGTGTTGATAATTTGGCGCTTCGCCATGTTTTCTGCAGCCGCAGGGAGTTCAACGAGCGTTCTCTCTCTCTCTTTTCAGTTGGGTGTTGCAAGATTGGGGGGGGTTATTGGAGCCGGCGGCAGGCAAGTTGAGTTCGTTGCCGGCAAACACGTTTTCATGCCGCATTTTGTCGCCGCTTTTGCCTCTTCGCATTCCGACTTTTCATTTTTGCGCTTGCAATGTTGCATTGCTGCTGCTTCCTCTTCCTCCATTTTTTTCTTTTTTCTTTTTGTTGCAAGTTTGACAGGCCAAAAAAAGATAATGAGAAGCCAGATAGGAAAACTTTCAAGGATATTCTTTGCCGTGACAAAATGTGTGTAAATATGTTAATGTAATTGCATAGCCAGACCTAAAATCAAATTAAGATATGTTCTTGAATTATAATTCCTTACTTGGCCATATAAAGCACAAGAGTGCAAATACAATAAAGCTGGCTTAGCTAAAGAGCACCCCCTCTAAACTAGATGTATCAGCTTAAATACTGAAATATTAAATAATAAAGCTGTGAAAAGTTGACAAAGCTTAGCTGACTTTACTGCACTATCAGTATTTATGCGAAACATATAGAAACTTAAGGATCCGTCATGTTCTCTGTCACTGTGTCAGTTCTTGGGAGAAGAAGAGTACAATATTTGGGATCTCCCTTCCTTGCAGACATATCTCAATTCGGCGAATATTAAATATTTCATCTTTCAACTAGGCACAACTCAGCTTAGTTTGATTCAGCAAGTTGAAATAGGCTAACTTTGACATATATCATAGCATAAATTAAACATTTTGTCGCTTAGGTTTTACAGAGATTAATATTGTTGCCTTACTGTATCGGTGGGTTCTGGAGGAAGAAGACATGTCTTCTTCCTCCAGAACCCACCGACAATCTAACGTAACCTAACCCACTGTACTTCTTTTAAAGCTCAGCTTTGATGAGCGTTGTAGATGAAGCGAAATACTCTGCCATCCTTTTAGCTGCTTCATATATATAGCTATAGATATATATATATATACATATCGTAAATATCACAAGGATGACTCGCTCGCATGAGTGCTGTATTTTGTGCATCACAAGGCTCTATGGGGTACTACAGTTTACAACAACAGCGGCGAATTGTCTGTGTGTGTGTGTGTGAGTGAGTGTGCCCTGTTTGTGTGGTGCCTGGCACCACTGGCAGCCACAATTGTTGCAAGGCGCAGCACCTCCTCACAGCAGGAAGGCAGGCGTGGGCTGGCTTGGGGCCGAAGAAAAAAATGCAGCCTAATTTTGCAAATAAAATATGCTAAGCAAGGAAGCAAGTCAAGTTGCATCCAGATGCGCGCACGACCCCCCAGCAGAGAATTGTGAGGCGCCTGCAGCCGGCACTCTTTTCTAATTCGCCATGAAAGCCAAAACTAACTATATAATACAGCCGTTGTTCAAGCCAAAAGAAAACTTGGCCAGATGGAGAGCTGGTGACGAGAGCCGAGTTGGCAACAAAACCCCATATTCGTTGCCGGCGCAGGTCGCAGCGGGTTGTTGGCGAATGGAAACCAATGTGTAAATGTTACAAGTTGCAATTTATAAATTATAAAAACAGATAAAAATAATAATAATTATGGCTCTTGTTGGTTTGAAAATCGATTCAATTTCGAAGATTAGAAGACTCATTCAGTACGATCTACGGATCTATACAGATGTAATGGAATACTCTGATAAAAATTCGAAATCTATCTCGATGAGTTTGTAATCTTTAATTAGTAGAAAACAAGCAAACTTTACTTCACTTACATCATCAGATAAATCAGCACCGCAAAAGGCAAAAATGGGCCAAGATGACTTGCTAGTGGTAGTCCCGATGTGACTTGAAAAGACTTTGATACGTAAAGTATTATTTCAAAATCACAGGGGAATTTTTAATTTAAAAACTGTGGAATTAACATTATTTTGCATTTATATTACGTCTATAATAGATATAGTTGGCCGCTTCTGCAAAAAAAATACGGATATATCCAAAGTTGTATCAAGATAACATTGAAATATGCCTCTATCGCCCTCAATACAAAGTAAGGGTATAAAAAGTCATCCTTTCTCCAGGGCGGACGACCTGTCCACATTCTTGTGCATTCTCACTTTTTTAGCCTCGATCTTATTGTATATACTACATATATATATATTCATACAGACATCTAAATATAAAAATGAATTGTTATTTTTATTTTTATTTTTTTCTTTGTGAAAGGAGCGGGGGCCCCTGTCGACGGCCTTATGTACTTGCTCATAGAAGAGCCCGTTGTCCTTTTATATTTTAATTTTTAATTTTTTTCCTTTTTTTCCCTTTGCACACTGCACAAATACAAATAGAACATTCCCCGGACATGGCAGACACAATGTTCGGTTGCATGCAACTGTTGTACATTCTTACACCACTTGCCCCCCAACAACCCTTCCAGCCACGTGATCCTTTGATTCCCGGCCTTAGCCGCATTGCAGTCAATTTTTTAGTGCCTGGCCAGTTACATGTGACTGGCAACATTCCCCCATCCCCCTAGTGTCTCGTGGCTGCTTTTTCATTTGTTGATGGTCGTTGAGCATCGTGAAGCGTGTCCTGCGCTTTTCGGCCACAGAATTATGTGTTTGTGTGCATCAAATATTGAAAGTTTTCGGGCTGCCAAAAGAGCTTGGCGCAAATATTGTTTTGCAGCAAAAGAGGCTGCGAGGATTTTCATCTGATTGGTTTCTTGGCAGCTAAAATGCAGCCAAGTGCAGAAGTATTCGTGTTTTACTGTGTCCAACATATGTCAGTTCGAACTAGAAGATTGTGTGGATTATGGCTTGTTTTTGGCAAGCGCAAATCCAACAAAATATTTATCAATGTGATATATGCATTTTTTTATTTGCTTCTTGCGGGAATGTGTTCGAAATAGTATGATGTATTCCTTAATAAAAAGCTTGCTTTGCAACATTTTATGGCAAGTTGAAAATATGCCAAGAAATGATCATATTGTTTTTTATTTTTCATATACATATATATATATATAGAACTCTGAAATTTCAATTTTTATCGATACAAATCGATCTCCGATAGCAACAAAAACCACAATTTTATTGATATAAATATATAGCTTAACATAACAAAGAAAAAACTCGACGGGCATTCTCGACTAAAGCATTCTTACTTTAGTGGTCATAATTTACAAAGTATTTTAAATATGAACCCCACTGTTTTTGAGCTTATATTGTTAAGTAGGACTTTTTGATTTATGTTCAATAATGCATTTCTACGATTTCCGGCTATGCATTTAATAGCCATCCTAGTTGTGTCCCGACTTCCGCCTGGGCAATTCGCATAGTTGCTAAATGTGGGGAGGAATGCATTTTTGGGTGCGTTATTTACCATAAATTACAAGGAATTTCGTATTCTTTTTTCTTCTGCTTGTTGTTCTGCATGCATGCCCCTTTCTAATTTACCTCTTGTGTGCCACAATTGCTTCGTTGTCGCAATGTGTGGCATTAATTTCTGCAACTTATGCGGCCACATCGACCCCCTTTCGCCTAACCACCGTCCCTCCCGCCATATCTTGCCGGCCATAAATTACAGCAAACATTTGCCACACTTCCGCTGGCGGCGTTCTGACCACGTTCCCGTTTCAAGTGGCATGTCTGCAGTTGTGTTGCAAGCAACTACTACAACTTGCTTGCAGCTATTTTCGTGCCTTAAGTCGGCTTATGGCACTCTCGGCTCTCTTCCCTCGGGTGGCTTATCTACATGCCTGCCCCCAAAGGGTTGCACACTACCCTGCCCCAACCCCACCAAATTGCTTTAGCGAAGTTTGTCAAGAAAATCAATATACAAGTTTTGCCCCTCATTCTCTTTTCCTTACTCTGTTTCCTTTTGTTATCGTCGTCGTCGTCCATGGCAATAAGATTTAAAATGTCCACCAAGTATCCAGCCCTGGCTGCCCTCTCCACAGCTCGCCCCGCACCACCCACTCTCCCTATAGCTATGCCCTTGTGCAGCTTCTTGAAATTTAAAATTCAAGCGAGCCGACTTAAGCCTCATTGACATTAGTAATAAATGATATTAATAATAATATCAAATAAATGTGTATTTTGATTTTGTGACTTAAAATAGCATTTTAAATTGAGTTTTTTGTTGCTTTAGTTTTAAAGCTTTAAGCCTTTTCCTCTATAATTATAAGAATAAGCTTATATATTTAATTTTTTAAATACAAAAATTCTTGTTATTTCCTTTTTTTTATTTTTTTAGAACATCAAGCTATGCAAGCTTTTTAAAGCATCAAGCGTTATATCAACTATTATTCATCACTCTTTCACAGTAATAATAAATACGATCACTTTAATCCAGTGTCATTTGAAAGTTCTGCTGCTGTATAGCTGATGTCATTGTGGATTTGGGTGCTTTAACAACTGCCATTTGATGGCAAGCAACCCTCAAGAGCAGCAGAAGCAGCAACAGCAAACAGAGCACACGCTCCTCTCCCTGACCCCACACTCCTTGCCCCCTCCCTGCCACATACCGTCTGGCCATTTGAACTGCATTGTAATTCCAGTTGCAGACACCATCGTCGTTCATCGTCCGTCCGTCCCCCATGCAGACATAATGTCTGACTGCTGGCTGACTGGCTGGCCGGCTGACTGGCTGAAGTCGCCTCATTCTTTGGCGTCTCCGCCCTCAATATGGGCGAAAAGCGATTTATTTCGCTTTATCAGCAATTTTGATTTTCTTTTGTGCGCCCTCCTGTTATTGAAAGCTGCTTTAAATTGGTCGCGCCAGGCATTTGTCATATCACTGATTTACTAACCTTACACCAAACATTATCTCTTGGCCTACAACCAGAAAAGCAGACACATTTATGCAATTACAAGGGTATCGCTTAGTCGTGGCTGTTTCGACCTGTAGCAATCTAGCTTATATTATTTACTATGACATTTTTCTCTGTGTGTGGAAACTCACCCAATATTAAACACACACCTCGCCGCCCACCCTGCGGCACTGTTTGGCAGTAGCTGTAGTTAAGGGTGCAAACAAACAAACCAAAAAAAACAATTCGCATAGAATAGTAACTAACGGGAACGGCACACACAGAGCAGCACAAGTGCCGGGCTATGTATTTGCGGCTTGTTTGGGACCACGTTATTGTTTACATATTCCGGGCGTCAACATAAAATTTATTGAGGTAGTTACCAAGCAAAAAAAAAAAAACAGAAAAAAGCATGCAAATTTCTGTTTTTATTCTTTTTGCTGCATTCTCTCGTTTTTTATGCAACCAAGGGCGGAACTTGAAATGGAACTCTGCTGGCTGCAACAACAAAAATGCATTCAAAATGATGTTCACAGACAGGATAAAAAATAAAAATAAAAAAGCTGAAATTTGTACAGAAAAATATGTGCAAATTGAATATGTGTGGTGCAGGTCAGAGAGTGTTGTATGTGTGTGGGAGTGTGATGTGCTTTAGGGGTGAGAATTGGACATGAATACGGTTATGCGAATGCCTCTACACATGTAATAAGAGAAGCCCATGCAAGCGGACCTGGGGTTTTGAAACACAATATTCAAAGCGAGACCCCGTTGCGGAATGTGGCCATCCTCTGTACAGGCCCAGAGTTTCACACAAATAATGTGTGAAATATACACAAGTTTACTACAGTTACGTCAATGAGTTATTACGTATACGTGTGTGATTACGGCTCCTGAAAGAATATTTAAATTTGGCAAGCAAAGAGTACTGAAGCAGCACTAGTAAATTGTATATACTGAATTCATAAAAAATATGGAAAACAGGATATAACAGGCAGAAGAAAGATAAGATACGATGAAGGGGCTTGGAGAATTGAACAGGTGTCCAGCACATAAATTATTGTTATGAAAGAATGCCTTCACCTTTCACTGGGTGTGATTAGCGTATTTTGACAGTTTAGTTGAATTAACACGAAATCTATTTTTACAGTGTTGCCAATGTCAAAAGTGAACTCTCAACTGCTTAGTTTGTGATCGAAAATCGATAACATGCTTAAAGTATGTGTCTCTACTAACATAGTCCACGGTATTTAATATACTCTCCCACAGCTTAGTACAGCTCAATGGGGGGGCACTTGCGACCCGCTGCTCCTTGTTGTGTTTGCAGCAAACAATGCGCCACATGCGGTTGCTGCCGCTGTCAACAGCACTTTTCACTTACAGCTCGGTGCATTTTCACGCCCAGACAATTTTCAATAGTCAACACCGCCCTCCGTCCCCCACCTAGGGGAAGGCGTGTCTGCTGACTCGGCATTTTGGTCATATTATTTTGGGTCACATTGCATTTTTAAATAGTTATCAGTGTTGATGGCGTTGGTGGGGGCCCCAAAGGAGGGAGGGCAACAGGGTTGTCATTTCAGAATTTATCGATATGTGGGCACAGCATGTGCATAATTGAAAATCAAGTCAGCTTTTGTTGTATCTTTGTTTTTTGACATTACTCAAAACTTATTGTTTGCCAGTTGGGAAAAATTAGCTGTACAATTCGGGACTGTTTGTCTTACAACAATTAAAAAAAATAGCAAAATTCAATTCCGAATACAAACATTTTCAAAAGGCCAAAAAATTCATTGTTTTCCTCTTTTCGCAATGTTTCTTAACGTTTCGCAGCGGCAGGAGCAGCGCATCGACGCTGCAGCAGTGGCAGCGACATCGGCAGCCGCAAAAACAACGCTGTTAGCTGCCAACAACGAGATTAAGCCCAGCAACAGGGGCGCAAGTGAGTAATGACAACAACAACAGCAAAAAAATTCGACATAAAAAAGTATTTCAATGTCATGCGAAAGAACGATAGCAAAAAAGCAAGCAAAAAAAAAAAGAAATAGCAATAGCCAAAGCCAAATCGCAGAATGAGCGCAGAGAGAGCCGTGGAGAGAGCAACAAACAAAAAGCAGCATTGAAAATTCTACATTTTGTTTGCAATGCAAAACAGAATTATGAACAGCGAACGCCTGCACACACCCCCCATCCCCCACGCATTCGTTCGTCACTGTTGCCCACGCGTGCTCTCTCTCTCTCTCACGCTTGGTCATTCCGTTAGCACTCTTGCGCTCTCGCGCACATTGCGATCTTCGATAACTTTTTTTTTGTTTTTGCCCACTGTAGTTATGCAATAATCGCGTTTTGTGTAGTTCTTTTCTATATTTTTTTTTTGTGTGTTTGCTTTTGTTTGAGCAATCGCCGCATACCAAACGCTCAAATAATAATATAGTTTTTATTGCTTGCTGATAATAGATTGGTTTCGCTCTGTGTCTGTGTGTGCGCATTTTCTACTTCTACTTGGCAACACTTCGTTCAATTTGCATTTTGCATTATGACAGCTGATTTTGTTCGGCCAGTGCACCTGTGCACAGTGACACAAAGCATGACAAAATTCTATGCGGTTTGTTTTCTTTAATTTGTTGTATTTTAATTATTTTGTATATACACATAAATTCGCAGGAATATATAAAATAATAAATAATAATAATAAAATAATAAACATATGTCAAACATACAAAAAAGCTCTTTTCAATACATTAGCTCGCAACCAGTTTTGCCTCGCGTCCTAATGACACAACACACAACGCACACACACACACACACACACACAAATACAAATGTCAACGTCACAGTATAGTTTCTATGGCTGCGTTTCGCAAGCGTGCCGTCGGCTCGGGTTGGTCGTCGTGTGTGTTCGTCGTGTGTCCGGCATTCGGACAGACGCACGCACATTTCGCGAACGCGCCTCTTTTCTATTGTTTACCTTTTGCTTTTGTTGTCATGCTCTCCTCTCTCCACTGCTGCTGCTGATTATCTCTGTCACGCACGCACTAATTTGTGCGTGCTGCGTTGTCTCCCTCTCTCTCGCTCTGTGTGCTCTTTTGGCCCACTGTGTTGATCATACGCAACGCACAATTTGTTTGAAGTCAATGAACTTATTCGCAAACTTCTCCCTCTCCCACGCTCTGCTAGCTTTGTTGTCTGCCGTTCGCTCGCTCTCTCTGTCTATGTCACTCTTTGTGCGTGCGTTGCGAATTTTGTTCGCAAATACTCGCGACCCATTTTCAACATTTTTATTTTGTGCTTGTTCATTGAACTCTTAACGTACATTTTTACGACTTTGGGGAATATAATTTCTCATTTTTATTTGTAATTGCAATTGCAGAAATGGCGGAAGGCAATGGCGAATTATTAGATGACATTAACCAGAAAGCCGATGACCGTGGCGATGGCGAACGTACAGAGGATTATCCCAAGCTGCTGGAATACGGTCTGGACAAGAAGGTATACACACAGATTTATATACATAGTTGTATGTGTTTGTTCTAAATTGTATTTTCAATTTTGAAGGTCGCCGGCAAACTGGATGAAATCTACAAAACCGGTAAACTGGCTCACGCCGAGTTGGATGAGCGTGCGCTGGACGCGCTCAAGGAGTTTCCCGTCGATGGTGCCTTGAATGTGCTTAGTCAGTTCCTCGAGTCAAATCTGGAGCATGTGTCAAATAAGTCTGCCTACCTGTGCGGGGTCATGAAGACCTATCGCCAGAAGAGTCGCGCCAGCCAGCAGGGTGTACCAGCGACCGCCAGCACCATACAGGTGAAGGGACCCGACGAAGACAAGATCAAAAAGATACTCGAGCGCACCGGCTACACATTGGATGTGACTACTGGTAAGTGCAAATTTTAACTACACACTCGAATTGGGAATTATTTACATATATTTTATATAGGACAACGCAAATATGGCGGGCCGCCACCAAATTGGGAGGGCAATGTGCCTGGCAACGGTTGCGAGGTCTTCTGTGGCAAAATACCCAAGGATATGTTCGAAGATGAGCTAATACCGCTATTCGAGAACTGTGGCGTCATTTGGGACCTACGGCTCATGATGGACCCGATGACGGGCACAAATCGCGGTTACGCATTTGTCACATTCACAAACCGCGAGGCGGCCATCAATGCTGTGCGACAGGTATTTATGCCCAAACCCCTTTTGACTATCACAACACCCAACCTACTACCCAGCAACCCCTAACTTCTTACCCCCCCCCCCCCCCCCCAAAAAAAAAAAAAACAACCTGAACACAGCAAAAAACTAAAAAGATTAGATGAAAAAACACCGTCTGTCCATATAAAGCGCTTAATATTATATTATTACTATTACTATTGTATCACTTATACTAAATATATATATACGACATACATATATCCAAAAATTTCTATCTGTATAGTAGGTAAAGTTCGTTACAAACGTTTTTGGTCCTCAACACAGCCGCGCTTGCAACCAAAATTCGTACGAATTGAGAATCCAACACCAAAGAACAACTAAACAAAAATTACCCGATTTGGCGCTTTAAAAGAGATTAATATCCTGCCTTGAACTCTTAACTCTCTAACTCTTGTGCTCTGCCTATACTCTATTAAGATATATATAATATATTTATATATATATCTGTAATTTGTTATGTGTGCATGTCCTTTTTCTTATATACATAGATGATAAATCGAAAGTACTACCTACTACTAGAAGCGAGTCAACCGAAATTTGCATAATTTGAAAAGAGTTCTCTCTGCGATTCATATTTTATATATACTGCAAATCTGTACAATCCCCTCTCTCTCTCTCTCTCTCTCTATCTATATATTATTTTCACTCTATTCTTTTTGAATTCATTTTCCTAGTCTTAAGTCAATCTGTAGCTAAATAGAGCATCATCATATCAAAATCGTAGCCTATCAACTTTGTAGATAAATAATCTATATAATATTAGGGGTACGTTTCCAATTGTCTGGTTTTATGAAAAGATGAAAAAAACACAACAACAAATGCAACTCGAGCATGTCCCCTAAAAAAAAATTAACTAACTAACCATCCAGGAGAGCTTTAAATTATCATCTAACTATAACTAACAAAAATCTCTCTTAACTAACTTATTCTTTTAAATTAATATTTCAAAATGCGGCTTCCAACGATAACAAAAAAAAAAAAAAACTGCAAAAATATTTCGAAATTGGTAATGCAAAATTATTCTAAATTTGTGTTTTTTTTTATATTTTCTTAATTTTATTTATTGCAAACCTTGCCCGCCCCCACAACCCGAAACCGACAGCATCCAATGACCCAACCTCAACCCAATTTTCAGTTTTTCTTTCCTTTTTTAAAAATTATAATTTTTATTTATGATTTATTATTGATTAACAATTGAATTGGTATTAAAAACAACATTTTACCTTCCCCTAGCTCGATAATCACGAAATAAAACCCGGCAAGTGTCTGAAAATAAATATAAGCGTACCGAATCTACGCCTTTTCGTAGGCAATATACCCAAGTCGAAAGGCAAAGATGAAATTTTAGAGGAATTTGGTAAACTTACAGGTAAATTGATACACAAAACACACAAAATTAACAACGTATTTAAAATTTTCCAACTATTGGAGAGCTGTCTGTGAAAGGTGGCGCTTCTTCTTCTTTCTCTCTCCACGCCTTTCACTTGTCTCCAAAAAATCGGCTTTAATTCAAAACAAAAATCCAATTGGCTTACAACAAGAATTGATAATTGGCTAATTGGGCAGGCAGGCAGGGTCTAGTTTAGGGTTATTGTTCAGCTTTAGGTTTTTTTTTTGTTAATGTTTAAGTTCTTTTTTTTGTACTCATTTACTTTATTGCTTTCATCACCATCCAACATAAAAACATCCAACCATCCAATCCATCCATGCAGTCAAAAATCATAATGAAATCAAAGGAAATCATTTCCTCATTATTCTCTTCCTCGAGACTCTTTTCAAATGCGAAAAAAAACACATGAATGCACTTAAAATCGAGAGTGTCGAACCGAAATCGGAACCGCAACTTGACCGATTTGGAATACAGTGGTCCATATATTACCCTAACATAACCGAATAACGAAAAAAAAAATGCAAACCATAAATGGGAACGGAATACGATTCGGTTGGACACTCTGTTTAAAAACAATTATTGTCTACAAATTGTATTTAGGTTGCGCACACAAAAGTACACATACACCCACACACACACAGACACACCCACTCATACACATACACGGCCATACACATAATTCAGCCCATAGTTAGACGCCATTTTGCCATTTGCCATACGCTTTAAATAACGGTACAAAAGCATTTATTTACTATTTACTATTGTTTCATAAATATATATATATAATATCTCCAGTCATTAACTTTGCGTGAAAAAAAAACAATACCAAAATGGAAATTTGAAATTATACCAAAATTTTGTATGCGTTGCATATCAATTTTTTTTTATTTTTACTTTTCTTTTGTTATATGTGGAATATGGCAGGCAAATTTTTTTTCTTATACCACTATAAGGTCATCTGAAATATTGGTGTCTAAAATTTCTAATTATAAGTGTATTTCTGTAAAAAGGTAAGATTGTAATTCCAAAAAATATAAAATGTATTAGATGACTTTATAGCAGGGTGTCAAACCGGATAAGAATCGAATACCGTAAGGAAAAAACGTAAATTTGAAAAGCCGTACCATTTCGGTTTGGCACCCGCGTTTTTAGCTGTAATAAAAAATCATAATTTTTGATAACTTCTCTCGGTAGTGTGAACAGCAATATTAAATACAACACATTATACAATTCACTAAATAATATTAGTTGAACTGACAACTTATAAATTTTAGCTAAAAACCCAACCTAATTTTGATATTTCGATAAATTCCTTTTTATTTGGCACGAATAATAACAAACTAAGAAACTTAATCTTACAAAAAAAATTACTAAGGCTAAGTCTAGATCTTACAAATTTAATTGAAAAAAAAATCAACACACGCACAACAACCCTCACATACTACACACACACAACACACACCACTATCAGATACAACCATAATTTTTTCACCCACAAAACCAAACATTCCAAAATAGAGAAAAAAAATAAAAATAAAACAGCCGCAGAACCCCAAATGGATACAAATTTTTCATAGCAAATCAAAATTTTCTTTTGTTTTGTGTGAACTTTTCGAACAATTGCAGCTAAATGATTTTGAAATTCGGAAAGGCAAAAAGATTGGTGTTACGATATCATTTAACAATCACCGGCTATTTGTCGGCAATATACCTAAAAATAGAGATCGTGACGAATTAATTGAGGAATTTTCTAAACATGCACGTAAGTGATCCAAAACAAAACAACCAACCAAAAAAATAAATACAAACCCCAATAAGAAAACAACTATACCAAACCACCCCCCTCCAAAGAACCCCTCAGAGAATTGGTAAAAAAATATAATTGGTTAAAAAACAAAAAATATATATAAAAAAAAATGTAAGGCGATATTTGCAGATAATTGAAAAAAAAACTGCAGCAGCAATTAAAAGTATTAATTAATTAATTGGATTTTTGTTTTGCAATTTTCGCTTTTAAAAGGCTTCCAAATTGAATAAAAAAAAACTCCCCAGAGGCAAAATTTCTACACGTTCCAAAAAACGGGTTACAAATCTAAACATTAAATGAACCATTCAAATTCAGAACCGATATGATAATTCCATATAAATGTCGAGCCAATTCATAAACAGAAATACTGTAGAACTTTTGTCTGGATGTACCCTTAACAACTCACTCTATCCCTCTCTCTCTCTCTCTTTCTCTATCTCTCTCGCTCTATAGTACTACTTTTCTGCTAGTAAATACAACAAAAAATTAATTGTTACACTTTGCTTATGATTTGTATATTAATAATGTGCCCAATTTGTTGACATTGAAAACCTGTAGCTAAACAATTTGCCAAAATTTAACAAAAAAAAAAGAACCAAAAACATTTTTGAATATTTTTGAAATAAACTGAACATTTTTGTTTTAGAGTGCAGTTACATATTTTATATACAAAGTCCATCAATTTGTTTAGGGATACAACGACAATTCGTATAACTGAAGTCTAGAAATCTATACTAGATTCTGTTCTGGCCAATCATATATATAACTATGGTAATGACTGGAGAAAAAACACTACTTGCTGTAAAACCCACCACCCCCCAACCACCCCAAAAAAAAAAAAAAACAAACTCATTTTTACTCTCTCCTATCTCTCTGTCTCTTTGAGCAAAATTCAAAAATCAAATTGAAATCAGTTTCCGTTTCTCGCCTCTACAGTGTATACTATCCTATTATTATTATTTTTGTTTAATAAACCGAATCAAAACGAAATACTCTCAAAATATATGTATAAATACATATATAAATATAAATAAATATATATATATATATATATATATTTTTTTTTTTTTTAGTTACTTGTACAAAACAACAAAATCAAAAAATGCATTAAAAGAAACAAAAGAAATGAAGTTTCCTACAGGGTATCAAAGCGGATTAAAATTTGGAACCGGTTTGATGCCTTGATTATTATTTTAGTTTTCCTTCTAAGTGTGTATTTCTTTCTCTCTCTCTCTCTCTCGCTCTCTTATATATACGTATATCTCTATGTGATACTCTCTCTCTCTCTCTCTCTTTATATATATAAAAAACACACAAAAAAAAGTTTAGCTTAGCTTTATTTATTCAAAAATATTTGAAAAAAAGCAAGGAATTTGTTGGCATTGGTTTTCAAAATCACCTTAACTATAAACGATAAATTGCAAGAGAATATCGATAACACAGAAATTTTCACAAAAATGCCCGCTTTAAAATGTTGTGCATATTTCTGTCGTCGATATTATTCAACAGTTCGGCGATTATTTGATGCCGTTATCATCACACACTTACACACACACACACCCAGTTACAAATACATACAGAGCCACCCCACACACACACACATACACACACACACACACACACTCTTAAAATGCTGTCAATACAAATACTTTTTTGTTGTATTTCTCTATATATGTGTGTGTGAAAAAGAAAAAAAAAACAACTAATCATAACTATTTAGTAGAGCTGCATTTGAACTAATTATATGAATTGATTATCAATTATTGAAAATACTCATTTAACATTCGTTCTCTTTGTATTTGTAAAATGCAATAAACCTAAAATCGAATATGTGTATAGCTGGCCTCTACGAGGTAATCATCTATAGTTCTCCCGATGACAAGAAGAAGAATCGCGGCTTCTGCTTTCTCGAATACGATTCACATAAGGCGGCTTCTTTGGCCAAACGGAGACTTGGCACTGGTAGAATTAAGGCAAGTATATTATATATATATATATATATATATATATATCATAATTACATTTAGGAACAATTCATAAAAGTTATCCTCTTGTTATTATCAGGTTTGGGGATGTGATATTATAGTCGACTGGGCCGATCCACAGGAAGAGCCGGATGAACAAACAATGTCCAAGGTTAAAGTGCTTTATGTGCGAAATCTAACGCAAGACGTTACAGAGGACAAACTGAAGGTTCGTTTTGTAAATCGAGAAAGCGATGCGGCAAATGCTAAAGCCAATATCATTTCAGGAACAATTTGAGCAATATGGCAAAGTGGAACGCGTTAAGAAGATTAAAGACTATGCCTTTATACACTTTGAGGATCGTGATAGCGCCGTCGAAGCTATGCGTGGCCTTAATGGCAAGGAGGTCGGCGCCTCAAATATTGAGGTAGGTATTATTATATTATACCGATATCCGGTATCCAATAAAAATTAAATTCTTTAAGAAGCCTTTAACGCAACTGATAATATTAACCAAACCATTATCTTGTACCAGTACGTAGCAGTACCGTAAGGCACCAATACAGAACCGAATACAGTAAAAAAAAATTTAAAAGGAAAAAGCTTAAGCGTCCCCATATCTTGATATTTGATGTACCAGAATCGGTTTGAGTCAACAGCATTTAATCTTTTGGTTTTTTTTTTTTTTTTTTGTACAGGTCTCACTTGCCAAACCGCCATCGGACAAAAAGAAAAAGGAAGAAATTCTGCGCGCACGCGAACGACGCATGATGCAAATGATGCAAGGGCGTCCCGGAATCGGGTAAGTGTTTGTCTAATATCCCTAATATAAACAAAAACAAAAACCATGCTGATAAAGCCATGAATGAATGAGAGCTTAAAAGTTACTTGACCAATTTGGTCAAGTTTATTTTGTTATATAACTGATATCGATACAAATCGATTACCGATAAAAGCCACAATTTGAATCAGAAATTGTGGCTTTTATCAGTAATCGATATATATATATACATTGATATAATATTGATCATGGGAAAGATCCTATATTCATATGCAAAAAACATTCATGCAAGGCTTTAATCCACACACACCACACACACACGATCCTTGTCTAGCACAACAACAACAACATCAACACAAAATTGGAGCGAAAAAATTCTAAAATACAAAAATTAAAATGCAATGCAAAACTGAACGATTTGCATAGAATTGGCCAATAAAGATTTTGATTGAAATTCAAGTGTTCAAAAAATATGTTTGCTTTTCAAGTCACTCAAATCCTTACATTAATTCAATCAATTAATTTGTATAATTTTTATATTTTCTTTCTTTTTATTGCCAATTGTCAATTGCCACGTCGTGATCCTAACCCAAATATGCGGGTGTTGAACGATCTACTATCATCATCTACCCACACATTTTAAAACTAAAAAAAAAAAAAAAAATTTTAAAACGAAAATCACCCAACACAACAATCACTCCCAACAAATTGTGAAAACTCTTTGGTTGTTAAGATTTGAAACATTGTCTCCATACAGAAACCTGTCGCCGACACATCCCAGCATGATGTCCATAACGCCCATGCGAATCCCAGGGGCGCGTATGCCGCTGCGCACGCCGATGCCCCGCGAATACGGTAAGTTGGGCAAATACGCCAATAAGTGAAACCAAAAAAAAAAAAAAAAAAAAAAACGATAAACTCTCCTCATCAAAAAAGATTATATATATACGACTCTGTGTCTCTCGCTCTCGTATCTCTCTCAAAGAGTATAATATCGCAGGAAATAATATTTGATTTAGTTTCTTGTAGTTGAAAACAAACAACAAATAATGATAGGTTTATGTTTAGTTCAAATTGTAGTTAAATGTAACGGCGAAAACTAACCTTAAAAATAACAAAACAACAAAAACAAAAAAAAAACTAAACAAAACTAAATTGGTCTTGCAGCTTACAACTTTAAGTTAGATCATCAAAAAAAATCCAATGCCAATATTTTGGTTTTTTTCATCCACCTTTATCGTTTATGTATCATGTATCCGTCTCTCTCTCTCTCTCTCTCTCTCTCTCTCTCTCTCTCTCATTTTAGTTAGTTATGTATATTTAAGGTTAGAAAGCGCGCTGCCCACTAACTTGTACGCTCGTGCCCATCGCCCTTAAACCAAATAATCACACACACACACACTCAAACACACACACACACACACATACACCAAAATGCCTTAGCACCTATAATCCATACGCAACAAAAAAAAAAATAATAATAAATAAATGTATATCCAGCTAGATTGAGAACTAACCAATTGAAGATTTAACCAGTTTTACGCACACACACACACACACACACACACACATGCTCACACATAACCAAACTTTTTACTTGAACATAACCTCACTCTATGTTTTTCATGTATTTTTGCAAGTTCTTCTTTTACTATATATGTGTCAATGCGCTCTTTCTATTTTCATCTCTCTCCTTTTGTTTCTAATTGCTTGCATGTCACTTTTTTTTGTTACGACTCTTTTCGATGTTGTCTTTTTATTCTTATCCTTTTTCTCTTTTCGTTTAATCTCCTACTTCACATCGACAAGATGCTGAAGTCACTCTCGATCTCTCTCTCTCTCTCTCTCTGTTTCTCTCTGTCTCTCTTTGACCATGACAGCGATAACATATAATTAAAATAGTTAGAATTTAACCTATAAACGTTGTTCATAGCTGTGTTTTTTTATATGTCATAATTAAACGTTGCCAATTGTGTGTTCTCTGTGTAGCGAATGTTAAGCACCCTGTATACTGTTTGATGTTTTATCACCGGTAAGTAACACCCAAAAAATGTCATCATCAATCTACCTACTACTACCACTAATACTACAACTATTATAAATCAATGAATGTGTGCCACGCCCACAATATTCCACACACCCTCCTCCTTCTTCCATCCAGCGTTTAGTACGCGCCCAATTGGAGCTTACGACAATTGGACTTAAAAGCAGCTTACGAGAAATACTATAGGGATAACCCTTCTCACACCTACACACACACACACACACCGCACATACACACACACAGCACACACACACTCGAATCAATGAAGCATTAATATATATACCCTATATAATCTTCCTTCCTCCTTCCACATCCTTCTGTCAAAAAAACCAACAATAAAAAATCCGCAAAATTTCGTAGACTACGATTATGATTATTTCGGCTATCCGGATTTTCGCGGCCCCGGCCCGGCAAATTTTGGGGCTGATTCGTATTACGATGACATCTATCGCGCCTATGAGGGCGATTACAATTATTATGATTTTGCAAACAATGGCGTCGTCTCGGGCAGTGGCAACAACAGCAACGCCGCTGGCCCGGTTGCCATCGGCAGTGGAGGCGCCGCCCTCAACTCGCCGCAGCAACAGCGTCCGTCAAGAACCCAAGCAACTTACAGTAATACCACAGTGGTCATGGTGCGTGTTTCAATCCCATAACTTTCGCTTCAATTGTTGCGTGTTGTGTTAAATCGTGTCTAGAAATGCTTTCTTTCCCTCCACATTTGATGAAATCACAGTTACAGCAACACTTACACACGCCACACAGAAACACATGAAACGAATTTGTAGCTTCTAAACGAATTATAGCTTCTCTTTGTAAGTAGTTAAAAACAAATTGATTGGAAAATCGACTACTAATCCTCTTATTAATATTAATTTTGACTTAATGCTTTACTAGCTGAAATTATATATTATACATCAAAGAGCTTTCAAAGTTTCGTTAACAGATCAGAACTTGTTTCCCTAGAATTCTAAAATAGGTTTTCAATTGCACTTAGAAATTCCAAAGCTCCTTAAAACAAGTGGCTTAAAAGTTTACGTCCACTGATCCTCTTCATCTAATTCTAAAAGCAAGCTTGAAGAGAACACCTTAATTTCTGTACAGAATAAAGCCTCATTGTTATCAATGATAATTTCAGCTAGTGGCATTTTTGGGTATTTACATATAATTTCGATACATTTTTGATTTCAGCTTTGTTTGTTTTGCTTTAATGCTGATTTTTTTAAGCCCCAACATATTAATTACATATATTATAATATACGCTTTTTATTTCGCTTTCAATCAAATCAAAATTTGCACGTCAACCAACAACAACAAGAACAACAAAGCAGCACATCAAACCTCGCCCACACAGATACAACTCTCACACATACTACACACACACACGCACAACCAAACGCACACCCGCTCGCATTCGGATACAGCTTTTTTCATTTCGCTTCGCTTTGCTTTTTGCCATGGAAACTAACAAAAAAAAAATGCTTTATTATGCTTTAGTTTTTAATTTGGCTTTAATGCATCAAATGCTTTTTATATTGCAATGCTTTCTCAATAAAATTAAGTGTTTTATAGACTTATTAATTATACATTAATTCATTGTGTTTTTTTTTTACAAATTATTAAATTTATTTAGTTTAATGCGCTTTAGTTTTAGGCGCTAACCCAAGGAAAAAATCGTAGCATACTTTTAAGCACCGCCCGCTCCGCTTTTTATGGTTTTTTATTTCGATTTTTATCAACTGACAAATTGATTAAAAAATTATTTACATATTGTCAATCTCAAGACAGCAGAAAAGTTATATAAAAAAAGAATTGGAGCTGAAGCTCGATTTTTGTTAATACATGATAGATACATGTACTTTGAATTCCTGAGCGCTGTGATTTGTTGTTTATTAAGTACTACAACTAATTTGTTATGTATTAGAGGCAGTAAAAAATTGCAAATTTCGAAAATAAACACCAAAAAGACAACAAAAAAACAAACAAATACACAGACAATTTTTACAAAAAATATATTAGCATTTGTTTAATCTCGTATCAGACGTAATCTTTCATACAAATATAAATATATATATATATATTTATATGTATATATTTACTACATATTAAAAGACATTGCATATAAACTTAATATATATATATACTACATACTTACATATATATTTATTGTATGTAAATATAAGAATCTAACGCGTTTATTTCGATTTTTCTTTTCTTTCTTTTCTTTTTTATATATGTTCTTGTTTATATACTCTTATATATATATATACAAACAAATCATGTTTTTCGGTAACAACAAATTTTTACAAAAACTTTGCAAACACAAAAAAAATTATATATATGTTCGTCAAAACCAAAAAACCAAAATTCCTAACAAATTCTATCTCTGCCAAAAACCAAAAAAATAAAATACCTAAAATTAAAAACCAACCAACCAAAAATCACCAACGACCAATCATAACCAAAAATAAATCTATCAACAAATCTTTTCGATTCAAAAACAACAAAAAAACCCCAAACCCGTATTAAATTTTTTTCTCGAAATTCGCAACTGCATTCTGCCTTTCAAAATTCCACAAAATCCAAATCCAAAATGTATTTTTATTCACAAATTTTTTACAACGATTTGAAATGACAAACAAATTTGACAATTATCTTGGCGATCCATATATATTATATATATATATATACATATATATATGTATATATACACACTATATTTTACAAAAAAAAATATAATACTGCAAAAATAATTCGAAAACTCAACCAAAAAACAATAATAAAAAATCGACGCTCGAAAAACTGGAATAACCTGAATACCTGAATATGGAAACTCTCTGATATGGAAACACCCACGCTCTCTGGATTATATATGTATAACATTGAACTACACACATATACACACCCACATACACAACACATACACACACACCACACACACACACACATGCATGCATGCATGCTATTGATGATGATGATGATGATGAATGATGATTAGGGGGCTGGTCGTGGGCATGGAATCACAGTCCCGCGTGGCCGAGCCGTTGGCCAACGTGGCAGCATCAGTCGTCTGGTGGCCCAACCAGCGCCACAGGCGGCAACAGCGGCGGTGGCGGCGGCGGCGGCGGTGGGACAGGCGGCGGCGGCGGCTCATCGGGGGGCGGCCACCGTTCAGGGGGCGCAAGCAGCAACCGGGGGGGTGGTCCGTGGGGTGGCACCAATGCGTCCCAGCGCTCCTGGCACCCAGCACGTCAAGCCGCTACAAAATTTACCAGGTGAGCTCAACCAACAACAAAACCACCAAACAATAAACAACAGCAACAGCAAAATAAAAAAAGAATCCAAAATCAAAATCAAAATGAACAACCACAACGTGTTCTGAAATGCAACAACAACAACAACTGCAGCTGCAACAAATACAACAAACAAGCAACACAAAAACAACTAAAATAATAAAAGAAATATCCTATATACAATAAAAACAAATTCATATAAATTAATAAGTAAAGCCAAGTTAAAACCTCCCCACACACACACACACACACACACCCACACACACACTCACACAAGCAAACACAAACACCTACGAGGTATGAATTGGGGTTCACGTATTAATGTCGTGTGTATTTTTTTTGAATTTTAAAGTTTTCTTTTTGTTTTTGCATTTTGTAATCGTGTTTTTCTCAATGTTGTAACGAAATCAATTCATTAATTTTGTTCTCCTTATATACATATGTGTTTTTATGAAATCTTTATAATATATATATATATACATTTTCTTACTGTAGTTTTTTTTTATGCTTCTTGCTGCTCTTGGATTGTGTGGTCAAGCGGAATATTTTAATTCAAACACATTTCCCTCATCATTTTCATCAATTATTCAAAATCAAAATTCTGCGCTGAAATGTATGCTACAATTTTTGCATGAATCTTAGTTCCACGACCAAAACAAAAGCAGTAAGCAGCACACACAGACACACACACACACACCAAACACACACTCACGCACATCATATGTATATGGAAAGCCACTATAACAAATTATATAAAGCATATATATATATATATATATATATATATATATATATATATATATATATATATATATATATATATATATATATATGTTTTTTACATGTCCTCAGAGCTGTGTAAAAACGTTTTATGAATCGATTAGTATTTACAAAGCAAACAAAAAAACATCCAAAACACCTCAAATATTGTCACCTTAACATTCGCCCTGCCCTAACCACGCCCCCCCCCGCCACCACCCAGTCAAAGAGTAGTGGAGAGTTGAAGATTATATACATACATAAATGTATTTATCTTTATATAGAATACCCACCCGCCCCGACCAATAAATAATTTACCAAAATTTTTGACGTACGTGTATATAATTTTTTTTAATTTTTAAATTTTTTTGGTTACACATCTATATATAATTAACACATATATATATATATATAAATGTGTGTGTGTATGTATATATATATATATATATATATCTATATATTGATGCGATTGTACAGCAATATATTTTTTCTAAATTTTGTCATTTGTTGTTTCTCGGAGTATCTAAAATAAAATAATAAATATGTAGGTTTGTCATAAATAAATATATATAAGTTCAAGCTTTGCTAATCCTTCTTGTTTAGCAAGATGAAAACATTCTAAATATATGTATATACCAAATCAAATATATATAACATAACACACCAATACATACATATGTACTTACATGTATATGTATATGTAAGTATGTTACTTCATTTTCATTTTTTTAAAATATATTTTTTTTTAAACACCAAATACTAATCGATTCTGTGTTTTATTACACACCCTCGCACACCAAACATATAATCCATTAAAACGTATATATCTATATGTATATATATATATAATTTGTTACCAATAAACATTATGGCTGGCTATATAGAAACATATACACTATAAAAAAAAAAAACCCAAATCAACATTTAGTTAATTTTTTACAGTGTGACACGCTTTACTTATTGTACACCCCAAACATTTTCTGTATTGATCACATTTTTGTAAGCTTATGTATTTTTTTTCACTTAGTGTCACGGCTTAATTCATTTATATTTATATATATCTTTATATATTTAAAAACATACTGAATTCGTCGCCAGCTGCTTTTTCACACAAAAAAAAAAAAAAATAGAAAATTAGAAAAAAACCAAAAACTAATCTGTTTCTAGCTGGATCTGCACTCAAGACTTACATGGAGGGCAACTAATAAGCGTAGCTCCGAGCGCAGCGACGAAAGTCGCTCGCCGATCAAGAAACTAAAGCGTCAGAGCTCCTCGTCCTCCTCCCCGACCAAAAGTCAAAATAAGCCACACAAGTCCAAGAAGCATTCACGCAAGTCCAAAAAAGAAAAGAAGAGGAGCTCTAGCTGAAGAATACGATAACCAACAAAAAAAAATAAGAAACAACAATAGCAACAGAAAAACACTTCTACAAACACTAATAAGCCTGATTTTGCGAAATCCTTATTCGGTAACATACACAAAAAAAAAAAAAAAACTCCCAATACAGGAGATCAGTTGGAAGTTCAAGAATACCCTGATTTGACATAAGACTGATTTGTGCGAAATTCTTATTTGGAAACACAAAAAATACCCATCAATGCTGAGATCAGTTCAAACTTCTGAAATACCCAGCGGAAATTAAATTAAATAAATTTGTTTTATCACAAGCAGATCAGCTCAAATTATAGAATTCCAAGCAACCCACATATATCATATATAATTTTATTGGGCACAAAAAAGAAAGTACTTATTCGAAAATGTGCTGGTTGAAGCCTGGTTGAAGTACTTATTGCCAAGCTAAATTTGAAATCCCTTTTACAAGCAATGGACAAAGACGAAATCCTCACTTGAAGAGCACATACAGATACATTTTCAGATCAGTTCAAAACACATTTTCAATCAAGCCCCTCCTCATATCACATATAATATATATGTACTGTATTTATGATAGAAAACCCAGGCAAAAAAGAAAATCTTTGGCAAGACTCTTCACCACCCAAAGGTAATATTCTTGCTCTGATTTCTCAAAATCGTTATCCTCACATTATTTTGTTCAAAACACACAGATCAGCTCAAACTCAAATTCTAAGATGTGATATTGATGTCTCGAAAAATCCTTGGGAATCAAGATACAGCGCTCTATTCAAAAATGCAAACACTTTTTGCATCCCTAGCAACACACTCCCCACAACAAATACACAACATAACAGACCACTCCACACTCAAATTATGTGTTAACATTGTTGTCTTGTGAGCGATAATATCATGTACAATGTTTTATCTACACCTGCGCACACGTATACATACCTACACACACACCAGCAAACACACACATGCACACACACACACACACGAACACACATTAATCTGTGTCCCTCTCATGTTCAAGTCCCTGACGGCGTTCAATGTCCAATGAACAATTCTTTCTGCATTTTGTTGTACATTAATTATATGCAAAATACAAAAAAAGAAATTAAAAAAAAAAAATTTTTTTTAATTACAGTGTGTGTCTTTTCTAACTGCATTAATATATATGAAACACCTTATAAAAAATAACCATAAAATATAAACAAGCAAAAAAATTCCCCAAATCGAAAATAGCCAAAATGAAATTGAAAGAAGAAAAAATAATAGCTCTGTTCCATTTTGTAGTATTAACAACAATTTTAACTCTCTCTTTTTTCTCTTTTTAAATCCGTTCCACACCAACAACGAACAATCCACACACAAACACACCCACAACAACAACGACAACATCAAACATACACAACAACAACCACTGCTGCTTTTGGGCAACTTTAGTAGTCGGTAAACGTAAGTTCGATGGAGGTCACCAAAATCCGGCAGATGTTAAGCGACGTTACCAGAGCGGTTTAATAGGAAATGGCGGCAGTTGGGGCAGTTTACCGCTACCACAGCAACCCTTAGGCACAAATGGTGATCAGTGGTATATGGATACGTTTTCGGCATGGAGTTAAAAAAAAAAATAAATAAATAAAAGCAAAACAACCACAACCTAACAAGAACAACAACCTACACACACTTGGAATTTAGAAGGCACGCCAAACAAGCAACCAACAACAAACAACAACAACCAACAACACACTTCGTATCTTTTCAACTCTTAAAGCAATACAAATCCCATATTATAAAAATCAACAACAAAAATTGAGCCTTAAGCCGTGAAAAAGTTTTCGTTGTTTCTTTTTTCAACTGCTTTGCACAACCTTCTCTCTCTCTCTCTCTCAATAAACAAATAATGAATAATAATAATATTTATATAGCATATATATAATGAACTTGCCGCAGCATTTTAGCAAAAGAAAAAAAAAAGAAAAATTATATTTGTAATTTTCAGTTCCAATTCACGCATATAAAAAAAAAACTATAATATAATGATTAGAACATTTTAAAATTGTAAAAGAAAAAGTCCCCTTTTAAAATTCGAGAACTACGTACGTTTTTAACTTGAAATCTAAAACAATAATTGAGCATAAATAGCTGGAAGAAAAGAGTAAAAACAAAAAAAATACTACATATAACTCGATTTATGTATATGGTGGCAGTTAGGCTCAGATATATATATATATATATATATATATTGATTTTAAAACTTAAGCAACTTTTTTATAACCAAAATCGATAAGCAAAAATAATTAAATAACATTTTACTACCATTTGTATAAAAATGAGTCAAAATGGAGAAATTCTAAAAACAACAGCAAAAAAAATCACATTAAAATAATATTTCCTTCAATTGTAAATATATATGAGAAAAAATAAATTTAAAATGCAAGAAAATTAATCAAATTGATAAAAAAAAAAAAAAGTAATTCAGAAGCAAAGCTTAAAAAAGAAACATTGACTGAAATATTTAAAAAAAAAAAACAAAATATAAAATATAAAATATTGCAACAACAACAAATTATTAACTAGAGTTTGGAGATTGAGAAGAGTTAAGAAAACTAAAAATTATTGAGCGACAGGCCTATTGGCATTATTATATAATGTCTGGCGCTGTACAAGTTGGCAAAGACTTTCCGATTAAATTAGGTAAACTTGAAATCAATTAAAAAGAAAAACAACTCCAACAAAAATGTAGAGTTAAGAAATGCACAAAAAATAAAATAATAAATCCATGCAGTTAATGAAAAAAGCTAAAGATACAAAAATCGAGAAGCAACGAATTAGTAAGACACAAATCAACAACAACAAAACACACACATCACAAGCAGCAGTCTAAAAAATACAATTAAATAAGAAACTATAAATTTTACAAGCGATAATATTATAGGGAATTTAATAACTAAAAGAAAAACAAGAAAATAAAAACAACCCATATTTATACGAAAATCTAAACAAATTGCAAAAAATCAATTAGCCAACGCCCTCAAAAAAAAACAAACAAAAAAACATTTAACTAACTATAAAAAGAAATAACAATAACTACCATAATTAAACAAATTTCCAAAAATTATCAAAATACAAACACAATTTTCCTTCGTACCCCTACTTAGTTTTTTCTACTTAGAGTGCTGAAAAAACAAACAGCTTCATAGCAAATCGAAACTAGAAACTCTATAATACGTATATAAGCATTATTTAACTGTAACTCCATGCCTATACAACAACAACAAAAACACACACATAGAAAAAAGAATCGTGGCTAACTTTTGTTAAGGAAATTTTCAAAATTATTTTCTGTTTTCGTTTCTTTTTGCTAGATCTCAAGTAAAGCAAAAAGTTATGTTATAACAAGAGAAAACAAATGTATAAACAATGAAATTAGTTCTAATCTAACAACAAACAAAACTTCCAATTTTTAACTCAAGAAGAAAAACAAGCGAAGATGATGAGAAAAAGACGTGTGGTTTTTTTTAAAGCGTATCTATAAACATTGTTCAGCAAGCGCCTATAAAACAATAACGGAATATATGATATTTTAAAATTAGAACACACAACAACAATATACACAAACACAAACACACACATACACAGACACCAAGCAGTTGCCTAAAGAAAAGAGCAAACAAAAAAATACTTTTAAAAACTTGCGCAAACAAAAATGAAAATTTGCAACACCAGCAAAGAACTTTAATACATAATAAATAATAATAAATATTAGCAAACAACAATAAGAACATTTACTACAAATTCTAAATGACCATAGTTAAGCTTAAATTTAGTAAAACACTCACACACAGACACCTACTCACACAACAAACACACACAGTTAAACATATACCCTAATATTAAAAAAAAAACAACTTACAACAAAAGAAAACGAGTAAACTGCAGCAGCAGCCATTTTCTAACTACATAAAACTAGAACAGTAAAAAACATTAAAAAAAACAAATATTTAACCATTTTTTTGTACTAAGTTTTCGTTGTGCATTTTTTTCTATTTTCAATTGTTGCCTACAAAAAATGATTATTTTAACCTCTTTTTTATTAAAAATTTTTTTTTTGGTTAAACACACACAAACATAAGAAATAAAATTTAAATTTGATTAACCGCGTCTTTTTTTAAATGAAAATTGTTTTTTTTTCTAAAAAATTCTTGGTGACTTTGAAACTTGAACCGAATTCAAATTGCAAATATAATGTATACATATGCCTAATGATAAAGTTTTGTTTAATTTGATAAATGTACTGATTTTATATTGTTTTAAATTTGTAATTGTATTTATGTAAGTCTTTATTGTTAATGTGTTTTTATTGTAAACTACAAAACAAATTGGCAAAAAAAAACCCTGTTATCACAATCCGTTAAAGTTTTCAATTCGGTTTAAAAAAAACAACAAAAAATTATACAATACAAATCTTATTTGAATTATGTACCGTTGCTGCCTTCGCGGTCATAACTGCTTTTACACAAACTCCCTTTTTGGAAGTCTCAAAATTTGTATACACTTTCGTGAAACCTGTCCTGCCCTTGATATTTGTGTTAAATATTGTATTGTAATTTGTAATTTTGTTTAATTTTTTCGGGAAAGCAAAAACGTTTGGCAAATTTAGTTTTTAATTTGAATATTTAGTTTTGTTTTGTGCGCTTAAGTTTTCAATATTATGTTATATAAATAAATATATAAATATATAATATACTATATGAATATTAATTTGTAGCAAAATATTTTTACGACTTAAACTTAAAGAACCATAATGTTAAAAATATTTACCGAACTTATTTGTTTAGCTGTTTAATTGGTTTTTTTTTTTGATTATTTTGAAACCCTTTTTGTGTATTGTAAAGAAGCGCAAGCAAATTTTTGACCTTTTTGACCCGACTTTTAATATATATTTACTTACATATATAAAAATTCCCAACAATAGTTAACTGCAAACTTGTGTTAATGAATTTCAAGCAAATAAATCGTACATCAACAAAAAGAATAAAATTAAAAATTACAAAACGGCGCATGGAAACTGAGCAAAAACAAGAAAACAAAATTTCAAAAACAAATATTAAAAATTAAACTTTACATGAATTGTGATGATGCAAAGGCAAGATTTAATCATAATTACTATATCTTTACATATACATAATATATATATATATATATATATATATCTATATCTTTCTCTATAAAATACATATATTTATATATATATATATATATATATATATATATATGAGTATATATTGTATATGTAGGCGTTAGGCGTGTATAATCTAACTTTACTTTTAAACAGACTGCGTACGTATTAAAAATTTTTAAAATTAATTTGTGTAAAATGTTTTAAGTTTTTGAAAAATTGGCAAATAAAGAAAACAATAAAAATTAATAAATCAAAAAAAAAAGAACGCATTGAAAATTGATAGATACAAAGAGAGTACTTTTCCAAATTTATGCTTTCTAAACTCTTTTCAGCGAAACTTTCGATTTAATATTTGTAGAAAACAGCGCAGCTGTTTAAAAAGGATAAAGGGCCATAGGATATACTGTTCAGTTGCAAGACTTCGTTGTTTTTCGAATTGGATTTAAAAAAAATAAGAATGATTTGAGATTGTCAGTTTCCAGTGTCAGTTGTTTATAATGATAAAAAGCAGGACAATATTTATAGGGTATTTTGAGTTGTTTGTTTTTTTTTTATGTACAACAACACAAATAAGAAAACAACTTTTACGTATGTATACTTATAGTTTGTGTGTGTTTCCATATTTTGTTTTTAAAAATTAATTGTAACTGTTTTTCTTACACAACTCTTTTTATGAATACTAATCCTTAAAAACAAACATCACAAAACATTTGAGGGAATTATATTTATATAGACCGTGAACGTAACGTCGCCAATTATTTAACAACAAGAAAATGAAAGCAAAAACAAAACTAAAGTTTCAACGAACATTCAGAAATGTTGGAAATAGGAGGAGCAGCAGCAAAAGGAAGCAACAGTAACTTTTACGTCTTACAAACAAAAAAACAAAAAACAAAAACAATTATTGTTAATGAAGAAAATAAAAGTGTGAGAAGAAAGAAGCATATTGTACTAAAAATATTTGATATACATACATTTGTTATTATTTGTAATACAAAAATTAAATAAAATTGCATCCAGATAATAAATAAAAAATAAAAAAATTAAATAAACAATGCAAAAAACTCGACTTGTGCTCAATTCAATGAAAACTTTAGGACTAATACAAATTAAAACAACAACCATAGCTCATATCTAGACCGACTGCCCCTATAGATGCTATATGATGTAGTAGTCCGATCCGGTCAATTTCGAAAATGACTGCTGGAAAAAGTGGGTCACAGACCAGGTTGCATTAAGAAAAAAAATAATGGCAAAGTATCGACTTACCTATTGATGCTGATCAAGAACATATATAGTTTATGTTTAAAATATACAACACTTTTATTGGGTACAAAACAATAAACTTTTAAATAGTACTGATATATGTTATGGTTTCAATAATACAATATTGGTAATAATAATAACATTTAAAAGCATTTGCTGCGTGAAGATGATTTGCTGCGACTGTTGGAGCTGCGTCGCATGGAGCTATCCACACTTGTGCCAGCCACATCCTCATCCAAAACAGTCTCATCAACGCTGGCATCGTCGTCAGGTATCTCCTCATCGCTATTTGCCTCGTTATCGATCAGATATCCTCTTGGCGTCACAATTGCATCGCCGTGCAGATCCTTATTGTCCAAAATGCTGATGTGGAAAGCAGCGTGACATTTATTCGCAGCCAGCAGGGCTTTCATACGAAACACCAAGGTCTCGAGCACTTCACGCAGACTTGGAATATAGCTAATGATGCCAGTATTCTTTATCGACTTTGAATGACAGCACAGATTGTGCAAAAACTTGGTCACGTTCTTTAGGTTGTACAGGAACTGAGTAAGCCGATCTGGACTATCACGCACAATAAGCTCGAGTGCTGGCAGACCGTGATGAAGCAGCAGCTTAAGGTACTGCTGTGCGTGCTTCAGAAACAATGCAAAATTACGCGGCTGCTCCACATTTTGAACGATTTCCAATAGGCCGTTCAACAAGCACATAGTCAACTCCCACAGTTTGAAGCGATCGCCTTCATTGACGCCGCTACACTGTGGGCTTAGCGTGCTTATAAGAATTTCACACAAGCCACGGAAAAGCAAAGGGAAATTTGCTCTGCAAAATACAATAAAATGTCAATTTTAAAACGATCATTAAAAGGTGTTTAACTTACTTTTTGATATTGGGAACGGATTGTAGAGATTTATCTTTTTTTTTCAGTAGCAGGCATTCCACTTTGAGTCGACATAAAATCTCGCTTTGACGCTCTAGACTAGAGTCCTTGAGAAAGCCCTTGACCAGCTCGTCCAGATGAATGTTACACTGTGCGCCCTTCTCCAGACTGCCCGTGTAGTCATACCACTTGCGACTTAGCATCTCCGTACAGAACTTCCCTGCAACAATAAGATGAATGTTGAAAGAATCGTAATTGAACGCAAGATTCAATCAACAAAAACTTACGCATATTGTCGGCTGGTGGCACGATGCGCTGTGCAGCATTCTCACCAGTGGCGCTCAACTTGCGTAAGCTGCCCAAAAGACGCTGCAACTGAACAGCTGTGCTTAAGACCAGTACCGATTTCCCATAATTGTGAAAGTAATCAAAGATCTGTGCGGCAATACGTGCTGACGATGTCCTCTTAGTTACCTTTCGCTGACCAGCTGGTGGCAACAGAGCGACCAGAGATGCTAAAATCATAAAAATAAAACTCATTCAATTAAAGGAACATATTTTTTGGGTCTTGTAATCGACTTGCATTGGAGTAGTTCTGCCTGCGACTTATTGCTCCACTCGTTCCAGGAGAAGTACAAAGCAAACAAATGGATGCACAGGCCAAAGCAGGCTTTTACATAATTGAAGCGTTCCTTGAACAGATCCAAATTGCTGTGCAAATGATTAACTTTCTCCAGTTCCTGATCGATGTGCGTTGCTAGTGTCAGCAAGCGTGCATTGATCTCTCCAAGGCAATTGTTTAAATCACTCATAAAATGCTCTGGTTTGGCCACATGCGGCCTCAAGGAGTCCGCTTCGGTTACGTCCTGATTACCATTGACAACGGTGTCCAATTTATGTACTAAATCTGTCAATATAAAACGCAACTCGAGCAAACCCAAATGTGTGCCCACTTCCTCTTCTGACAAGGGATAATTTAACGTAAAGTTTTCCTCCTTCAACAAGATTAAGATGCCTACATCGAGCTGTCTAAAATGCTCTAGCGGGCCGTATAAATGCTCAAAGTCGATTTTGCATTTGACGGATTTGCATGCACCCAATTTGATGGTTAAATTTGTTTGCTGCTCCTCTGTAAGGGATTCGTTGTGAATGATCTTTGTCCTGCTTGCAGCAGGCTGCTTTTCTCGTACAGTTTGTTGTGCGGTCTGCTTGGGATTGTTTAAGAACTGACACGGTGGTGGGGTAAATCCCTCTGGAGCATGTGACAAAAGTGGCTTTAACTTTTGCTCAATGCATATCAAATCCGCAAGGCGCTTGAGCACCCTTGAACGTGTGGCCGCATCCTTTTGCGAAGCAAAGGCACAAATGGTAACGCGCATCCAGTTGACCGTATGAAAATAAATGTCTAAAATGCGCTTCTGCAGCTCATCCTCATAGTTGTCAAAGATGGTCAAATAGTTGACATCGTCAAAGAACGTGGGCAACACTAAGGCGCAACCAAGCAGCGCATTTATCACCTCCAGACTATGATGAAAGCTCTGATTGTGCAGCACGCTGATCAAGTGGAAAAACGGCGCAAGCACAATAACCGAATTGCAGGCGCTGAAAAGCAAAAAAAAAAAGGAAAAACTTTAGTACAACGTTGTTTGGTTGAAAGACAATAAAAACAGTTTTCCGAGCATTTTGCGGAGTTTCCCATAAGCCCATCAAAATATTCACCTGTTGTTTGGCGTCAACACCAATTCCGAAATATTAATACCAATTTTTAGTACCCCTGATTCGGAATTTACATTCGTTTCATCGAGTTCATTGATATTCTTCTGGTACTCCAGCTGGATGCCTCTGAAATGAGTTTTCATTTCGATATCTATCATTATTAATGAAGTGTTGAGCATACTCACCTAACCACATTAGGCGCATGTTCGTTCACAAAACTCTGCTGGAAGCGAAAGGTCGTCAGCTCACAGAGCCAAATCAAAAAAGAATTGTCCAGCATGTAAGTGGATTCCGTATTGTAAAAACGAACAGTCAAAACGCTTGCCAACTCATCGTAAAACAAGGCCAACAATTCGGCAGAGTTGCCAATAGCTGACTGGGTCAGCACTGAATGTTTGAAATGTGCATAAGTTGTTAAAATATTATTCCAAATGGTATCGGGCTTTTACAGTAACTATACGAGTATACACTTACTAATCAGGTTTGCTGCCTGCTTGCTGCGCCCATCCGGCAATGAGGTGATGCTGTCAATGCTGGTCTGTGAATCGTTACTCACTGGCGAACTCTGGATGCGAGCAACGGCATCGATCAACTGCACGCATCCAATGATGCCCTGTTTCTTGACATATTCGGAGTAATTGATCTGTTGCTTCTTCACAACCATTTCAATTTGATCCTGCAGCAGTGCACACTCCGGCAACTCGGGTTCTGGGAATGCAACGTGACACAATAAATCCATTGCGAGACGCGTTTGGGGCAGCGTCAAATCGCTGAGACGATCGATCAGTGGCAACAGCAACATTGCACAATTCTGCACATGTTTGGAATTCTTGCGCTGCAGTTCGCCGAGTAGAATCAACGCCATCGTCGTCACATGCTGTAAAGACTTGTCAAAGGTCAGCTCCAGCAGCTTCCTGAGTATGCTCTTCTGTATCGAGTTGCAGATTTTGAAGAGAATGCTGAGGAGGAATGGGAATCATATAATTCAGTCAGTACAGAAGTACACTAAATAGATAATTAGTGGTAAATTCCGCAAATATCCCTCATTTGGAATTATAGAAAACATATTAACCTGTAAGAGGTTTTTGCGAAATCGGACACAATGCGATGCTTCTCGCGCATAAAGCCGTGCAGTATGGGCATCAGTGTGCCAATATGTGGCTCCAAAATGTGGGGAAAATGCGTTTTTATGTCCTCCAATATCTCCACTGTGATGTGCTCCAGTTTAATACGCTGCCGAAGCTAAACAAAAAAATGGGGCTCGTAAAAGTCTCGTAAATTATATAGAATTGTGTTTACAAGATTCTCGATGAACAGGGTATTGTCCTCGTTGATGTGAATTAGCAGCAGCAGCATTATAAAATCAAAGGAACTGTAAAGAGTATTTAATTAAAGCAAATCTCGTAATGGTAACTAATGACATTTTTACCCACCTAAAGACGCCAGCGGGCAAACCGCTAATAGTTCGCTGCCACATTTGGTAAAAGCGCTTGGAGCGTTTTAAGCCCTGTTGCAAGAAACCAAATAGCTCCAATTGAGATTTCTTATCATTGGCGTTGGCGGGCTCGGCAGCTTCGATGCAATTCCCACTCGGCGCTCTATGACGCCAATTAAAGATTTCGCGCAGTGTAGAGACCAGCTATATAAATGAATTGTTAGTTAAATCAACAATTTATTTAATTTGAATGAAATCGAACCTCACGCACAACATCATCGGTGTCCTGATTGAGACTATTTAGCAGAAACCGAATAAAATGCGGCAGAATCTGTCAAAAATAAAAAATAATCAAATATATTCACATAAATAGTAGCATCTATTTTGCCTACTGCGTTTAAGCCGCTGCTGTCATCCTTAATAAATTCCAAAATTCGATCACGCAACTTTCCCTGAGTGCTTGCGCTGAGCGACAAGTTACTCAACATTTGCACGGTGCTCAAATGAAAAAGATCCTTGTTGCTCGCATAACTGATGCTAGATGAAGGGAGAACATCTTGTTAAATGAGGACCCTAATTGAATCAGTTATTGTTACTCACGTGAGCAACTCGACAAATGCATCGTGCTTGCTGGCATCTAGCAAGAACTCAGCATTATTTATAATGTCCAATTTGGATGACTCGGAGGCGTTGTTGAAGATGCGCTCGATATGATTATAGATCTGATCTCTGTGTGACAGCGTCAAATAACGCAATTGAGCCAACATCAGCGGGAGCAGGGGCACACAGCCTGACATCGTTTGCACCCGCTCCTGGCACTTGGAAATCTCCTCGATCTTGGTGAAAATCACCTCTAGGCAGGGATCGCGCAAAAAGTCGATCATCAGAAAGTTAATAAACATGCTGTTCTGCGATTCATATATCTGCTCCTCGCCAGCGGTGTCAATAATGCAGCCACTTAACAATTTTTGCGCCAGCTTCGATTTGGGCGCCAGTGCAGCATTTAGACCCACTTTAAATGTTTCTATATTCTCGGGATATTTGGGAGAGCGCGAGAGAATATCGCGCAGCTTGGCTACAATCGCAATATGATCACAGGAGATCACAAATGTGTCCGCATGATCTAGTTGGACGCCGGCATTGAGGAGCACCATTTCAAAGAAACTATTCGGTTGGCGAGAACAATTAATCCGCGACGAGGACTGCGTTCGTCCCAGCGTTGCGGCCAATGCGATGCTATTTTGGGAGAGGAAGCGCTGTGTGTGCTCCTGCGATGCTGGTATCTTCTCCTCCTCACTTTCGCCAGCCAATGGTGCTTCGATGGTGACATCTGTTTTGTGCACAGACGCAACACACTTCAAGGACAAATGAAATCAAATCAAATTCTGCTAACCATTTCTGCGATTATCCCTCACCGGTATTTTTATCGTTGCATTCTCATCAATTGGATTTAGGGCTTTGGCGCGTTTCTTCAATTTCCGATACATTACGATTTGTAAATGTCGAGTTTAACAAATTAGTTAAGTGAAATGCAAATTTCAAAATGATATTCGCTGTGCTGAAGCGCAATGTGCCACATCGATGACGGAATATCGATAGTAATCTGCGCATTGTTTGTCTGTCTTTCGATACCGATCTTAAAAGGTATGCTGTTAAGTAACATAACGTATTCTGTTAGCGGAGGAGTGTACTGTTAATTAGTACCGCTGTTCATGCTTTAGCATTTCGATACGTTACAATTTGATTTTGATTTTAGCTGTTGTTAAAATGAATATTTTTTTAATTGTCCTTGTTGAAATTAAACACTAGTAATAATAAGATTCAAATTTTAGTAACTCGGCATTTTTATTGAATACATAATTATTAGCCATGTAGTTTGCTAAGTCTATTATTGTTTTTTTGTTTTTAATAAATAATCGTGTTTTGGTTTGATACAAAGCATCTAAATATGTATATGATCATTGGATAGATATACGTATAAATATAAAGTTATATATTAGGTGCAAATATTGCAATTAACTACTCGTGAGTTTAATGGAAAAATTCCATGTATAATGGTATAAATAATTGATTACATAAACTTTGTGGTTGTAAATTTAAAGCCATTTTTCTTTCTTTTTTTTTTTGAGTCAAATTACTTAATTTTGCTTAACTTTAACTTGTTAACATATTTTTACGATGGATTACAATGGCATTACCTATAATTTTTAATCATTAGTTTTTAATCATAAAAATGTGTAATAAACTCTACAATGTTATTAATTAATATATATATATATTTATGGTTTCTAAAAAGGAAGTACAAAATTTTCATTAAGTGATTATGTCAGAAATTGACGTATGTATGTATGCAGGCAGAGCTGTTGGCTCATTTGTTCTTAAATTGATAGAAAATCACTAATTTGGCATTGGTTAATATTGCTATTTGTGTATGTATGTATAATGTTTAAGGATTCTTTGATGTGATCACATCGATGCAGTCCATAATGGGTATAATAATATGCCTCTTAACAACTGATTTATATGTCGCTCTTTCCATTCCAACTTAAACTTTTCCAAATTGAAAATTTTAATTCGTTGTTTCCTTTTTTATGATTTGGTAAATTAAATGTGAAATTATTGCTTTTTCGCTCGACGTCTTTTATAGCCAGTCATTTGCTTTAACAATTGCGAGTTTTCATCATCAATATCCATATTGGGCTCCCACAGACGTAGTCTTTTCGGTATATATATCAAACCTAGTAGAGTAATTGCTGTGGATTCAATTTGGTTTTTTATTAAAACATGTTTTATCTTATAATGCACATAATACTCACTGTTCAAGACACATGGGAAGATTACGTAAAAGTTCAAAGTGCTCGAACGAAAATAGAGTGCTTCAGTGGCATAGAAGATCATGGTTAGGGCCAAGGAACAACCACCCATGCTGACAACGCTAAAAATAAAAAATAAAAATAAATAAATGGATAGTAATTTAACAATTACATTACATATTGTCTATTTACTTACGGTCTGTAGTGTATATAGAGAGTACAGTGCACGAGAGCGATGGCCTTCAGCAGGCAGTACATTCCAATAATACGGGATATGGTGTAGTCACCTAAAGGAACGTTTATTATACATAGCAAACTTAAATCACTTCATCTGTACAATACTAATTAAAAATAAATATTTTTATCTATATTAGAGTTACCCTCAATGAACTGGGTATCGCTGTGGTCACCCAGAAAACTCCTTCGTTCGATATAGCTGCGAAAGGCAGTGCCCAGATCCATGAATGCCACAAACGCAATCCAACCACGGAAGGCATAAAGGAGACGCTCGCGCGGTCGACTGCCCGACTGCATTGCAGCCCTGCTTGGAAAGAAACACGGAGTGAAAATAAATAACAGAATAATTGCATGGGGTAAAAAAAAAATGCCGGCCGGCTTATCTATAAATCGCGAGGCAGAGGTACCAAACCAGCCACCCACACTCAGTTTGCTTGGGCAAAATCGATACCGCACCCCAGCTGACACACATTTATCATTTATGCAACAACACTGGTTGGGGAGCCAATTAATTTGATGGCACGCGAACACGTGCTTTGGGCCACTCGGATCCGGCCGGGCGCCCCTTTGAGGCTATTTATTTTCGGTCAACAATGTCACCCAGAGCAACGGAATTTGTGGCATGCAAATCGAGTCAAATTGTCAAATCTTTCGCTTTATTTTCATGCTGCACTCGTTGCTTATTAATAATTCTTACATTGCGAAAGATATTTAGTTTTGTTTTGGGCACAGCACAAGCTTAATATACAAAAATTTAGATTCACGTTTGCATTAGTTTTTATTTATATTTTGGCTTTTCATTCTTTTTATCAACACATTTCTGCGTGATTTCGCGCCTTGCTTGCTTTTGTGCTACTGTTCACGGCGACGCTTCGACGCCGATTAAAAGCCAGACGACAACGGAAAAAAGCTTTTATGCGGTATGGAAGCTTTCACGCCACTGGCCGGCCGGCTGTTTCGTGGAATGTACCGTAAGAGGGGGTTGACAGTAAGAGTAAGTACATAAAAAAAATATCTTTTATTTATAGCAATCAAAATTTATAGTGTAAAATATTTTAAAAAATTCTATATTTACGAGTGTATGAAATAAATGTTGTAAATCATTTACTTAAAATCGTAAAATCATGTATTTTATTGAAAGTATAAAATCACAGTACTTTCGAGCTGAGTCGAATACTTTCATTGCAAAAATAAATACAAATATAAAAAATTAATTCTATGGTAAAAAAATGACATGCTCCGTTAAATGCGATATCAAATGGCATTTAATGTTAAGAGGATCATCCCACACATGGACAATTTCAAAAATCTTAAATGTTTGCATAAACAGAAAAAGCCTAATGTTTTTTGAAGGACCTTCTTTTTATGAATTTTATCTATCTTTCGGTTTTATTCTTGCAAATTTTTAATGAACAGAGTGTGATGGTATCGTAAAGACCTTCACAATTACAAAAGCTATCTAGACGCTTTGGGTGCCATTTGTCCAAATACTAGCGTTGACACTTGAGAATCGTCAATAATAAAATTACAATAAATTTTGGCCTTCGTATTTAATTTTATTATGAAAAAGTATAAAAAACAATGGGTTTAACAGATGCAAGCAAGCATCACACAAAAATATCTCATTAAGTTCAGTTCCAAGCCTATGTCTAACTGTCTCCCATATTGCAAGTCTAATCTTTACCGACATTCGCTTCGGTCTTTCGATACTCGGCATAATCCACAAAGCCATCGTTATTCAAATCCATCGTTTTGAGTACATAATCAATGGTCTCCGCCAGCGCTTTATCGGTATAAACAGTGCCCGTTTTATGTTCCACGTCATCAGGATGCTCGGAAGTGCCTTCAGCTTCAGGTTTTTTTGGATCTACTGCTAGAATTAGAAAATCAATTAGAATTTTGAATATAAATTTAAAATGTTTAACAAATATTTAATTGCCAATTCCACCATTTCAAGAGACTAGATTAGTTAGTGTGGTTTTTATTCGCTAAAAACACATTACTTACAAAGAATTGCATGCGTCTATTTAAAGTAGTTTTCAATTTCTAATAGTTCCAGATTTTTTTCAACTTTTTTTCTTAATTTTTGTACAAAACAAACATTAACACAATCAGTCCGTTTTTTGTGTTTTGTTTTTTTGTTTAGTTTTCGCTGCTTTTAGTTGACGCTTAAAAATAACTTCATCTCGAACAAATAACTACAATTATGAGAAGCGGAGAAATCAAAAATGAAAAAAAAAACATTGCACATAATAATAGATTTCTTTGTGCTATTCGAAATATGTAGGAATTTTTTTTCGAGAAGTTTTACAATTTGTTCAAATAGTTTTGGTCGTTTGGAATGCTTGCAGCATATTGAATTGGAAATTCAGAATATATATGTATATTACAATTTGAGCTGGAATTCGATAGCGCTTAAATTAAAGATGTGTATGTGGCAGAAAGAGAGAGAGAGAGAGAGAGAGAGAGAGAAACAGAGCTTTTGATACGCTGCAGGACAGAAATATGCTTGATTGATTGATTGATTGATGGAATGTATAAACTAATGTGCTGGCTGCTGCTCCTGCTGCTGTTGGCCTTGTTGTTGTGTTTGCTGCTGTTGCTTCTCGGCAGCCTTCTGCTGCGCCTTTATGAACTCCGGGTAGTCGATGAAGCCATCGCGCGATGTATCATCCATTTGGAGTATGGGATCGATGAGCGCAACAAGCTCCTCATCCGAAAATACTTTCTCCTCCACATGCGGCTTCTCGCCATTCGGCTGCTCTTTGCTGCCTTGCTCTGCATTTGTTGTTGTCATTGTTGTCGTCGTATATGAATTATTAAAAGTCACATGCAAGATGGATTTTGAGATGATGTTGAGCATATGACCACAACCACAACCAGAAGAAGTGTCAGCAAGCAGTGTTTATTGGTTACGAGTATGCAAATAAAGGTAAAACAAAACAGACATGAGGTTAACAACAAAACAAAACCAAGGTATCATACATTTAATAAATTAAAGCAAAACTACGAAAGGAAAAAACAAAAAAAAACAATAATAGCAATAATAATAATAATGCTTACCGTGCCAGTGGATAAGAGATTTTATCAGTTCACAGCCATCAAGCTTGTTGTTGTTATCCGAATCGTGCATTTTAAAATAGTGGAACTGCAGCTCAGCCTCGGACATTTTGCTCGTATCGATGGGCACCTGCATGTGCTCCTGGATGTGACTGCAGAAAGACCAGATGAAAATTGTAAATAGAAAAGTTGTGATTGTAGTATGACATGAGACAAGTGTAAATAGGAAAAAAAACATTCAGTTACTCAGATTGAACACATTTATAAAATTATACATTAGACACATGTATGAGTTATCAATATGATTTAACTTTTAAATCCCCTTGACAACTGGATAACGAATACCTATTTAATACTGTCACTTTTCTATGAGCAATTCTAATGCAAACAACACGTGCTCCTAACAATATTGCTGTATACATATGTATTTGAGATAAAGCCATATTGTCTTCTTACAATTACACTTACACTTAAAAAATTGCCATACTTTAAAAACAAATAATGATTGCTATTTTATACCTGCTGTTTAGTTAGAAATGTATCTCATTTTAAAGCTAGTATTTGCTTAACAAAAATGATAACCCAACTAGAAATTGACAATTTAATAAAATTTCAATCCAAAAAGTGCCCAAATGCGGATTCATATTAATTATTATTTGCCCACAAGTGGGAATTTGAATATATAGGTTGTGCCCTTATCATTGGTTCATATATAAATATGTGCGAAATAAGTGAGGCAGTTGTCAGTTATCATTTGATAAGATACAGACTTAAGTCCACATTGATTGATTGCGACAGGGAGTTTGATTTGATTTGTTTTTGATTGATAAGGAGTAAGAAACTTACGCGCGCTCCTGCTGAATGTTGCCCGTGTTCAAAACCTGCTGCGGCTGTCCATGATGATGTCCGCCCGCCTGCTGCTGATGCTGCTGCATTTGCGGCGGCTGATGATTTTGCACGGGAGGCTGCTGGTGTTGGACGGGCATCTGCTGTTGATGCATCTGCTGCTGCTGCTGCTGTTGCTGGTGATGTTGCTGGTGATGTTGCTGCTGTTGCACAGGCACCTGCTGCTGATATTGCTGTTGCTGTGGCACCTGAGTGTGCAGAGTTTCATTTATTAGTTAATTATCCTTTTATGCTCAGACATCAACTTACATATTGTTGCGGTGGGACGCCGGGAGCAACATGTCCCTGCTGCTGGTATTGCTGTGGCGGCGGCGGCTGCTGATGGTGTTGTGGCATTTGCTGTGGCACATGTTGCTATTTGGTATATCGAAACACATAGATTGAGTCGCAGCTGGTTGCACAATATTGCAGAAAATTTACTCACATAATGCTGGGGATTTACGCCGGGCGCCACTCGCTGTGCGCTCGCATAGCCAACAAGGCCGAGCAGCAACAAGGCAGCTGTTGCTGTATAGTCTGACAAATGCATTTCAAAACCGCGGAAGTTCGGATTTCTTGCGAGGATTTCGAAACTTTTGGTGGCGTGCACAATCACCACGTAGCTAGAGTAGCTCTAAACTATCCAAAACACACACGTACACAAATTGATGCTGCTTCTTTACTTTTTTGCCAGCTACACTGACAGCTTACAGCTGTTGCACAAGTAAACGACTTATATCGAATTTGTCATCGCTAGTATTTGAACTAGGTGGCAACGCTCAGTTCACACAACTTGCTTCAGTTTTTCTCATTCGTTTACTTTTGTTTATTTTTTCTATTGTTTAGTTAAAGTGGGAAAAGGCAACTTTTGAAAATGGTATGAGTAAAGTGGTACATAAATACAAATGAACGAACCTGTTACCAATTTTAATTATATTTTTGAAGTACTTTCCACCTGAATGCTTGTCTTTATTTCCAATTTTATTTTGTATGCTAATTGCAACTTTCTATTCTTTTTATAGGCTCGCTACTTTAAAGAACAGGATATCGATGGTAATTAATTGTTAAACGTAAAATATGATTTTAGTCTGATAATTTATGGTTCTTCTTATCTGTAGAATTCCGTGAGTGTTTTTATCTATTCGCCCGTTCGGGCCAAATTAACAATTTGGACGAACTAACGGTAAGCATTACTCATCATCAGACCAAAAAATGTATATGGCTAAAATGATTAAACAATTATAATAAAAAAAAAATAGGTTATTATGCGGTCTTTGGGGTTGTCGCCGACAATTCAGGAGTTGGTCTCATATCTCAAGCAAAAGAACGGAAAAATGAGTTTCGCCGACTTTCTCGATATTATGCATCAGCATTCCTCCGTCGAGAATCTGCCCGATGAAGTTATAGCCGCTTTTAAGGCAGCCGATTCACAGAATAAGGGCACCATATCGGCCAAACAGCTGCGCAACTTGCTGCAAAATTGGGGCGAGGGTCTGTCCGTTCGCGAGGTGGACAACATTTTCCGGGAGGCAAATGTGAACAATAACAGCACAGTTCGCTACGCCGATTTTGTGAAAATAGCCTGTGCTCCTGTGCCAGACTATTACTAGGAGAGAGCAGAGAGAACTGTTATAGGTATAGCTTGTATATCCTTGCACAAAGACATTCAGGCTATATTTAGAATTTTTATGTATGATGACATGTTTGATTAAGAAATTCGGGTAGACAAAAAAAGCCATTCAAGCAGGAACTCTTAGCTATTTAGCAATAAGAAATCTTGGCTGTTTGGAAAGCAAACTTCTCAATCAATGGATAATTTAAATTCCCTCTGAAAGGATTATTAAGCAAATCATAAACAGTTCTCTGCCAATAAACAACTTACATTCCAGTACTTATTTAAAAAATATATACGCAATAAAATGTACACAAAACACATATCATATCACATTTATGAAAAGTTTTCTTTGTTTTTATTAAAATGCGAAACTTGTCAGCATAATGAGAGGAGATGATGTTCCTCAGCCGATGGTAGTTTTAGTTGGCAATGGTAACCTCAACCTCTACGCCGGGCTCAATGTTGATCGAGGTGATCTTCTTGACGATCTCCGATGGCGAATGCAAATCGATGATGCGCTTGTGGATTCTCATCTAAAAAATTGGGGAATATTAAACAACACTATTAGCAAGAATTCAATCTACAAAAAGGGGGTTAATTTTGATTATTTAAAGTTGTCGCATTCGGAGAGCCAAATTGTGTGGAAGATTCAGCAAAGTGGACTATGAGAACACGTTTAATCTGGGCAAATCCAAGATACTGTACAAAACCAAGTTTAAATACTTTTGCACGATATCTGATCTGCCCACCAGGAAAATCTATATTTTTAATATTTTTTTTGTATTTGAAACTCACCTGGAAACGATCCCAGGTCTTGGAACCCTCACCGCAAGGTGTCTTACGGGTGGTGATGCGTAGGGTCTTGGTTGGCATGCGCACAGGGCCCTGAAATCATTAAAAGTAAATAAATTTCAATTATTTCCTCCTCGAGGTACTTAAAAGTTGTGCATTTGTTGCATGAATCATATAAAATCTGCACATTGTGTTGAATTCAGTGTGCAAATAATGTCCAATTCAGGCACGTTAATTTAGCATCTAATAATGACTAGGCTAAGCGGCAAGCAGGCGCACGAAGCCTCCAGGTAAATGCGGCAAACAAAAAATTAAAATTAAAATTTTCACGCGGCAAGCACTTCTCATCATCTTACCTTGACACGCAGATTTTGGTTCTTGGCACCGTTGATCAAGTCGCGGCACACATTCTCCAAGGAGCGCACATTCCTGGAGGTCAGGGTGATGCGAATGCGGTGCACGGATGCAGAATCGCCGGCATGGGGCTTCTCAATGTCCTTGGGAGCAGCAGCCTAAGCAAGTTTTTTAAAAAAATACAAATCTATTAATTTGAGGTTATGTTGCAAGCCCAACACGTGCATTACTCTAGAGCGAAATATGCAGGCAGCACACAAAACCAACGACTTGTGGGCTCTGTATACGCAATTGTTGTTGAATATTTACCATTATTTAGCAACTTATCTGGTCGAGATAGTCAAATCTTTGTATTTTGAGCAGCGCTGAACCAGTTAACTTGCTGGTCAAAAGCGAAATGGGACGAGTGACACTCACAGCGTCGTGCGCATCAACTTAAGCCAGCGTTGCCATCTGGTCGAAAGAAAAATGTGATTGAACGATTGTCATTCACAGCGAAAGCGTACATGCCCGCTGCATTTGAAAAGGAAAATAAATAGAAATACAGACGATCTTTGTGTATTGTTTTATTTATTACGCATTCACAACTGATTTTGCGACAGGACCAATTAATACAAAAAATTCCACACAGATTACACAATTAAAAATCATACAAGTCAAAGCACAATGTTGTATTTAAATATTAAATCAACGTTAATTAGTTATTGTACAATAGAAAATATTTGTTTCACTTTTATGCAATAGTCTATAAAAATTTAAAAACTGCACTTGACGGTCTTAAATACTAAGTACGTCTCAACAAACGAACATATATGTAGATATACATATCTCTGTGCAGTGTTACAAAACAAAATCATAGTATATAGTATATCTTTTGTTCATATCAAATAAAACTTAAAGATGCAATAAGCTAAGAAAAATGAATTAAGTATGTGTCCAAATTGTTGTAGTCGATACAAATATAGTCGGAATATTACTTTACGGGTAAGTTGTTTGTTGTTGTGGTTAGCATAGTTAAACGTCCAGAGTTCGTAGACACAGGAGCAACTCTCGAACAATGGATTAAATGGAGCTTAAAGCATATTCATATAGCTTGTGTGTGTATGTATGTGTGGGTGTCTATGTTTGTGTGTGTAGGGCTAACTGGTGTACATTAATTATAGATTCACGGCCTTTACCAACGCCCACCCAGCGCACAGGAACACTGAGATGGCTCTCCAGAAACCGAACATAGCTTTGTGCATTCTTAGGCAGCTCCTTAAAGTTGCGTACGTGCTCCGTGGTCGTTTGCCAGCCGGGCAGTATGGCATACTCCACCTCAATGCCGCCCAGCTCGCTAATGGTGCCGGGGAAATGATCCAACTTATCGCCATTGCTGCGCCTATAGCTGACACCCACTTTAATCTCGGCCAGCGTATCGAGAATATCCAGTTTCGTAATGCAAATGCAAGTGTAGCCATTAACCAGTGATGTATACTGCAGCAGCGGGATGTCCAGCCAGCCACAGCGACGCTTGCGCTTTGTGGTCACGCCCACCTCGAAGCCGCGCGTCTGCAGCAAGTCACCAATTTCCTGAAAACAATTGAGTGCATTTTAAATTTAAATAAATAAATAGAGAGCGGAAGGAGGTAGAGGAGGAAGAGGAATGATCGCTCACATTCAACTGCTCCGTGGGGAAGGGACCGTCACCCACGCGCGTCGTATAAGCCTTGACAACGCCAATGACCTCGCCAATCGTTTGCGGCGGCAGACCCAGTCCGGTGAGGACTCCTCCAATGCTGCAATTGCTGCTCGTCACATACGGATACGTGCCGAAATCAATGTCCAACATTGCGGCATTGGCACCCTCCACCAGTATAGTTTTGCCATTGCGCAACGCTGTGTGCAGAAAGCAGATGGTGTCCTTGACATAGGGACGTATCTTTTCCGCATAATCCTTATAGCGCACCAGCTCCGCATCGATATCCACATTGATCGATGGGAACAATCGCAAATGTGTGGTCACAATCGATTTGAATCTGAATAATTTATGTATATTTATATAGATATATATGAAAGTTAATTTCGATTCCACACTCACTTCTCGCTGAACAGATTAAATTCGCCGAGCAGTTCACCGACACGGATGCCATTGCGTGTGGCTTTGCTGGAGTAGGCCGGACCGATGCCCTTCTTGGTGGTGCCCAGCGATTTGCCGCCCTTCTCCGCCTCCTGCATGCCATCGACATGCTGATGGAAATCGAACACAAGATGCGCCCGATCCGAGATGATCAAACGATTCTCCAAATGTGTCAAACCCTTAGCCTCATTCTTCAGCAACTCATCGAACAGCGAGGGTAAATGAATAACGACGCCATTGCCTAAAAATAATTAATCCAACAATCATAGTTAATAAATAATTCCATTGTTGCGGCTTCTTTTAATAAACTATGCGGTTTCCAGTTTGTTATATATTTATTATTGTAACATAGATTATTATTGTTTTATAAAAGGCTATAGTAATATATATATTTAAGAGTTCTTGGATTTCGTTTAAAATAAGAATGTTTACGAAGCCAAAGAAAATCTAGAAACAATATTATATTTTAATGAAGGTAAAATAAAACTAGCACTACTGGATTGAAGAAATATTGTTCCCAAATTACGAACTAGATGGTTTTATCCAAATCTGGTTATGATGAGATTATTGTTAGTTGAAACATTCGAGTCGAGTCAGCTCAAAACTAGGAGATACGAGGTGTGTTCAAAAAGTATCGCGAATTTTGAATTTTCGCGGGTTACGTATAATCGAATTTTGATTTTTTTGTAGCGTTATGTTGGTACTCATGTCTCTCACTTATGCCGACAAGCTCGGCCATTTTGAATGTTCACTTAATTGTTGACAGCTGCTTTGCTTGCACGTGTTTTGGATCGTCTTCGATTTTTACCTATTCAAAAAAATGGATCGAAGAACCTGTATCAAATTTTGTGTGAAAAACGAAATTAAGTGCGCGGATGCATTCCGAATGTTGATTGTGGCATACGGAGAAGCTACCTTGGACCGAAGCAACGTTTATCGGTGGTACAAAATGTTCTCAGAAGGCCGAGAAGATGTGAACGACGAAGAGCGTGCCGGACGCCCGAGCACTTCAACAACAGACGAAAAAATTAATGGAGTGGAGAAAATGGTATTGGCCAATCGTAAGTGAGAGACATGAGTACCAACATAACGCTACAAAAAAATCGAAATTCGATTATACGTAACCCGCGAAAATCCAAAATTCGCGATACTTTTTGAACACACCTCGTACCTCGTACTTGAACATACAGGGTCTCACAGCTTATTAGGACCAGTGCCTAGCAAACATTTTTAATTGCCTATATTAAGTATACAATATTTTTCAAAAATTCCAAAGACCGATGGCAACTTTAAATATGCTATGCTTTTAGTTAGCAAAATCTGATCATGAAATTATCTGAATCATAATGAATTATATTATATTATATATCAATTGTAAGCCTAAATCTTTACGATTGCAGTATTTAAATTTTAATTTATTTAGCTCATTTTGTTTTTCAGATGAACTTGGCTAAATTTACTTAGTTTTTTACAATATACAATATACAATATTTTGCTTTACTCATTTTCATTGGAGTTAACGGCATACAAAAAGTATAGAAAACAACAGTAATGAATTACCCTCATTAATGACATTAACGTCTTAGGGACAGTATCTTATCTAATCTAGTTGTTAAAACAGGCCATAAGAATCCATAAAAACACATGCATTAACCGTTGGCACCTTATCTTCTGCTGACGTGGAATCGCAACTTTTGCCTGCCAGCTTTTTTTTATCTACCATAATAATGATATTCAAAAGTTCAATCTATATTATATATAGATGGCAGAATAATAATTCAGTTGGATTTAGTTTGTAAGACTGTTTTCTTCTTTCTTTTTTGCTGGATGAAGCACGCGGGTCGAGTTAAACTTGTTTTGTTTTTTATTGTAGTTTAATTGACTGGCAAATAATAAGTTAACTGCTTCATTACAATAAATCGGCATAGATGTGTGTGTGTGTGTCTGAGCTATTTTTTATTTAACCCTGAGTGTCTCACATCTAAATTGCAAAGCTCACCAATACACACAAATTCTGTGTACAGTCGATTGCGATTATCTCATAAATTAGTCTTGTGACAACCGATGACAGGCAACAGTAATTTTCTCTTTCTCTTCCTCCTCTCCTTTATCGTTTCGCCCCTTTTTATTTATTTTTTGTTGTCGATGTTGTTTTGAGAAGCACCAAGCGGGGAACACATCGATTAAACTTTAAGCACAACAAAACAAACAAAGTTGCAGAAACGGGTGCTTGGAAATGACCTTGCCTGTTGCAACAACACATCCTTAACAAATAGGAGAGCTCGACTTGCAGATACCCATTATTTATTCATGTCTTACTCGATTTACTTTCAAGTTATTTATATTATATTTATCTTTTAAAAATATCCGCTTAAAAGATATATCTAGAATATCTTTAAGATTATTGCTTTAGTGTAATAATTATATAGGCATACCCTTGCCCAAAAAAAAACAAAAAGTATTTTAACTATCTTTAACTATTTTAACTAAATTGATTGGCGTAACCAAGAACTCATCTTTCTACCCTCATACGTCCCATAGTTTAGTCTAATCCTACCGATTCCAGCAAATGTACAATCTGCACAAATAATTCGGGTATATTTCAATATTCAACAGACAAAGTTAGGTAGACATGGAATGGAATGAAATGCAGCATTTGGATTCGCAGATGCCTACGTAAAATTTAGGTATATATATATATAAATTGACGTCAACCAGGAATCGAAAATCACTAATTGATGGATTTTGACTTTGCTGTCTAACTGCAATGACCTAGATATAAAAAGCGCAAATAGAAAATAGAAAATGAACAACCTTTTCTCGGGCAGATGTCAAAGCCAAATACTACGAAAATCAACTGGCCGCATAAGCCAATGTCAATGTTGCATTAAGTCTTTTGCCAACAAAATTCCTATACATACCCTATATATATATATATATATATATATAATATATTTTTTCGTTTATATACGCTCAATTTCACTTTTGCACTAGAACAAAGAGCTAAAAACAACATAATAATAAAAACAATGTCACTTGACGTTTATACATATATCTATACTATATCGACGAATATGCATATATATGTGCTGTTTAAATTGAAAAAAAAAAACAAATAGAAACAAAGATAAACACAAAGTATTAGAGAATGATAGAAATAAAGGGAACAAGAAAATGATGCTAACTTTCATTGAGAAATATTCATTTTGCTTCATTTAATTTCATTTTGTTTTGCTTGCTTTCTTTTCCCCTTGAATTTTGAGCCTCTTGTTTCTTGAATCATGATATTTTAAGGGATGCAAATTCGTCCTGGGATCTTGATTTCCGATCCGCGATCCCCGATCCATACTTACCGATGACCGAAATGCATTTCTCATTAACGACACCGCTCGGCAGCAGATGAAAATCGAATTCGGTGCCATTTGCAACGACCGTGTGTCCAGCGTTATTGCCACCCTAAACAGATGGAAGAGATTAGAAATATATTAATAAAATACAAATACATAGACAATTAGATAATATCCAAAAATAGTTTGTTTCTATGTATGTACCAATGAAAACCTTGCACAAATTGTATACGTTGAGTTGAGAATTCTTAATTAAAATGCAGTACTTAAATGCAGCATTTTATATTACTGTAGTAAGTAATCCCTAAATTTGATCAACGCCCAATCTTTTCATATTTGAACGATGTTTGGGAAAAGGACTCGATATAAAAATTATGATAAATACAAAAAACTATCTTTGTTCTAACAAGTTAAATGTTATCATTTAAAATGCATAAATAATTACCATACCTATTATTTATAATTTCAATCAATATAATATAGTTTAACATTTTCAACTAACTAAATCTTTCACACACACACACATGTACACGAAATAGAGAGCATTTTCTGTTTATATACAAAATTAGCATGTTTGTTTTTGTTTATTAAAAGTCGTGTGATAAATATTGTTGAACAGCAGGTATTAAATAACAAATAAATATCTAGCTGGCAAGCTGAGAGTGACACGAACTACATTTTATATACGATTATATATATATGAGAGACAAAAACGAAATGTTTTATTTTTTGTATCAGTCGTATCAGTGTGGCAAAGAAAAGCGAAAATGTTATGTGTTTTTTTTTCTCGTTTGGCAACTGTACAAGTTTCGCTTCGTTTTGGCATTCAGTAATCTTGTCTAATATGTTATATGTGCAACAAAAAAAAATTGTTCAGAAAAACATCAGCCACATATTTTGGAACTATTCGACGAAAAACGAATCATAAATAACACACATATCCATATGTATATATATAATGGCAGTAAAGAGAAAACAAAATAAATACATTTGCTGTATGAGTCAGATTATACAAAAAATCAGTTGCTGCCGGGAGAAATTACATAAGAATCCCTGATAACTGATAACCGAGTAAAACGGGCTGATTATAATACTAATATTTATTTATATATAAATATAAAACAGCTATTCGATCATTGAACTATTTAAAAACTCAAAACAGACAACAGCAATCAACAAGTTGCTAGAACAGGGTCAACAAAATAACGGCACACGCAATTCTTTTAACTACTGTTGAAAGCGTAAAATAAGCAAAAATAAGGCGAAAATAAATACATACGTATATATATATATATATATATATATATATATATATAGGAAATTGAGAGTACAGTTTGTTAAATGCTTAGATAACTACATACACACACATAAATACGACTGTATATACACGCATACATTCATAGATTGTTTTCATATATATACTTATATATGTGACGTATTTTCGAATACTGCGCGGGACATTTACAATGGTTGGGAGGGATTATGTAAACGCAGCCGCTGTTTCGCTGAGCAAGCAAGTGTGTAAATATTATATGCATGTGTGTGCGACCCGACCAAGTGTGTACATATACAGACAAACACACATACAAATGCACGCATACATAGACTGCCTGTAGGAGAACACAAAAGGAAAACACACAGAAAACAAACAACTAACACCAAACGAGTGAGGAATGTGCTGCGGCAGCAGCAGCAGACGTTGGCAGACTGACTGACTAACTGAGCGCGGGCACACACACTCATACACAAGAGACTATCTCATCTGCTCTCAGTGCTGACATTTTGGCTATTAAAGGCAAACACTTAAAATTCGGCGGCTTTCCGCAAAATACTATTAGCAAAAAACAAATCTTGATTATTTTTCAATAAATAATAGCATTTATGTATAATTTAAAAAAATATGCGCTATATATTTAGCTATTTGTCAATTATTCTTAAACTGTTTTTTGCCAAATATTCCTTGACGATTTAGCTGTTTTATTCGGATTCGGCGCGCACACATACACCCGCAACATGCACAACACAACCGCACACCCACGTATACATACAAATATACATGTAAGTACACACACACAAACACACATAGAAATGAAAAAGCTAAGCATGCGGTCGGCCAGTTAAGGCGATAATAGCTAAATCTGCTGAAAATAATGTATCTTTTTGTGAAATTCACAGATGCAATGATTTTTTTTTCGGCGTCAGTGAACCTAGCGCCCAAGCCGTGTCCTTGACACAAGGATAATTGCCTTGCCTTGCTTAGCCCTGCGCGCTGTTATCAAATCTCTGTTTCCCTCTTTGATTTTTCCATACCATTTATTTATTTTTTTTTTTTACTTTGTGCTTACCTGACACCTGCAGACAATGTCCACCTCGGATGCGAGCATGTCGACCACCTTGCCTTTGCCCTCGTCGCCCCATTGGGCACCTAGCACAACATCCACTTTCGACTTGTACATCTTGGTGCGTCCTTGATGCAATTGCTCGTAGTGATTGCCGTTAACAGCGCTACTTGCTGTTGTTGTTGTTGACATTTCGTACCACTATCAGGGAAAAGTCTCCGCACGACCACGAAAAAACGAGCACACGACGTTGATCTCGCTTGAAAACGAAACACGTTCTGCTTTTATAATATCGTTTGATTTGCAGCTGTCACAGTGCATGGCGTTGCCACTATAGAACATTCGCAAGCATGCCCAGACTGTTAAGGCTTACACGATGCTTTTAAGCGATTAATCGCACACAAATATTTTAAATTTAGGAGTTCAATAAATGTATTCCTGTTTTTACAACTGACAATTTTATTTGTAAATCGACAGCAAAGTAATTTTTTTTTTTTAATGGAAAACATATAATTATTATAAGTTTAAAAAAAGGTCACTGTTTTATAAATACAGTGAAGTTGATTTAGCAATTTTAGTTATTTTACAAAATTTCTTTGTTTTTTCATTCACAAATTTGCCATTCACAGTGAAGCGCAAAAAAGCAATAAGCTGGCAACGCTGCGCAGCCATATGATTGTTTTGCTAACAATTTGGCGGATTTGCATTTTTTGCTTTACTCAAAATGTCGGAAACCGCAGAGAATTGCCATTTGTTTGTATATCATATTCATATCATTTCATATCATATTCAAGTTATTAACTTTAACCACATTTGCAGCTGTAAAGTGGCGCCATTCAAATACACGTGCCCCAAATGCAATGCGATTTATTGCAGCGTCGCCTGCTACAAATCCAAGGAGCATTTGAACTGCTCCGAGCAATTCTTCAAATCTTGTATTCAGGATGAATTGGCCAGTGCAACAAAGACAACGCTCGAATGTCAGCAGGATATGCGTAAAATATGTGACATACTCAAGCGTATGCGTGAAGCTGAGGCCGGCTTTAAGCCCGAGGATTTCGATGCTGATGGATTGGATAATCCTTTGGATTCCGATGACGAGGCGCTAGAAGAAAGTGGGCAGGAGGAGGGTGATGCTGATCAGCAATACTTTGCAGAGGAACCTGCGGAAGTCGTGGATATTGCAGCACGCCTCAAGGGCATTGATATAAATGATGCGGATGAAGTTTGGAGCAGATTAACACCAGAGGAGCAACAGGAATTTCAGCAATTAATTACCAGCGGCAACATTATGCAACTCATGCCAGACTACAAGCCCTGGTGGACGCGGAAAAGCTCAAAAATTGTTGTACTAACCGAGGTTAAGAAGGATGATATGCCAGAAATACACAAGAACATCCCCCAATTTAAGGATTTGTGCAAAAGGACACCATCATCATGCGTTCACTACAATCTGTGGAACATGCTAAGTGCCTACGCATGTGTGGCACGCTACTTCAACGGCGAACAGCGCACGAATCCCAGCGAGGCAGTTGCTCAACTTGTAAATTTGAGTGCAACACTGAAATACAACACAAATTACGAGGACGCTGAGGATGCAGTCGTCTCCGTGGAAATGGAGGCATGCACCACGCATGGAAATACCCCCAACAATTTGTTTGTGGAGAGTCGCCAGCTATTGCTGGAGGATGTGCGTCAATTGATGGCCAGCAGGCAATATAAATTGGCCGCTTTAAGCGATATTCTTCATCTTTTGCAGCTGTCCAAGAAGCGAACGCATCTCGAGGAGGCGAAATTTCAAAAATTATTCGCTTTGCGCCTTGGCAGCGTGGAATTAAATCGCCACAAATTAGGTCAACTAATCAAGAAATTGGAATTTATGCTCGCCTATGTGGCAAGGGAGGAGTAAAAAATCCTTTGAATTTGTTGTCAAATAAAATTAGTTTAATTTATTTATGTTTGTTTCTGTTTGGCATATATTTTGTATCCAAATCAAATATGCAACGCTGGAAATTGTACAGGCGTGTAAGTAATTTGAATTAAGTAACTTAATTACAGAAGTTCAAAATTTTAATTTATACCAATTTTAAATATGCCGCCAATTAACAGCAGTGAAAAGTCTTGCAAGTTGTCAACTAAATCGCATCGTGTGTGAGCCGCATAAGCATGAATTTAGTAAATTACGCGTTATGTAGATCTGGCAACTCCGTTAGTGATTTAAGTGATTTTTTTGATAACAAACTATAAATGAAACATCAAATGAGACTTTTGTTTTTACACGTTTAATAGTTGTATAAATTATAAATTATGTTTAAGTATTTCGCCTACAATGCAATTGACAGTCGACTGTTAATCATTGCATGCTAAGAAAAAAACAAGCAGGTGTCATTAGGGCATATGCGCCAACAGTTCGGCGAGCCATGAACCAGTAACAAACTGCAGCCCTTGTCCAACTCGCCAAGTTGTTGCTTTACCAGCCCTGCTAGTTTTTTTTAGTTGGCGATTTCAGACACACACGCAAGTTGTTGTAGTGCTTTTTACGGCTATTTTGTTTTTTTGGTATGTCTCGATTCAACAAATTCAAAATACTAATCGTCTGCCATAAATATGCAAAATATTTCAAAATAAAACGCAGCAGAAGGCAAGAAGCAATGAGAACATTTTGCATAGAATTTCGCGTGAATGCGTTTCGATTTCTCTTGGTTTGAAGAGCGGGGTGCGGTGCTTGTGTAGCGGAATTTGTGTGTTAATTGCATATATATATATATATATATATTCACGTGTATGTGTGTAGGTCTAACTGTCTGATGTAGTGTGCGTGTGTGTGTGAAGTGTTCTTCTTCGCTGCGCGCTGAATTAGTGCAAAAAAAAGGAAACAATTTAAGTGCGACTGTGTGTGTGTTTTTTAAACAAAACATTTAATTGCTTGGAAAAATGTGTGGGTTTTGCGAACTTATGTAAGCTTAACTAAGATACAGGTGCAAATATTTGTTTGAAATACGTAAAAATGTTCAATCTTTGAGGCCAGATAAACGAGTTTCCAGCCTTATCTTTTTCCTTGTGTGTGTGTTTGTGTGCTTAGTCTACCTGTGTATGTGTGTTTGTTGCTATTGTTGTTTTTCGGCTTGCTTATCTATCTCGACAAATATGCGAAGTATGCGTCAACCAGTTTTTTTAAACTTTCTGTTGTAAATTTCTACTCAAATGACCGCAACAACAATAACAACAGCAACATAACTGCATTTAGTTAAATTATACTTATATACATATTTACATATTTATATCAATACAACAACAAAAAACAGACCCCCATGTAACAAAATATCGTTGCCAGATCGCTTGCTGATGACGATGTTAAAAGCAAAAGCAAAGCACAGCTTGATCCTGCCGCCCAAATTGCCATTCACACACACGCATTGTTTGTTTGCCCATTGTGGGTATGGAGGGGGGCTTGCTGGGCGAATGGCAGCAACTGCCGGCAGTCAGTGACCGTCTGACGGTCTGCATGCTGCAGCCATTGATAACATTTTGTTAGCATGCGTGTGTGTGTGTGTGGCTACATGCAATACAAGTGCCTGTATTTGCATTGTTTACAAACAGCTGATGGGTTTTTATTGCACCGCCTGCAAAAACTCTATTGAAAGTAACTTAAAATTATTAATGTATAAATGAAGACGCACTACTTAACCGTTATCGATATGCACTCACTTATTAAAAAAAAAGGTCGGATAGTTCAAAAGGGTCGCCAATTACAGTTTGACAATTTTCTAATTGCCCCTCACTTCGTATTCGAATTCAAATTCGACGTTCAATTGAATTTTTTGATTTGTTTGTGTCTTCAATGATTAATTGAGAAATTGCTGCTAAATTTGAATGTTAATGAAATTCTTTTCAGCTGGCTAAGATTTTGTAGAATTTGATCGTATAATCGTACAATATGATATCATATTAGGAACAGGTGTAGAACTGAGCAAAACAATATATTTCTCTTTGCATTGCCGTAGACTAAATACTCTATTTAGTTATGTTTAAAATGCTTAACTTAACTTGGGCAAATTTCCTAAACAATGGTAATTTAGTTTTATGGATAGTTCTTATGAAAGCTATATAATTCGATAAAAAATACCAGCCAAGTTTTTGTTTTTATATATATAGCTTCCAATGTGCGGGCACAGTTACAAAATTAATCGACTCACTTCTACACTCTCCTCTTGTGTGGATCTATACTAAATAACTGTAAAAAACATGCAAATAAATATAAATACAAATAGAAAAGAATGAAATTTAAAGCCAAGATTCAATTGTGCTTGCGTCATTTGTATTCCGTAACAGAGGCCATTATAAACAATAAATGAAGTCACTGCAGCAAGGGTATTTAAACTTCGGATAGCTCTTTATTTATTTTTTTGTAGCTTTTTTTAATCGATAGGCTGCATTGTAATGAATGCTCTCATCCAGCAGATGAGTTTTAGAAGCCAAGTGTTGCATAACTGGTTCTTGGCTAGCTGGTTTCATCTGACTGGGATGATGATGATGATGATTTTCAGCTACGTCATTTTGCATACACAAATCTCGAATCTGTTCTTGTTGCTTCTTGCTGTGAATTATAGCATTGTGGCCAGATAAATGAGAATTTAAAGATCTTTTTATTGTTTTTGTATAATCTTTGAACAGGAAATGTCCCACCACAGCGATGATCAGCTTCTGCAGGCTGGAAGTGATTCCTTCTGGGAGCCTGGCAATTATAAACGAACCACCAAACGCATCGAAGATAGCTACAAGTGAGTAAAACACAAAATACAAATCGCAAATCAAAACACAACACTGGCCTGGCTGCTTGGGTCATTGCCAGCAATAACAAAAACAAAAAAAGAAGTGTACAACTTAAATAACCGGTTATTTACTTGTCTCTTTTCTTTTCTTTATTTTGTATTCTCGCTCTCTCTTCTCTGCTCCTCTCTCTATTTATATTTGATGGCTCATCCACACATCTGTCGGTGCTCGGCACAGACTCTGCAATGACCTACAGCAACTGATACAGGAGCGCGCCGATATTGAGAAGGGATATGCCAAAAGTTTGCGCACCTGGTCTAAGAAATGGGGTGAACTCATTGAGAAAGGTAAGCGCAACTCGCAAATACACTTCTTCTACCCAAAACTTATGTTTTTGTTTACTTACTTTTTAAAATGATCAAAATAATAAGTTAATTATCATAATATCATCAAATATCATTCCAATAGATTAAATTGTATTATAAATTATAATAAGACTGCTTTTTAATCGAAAGTGAGTGTATAACAAGTATAACAATTAAAGTGCACAGCTAGCAGATGCTCTCTCTCTCTCTCTCTCCCTCTCTCTCTCCCTCTCTCTCTCTCTCCCTCTCTCTCTCTCTCTCTCCCTCTCTCTCTCTCTCCCTCTCTCTCTCTCCCTCTCTCTCTCTCTCCCTCTCTCTCTCTCTCCCTCTCTCTCTCTCTCTCCCTCTCTCTCTCTCCCTCTCTCTCTCTCCCTCTCTCTCTCTCTCCTCTCTCTCTCTCTCTCTCTCTCTCTCTCCCTCTCTCTCTCCCTCTCTCTCTCTCTCTCTCTCTTTAGCTCTTGTATCTACCAATCTTGTATATACCAATGCAATGTAATCCAGCTGCATTTATACATTTAAAATATAGATGCTTACTATATAATGATTATGACTTATTCAAAGATATATAACAATTTTAAATATAAGCATAAAAATATATTTTATTTTTCACTACACAAATTGCATAGCGACACAAGAAGCACATTAATTAAAAGATATATTAAATGAGATAAGAAAACTATACATATCTATATGTAATATATATGCTATAATTGTGTGCACAGCTTTTATCGCTTAGACAAGTTATTGATGCTCTTGAAGAATATTTATACATACATACATACAAACATACGTACTTTTTGGTGCTCAAAAATGAATTTATTTTGCACAACTTTAGTTACACTTATGGGAACTTAATACTTATGCATGTATGTGGGTGTGTATGTATGTTGACCGTGTTATTTGTTTACACATTCATTCACGCCTGCTTTGACGGCCCAATGGAGCAACAACAACAACAGTCGCTGCAGCAGCGATGACCCGTTGCCATCGCCAGCTTCAATTGACAACAGACTTTGTTATTCTTCTTCCTCTCCTTCTTGCTAGACTCGTGTACATCATTCGTGTGCTGCGCATTGTTGTTCTTTTTGTTGCCGTTGTTCTTGTAGTAGTTGTTGTTCTTGCGATAAGTGGCTTAAGCTATTAATGGGCTTTTTGTTGCGACGTTTTTTTTGCTCTTTTTATTTTTTTTGCTGTTTTTTACCTGTTGTCTCCATCTCCATTGTCGCACTGTGGTCCTAAATAACAGGGAAACAACGCATTTTACATTCTACAAGTTGTTAGGTGCTAAAAAAATAAATATTCAAAAATTGAAAAGAAAAGTAAAAATGCTCTTTTGTAACTTTGCGCTGATCAATCAATCAATCTGCTAGTCAGTATATATACATATATCTATCCATTAAAAATATTGCAAATACCTCTGTAATTTGACGAGTTTCCCAATCGAGCTGTAAGCTGAACTCTTCTTCTTCTGCTGCTTTTTCTGCCATCGAATGGAATGCCAAATTGGCCTATTTAAAGCCAAAATGTCACTGCTCCGATTTCAGCCATTTTTGTCACAATTTGCGTTCCAGTGCGCGTTTTGTTGTTGTTGTTTTTGTCTTGTGTGAAATGAAATCGAGTACAGAGTGTAATGCTTTTTATATTATTTTTGTTGTTAACTGCTTTTGCTGTTGTTGTTGTTATAGTTGTTATGCCCATCGCCAACGCCTTTGCTTTCTGCTCTCTGTCCACTTTCACAGTAAGCATGACGAGCGAACGGACAGACGGACGAATAGCAATTGCGAACAGATATGTGTACACTTAAAAAAAGAAAGAAAAGCATATATCATATGTATTCATCAGGATAAAATGATGTAAATATTTGTAGTTTAAATTTCTACTATTTGCATTTTTATTTTTTTTTCGACATTTGCCTAAATTAATTGTGAAAAGATGTTAAAAATTTGAACAACAAATTATTTCTCGTCGTGTAAAAAAGCGGCTTCTACGGAATTTGCCTAGTTGCGTCCAGTCAAAGTTATAAGCAGGTAGGGGGTGGGCTGTGGAGAGGGGGGCGCAGGCGGATCCCCGAAGACCCACTCAACCAGCCAATTGACGAGGGTAGCAGAAAAAAAAACTAAAACAAAAACAAAACCGGCACCAAAGCGTCGCGCAAAATGGTTTCAAAAATCAATGCGATGAGCGAGAAAAATAGAACGTGTTTATTTTTTTCTGTGCTAAGCGCTTCAATTTATCTGTGCATGTGTGTGTGTGTGGTGGGCGCCAATTGAGAATAGTTGAGTGTGTGGCCCGTTAGTGAAACGAGAAATCGAGTTTCGTGCATTCCCAATTTGCAATTATTAAGTGGCCATCGTATAAACTTTACGGTTTTGTCATTTATGTTTGTTAGCACACAATAAAAAAAAAATGTCTTCAAAAAATGTGCCTCATACACGCACACACCCAACACACACACACGCACATAATCGCATTATTGAGCTGATTAGATAAAAAGGCCCGTCAAGAAGCGTTTAACGCTTCGATGACATCAGCAACGGCGAGGGGCAACAACAATCGAAATGCATGTACATCTTTTAAATAACGACACATAATAATAATGGCATCGAAAGATGTGACCAGGTTGATTAATAATAAATTACAATCGTTTGCACATGATCTAGTCATATTTACTACTACCGATTAATTTTTTAAATATTTTTTTGCTGATTAAGTGAATTTTATTTGCTGTGTTAGGAATATACTAAAAGTCTATGAATATTCTGTTGTTTTACAGGACCCGAATATGGCACCACAGAGGCGGCATGGAAGGGTGTATTAACTGAATCGGAACGATTATCCGATGTACATATGAAGATCAAGGATAATCTGTGCAATGATGTCAATAGTCAGATAAAGACGTGGCAAAAGGATAACTATCATCACACGCTGATGCAGATCAAGGAGCGCAAGGATATGGAGGATCTGTTCAAGAAGGCACAGAAACCGTGGGCCAAACTCTTGGCCAAAGTGGAGAAGGCCAAAGCCGATTATCATTCAGCATGCAAAACGGAGCGCAGCGCCACCAATCAAGAGCGCAACGCCAATGCGGACAGCTCACTGTCACCCGATCAGGTTAATTACATATACTATATATATATATATATATATATAAATGACAGACCGACGACAGTTGTATGGCTTTGTTGAATATATATATTTACATATGCATTTGTTGTTATTATATTGCAGGTGAAGAAGATGCACGATCGCGTGCAAAAGACCAAAGATCAAGTGCAAAAGTGCCGCGAGAAATATGAGCAGGCCATTAGTGAAATAACCAAATATAATTCCGTTTACATCGAGGATATGACATCCGTCTTTGAGAAGTGCCAAACCATGGAGAAGACACGACTGCAGTTCTTCAAGGAAGTGCTATTCAATGTGCACTCGTCTCTTGATCCGACCAAAGTGCAAAGGTTAGCCCTATAGAACTTGTTATATAGCTATATCAAAGTGGTTTTGTAGCCGATAGCTCAATTTATATATATTCTCCATCAGTATGACGAACTACATTGTAATGGCAAAGTCTATTCCCATAAATGTGTCAATTCTGGAGTTTGAGTCTTAAATTTAAGAATGTAGCTTATCGGATATTGTAATCAGGAACTTTGTTCATATTCAGAATTCCTGGAGCTACGAGTTATATCAACTAGTCTACATAAAGTAAATCTTCAATTGGTACTTCCTAATTTTCTCCACAAAATCGAAATCAATATGAAAAAAACACTTTTCTTAACAAATTTAATGTTTATTTGTAATGTAAATTGTTGTTTGATGTGTTGTCATGTTGGCACACCATATAGATTTTTAATATATAGTTTAGAAATCGATGTAATACCATACTTTAATAGGTTGACAATCATTATGCATAGATGGATTAAGTTAATTTTATGTGTTATGTGTTAGGAACATATTAAAACTCTTTCAATACTGTAGTTAGCTCGGTGGGTTGGAGAGAGAACGCTTCCCATCAAAAAGCACTTGGGTTTTTGCTCTCCCGATACCAAAGAAACTATCTTTCATGGTGCTTATCAGAGAGATAAGACTTGTTTTGTGTATATGAGTATAGTATAGAATAGCTACTTCAATTCAGAACTGAATACTAGATAAATTTTCGTTTAATTTATAATTTAAATTGTTTCTCTATATGATCACAGCCTGCCCCAGATCTATGAGGAATTCTATCATACAATTAACAATGCGGACCAACAAAAGGACTTGAAGTGGTGGTCAAATAATCATGGCATTAACATGGCCATGAACTGGCCGGCATTTGTGGTAAGACACATGCTTTAGTTAAAAGTCAATTAAATGTGAATTTAACATGATTAAACTTCATTTGCAGGAATACACGGAGGAGTTCCGTGACATAGCCAAGGGCAACAAATCAAAAGAGGCGCTGCCCGCCGCACCCATAACTCTCATCAATCAGCGGCCCGTCGCAGAGGATGTGCACGTAAGAAGTGTCCCCCAGTGAAAACGTTTATAAATTGTAATAATTGTTTTGTTTTGTGACCGCAAGCAGGAATACCCCACAACAAATAGTCTAAAGAAGAACGCGAGCGTCAATAGTAAAGCGAGCGGACGAAGCAGCAGCCAGCAGGAACAACAACAACAAGTAACACAAACCTCTGCCACAACAGTCGAAACCAAATCAACGGTGTCGACAACATCCGCTGCTGCAGCCGGTGCCGGTGCTGCGACAACAGCCGCCGCAGCAGCGGCGACGGCAGCAGCAGCATCTAATCGTAACGCGAGCGTAACGTAAGTTGTGGGTGTGTGTATGTGTGTGTAGATATTGTTGTTTTAGATTACACTCCAGTGGTCAACTAACGCTCATTATGGCTGTTGTTCACTGCTTATTATACCCTGTAACATTTCGAATTGATTGCAGAGACTGGGTAGCATCGTTAACAGCATAAAGTATACGAGATCTTAATTAACAATACTTGAGAGCTAGTGAATTATTATTATTATTAATTATTTGCAAACCGAAATTTGAATTTTATATATAGCAGTCAATTGTGCTTAGAGTAAGCTAGAAATGTCACAGAATGAACATAAGTTCTGCAGAAGGAAGAGCAACCCACACACTCCTCATCTACTACTAAATAATTTTTTTTTCTAATTTGTATATATTACTTTATAATGGAGAAATTATTTGATAATTCCGGATTTTCAAGCATTTCTTGAAACTTATAAGAGGTGTGAGCAGTGAATTTCATAAATATTGATTATGCATATATTAATAATGTTTAACATTTAAAAATGAAATGAAAATCTTTTGATTAGATTAGACAACGATTTAATTGTTAAATGAGACATTTTAATGTCAGCACAAATTTGTGAAGAAGCAGCAATATTAATAAAATAATAGTGTAGATATTAGAGAGGAAGACGCACAGTTATTAAATAGTTGCAATTCACAGGGTATCTTTTGGTCTTTCAATCTGCGACTAGAGAGCACTTTTACTTGTTTTCATTGAACTAATTGATTTCAATTTGCATGCAACACAACGACACAACTGCAAACAGCAATGGCAACGGCAAAGTGGACGCCAATCCATTCGACGAGGAGGAGGAATGGGATGAGGCCGACAATGTGCTGGTGGACAACGGGGAGCCGGGTGTGCCCGTGAAGGCCTTATATGACTATGACGGCGCTGAAAGCGACGAGCTCACGTTCAAGCAAGGTATACATATATATAAATATATATCTATTGATATCGTTCGATCTATGACAAGTGTCTGTTACACAATCATAATCTTTTATTATTTGTATACCCAGGTGAGGTCTTTGAGAAACTGGAGGATGAGGATGAGCAGGGCTGGTGCAAGGGACGCATGAATGGACGTGTCGGCCTCTATCCGGCGAATTATGTGGAAATCTTTCACTCATAAAGTGGACGGGATGAAAAATGGGGGCGAATTGCGAATTTTTGCGAGGCGATTAGAAGTTGTAGTGGTTGATTGAACTAATGTCATGTCACACAGACATTTGAAAGCATATATATATATATACATATTTATATATAGAAGAGATTCAGAGATATAATGTACTACAGTAAACACAGTCGTTGGATGAGAACTATTATCGTATGTATTAGAATTTGTTATGAGCAATTTTTGGCAAACACCATTATGATGTGTGTTTGGCATCAACTTATGTATTAGGCATTGAATTTGTATTTGTATTCAACAAAAAGGCAACCCAACCTACCAACAAAAGAAAAAGAAAAGAAAAAAAAAAGGAAAACAACTCACCCACAGTAGAATTGAAAGAAAATGTCGTTGAAGAAACCGGAAGAAGAAAACAAACAAGAAACCGAATACAGAGTACAGAATACAGAATACAGATATAACATAGATAAAAAAGGAAAAGCGTCAAACAGAACAACATGTGTAAAACGTCAAATGTATGAAATAATATTACAAACATTACATATTGTATTATGCTATAGCCACAACTGAAATGAAAATGATATAATGTGCTTTTTTATATTCGAGTGTGCGCGCATTTTTTACTGGTCTCATCTTGGCTTGTTGTTGTTCAACTTTTTGGTCACGGCACAGTCAGGAGCGGCCTGTGCACACTCTTTAAAAAGCATATTGCAACAATAATAATATGTGCGTAGTATTTGTAATGCGTTTCATGAACATTTTTTTATTATTTATGAAGTTTTGTGTATACTTGTGTTATAAAAAGTATACGTATATTATTGTATATGTACATTTTTAAATGACTTAAATTATTGAAATAAAACAACAAAAATGCAAAAAACGAATAACAATCAAAGTGCATTTTAATTCTGAATCTAAAACAGTTTATTTTAACTGATCATTTGATCATTTTAATTCAAGCTCTGCCGAATCTGAATCGATTGCCAAAAGCAATAACTTCTCAGTCATGGTTTAAATGACTTAAGTTATAAAAAATAGAACTACAAAAATGCAAAAAACGTAAAATAATAAAAGATTATTGTAATTTCAATTGTATCTTAGATAAAATATAAACAGTTTGAAGCTTTGTCAAAGCTGAATCGATTTGAAAAACAATAGATTTTTGATCGTGGTTTTAAACAACTTACATTTTTAAAATAAAATAAAAAAAATGCAAAAGACTAATAATAATCAAAGTGTATTTAATTCTAATTATATCTTAAACAGATTGTTTTACTTAATGGGAAGCGAAAACCGCATTGGACCTTGGTCGAAACTTAACCTAAAGCGAAAAACAAAAAACAATGAAAGGGTATTTTAAGTTTTTTCGCATATATTTAAATGTTTGTTTTGACTGATAGAAAGCGAATATTCTGATTGAAACTATCAAAGCTGAACCATCAAACTGTTTTTTAATTCTTATTATGTTTTACAAAAATTGGTTTTAATTGATGAATAGGGAACACTTTTATTGAAGCTTTATCGTATCTGAACCGCGATTCAAAAGCATTATATTTTTATTCAATGTTTTAAATAAAAACAGAAAAAAATTAGTAACAACTTATTTTTGAATTCTAATTATAATCGTATATTAAGCGTTATTTTTGGCTGAAAGGAAGCGAAAATTCGGGTAGAAGGCATAAACTGAATGGCTTTAAAAAAACTGAAAAGTTTTCGAATTGCACTTTAGAAAACATATTATATATCTAACAGTGAATGTCTTTTTGTTGTATGCAAATTAAACACTTCATTGCATTTTATCTTATTTTTTTAATTGTTAGATATTATTAAAAGGTTGCTTAGACAGTACTCATTACGCATCTATCTATATGAATGCATAATTAATGGATAATTTGAACTTTTTGCTTGCTCAGACAATCGTATTTTCGCTATTTTTAAAAGTATGATGATGCTATTAACTATTGGCGAGTGTCATAAGCATACTCTTCTCCAGAGTATATATGAAGAATCGATCGAATTATATGTTCTTGTTTGCAGTCATTTTTTTGCTGCTCAATATGCACGTATCGAAGTAGTTAATTGTGCAATTTATCATAAAGCATCTATAATGCAGTTCGATACAATTTCAATTTTGTTGTGAAGTTTGTAACTCATCAATCATTTTTTAAATATAAATAACCCCATCACCAAGCTTTAAAAAGTGGATGACTCAAGGCCAAATCAAGTTTATCGATGGTAAGAAACAAACCTGGAGGCTTAAAAAACAATTAATGATTTCCTTGTCATTTCCAAGCCATTTTCTTAAAATGGAACGGAAAACTAAAATAAATATTATATTTTCTATTTTATATAAGAGCATTGGCATTTTATTGAACTTTCTCTTGTATTTCTATCAATATCTAATAATACGTTGATGTTAAACATTTTTAGTGCAATTTAGATGTTGCCAAGTTGACCTCGAACCGGAAAGAGTATGTTATCGTCGCTGTGGAGTTTTTGGTAGGTCAGGTTTGGTATTAGTTGGGTTATACCTAAGGCCAATTCTACATGTGGCATTGTCAATTCTGATGACAAAAATATAAAACATTGCACTGAACTTAGTCATTTTTTTTTCAAACAATACCATTCATGTTTATTTAACTTACACTTGTAGTAATAATATTATATAGTGCGTTTTATCTACCAATACTTGTACATAGCAGTAACAATGCTAATACGATAAATACTTGTATCTGAAGTCGAAAGAAACTACTGAGTGCTTAGGAACATGGAGCGTAGATTACAATGCCAGCAGTTTAAAACGCGAAGCCGTCGCGATCGGAGCTCAGAACACACAGCTTCGAGCATATACACACTATACACTATATATATATATATATATATATATATATATATATATATATTTAGCGATATGTCAAAAATCAAGTATCATCTAATTCAAACGGAAGTGACCTTCTTCGGTGACAGATCCGGCGTATATAGATTTCTCAAAATCGGTGCAATATGTGCCACATTTGTGTTAATTGTCTGTTATAGCAATTGGAGCATTAGTGTTAATATAACACCCAGTAAAACGTCGTTGCCGCCAATCGCAGAGGACTTAACCTATATTCTTGGGGCTAAGGGCGATAAGGAGTTTGCCCTGGAGCAGTCAGCATCAGTTGTGCATCTGGAAATAGAAACTGCAACACATTTAAATCCTTCATCGAAACCAAATATAAGCTTGGGTTAATATCATTATATATATTTAGTCTTTATACATATGTATGATAGTTGTGTGCTTGTTTAGGTCCCAACATATTGGATAATTATTTTGTGTACACCTCACATTGTCGCATGCCGGCCCTGAATCCTTTTACCAAGGATGTGCTCAAGATTTTTAAAAAAATGCGATACGCAACTTGTGACAGGAGTAAAGTCCTCTTATCGGTGGACTATGATGACCGGATAGGACGCTATAAGTTCCATGTAAATGATACGAATATCAAATGTTGTTACCGAAAAGTTCAACGCAATGGAAAAGGAGCTCATGCAGATAATGATTACAAGTAAGCAAGTACAAGACCACGTCATCCATAACCAAAAGTTATCTAAATCAAATTCGAATATCATTTGTAGACTGGCGTCATGCAAATATTTCGAACAGGACTCTTTGGTGCCTCAAGATGTGGATGCTGCCGTTACCGAATGCCGTCGGTTGAAAGAGAAAAGACTGTTGCAGCACGCTGCCTTTGGATTTGTGCAACCAAAGGCACAACTTATGAATAACTCATTTGCGAATGATTCAATTGAAAGTGATTCGTTTGAGAGCAGACCCAGTGTCCTGCTGTGGGGCATTGATTCCATGTCACGCATGAACTTTGAGCGGACTATGCCCCTAATGTTCAAGTATCTGAGGGAGGAGAACTGGTTTGAGCTGAGGGGCTACAATAAGGTCAGTGAACCCTACATTGATTCCTATGCTCAGGAAAATTGATTTGAATTTCAGAAATTCACCTTTCCTTTGGCGCCAAAGATTTCCCAAAAGCCAACAAAGGTTTTTAGAATGTCACAGCCAAAATATTTCTAAAAACAAGAACAACTTTTTAGTTTATGGAGCAATTTTCTATGTTTCTATTTGACTTCTGTTCTGAGTGCATTATTTAAATGAATTCTTTTTTGCCAAGATATAATGATTTTTTTTTACAGATGGGCGATAATACATTTCCCAATTTGATGGCTCTGCTGACTGGCTTCAATAGCACGAGATCATATTCGGTGTGTCGGCCAACAGCAGTGGGTGGCATGGATGCCTGTCCGCTTATGTGGAAAGACTACAAGAAGCTTGGTTATGTTACAGCCTATGCCGAGGATTGGGGCAAATTCTCCACGTTCAACTACAACAAGAAGGGATTTGTTAAGCCACCAACGGATTACTATCCGCGTCCTCTGATGCTGGCCGCTGAGAAGGAACTAAAGAAAGTTGTGGTTTCAAATATACCCTACTGTTTGGGCCATCGTCACTATGCGGAATATATTTACGATTTTGCAATACAGTTCAATAAGGTCTATAGGAATCAATCGACCTTTGGGATGTTCTGGACGAACTCCTTCAGTCACAACAACTTTTCGTTGCCCTCCTCCATGGATGCTAAGATGCTGGAATATATGGGTACACTGAGAGAAATTGGGGTGCTTGAGAAGTCAATTGTGATTTTCTTCAGTGATCATGGCATGCGTTTTGGCCCATTGCGAAGTTTGGACAGTGGCTTTCTCGAGGAAAGGATGCCCATTATATACATCTGGCTCCCCCAGGGGTTTAAGGATAAATATCCGGAATTTGCGCATAATTTGCACTCGAATAGGAATCGCTTAACTTCTCCTTACGATATCTATGCCACTTTAAAGCACATTCTGCAACTTGAGACGCCACTAGCTGAGTTACCACGTCCTGAAGGATGTCCCAGTTGCCACAGTCTATTCCACGAAGTGGCCGAGACGAGAGATTGCAATGATACGGGCATAAGTGCTCATTGGTGCACTTGCCACACCTTTAAATATAATTCGAAGAGCGATAATCATATCAAGGAAGTGGCACAACAATTAATCGATGCCACAAATGATTATCTTGAATCCAATAATCTAACTAAATTATGTCAAACATTAAAACTCTCAAATATTGAGTCGGTGCAGCGAAAAATTGGCCTCGAAGTCAAGGAGTACGAGTCCTATCTGGTTAGATACGAAGCTGAACCAGAGAAGGCACTCTTTGAGGCATCCGCAGATTGGCATAATAATACAAGAAAAATGTCCATTCATGTGCCCGATATAAGTCGCTTGGACTCGTATAGTAAAGTATCCGAGTGCATTGAGGATAATATTGCCAGAAAGTTTTGCATCTGCTTTCCTGAGACGCTGATCCCTGAACCCATTAAAAAAAAGGTATAAATGGTAAAATGAAGCTGTGCAAAAGTACACACAGAAAAATGCATTTACTTCCCCATAGTATATATATATATATATATATTCTTGATCTGCATCAAAAGCTGAGTCGACTTAGCCATGTCCGTCAGTCCGTTTGCAGAGGCTAGATATCTAAAATTTACATATCTATCTGTAAATACAATACGCAGACCAAGTTTATTTAATTTAGTCGATAACTGCCATAGTTGTATATCGATACAAATCGATTTCGTACAAAGACACAATTATAAAGCTGTAAAGCTTTTTAATTGATATGTTATATACCCTGACTTATTATTGATCAACTGTTAAAATTGGAACAGGATCGGATAAGAAACGCATATTTTCATATTGAATGAACCAATGTCAGCAGACCTACTATGTAGGGTACTACAACAGGGTATCTCCTAGTCGAGCCATCTCGACTCGAACATGCGAAATTATTATTTAGTGTAGATTATTTTTTTTTTATATTTTGAAGATTTGTTTTTAACAATAATCAACTTTTTTTAGTTGTTCATTGTGTGTAAAAACCTTTTACAGATTGTAAGTCTCAGTTTGAGATTGAAATTCCTTAATTTAGATTTTCGATACTTGAATAAAGCTATAAATGAAATTCTAAAAAATAAAATATATTCTAAGAATATTTGGCAATATTAAATGTATGTTCATAATCAATATCTGTTAAAATAACGATTTATTTTCGGTTTTACTTTAATTACGATAAGAAGGATTAGTTGCATAGAAACTTAGCAGTGACATGAGTGATATCTTTGTGCGTTGTACTCGCCTAAATTTCAATGGCTGATAACCCACAATCAGTTAAGCACTTCACTGTTGGCAGTTGAACATGATGCATCGAGCTGCGGGCGAATTTCAATAAACAAGTGGGTTAAATAAAAAACAAAAATATCAAATCGATGGCCAACGTGAAATACTATTTAATTAGACCGGAAGACGAGGCTGTAAATGAACGAAAATGCACTCCTCACGGTACCTTAAAAATTCTACTAGCTGCTGCGATACTGCTGCTGAACGTATTCAATTATTATAATGCCTGTAGTAATGCTAGTGCAATTGACGGATTCGCACCGCAAACCACACAAATCGCTATATTTAATGCAACTCATAGTGGTTTTGAGCATTATGTTGAGTTAGATGCAGATCGCAAATACTTTATAAAGACCTCCAAGTGTCTAATGCGAGCTATGCCCGATCTGGTGAAGAATTATACAAAAAAGCCATATACAAAGTGTGACAAAAGTAAGGATCTAATCACCCCCAAATATGATCACACACAACGCAGCTATAGTCTGCATCTGAACGAAGTGAATATTACGTGTTGCTATAAGCAAATATTGCGCTGGGTAACTGACACCAAATCGGACAGCGAGTTTCAGTAAGTGCTTGGAGTACGTCAAACAATAAGTCTAATCTAATCTATTCTAATTTAAACACTAGCTTGCTGCCATGTAGTAACTTTCATCAGGACTTTGTAGTGCCTCAGCGTGTGGATGGCATCATTACCGAATGCCGTCGGTTGACTGATAAAAAGCTGTTGCAAAAAGATGCCTTTGGATTTGTGCAACCAAAGGGACAACTTATGAATAACTCGTTTGCGAATGATTCAATTGAAAGTGATTCGTTTGAGAGCAGACCCAGTGTCCTGCTGTGGGGCATTGATTCCATGTCACGCATGAACTTTGAGCGGACTATGCCCCTAATGTTCAAGTATCTGAGGGAGGAGAACTGGTTTGAGCTGAGGGGCTACAATAAGGTCAGTGAACCCTACATTGATTACTACGCTCAGGAAAATTGATTTGAATTTCAGAAATTCACCTTTCCTTTGGCGCCGAAGATTCCCCAAAAGCCAACAAAGGTTTTTAGAATGTCACAGCCAAAATATTTCTAAAAACAAGAACAACTTTTTAGTTTATGGAGCAATTTTCTATGTTTCTATTTGACTTCTGTTCTGAGTGCATTATTTAAATGAATTCTTTTTTGCCAAGATATAATGATTTTTTTTTTACAGATGGGCGATAATACATTTCCCAATTTGATGGCTGTGCTCACAGGATACAATCTCACTCGATCGATGTCCGTCTGTCTGCCAAACGATGTCGGCGGCTTGGATGCTTGTCCTTTTCAGTGGAAGAGTTTCAAGGAGCAAGGATATGTAACGGCTTTTGCTGAGGATTGGAGCGAATATTCGACATTTAATTTCAATTTCAAAGGCTTTCATAAGCCACCAACGGATTACTATGCACGTCCACTGATCCTGGCCGTTGAGCGGGAGCTACCGAAGATCTATGATACGAATTTACCCTATTGTGTGGGCCGTCGCCATTTTGCAGAGTATATTTATGATGCGGCAATACAGTTTACGGCAGTCTATAGGAATCAGCCGACTTTCGGCATGTTTTGGACAAACAGTTTTAGTCACAACAATTTCATGTTGCCCTCGTCGATGGATACAAGGATGCTGGAATATATGCGTACACTGAGCGAAAGTGGGGTGCTTGAAAAGTCTATAGTGATTTTCTTCAGTGATCATGGTATGCGTTTTGGGCCACTGCGGGCATTAAAGACGGGATTTCTGGAGGAAAGGATGCCCATTATGTACATCTCGCTGCCTCGATGGTTTAAAAATAAATACCCTGCATTTGTGCATAGTTTGCAATTGAATCAGAATCGTTTAACTTCTCCATATGATATCTACGCCACTTTGAAGCACATTCTGCAACTGGATACTCCATTAAATGATTTGCCACGTCCTGAAGGATGTCCCCGCTGTCACAGTCTATTCCACGAAGTGGCCGAGACGAGAGATTGCCGGGAGGCGGGCATTGCTGATTTTTGGTGCACTTGCCAAGAATTCGGTGAGATCTCGAACAGTGAGCCCAGAGCAAGGATGATGGCCGAGCAGCTGGTAGAAGCCACAAATAATTATTTGTCAGATAAAAAATATGACGGCATTTGCCAGAAATTGCAACTAAATAAAATTGAGTCGGTGCAACGGCAAATGGTGCAAGGATCAAAGGAATCCAAGTTCTATCTGGTCAGATATGAGACGAAGCAGGCCAAGGCAATCTTTGAGGCCTGGGCACAGTGGAACAATGCGACACAAAAGATCTCAACGAGTGTGACTCGAATTAGTCGCTTGACGAGCTATCACCACTACTCTGGCTGTGTAAGCGATGCTGTTGCCAAGAAGTACTGCATCTGCCGGACAAAATAATTAGCCACAATCAACCCAGGGTAATTCTGGTTGAGTGGAGTACCGCAAGGACCACAGCTCAAGAGATGCATCTGCATCTACATCCGCATTTGTATCGGTAACTACATCTGTTTCAATATTTCAATACTATCTTCTCTTCCGATCTCACCCTTCGCCAAAACGGTCTGTTTAATTTGTTGCCAAATTAGTTGACAATTATATGACAATTACAAACTGGTAATTGTAGCAATAGCTCGAAAGAAATTCAGCTGTTTTTAGTTTAGTACACTTTGCACTTTTGTTAGACAATGGAAAAGTGACCTCACAGCCTAATCGTATCTTATCACAATGGAAGCAATAAAATAAGCAGTTATTTACTACGAAATAAACGATAACAACGCAAATCTATAGATACATATAGATATATTTATTATAGACCTTTTATAAATGTCTTATGTAATCGCTCTTTGACATAGTTTTCCACAACAATGAAAACCCCTTCACTGACCGTTTACTTCCGTTTCCATTTCACTTCTCTGCTGTGCATTTAATATAGTTTAAAGATGGGCTCTTCTTGTACTTTCCTCTCCTTCACCTTGGTCCTTGGTCTTGTTTGCAACTTATATGATCGGATTATCCGGCGGATTAGGCGCAGATTTGCGCAAGCTCATTTGCCTGGACATTAAAAATAAAATCATAAACATCGTCCTTTGTGAAAATAGTATGCCGTCGGCAGTTTTATTTGTAATTTGATATTTTTTGTTGCATATGTATATATATATATATATATATATATATATATATATATATGCAAACAATGGGAAAGCGGAAAAACAAATTATTCTTGACCATGAAAACAGCAACAATTGCGGAATCGGCTTAAGAAAACACTCCCCGTCTTCCTCTCTCTCACTCTCACTGTCTCTTTCTTTTTGTCTCACTGTCTTACTCCCTCTTAGTTCCTGGTTATTTGCTGTTTTTCCGGCACGTGAATTATTCAGTTTTCATTGATGATTTTTACAACACGAATTTGCCATAGACAATAGGCTTTTGGCCACAGTATCCTGTACAGGATATTTCATGATATCCTTGTCGGCAAGGACTAATGTGGGCCATTTGTGGGAATTGAGTCAAACAAGTCAAAATTGCAGTTTCCACAAAGACCTTATTATCTATGATATCAAATTACTCAAATTGTGTTGTGTAATTCAAATTTGCATTAAAAGAGTTCATTCTCTTTAGATTTTAGAAGCGATCGATTTAAATGCCAACTGAAGAAGAAGCCAGAATATTGATTTTGGTGTATGTTGAATATATAATCTTTAATGGTTTAATATAATACATGTTCTCGGACATTGAACATTAAATAATTTTCTTGTAAATATGAAAGTCAGCCATGTCTGCCTATTTTTTTTAAAGCTAAATAAATAAGTTGTCAGTTAATTCTTGAGCATTCATTTATTTTTAATATAATAGTTCCAATATTAAGAAGGCAAAAAGAAATATATTTTTTATATCATATTTATTTAAAAATGTTATAAAACATTCTTAAATACTTTTTCTTCTTTCTTTCTTTTTCTCGAATTTTCATTTATTGATGTGGAAATTGCTTAAAAATTCAAACAATTGTCAAACTAACTAAAATTTAATTTGGCAAAATATTTCTTTTATTTTGTACAATATATCTTATCATGGCAATAAATACAGATACGAGATCATTTCAAAAAAAAATAAATAAAGCAGTTTTTAAAAATATATTTGTTGGCACTGTTTCTTGTAGATATATATGTATATGTATGTATAACTAGATCGGCTTTATATAATATTAAAAATATATGTATATGTAGATCGGTTTTACCAATGTGAGCCAGTCTTTAAGCAGTCTTTAATATAGTACATTTAAAACAATCAAAATGAGCTCTGCAATGAGTTGAACGCCTTTCTTTTTGTAATCAAAGTAACAAATAATAATATGGAAAAATAATTGTTTTATTAAACTGTACTAATAATTTATATATATTGTCTTCGTTTGTTGCTTAAGCATAGATTTACAATTAAACAAAATGTATTTACAGAGCGGGCATAGAAGATGGATAGATTCTATCTGAAATGCACACAATCACATAAGTTACACAGTAACAAGATTACTACGATTAAACAATGACAATCGTATCCGGCTCCGGACTGGATGCATTCGATGAGAAGGTGGAATCGCAGCTTTCGTCCTTTTCCCGTTTCTCTCTTCGCTCGCGAGCGCGACGATTCTGGAACCAGATCTTCACACGGGTATTTGTCAACTCCAATGACTCGGCCAATTTATTTGCATCCTCGGCGCTTAGATAATTGGACTCCTTGTAGGCGGACTCCAGCGCCTGCAGCTGGCCGGGTGTGAAAGGTATCCTTGGCAGTCGTCCTGGCATCCGTTTCGCGGGTCCTTGACGCAGTGCCCGGGGCAATTTGGGTGGATGATAGCGTGTGTATTGCAGCCAATCGTACATGGGTCCAGCTCCAGCATTTTCCAGCGGAGCAACTGGACTTGTCTGTCGGCGTCCATATGGATGATAAGGATGTGCCAGACTAACGCCCAGTCCCTGAAGAATGCCAACGGAGGCATTGGTGCCCACAAATCTATCGCCTGCGCGATTCAATATATAATCAATGCTAAAATCACTCATATTCCGATCCTTGTGCGTCTCGTTGCAAACGACTACTGTGCAGATCTCGGCGCATCCTGCTGCTATTTAAAGGACACCCTACACTCGGCCCAGCGCCATTTTGTGCAATCGCAGCAGGCAGGCAGACTGGCAGACTGGCAGACAAGCTGTTGCCATCCCTTTCTGGCCCGTCATACGAATCGCATATTTTGGGCAAGGCAACGAGGCGTTTAATAGGCGTTGCCCCTCCCATCATCATCAGCATCGTCAGGTAGTCAGTTCATACATACATATGTATTTATATATTACCCTTATCAGCCCCTGATTAGGGCAGCGCAAGTAATTGAAGTTGACACGCTCAACAAACCAGGCAAAAGATACAGATACAAATCGCTCAAGTATCTGTATCTCTGTATCTGTATCTCTGCATATTGCTTATTTATTTGTGGTAATCGTTTGTGGCTTGCATTTTATATACTCGTATTTGGGTGGTGCTTTTTGCTTTTTGCTTTCAGTGCCTCCCTTCAATTTACTCATCTGCTGCGCCATTTTCAATGGTTGTACGAGCTGAGCCTCAAATTTTAATATGTTTTGATTGATTCGTAATTTTGTTTTCATAACGAGTTTCCAGCGACCCTCAATAACAAACAACAAAAAAGTATCAATTACAATACAAATAAACGGCATTTGCTCAGCTAAGTTAGTCCTGCAAATCGTGTTTATGTATTATATATGAGAAATTATATTGTCATTCAAAGTAATAAGCTGAACCAGTAATTGTTACTTAAAATAATCATTTGCACAATACATACATATATTTATAAAAATTATAGATAATGTTTATTCGCAAATTGTATAAATACAATAATAATAAAAGATTATTACAAATACAAATTGTTTATTATACATTATATAAAACTTATATTGTATAAATTTGATCAGTCTTCTAAATCTGAAAGCTTAAAAAATTGAATTTTAATTTAGCAATTAAAATTGGCAACAATAATTCCTTTTATTGTAGTAACTGAAGTTTACCAAATTATTGTTGCCGTATCTTTCAGAGTAAAAATCTTATTTAGATGCAACTTGTTTTGCAAAATTCATATATGTATAAAACTAGAGAGATCGAACAACTATATTACATAGCTTTCAAACGATCGACCGGTCGGCATCAATAAAACTTAAAATAATCATTACAATCCCTAACAGACCCTCAAATGTATATCTCAATATGACAGGCTGAAATATATATGTTCTAGATATATATATATGTATATATATAGGATATGTATACCTGAACTTTCAGCCTCCTCCCTGTGTCTGGCCTAACCCACACTCAGTAGTTGCACATAATTCGTGTAAATTTGTAAAATCGGCTTATGATTTGCATTCAATGAGCAAATGTTTATGTTACAAATCTAGTCCTGTTTGACAAACAATGCTGCAATATTTATTCAAATGGCGTAGAATAAAACACAGACATGCGCCGACCATTTGGGCTGGAAGTGTCCACACTCCTGTGTCCTTTTCTTTGTGGCAAAGAATGCCAAAGGACGACGGACTCGAGTTGGTTGGATTAACATAATTCCCATTTTTACGTAGATTGAAGTAAGCGCAGTGTCTGGCTTAGTCTGGCGTCAGTCAGACTGGCATTTTGCCATAGCTGATAACATTGATATATATATATATATATACATATATATATATATATATATATACTCGTATGTAGTTTGCCTTTAAAAGAGCGGTAGGGGTCAAAGAAAAATGTTGAAGTAGTTTCCTGGTAATCTGATTTCTACGTTTTCTAGCTTTAGCTCGAAAATTGCGGTTACTAACAATTGATTGTTACTAACAAAATACATTTCAAATTTTTTGACTCTGGCTTTCAGATTTGGTGAAATATCTGGTTTTATTGAGTAGGATTGCAAATTATTTTGATATTGGCATTTGACAATTTACATTCTAAACATTGGAAATCTAGCTCAATAAGAGTAGGAGCATGATCTGAACATTTATATGCCGATCTTTGAAGGAGGTTACCAGGCAAGTTTGGTGACTCTATCATTAAAATTGTGAGAGAAATGCGGCTCTGTCGAGTTACACTTTCGAAATATATCAATTATCAATTTTATTAATACTTAAATGCGGTTACCGGTAATATACATTGCAAAATTTGATGGCTCTAACTGAAAAACTGCGGAAGATATAGCCATTTCCGGTTTTTATGGACCAATCAAATTTGGTGACTGGAGCTTTCAAATTGTGTGAGATATGGCGCCTTATAGATTTCTCCAGCCATTTGAAATCCCACTGGCCGTAGCACCCCAATCTCAACACTTTGTCTAGTGCGGGCACAGACCAAGATTGCCCAAAAACCTTGAACTTTGATTGAAATGAAATTAAATTTGCAACATTATCATAACATTTTTTTTAGGTGCAAAATTCCATTAAGGGCAGGGCTAATAAAATTAATATAATTTGTATAAATGACATGAAAATAACAAATTAATAATGTGTGCAGCCTGCAGACTAAAAAAATAGATTTAACATCGATTAAACAACTTTTCCGATTTTAGATAGTGGGATTTTGGACCATTCCGACAGCCTTTGAAGCTGTTCAACTGTCTCAAGCTGTCGATTACCCACTTAAACTCGACGGAACAGGTGTCCCCATATGTTCTCTATGGGATTCATGTCGGGTGACCTTGCTGGCAACTCTAAAAATTTGTAATCCTTATCCGGAAACCACCCACGACACATGTATTGGTGAATTATCATGCTGAAAAAAAGGCATTTGGGTCTGGTTGATGATCTATAAAGATCTGCAAAACTCCGAGCTCAATCGCCCAGAAATTTTACAAATCGGGGTGTTGTTGCGATGACTGAATGCGGTCCAGATCGTGAGTGAAGCACCGCCACAGCTAATACGGGCATTGACCACATTTTCTACAATTTTTATTACTATATTTAAGTCAGTTGAAGAATGACACTCGGTATGAAAGATAACTTCGGATATACAGTGTCTCACAGCTCATCAGGTCCAGTGTCTAGCAAAAAATTTAATTACCTGCCATAAACTAATTATATAAAATATTTTTCAAAAATTCCAAAGACCGGTGGCAGGTACATAGATTAACCACCATAATGAATATATGATCCCAATAAACTGGGGTTTCCCCAGGCTAGGCCGGGTTATGTAAAAAAGTACCTCATTTTATGGTCACATATTATTTGGACCAGGGTCGTTATGGACACCTGGGTGCCATAAAACCTGGGTTTTTTACGTTAGTTTGCTTATTTTCGGTATAAATAGACCAATCCTTCGTAGTCAGTTTAGTTGTATCCAGCATCTCGGGTGCAACCACCCAAAAAGGACTATGGACAAACCGACTGACATTGAACAACGGAATCTCATCCTGGAACACTTCAAGATCGGATATTCACATCGCCAAATAGCTGAAATGGTAAATCTAAGCAAATCAACTGTATTCAACATGCCCGACGGGACATCCACGGAACATCCTTAACATCCTTATTTTAGTTTTTATACGCCTAATATATTACTTTTCTAAGACTGTGCCAAATGAGCTTTGGCATGTATTTTGGATATGTTTTCAGTTTTGACTAATTTTAATTAATTATTTATTTATTTATTTTTCAAACGTGATATAACATGAAACAAATTGGCATTTAAACATTTTGCGTTTGTTTCTTTGTTTAAACCTTACAGCACTGAGACACTGAATATAGAAAAACGCAAGTAAAAAAAAAACCATCAAAATTTGTTTCAAATGTACAACATAAAATTATATCTCGTAATCCGGACCAACAATGTAGATATCGCCAGGACGACAAGGATATGTTGTAGCGCCTAAATTAGTTATTATACCCGTAGTCCTAGAGTATCAAAATGAATTATGCCAAGTTGCATGTTATTGAGTTACGCCTTATAGAAAAACATGTTTTGTGTTCCTTTTCTGTTTTGTAAAAAGAATCAAAAACCAAAAATAAATTTGTAAATCGAGTGAAACAATTAACGACGATATTTTCGAACGGTGACAGCGGGTGTGCGTGGACTACGTGCGGAGCTGGAAGAAGGCTCTGGCGATGTGATACCATCGGCGCCGTCCTTCACTTTGCGCAAATTGACGCGTGTGGTTGGCGTTGCCATTCGGCGGCCGCTGGGCTGCGATGTTGGTGGTGTCTTGGGTGTCCTCGGTGTCCTTGGTGTACTTGGTGTATTGCTAATGCTGTTCGACTGCTGCGGCTTCTTTTTGCGCTTTACATTCACAATGACATTGGCGTCCATGCTCACGTCCAGCTCAAAGTTGAACTCGTACGTTTTGTTGGAGCGCGGCTGCGGCGTCAAATCATCATTGATCACCGTCTTGCCAGAGCGGCCAGCTCGGCCAGCACGCAACGAGACCGCCGGACTAAAGTTGATCTTGGCATTCGCATTACCATCCAATTTAGGTCGCTTACTGGGTGACGCGGATCGCGGAGCTTCACGTTTCTTGGGCGAAGCTGAAGTCGATGATTTGGGCGCCGCTTTTCGAATTGGAGGCGTTGTTTTTGCGGGCGGCTGTTTGATTGATGCCTTTGCCTTAGCTGCCAGCTTTCGACGTGGCGTAGATTGAGAAATGCTGCTGTCGTCGTCATCGTCGCTGGCAAGGATCACATCATCGCTAAAGGAGTCAACGATCAGCGATGCTTCCTTTTTAATCGTTGCCTTTTTCACTAATGGTGGACTATTGTTATTGTTTTTGCTGCTGTTATTGATCAGCGGCTTCAGTTTAAAGTCCAAATCACCGCTATTTGCAACTCTCATTTGCTTGAGCGCATTGTGGAAATATTTGCCACATTTGTCATAGTCGGGAGCCTCGTTGTGCTTCAGCTGGGCCACATACTTCATGTACTCTGAGATGGATGTTGGCACGCCTTGGGGAAAGAGTGGCTTCAGTGCAGCGCCAACATCGGACATAAATGCCTCCTTGGCCTTTTGCACTTTCTGTGGCACTGCCAGCAGTTTCTCCCTGACCCAAGGCAACACCACGCCCAGCCATTCAATCAGATTGTAACCGAGTATCTCCAGGTCCGCACGTCGTGTGGCCACACCCAAATGTGCATCCCGCGATGTGTATTCAATGGTGCCGTTGTGCATCTTCTTCGGATCCGGCTTAAAATCACCAGTCACATAATGCGAGGCCAATCCAAAATCAACCAGATAAGCCTGGCTACTGCCGCCTTCCTTGCCCAGGCCGAGCAGAATGTTGGCTGCCTTGAGATCAGCGTGGACATATCCAGTGCTATGCATGAACTGATATACATCCAGCATTTGTAGGGCCAAACGATAGACAGTCGCCTCCGGCAAACGATTGCCATTCTGGACATAGAACTTGCTTAAATCGCTGCCGTAACGTGGCATCACAATAAATCGATGCTTATGGCCATTTATATCCGTCGAGCCATTGGCCAGAATGTGGGGCATGCCCAGAGATTTGAGGGATTGCTGACGCTTGAAATTATTTATATCCTCCAATTTGGCATTGCGCAAATAGTAATGCATCTCCACAAAGAGTGGTCCATTCCCATGTGGCTCCTGCAAAAGTAAATGCAATTAATCAATCACCACAAATTTGCGATTGCGAGCGCCTTACACATTTGACAACGGCATCAAAGTGCTTGTCACCGTTGCGGCAAGCGGCATAAATTTCGCCAAAGCCACCGATGCCAATCGAGGGCCCAATTCGCCATTGTCCCTTTGTCAGATCGGTAAGAATTGTGTTTTCCTTCAGCTTTTCGGGCATGGCGTACAACTTGCTTTTGGCTTGCTTCTTGGCTGGCGCTGCTTTTGGTTTAGCGGCCCCTGGCATTTTGTGGCTGTGGCGCTTTTCAAAATATATCTATCTAAAATATATTATACAAATTGAACACAAATCACAATTCAACAGCCTCCCAAACAAAATCAATGTACAAATGCCGCTAAGAAAGCATCAGCAGCGCGCGCCGCCGTGTGTCGTGTGTCGGCGTCGCTTCAATTCTATTTCAGGCAAGTTGGCAGTGCTGCGAATTGTAAACAGAGCTCTGCTAATTATACAGGAAGCGCGTTTATGTTAGATTTAAATGTAAAATCTGAAAATATAGATATGTTAAAATAGAGTGCGCGATTAAGTTAAATTTAAATGTTAAACAGAGCTCTGATAATATGCAAAGCGAGTGATTTTATTAAATTTAACTGCCAAGTTCAAAACAAATGCACGCTTTGTTAAATTTAAATGCCAAACTTGAAAACAGTGCTTTGTTTAAAAATTAAATACTAATACTTTTGCTGAATCTGGCATCTTTGGCTTACATAAAATATGATCTATACAAATCACAAAATGCTAAATAGTATTTAGCACTATGATTGAAACAACTGACATAATTATAGCAATAATAAAATAACTAACTGAATAAATAACACAAGGTAAAGTTTTTAGGAAGAACTGTCACTTATTTGAATGTTAACAGTTCAATGGTGAACATCATCGTGAATTCACCATACTCAGTTTGCTTACATTAACGTTTCTCTTGGATTAACGCGCTGTGGGCACACAATTTAAATTTGAAAATATATGTTACGATTACATTTGTGTGTTATAGCAACTTTATAAATAATTATATATTTTATTTAATTGGAAACGTGAAATTTACATGATGACTTTCATTATTGCTTATTTGATTAAATCTCTGCTTTGGAAAATATACAAATTAGTTTTGATAAGCACCAAAAAATGGCATCGACATCATTGTCTGCATCATCCACAGCATCCACATTCAGTGCGCAGCTATTTAAGCTGTCAACCGGCTTTTGGTTGCCATCCACCCTCTGACTTTCGATATGCTGCAACAGGACAACATTTAAAAGAGCAGGCATCAGATTGATGCTCTCAGTAGATGTTTCATCTCGGAAGAAGACACGACGGTGCCCAAAAAAATTTTTTAAAAATACAAGAAAAAAAGTCTGACAATAAACATCTAATAAGATGCCAGCGCGCGTCTAAAAAATACAAGCCGAGATAAGCAAGTGCACAAAAATTAATAAACATAAGCAAATAAATTAAAAAGAAGCTGCAAAGAAAAAAAATGCAGCCCATTGTCGGCAATAACGGTCTACTGTCAGTCGTGCTGTTGCTGTTGCTGCAGGTAGCATTCAACTGGCGTTTAGCTATCGCATTGCCCGACGTCATTAAAATAGGTAAGTTCAAGGCAACATTCTGTTGATCAACAGTTCAAACAATGCGTATGCACTGGTGAAGTGTTTGATATTTTTGACAGCGTTGATTTTTAGCTAGCGGCTTCTTCAGCGCTTATCGATTTTTTGCACAACACACACACACGCAAAATAAACCCCGACTGTGTGTGTGTGTGTGTGTGTGTGTATCCTTAGCGTCAGCGTGTTTGTGCGTATGTTTTTGTTTGTTTTTCCCCATGCATTCCGCACTTCTTATTTGATGGTTGTCTATCATGTGTTTTGTACTCACATATTTATGAATAACATTTATTATTTACTATATATAGGTGGACTCTTTCATCCGTCGGACGATCATCAGGAGCTCGCCTTTCGTCAGGCCGTTGAGCGCATAAATGCCGACCGCTCAATTCTACCACGTTCCAAATTGGTTGCACAAATTGAGCGCATTTCGCCATTTGACAGCTTTCACGCCGGCAAACGGGGTAAGCAATGTCTAGTGTCTGTGGAGGGGGCGTAGGGAGGGGAGAAACACGTGCCCAACAGCGACAAAGGCTCCATTACAAAATCCGATTCGTAATCTATATACTTAATATACCATTTTAATATGCAAAGATTACATAAAATCTGTTTTCGCCGGCTGCTTCGGATCTTGATTTGTAATAGATTTGAAGTATATTAGATTAGATTTTCTTCTTTTGTTTTGCGACTGTGACTATTTAACTTTTTGTTAACACATATTTATTTTAAGAATTTATGGAAATTAATCTATTTTCAAATTTTCACATCAGGGGTATCATTGTCGCGAAATGCGAAATTGTTTGTCCGACAAGTCGTCGGCGCACTGTGGCCTCATCCCGTTGAGACCTAGCTTTGTATGTGGGCCTGGCGAGAAACAATGCATGTGGCATGTCGAGACAATGATACCCAATGATACCGTACCAAACAATTTGAGGGCCGTCATCTCAAAATTGCTGAACAGTTAAACTACAACATCTCATGCCCAAAAACTACAAAATTGAAAACCGTGTGCCAGCTCGCCCACGACAGACAAGGATAGAGGGTTGCTGCTATCTTCACACTCGCACATTCAAGGGTCTCCGCGATCTGCTAGCAATGTTGCTTGTGTGTAATATATTAAAAATACAGATTACCAAACGACTCCATACTCGTATAACAAGATAGACTATTATAGTGCCCACATATGGAAAACTGTATATTGTATATTTTAAAATTGAAAATATAGGTAGCGTACAATATATAAAAATATAAATTATTTTTCACTATACAAATTGAGATAAAAGCATCACATTAATTATAAGAGGTAGTAAAACAGATAAGAAACCAACACATGTAAAAAAAATTTAATAAATGTTTGCACAGCTTTTATTGCTGAAGCTTTCGTGATGACAAGTTTGTGCTTGACTGACAAGTTCAGCTCCAGCATACAACTCTGCACAGGTAATGAATTAGTTTGCATGCATACAGAATGCATTCGGTAATGAGAGTCGTTCACTAATTCGCTGCTGGGCTGCAATCACAAAAGTGTCTGTTATTCTTCTCATTAAAAATCGCTTTTTTCGCTCTGTTTCTCTCTCTCTCTCTCTCTCTCTTTTGCTCAATTTATAAGGTTTGCGTATGCTTCATTTGATTTAATTGCATATTTGAATTAGTCGTCATGCAAAATCGAGTCGACAGCTTGGGGCTTTATTCTATCTATGTTCTTCGTTCAGGGCATTAAGAACAATGGTTCCTAGTTGAATTTCAGTCAAAGTCAACTATTTCAAATTTAAATCAATCCTTTTGTTTTGGGCTTACATATTTATTTGTGAACACGTGGGGGGAAAACTTCGGTATTTTTTTGTTTCGTTCTTGCAATTTGAAATACGCACACCTACATACATTGTGTGTGCAGTATAATAAACAAAGTTGCTCTCGGAACATTTGTTGCCTTTTTTAGTTGTTGACATTCGTGCACAAAACTTTTACAGAAATTCTTTTGAGTAAGTGGTGGACTCGAACGTTCGAAACTTGCAAAAGTATTTGTAAAGTGTTCAACTTGTATCGCAAAATAGTTCTAGAATTAAAGGAATGACTCTTAAATAGGAGAATGTAGTTTTTACTTGTTGCTCATTTGAAGTTTCCAGATTTTAAAATTCTTTATAAAGTAAAGCATAGGACTGCGTTTCAAACAAATTAAAATAAATACAAACATTTTGTGTATACATTTGTAAATAAATAAATCATAGGATTGATTTCAATTTTCTAATCAATTTTTAAATGCCCAAACACAATAAAGTTTGACCGGGCAGGACAAACGGTGCCTGAGGCACTAGAACAATCATTCAAGGTACTAAACAAACCTGTCCAAACTGGTGTGATTGTGATAAATGAGGGCCACGGCACGTAAAAGGACTCTCCATTGGGCCTTGTTGCCAAGTTCAGACTTGTCTCATGGTCAGAAATGGACCGGGGCAGCAACAGCACACAAATTCAAACCAAATACATTTTGCAACGAATGTAGTAACAAGCTAAAAAGAGACTTAACAGACAGACACTCACACATAATGCACACTAGTGCATTATTTATCACATGGTCGGGATAGTTCACCAACCCACACCCAAGCAAACAGACACAAGTGTGTTTGTCTGCTTACCCTGCTATCCGCTGCAATCCCCGTGCACCGTTTGCATGTTGCAAGTGCACCTGCACTTAAACGTGCTCAGTAATTTAATGAGACCGAAAAAGGATGCTACCTTCATGGTAAAAGCTAAAGCCAAAAGGCAAAATGGAATTATGTCTTGCTGAAGTGCATTTTAAATATGCCAACGAGGCGAACAAAGCGAATATTATTATCCCATAGCCAACTATTACTTGGGCTCATTTTCTGTGCTGCTGCGGCCGGCAGAGATCGAGGGATTCATCTCAGATAATCTCGCTGTAAGGTGAATCGGGCTTTAGCTTGGTTTCCAGACTGGGTATTGAGAGCAGCACAAAGCGCATTAACTGAAAAGCAATTTGAGATTTACTTATGAATGTCTTGTTAATAAAATAACATCATTTCATATGAAATACAGATTGCATAAAAATACATTTATTGGTATGTTTCAAATACGAATAGAAATATTTTCGCTATTTACAGAAACATTTGCTCAAAATACTGAAAACCATTTTTTTAGTTTCACTTAAACTTTTCTTTTTTTTAACTAGTTATAGTCATTAAAATATTGAACGAATCTTTGCATAAAACTTATAAAAATGTGATCAGTCCGCAAATTTGTATGTTAACACTGACTGAATACGTATTAGGATTAGGTATATATAAAGATTTTTTAATGACACAATTTAAAAGCGGTTATTTGCATCTTTAAAAAAATTATTCAACAAGAAATAAAAAATGAATATTATAAAAAGAACTTCTTGTTATTGCAGACAATGCATATCTTAGTTATGAGCATAACATTTTGCTACTTGTAAATTTCATTAAAAGAAATTCTATTTGTACGACTTCTTTGTTATTTGTATACATTTTTTTCTGTATTTTTGCAGATGTTTCTTTTCATAGAAACATTTTCTATGAGAGAGATAAAGTTTTATTTTTCAGTGCCTTTAATCAGCTCAAGACTTTTGCCAGCCAGTGCTAAAGTTTGCCAATAACTATGAATGCGGTATGTTCTTTATCCATTTTACAGTTTGTGGCTTGTTGAACATTGGCGTTGCTGCAATTTTTGGACCACAATCCTCCCACACCGCCAGCCATGTGCAGAGCATTTGCGACAACATGGAGGTAAGTGGGTCGCATGAGGGGAGTGTGTGGGGAGTGTGTGGGGAGTGTGTGGGGGGCATTTTGTGAGATATAACAACTGTGTTAATATGCACACAAATTATTTAGATACCGCATTTGGAGAATCGCTGGGATTACCGTCTGAGACGCGAAAGCTGCCTAGTGAATCTTTATCCCCATCCTAATACGCTCTCCAAGGTAATTTCTGTGTTTGTCTCTTTGCTCGGCAAGTGCATACACTTCAGCTATTTGATGTTTGGTATTTATTACTGTTGTTATTCAATGCAGGCTTATGTGGATATTGTGCGCCACTGGGGCTGGAAGACTTTCACCATCATCTACGAAAACAACGATGGCATTGTGCGCCTCCAGGAGCTGCTCAAGGCCCACGGCATGACACCATTCCCAATTACGGTGCGCCAGCTCAGCGACAGCGGTGATTATCGGTAGGTTATATATTCCACGAAAGCCCATGCAGCACCTTCAGTTTAGTTTATCTTTGTTTGTTTGCACACAAAACTTGTGCCTTAGTTTTGATGATGCTATATTCTTTGAAATTTGATACTTAATTATCTCTATTTTCGCTACATTTATTTTTGCATATTTTTGCAAAGTCCAACTAACACTGAAGGATTTAAATTTTGAATATAAACTGAATTAATCAAGCAGTGAGTGTGGATGTTCTTAATTGAGGGAGCTCAACTTGGCGATTAACTGAATCCAGTTGTCAAATAAATTTGATTAGTTTGTTCAATATGAAAATTCGTTTTGGTGAACGAACTCTGTGTTTCTCATCCGATCTTTATAACATTATTTACACTTAATTACAATCAATCGATATTATGTCTGAGTATACTTTATATCAATTTGAAGATTATATCTTTACAATTGTGTCTTTTTATCGTCAAACAGGGACAGTTGTCGATCAAATTAAACAAATTTGATTTGTGTATGTTATACGAGAGCATATGTAGAAAATTCAAAGTCCATATTCCCTTATATTTTTATATTTTGTTCTTATAGACATATTGCCGATCGATACTTATTAATAATTTATATACATTTATTGATTTGAAGATGCTGCCTTCTGCCTGTTAAATGGAATTATTTCCCATATTTGGGGGGCTTAACAAAGTGAAACTCAACTTTTAAATATTTATTTTTGTGAGGAATGTTATTTAGTTCATTTATTAATAATAACTAAAACATATTTATATAAAAATATTCCAATTAATAAAACAAGTAAGAACACTAGCGAGTGATAATAATGTTTCTAGTAGATTTTAGTTTACTTTTGACAATCTTAGTGGATGGCATGAATGAAGACGTATAAAACAATCCTTTTTTTATTACTATTATTTCTAACTTTTCACCCAAAATGAATACAATAATTTTATCATCCCATCATGCAGACCACTGCTGAAGCAAATTAAGAACTCGGCGGAGGCGCACATCGTGTTGGACTGTTCCACGGAGCGTATACACGAGGTGCTGAAGCAGGCACAACAGATTGGAATGATGAGTGATTATCATAGCTATTTAGTGACCTCACTGGATCTGCACACTGTTAATCTGGAGGAGTTTCGCTATGGGGGTACAAATATAACAGGCTTTCGGCTGATTAACGACAAGATCGTGTCGGATGTGGTGCGTCAATGGAGCATCGATGAGAAGGGTATGCTACGATCGGCGAATCTGACAACAATACGCTCCGAGACGGCACTGATGTACGATGCTGTGCATCTATTTGCCAAGGCACTGCACGATCTGGATACCTCGCAACAGATCGATATACATCCGATTAGTTGTGATGGCCAAAGCACCTGGCAGCATGGCTTCAGTTTGATTAACTACATGAAGATCGTCGAGATGAAGGGCTTGACGAATGTCATCAAGTTCGATCATCAAGGATTTCGCACTGACTTCATGCTGGATATTGTGGAGTTGACGCCAGGTGGTATACGAAAGATTGGCACCTGGAACTCGACACTGCCCGAGGGCATCAATTTTACGCGTACTTTCAGCCAGAAACAGCAAGAAATCGAAGCGAATCTAAAGAATAAAACGTTGGTGGTGACTACAATATTGGTGCGTATTGCTGACAAACATTTTCTATTGATTTCCAGTTATTATAATTGATTCTATTTATTTTTTTCCAGAGTAATCCTTACTGCATGCGCAAAGAATCAGCTGTTCCTCTGACGGGCAACGATCAGTTCGAAGGCTATGCTGTGGATTTAATACACGAGATATCCAGATCGCTGGGCTTTAACTATAAGATACAGCTAGTGCCCGATGGCAGCTATGGTAGTCTAAACAAATTGACAGGGTAAGCTTTATTCAATAATGTTGGATAATTGTTGAAAAACAGTCAGCCTTATTTAATGAGCTGTATTTGCATTTGTAGAGAATGGAATGGCATGATACGTGAGCTATTGGAACAACGAGCTGATCTGGCTATAGCCGATCTCACGATTACCTTTGAGCGGGAGCAGGCTGTTGATTTTACGACACCATTTATGAACCTTGGCGTATCTATACTTTATCGCAAACCCATCAAACAGCCACCGAATTTGTTCTCATTTCTATCGCCATTATCTTTGGACGTATGGATCTACATGGCCACAGCATATTTGGGCGTTTCCGTACTGCTCTTCATCTTAGCCAAGTGGGTTAACTTAAATCCAATAAAATTAATTATTTTTTAAAATATATATATTCACTACTTGTACAGATTCACGCCCTATGAATGGCCTGCCTATACGGATGCACATGGCGAAAAGATCGAGAGTCAATTTACTTTGCTCAACTGCATGTGGTTCGCCATTGGATCGCTAATGCAGCAAGGATGCGATTTTCTACCCAAGTAGGACTCAATTTTACTTATGAAAATTGTTGCTCAATATTAAGAAGTTTTTGGAGCTTGAAGAATTTTTTGTCAGCAATGAGGCGCAAGCAAATAATGCTTTATCTTTAGAAATTAAGATTTGATCAAAATCGTATAATATTATAATTTCCAATTCTCTTTTAGAATTCGAAGTCGTAAAAATTAAAATTGTTCAGCAACTATTTCTATTATGAGACATAGAGTTATCAAGAAATATCAATTTTCGCAAATTAAAAACAAGTCTGAAACAGAAGCATTCTAATATTGTAGCAACTGCTATAAAGAATTATAAATTTACTGTAGACTTTCATCATTTCAGGGCACTCTCAACGCGAATGGTTGCTGGCATTTGGTGGTTTTTCACGCTCATCATGATCTCGTCGTACACTGCTAATTTGGCTGCATTTTTGACGGTTGAGCGGATGGATTCGCCCATTGAGAGTGCCGAGGATTTGGCCAAGCAAACGAGGATCAAATATGGTGCCCTCAAAGGTGGCAGCACAGCAGCGTTCTTCAGGGTAAGTCAAACGGTCCAGGTCTGACTGTCGTTTATTATTACTAAGACGAAAAAAAACACTCAATTGCAGGACTCTAAGATCTCAACATATCAGCGCATGTGGTCCTTTATGGAATCGGCTCGTCCCTCTGTCTTCACGGCCAGCAATGGCGAGGGCGTCGAAAGGGTGGCCAAGGGCAAGGGTTCGTATGCCTTTCTCATGGAATCTACATCCATCGAATATGTAACCGAACGCAACTGTGAGCTAACCCAAGTGGGCGGCATGCTGGACACCAAAAGCTATGGCATTGCCACACCGCCAAGTGAGTTTGAACTACTTGAATACTTGATCAACTTGAATACTGAAGAACCATGGAACTCTATAAAAACTGGGAAAACTGCTAAGTTTTGTGACAAACTCAAATATTATGAGCCTAACTAAAGAATCAGATTCTAAAGAATGATAAACTGAACATCATTTTGTTAATGAAAGAGAGCACTAGGACATTGTTTTGTAAAATCCGATCACATAATCATTTATAGCCTAAGCAGAGGGTATAATAAAGTTGTGCCGACATGGGTTCGGCGTGTATATATATTCTTTATCAGTATTAAATGCCGAGTCAAAGAAGTCCGCTGCCTTTCTGAATGAATTTCCCGAGACTTTAGTTTCTGAATATAGCTCTTCGTATACCATATGCAGATCACGATTATTTAATTTAATCGATAGCGATACAAGTCTGTTGGGAGACAAATTTGATGCTTCTAGTTTCAATTTACTGAGTAGAGAAAATTTGGAGGTACGCGCCCAAGCGAAGCCTTCTTGATTCATTTGAAATAATATCATATTATTATCATTTTACCCTTCCACAGATTCGCCTTATCGCACTGCCATAAATAGTGTCATATTGAAGCTACAGGAGGAGGGCAAGTTGCACATACTGAAAACAAAGTGGTGGAAGGAAAAGCGAGGTGGTGGCAAGTGTCGCGTGGAAACATCGAAATCATCGTCGGCGGCCAATGAGCTCGGCCTGGCGAATGTGGGCGGTGTTTTTGTGGTGCTAATGGGCGGCATGGGCGTGGCCTGTGTCATAGCTGTCTGCGAGTTTGTCTGGAAGTCACGCAAGGTAGCCGTCGAGGAGCGTCTGAGTGCGATACTGAACGAATGAGGAAAATTGTAAACCCTGGACGAATGGGTTTAGAGAGAGGTCGGCGGGGTCATCAGTTTGGACCAGCAATCAAAAATGCTAGCAAGGCATCAACTCCCAATTCTGTAGTATAGTAGCATATACAACAAATACTTATATTATGGCAACAACTGGTTAAGCAGTGCACTTGGATGGATAGAGGGAAACTACACTCAAAAAATTATGTATATGTACTAGAATGGGGAAAAGCTCGTCTTATTTTTGGAGTTATTGAATTCCTTATTTTAAGACATTGGCCCTCTAAAAACCATGATTATAATTAGCAAATTATTCCATAATTTTCAAACTTGATTTGTATTTTGTTAATAAATAAGCAAATACTTTTCTATTACACAAGAAGAAAATTATTAAATTTAAGAATGTTTTATGTACGATTTATGATAAGTGATGAATTGGATACAGGGTATCTGCTAGCCCACTCTTTTAACCATAGCAACCCAATTTTAATGAAAGTTTGTCTGTTTTTCTAGTTTCTAGGACATCCTTTTTGTTGAGTGTACGAAATGAACTTTGGGGAGATTTGTAACAGTTTGCACTGTATTGAAAAAAAAAACGTTTCATGGAGAGAAAATTTTGAAAAGTAACAATAGTTGACAAGGTTAAATTATTAAACGAAACTGAAAACATATATATGCACAGGTTATATGATAAACCCAATTTTCAAATTACAAATATATATATACACATATATGTATATACATATATATACATATTACAATACAATTACGGATTACAATCGAAATCGTATGCATTTATATTTGAAAGCATTTTTGGAATTGTATAATAGTCGATAAGAAGTAGCTAAATTATACATATACATACATTTACAATAGTTACATTATTACGTGCATACTTCTGACACCATTTACATAATACTAAAAAAGAATAAAATAAAAGAACAGAAAACCTTAATATGCTCATAGAACTAAGTTTAGCAAATAGCCAAAAGTAAAACCTAATCCTAAGTGAATTGTAACCCGTATAGTTTAAAACACCACCCACTCCCCAATTCCCATGTAAAATGTAATTACCTTACACGCAATTTTGATGAACAATTTCATAAATATAATTAAATAAACGAAGTTAACACCGCAAACACAATAATTTCTCGGTTCAATACCGGCAACCATCGCTGAACACCTGCAACAAATTTACGCCACTGACATTTTCCGACGCCTAACCGCAAACTGTCAATCAGCCAGGCAGACCGCAGTAGGATTTTCCGGCTTACTAAATATTTAATGCGGCTCTCAACTTTTCACACACGCCTCAATGCGCTTCAATTGCTCGATTTTAATTGGCTTCACGTAGTATCCCCATTTATTTGAACATACTCGTATATACATTTATATCCTCAAAAACAAAAGGCAACGTCGCGAGTTTGGTTTCCTTTCACTTTTCAGTTCGCTTTCATCGGTTCCGGCAACATGAGGTTATTGGCCATATCCTTTAGTTTAGTCCTATGTGGTTTCGTTCCGGTTCAGGCCAATGACTTTTCCTCATTTCTAAGCGCCAATGCATCGCTCGGTGAGGATACGTAACAAATATCTATATATATATTTACTCAGTGAAAAAATTATTTTTTTTAATTCAAATGAAATATATAATATATTGTAATATTTTAAAAAGATTATAAACAATTGTAGGATAAATTGTTAAGCCAAAAAGTTTTTCATTTAAGAACACATCTTTCGATAAATTGTTCCTATGACATCATGCCTGCATCAAAATTGCGGATATATGCAAAGTTTTATCAAGTTAACTTCAAAACGGAGAAACTCGAATTTGCCTTTCATTTATAAATTTCGAATTTATAAAAACGTTCCTTAAATCAGAATTGCATTATTTTGTAGTGGTAATTGATTTGAGGATAACATTTTTTATTCGTCGTCAAACTTGTATATAAATCATCCATTATAATCCCTTGCAGCGGTGGTTGTTGATTACGAATATATGGCCATTCATCGGCAGAATATAATGGCCCATTTCGAGAAGATTCTCAGTGATGTGATACGCGAGAATATGAAGAATGGTGGCATTAATGTGCGCTACTTTACTTGGAATTCGGTGAAAATCAAGAAAGGTAAAAACATATATCTCTTTCGAATAGCTTTTAGTTATTTGTGGTCACGTTAAAGATTTTCTGGCTGCCATTACTGTGGCGGATTGTGAGAGCACTTGGAATTTTTATAAAACCACACAGCAAACATCGATTTTGCTGATTGCCATTACGGATTCAGATTGTCCACGTTTACCACTAAATCGAGCCCTGATGGTAAGCTATATTTATATATTTTTTCATTTGAGTTTGAAATAATATTCAATTACAAAGATACCAATGGTTTCGCATGGTGATGAGTTTCCACAAATCGTATTGGATTCCAAGGTTCAGGGCATTTTCAAATGGAAATCGGTTGTTGTATTTGTGGATCAAACTATACGTGGGTATTTTCAATAGATGTTTTTATATTCAAGATATTGTGAATAGTTTTATTACTTGCAAGTTCTTGTATTGTTCATATTATATATTAAATTTTTTAAGTTTTTTACAAAACATTTGTGGTTTCAATGGTAATATTCTCT